>OY288285.1:60814748-61414748 GCA_958450335.1 Hibiscus tridactylites
CTTAGCCTCTAATACTGAAACCACATTGGACAAGAACTTCACGTTCTCACCCACCACTACAATCTCATAATCATCTGTGAGCCTCAAAGAAATCCGCTTAGTTTCAAAATCTATCCTAGCTCTATGCTCCGTGAACCAATCCATACCCAGAATCACATCAAAACCATAGAAAGGAAGCTCCATCATATCCACTGGAAACACATGCCCCTGAACCATCAACGGACACCTTCGGTACATCTTCCTAACTACTACCGTGTCCCCAAAGGAACTAGTAACGCTAACTCCTACCTCTAATGTCTCACAAGGAAAATTCAAAGACGGTGCATGCTCACTCAATATGTAGGAATTGTATACCCAGAGTCAATCAAAGAAAGCAAACCCATAGACTGTTTCGAGAAGTTACCTGCGATCACATCAGTGTCATGCTGATCTCCACGCTGAGCATAAACTCTGGCCTGACCTCCACCCTCTGGCTCAACTGCAACTACATGTGCTATGTTCCTCTGACCATCATTCCTCGGCTGGAAGTTACTTCTACCGCCCCCGCGGCCTCTCTGAAAGTCATTGGCTCTAGTAGGAGCCTGAGCTGGTGTCTGTCCCACCTGATGTGGACAGTCACGCCTAATGTGGTCTCTAACACCACAACTCCAACAAGAATGGTAATTCCCCCAACACTCACCGGTGTGGTTCCTCCCGCAAGTAGCACATGTGGGCAACTTCCCACCAGCTCTCTGACTCTGATGGCCCCTACCGTGGTTACCGCCACCACGCCTATGATCATAATGGTGTTTGTTATCCCGATGCCTCTTGGCATCACCACTATCAAAGTTGCTGGACCTCTTACCCGAACTAGATCCACCTGACCGCCTGGTCAAACTCAAACTGTGCTCTATGTCCTTGGCCCTCGCGACCAAGACATCAAAATCAGTGTAATCTGAAGCTAGAGTATATGTCTTGATCTCTTCACTTAGCCCATAACGGAAGTGGTTACAATGCTCCACCTCAGTAGGAACAAGCTCAGGTGCATACTGACTCAATCTGACAAATCGGATCTCATAATCGGTTACGGACATACTCCCCTAAAGCAATGCCATAAACTCCCTCTTCCTCTCATCGAGGTATCGCGAACCCAAATACTTCTTCCGGAAAGCTGTTTCAAAGAACTCCCAAGTGATCTCGGCCTCATCCATACCCGTAGTGATGGTGACCCACCAAGTGTAGACATCACCCTGAAGCAGAGACTCAACACATCCCAACTTGCGCTCACCAGAACACCCCATCTGAGAAAGAATACGGACAGTCTTCTCGAACCACAACTCTAACCTCTCCGGAGTAGCCCCTCTAAATTCTTCGGCCCCAAGGCCCCAAAGTCTCTCTATAGGTAATCTGGTGCCCTCACCCTGATGATGAGTTGCCTGACCTCCAGCTACCACAGCCTGAAATGCCCCGGCTATTGCCTGAACCAACGGAGCTAAGTCAATCCCGTTCGGTCCTTGGCCACCTTGACCTCCTTGTGGTCCCTCTCTTTCGGCCCCGGCCTCACCTCCCGCTCCCGGTGGAGGAGGTGGTGGTGGTGGAGGTGGTGGAGGAGCTCCAACTCCAACCACAGGCTCTCCCACTTGAGCTTCAACTCTAACTACTGGCTCAACTCCTGGAGCCTCTGCCCGTGGTTCCGGTCGAACCATCCTAGGCCTCCCACGTGGTCTCATGCTACAGCTAGCAAGGTATAAACTACAACAAGAAAAAGATAAGGATTACGTTAGCCAAAACAAGGGTCCAATAGTGCTCAAGTACTCCTCTTTCCAAAAATCTTTTTAAATTAAGTAATTAGTAGCAATGGGCACACACTCTACACCAGACACAACATTTCATGCATTCAAAACATCATACGATCAATCAAGTATCAAGGATTCATGGCAAAGCATGCATTGAACAACCCAATCATTTAACACATTAAGCTTACCTCACTTACCTGTCCGAGGTCTCGGTAACCTCAGGCTCTGATACCAACAAATGTAACCCCCTCGTCCCGGTCTGGTCGGATAACCGGTCCAAGTGGGCCACACGGGGAAAACTGAAGTGAAACCCGTTAAGGTTCCCCCTCGGTTAGCAACCCTATTTTTTTTCTTTCATTTTAATCTTATCTAGATGAACATTAAGTCCTATGTGATTCACAACAGCGGAAAACATTCAAAGGGAAACACATTCGAGCCACGACAATGCATAACAGTCCATTTTTAAGCTTACAGGGCAGCCCGTATCGGTACCCTAGCTAGGGGTATCGATACGCCCTAACCAGGTCAACCCAAGGAGTCAACTCCGGGAAGACCGTATCGATACATCCCTTGAGCGTATCAATACGACCTTCTCGGTCAACCCTTCTTGGTCAACAAAGTAGACCCGTATCGATACTCGTGAAACCCGTATCGGTACGCTCTACCCTCACCTAAAACTCCAGATTCCAGTAACTTTGGAGGGTATCGATACCCTTAGGGTATCGGTACGCCAGGCTAAATTTGTGGCATGTGGGCAAGACCGTATCGATACTGCCCTGAGGCGTATCGATACGCCCTGCACTGCAATTCCACAAATTCCAACTTAAACGACTCCAACACGACTCTAAATCCATTTCTCGACTCACCTAAGCGTATACACACATATAAGCAAACATACTTAAGCCAAAGGAAGCATTCATACATGGATCAAAGCATTCATACATAGCATTCCCACCAAAGAGCATTTGAGGCAATATTGTGCATATATAAAGGCTCAAAGGGTCAGAAAAGGCACAAGTCATCATAAGAAGTTTGCACTCATATACAAGGCAACCTAGACATTCTAAAGCATGTCATCACACACACCAACATTCATCATAGTATTACCTGCTTACAATCCATAATCAAACTCAAACATCCACATTCAAATGAGTCATACAAAGCTCATACAAAAACCCTTGCCACATTGCTAGCTAATACAAAATTGATAACCGTACTTGAGCCACAAACTTGGAAAGCCCTTCTCGTCTTGCCTCGAGCTAACACCACGCTAATGATCTGCATTGTTGAACATTGAGAGCGTAAGCTATAAGCTTAGTGAGGGTGCTCTAAAACGAAAAACATCAACAATGCAGGGTTCAAGCATGTAAATCCTATTCTCACATACATCAAGCGTAGGCATATAATAAAGTAGACCTAGCTAGTCTTTTAAGTGGCATAATATGGTTTCTCAATCCTACCAAGCTCAATCATCAATACCAACATCATGTAACAACACCATATACCACAATCATATATCACAACACATAAACAAGTTAATTGGCCACTATTAATTACCCCGATTGTGCGGATTTAAACCTCAACAACACTTTACCTCGGTGGGATTTCACTCATCACCGGACCTTACATGTGTGGGATTCCACTCATCGCCACATGCCCTACGGATGGGATTCCACTCATCATCCCGTAGAAATATATAAAAAGCTTTCGGTGGAATGTTACATCACCGTACTCCTCCTTGATGACTTAACGCCATCAAGGCCACGTACGTTTTGACTCAATTTGTGTGCACACTAATCCTAATGATTGATCATCTACAACCGGTAATTAATTTAGTGCCAATTTTTATTATCACATCATATATCATCAACCACAACTCATGCTCATCCCATATATACACATAATGATATTCATGCACCCAAAATCCACAATCGCAAGAGCATAGTTAAGCAAGCATAATAACATTCGTGGATATCAATGGTTAAATTAACAACTTGAATTAACTATAAGTGGCCTACCAAGCACACTTCACACACACACACTACACATACTCAAACCAAACTTTAAAACAAGTTGAAACCACTCACCGCCCTTCCTTAGCAAATCGAAACAATCCTCCTACGAACCCGGATTCGGTCCCGATGCTCCTTCAACGACTCCTTTTGCTTCTAGCAAAGCCAAAATATATACATTACTTCACAATTCAATGCTAAACTCAACCATCAACTTACTTTACAAACACAAGCCAAATTCCACAAATTCCCAAACCACCTAATACCCTAAAAACCCAATTTTCGTGCTCCCCTTTAGCCTTGCTAAAATTTCCATTTCCAAACACCCAAATGACCTCCAAAATATCCCAAATCACCCTCCTAACATACCCTAACCATCAACCCTTAGTTTTCAACCTAAAACCCACCAAAAACCCAAGTTTTAATACCTTAAAGTTTGCCCTAAGAACCTACTACGAATTTTCATCAAAACTCAACCAAATTGATATATAATGTGTATTTCATCATTATTAAACAAAGCCCCAACACAATTTATTAAAACAAATTGGAAAACCCCCTTAAAAACCCAAACTTTGATATAAACCCTAATTTTCAAAACTCCATAACTTTGAAATCTAAGACCATGGGTTGATAGGGAATAAAAAGGAGAGTAAGAAAACATGTTTACCTCTTAAAAATGGTGTTGAAATCAAGTAGCAAATCAATGGAATAGTAGTTTGAAGTTTGAGAGAGTTTGGGAAATGGGGGAGGTGTTTCACGTAGGGGATAATGGGAAAAGGGGGAGAAGATGACAACTTTGAAAGTTGTCATCCTTTTTTAAAAAATTTTGGGTAAATTACAACATAAGTCCTTCCCCTTTTTTAAAGCTCAATTAGGTCATTATTTAGAGTTGAATTGATTTAATTAGATTTTATTGACTCGGACTCTAAACCCGGTTAACTCCTAACCCTAAAATACAGGTGTTACAAAAAGAAGAGAGTGATTGTGCTGGAGAAGGTGAAGATAAAGAGATGACTATGTTTACCAAGAGATTCAAAAGATTCATGAGGTCCAACAAAAGAAAAAGATTCCAATGAGATGAGGGCTTCAAGAATGATTTCAAAGAGAAAGATCTCATCATTTGCTATGAGTGCAAAAAACCAAGACATATCAAGTTCAATTGTCCCCGATTGAAGAAGAAGAAGAGCTTTGAGAAAAAGAAGCACAAGACTCATGTAGCTACTTGGAGCGATGATGAATCATCCAACGAGAATGAGAATAAAGTAGTCAACTTGTGTCTCATGGCATTTGAGGATAACTCTATGGTAACCTCTAATTCATCTACTTCAATTGATTATACTTTTGATTAATTTCAAGAGGCATATGATGAATTAGCTTTGGATTTGAGAAGTCAATTTTGAAAAATAGAAAAATCATTTTAAAATTAAAAAAAATATGAAAATAACTCTCTTTCCAAATCTAATAAGGAATTTAAAAGTAAAGTTGAAGAAATGCAAGTTAAAATAAAAGAATTTGAAAAAATCAAGACTTGCACAACTTACTTTCAAAAGTCCATGATGATCATCAAAAGGAACTTGATGATCTTGAAGCTTCTTTAATGGAAACATTTATAGAGGTCCCCAAAGATCATATAATAGAAAGATAGTTAAAAGTATTTGGGTCCCTAAAGACTCATTGCCACTAAAGATTATTATTTTTTGTCTAAATGGATTTCAAAAGGGACTAGAATTTTAGGAACCAACTCTCATGGACCCAAAAGAATTTGGGTACCAAAATATGTATAGTTTCATATTGTAGGTGTGTTGGAGTCATTGTGAGCAAAATTGAGAAATTTGAAAGCTCTAGACACATTAGAAGGAAGGACACTTGAAAATAATGAGGCCTAATCAACCTATCTTGGTTCAAGTGGTAACATTTTTATTTACATGCAATCTTTACTCTTTCATGTTAGCTTATATGTGATTATATTTTTTTTAAAGCATGATTGAAGATCCCCGTATGTTGTTTAAGTGCTATTAGAAAGGGAGAGTTTTTGTTGCATGATTTGCTTTTCTTGATCCTATGTGCTTATCTTGACTTAATTTTATTTGTTGTTCTTTTTTTGGTGGCCTTAGTTAAGTTAGCCTCTCTTGTCTCATTTTGAACCTTTTAGGATCCATCTTTTTTCTTAATTGCTCTAAATTGAACATCTTTGTCTATGACTAATGTTTGCTTAATTTCCATACTTGCTTGATCTTAATTCAAAGGGTCTTTAATGCCTATAATAATCATAAGTATGTTAGAATGCATTTTCGGGTTTAATTGGGGCTTAAAATTGACATTTTTGTCAATTTAGGACCTACAGTTTTGAAAATTTTATAAAGGTTTAAAAACCTTCAGGGAATTCCATATTAAACACCTTACTGGAATGAGAAGTTTCGAATCCTTGCTTAAATGTTCCGAAACCCGGTGCTCAAAAGTTTCGAAACCTTGCACATTGATTTTGAAATCTTCATTAAATCTGGCCGAACTCAGTCGAGTTTTAAGCCAAAATCCCACAATTTTTATAAACCCTAACCTTATTCTCTTTATTCAAAATGTCCACAACACCAAATCCTCTCAAAATCCTCTCGAAATATTTACTCCGTGCAAATTTTATCAAGCTTTTGGGTTTTCATCATCATCTTCATCAATGTTTTGAGGTAATCTCATCTTAAAACTTGTCTTTTCTCTCTATTTATTTATTCTGAAATTAGATGATTATTAGGGTTTAAAATTATGATTTACATGCTTCAATTCTATATAAATCATGTTTGTTTATAGTTTTCATACTTTTAAACATGATTTAAACAAAACCTATTGCCTTTCACATTTTTTTCAAGTTTTTGGGCAATTCGAAAATTGATATGTTTTGGGCAATTTTTGACTTAGATTTAATGCTTTGGTTTGCTTTATTTATATGCTATATATCATGTTTTTGCAGGAGGTATCACCCAATCCATCCCTATTCCTTGCCAAAATTTGTTTAAAGTTTTACCCACAAAGTGTTTGACAAATTTCCCCAACCAACCTTTTCCAAGACAATACCATCTTTTTTGCTTCGAATCATGCCTCGTAGAACTAAATGTTCTCGTGTTGAAAGAGGTGAACATTCCGGTTCTAATAGACCCGTTCGAAATCTCATTCCTATTCCTCATCTCGTTCCTAATCATAATCCTTATTTTGAGGATCTTTGTTTTAGGGATGAAGAAAACCCTAATAGATACCTAAATATCAATGAATCCAAAAGGGTTAGAGAAGAGTGAACCATAGATTTAGACTTCTTTATGTATCCCGAGCATGACTTTGATCTCTTTGACCTTTTTACCGAATGAGAATGGATTGACTACTTGAGTATCCCACCTTATACCCATCGTAGGTTAGTACGTTCTTTTCATTCCAATGACGATTTTATTCGGTCTCCTAATGGGTCTAAACCTGTCATTGGTATTCGCTCTTATCTCATGGGTACCAAGTTTGTTTTGACACCTCAATTCATTGCCAACCATTTAGGTGTTTCACTTGGTGAAAAATCTGGGGAGTATGAAGCTCATACTATTCATACCTTTTCGGGTGATCGTCCCACTCATCTTCCCCTTGAGGATCGTCTTTTCCACCTTCTCACTACTTGTTTTTTTCGTCCCTCTGGCGAAAAAGCCGCTAGTATGAGAGTCATCGACTTTTGGTGGCTTTGCTAATATCGTGAAAGGACTCGTCCCGATATAGCTACCATAATCTTTCTCAACCTTATAAAAGTCATCTCACACCCCACCTCTTTTTCTCTTTCCTTTGGAAATGTGCTTAGCCACATCTTTAGGAAGCTCAACATCGATACTTCATTTGATCCTCAAGTGAAGAACAAAAGCAACATTGATATTAAATCTTACCATAAAGCTAAATGGTATCTTGGACTTAACAGTTGGGTTCACCGAGGATAAGTAGAGGAGGTCAACTTAGAGGCTCCCGAGGATTCGATAGATGAGGATGCACCGGCTCCCATGACTATAGAGTCCATGTTTGCGGCCATGGTCACTCGTTTTGAAAACTTGGATGCCTATCTTCATAGTTCTCATGAGGAGACTATTGGTTTGCTTCATGTCTTGGACGGACGTGTGACATCTCTTGAGCACGATATGCATCTTGTATGTGATCATCTTTCATACCTTCACCGCCTCATGATGCACCAGATACTTAGGCTTTCATGCATTCTAGTATGTCTTTATGGTTTTACTATGGTACATTTGGACTTATTTTGATTTAGGCTTCGATCTTTGTTTTAGACTTTTGTAATGTTCTTTGTTAGATATCTTTTACCCATGGATTGTTGTTGGATTTTATATTTGGATCCTTTTATTGGGTGTTGGGTGGATGTTATGCTTGATATGAATATTGTGATTTATCTTGTTATTGCTTTTTGGATAATGCTCTATTGTTCTATTAACATTTGTTCTTTTTATAGATTTTTTATTCTCTTTGCTATAACAAAAATGGGGAGATGATTAGAATTAAACAATTTGTTTTTCTTGAACTTTTTAAACAAATTTCTTTAAAACTTATTTTTTTTCAAAGATTGCATAAAGACATTTATTAAGAGGGAGCTTATGTGGGAGATTGGTAAGTTTGACAATTTTTTTCAAAAACAATTTTTTACAAAAGGTTTTGTTATATCACAAAGGGGGATATTGTTAGACTTATTTTGATTTTGATATAACGTAAATTTAATTTTCAAGGACTAACTTGTAAAAATTTGTAAAGTAAAGTAAAGTTCACGAAATAAATTTGTCAAAAACTCGATTCAATCTTGTCAAAATGTTTTATAAAATGTTTGACTTTGCACCTATATCGAATGTATCTTTTAAAAGTCAACAAATGGCCAAAACTTGAGTTTTTAAGGAAAAGTTTCGAAACCTTAAGGAAGGTTTTGAAACCTTTCTGGCAGAATGCCCCTGTTTTTGAAACCTTAGCAAAGGTTTCCAAACCTCTATGACGTTTCGAAACCTTAGCCATGTAACAACTAGTTTTTACAAATCCCCTATTAAGGTTTTGAAACCTCTGGTAATAGTTTCGAAACTTCTGTGCAGGTGAGCATTTAATGCTCAGTTTTAATGGCTTTCAACAGCTCCAAACTCCCTCCAACGTCTCCCAATGGTTAGAAAAGATCAAGAGCATATAAAAGAGGTCTCCAAACAATAATGAAGTAACAAGAAAGCCTATCCAATCATTCAAGCAATAAAAATTCAACTTGTGCTCAATTTTCTATCTTTCTTGTAAACACTAGTGTGGTTATTCATTGTAATTAATTTCCTAGTGTTTATTGGGTGTGTGAGAGAGCTTATATTGTGCAAACACCTTCCCTGTAGAGATTTTCTAGTTTGTTTCTTTGTATTTGTTTTGGGGAAAGAATTCAATAGACATTGGGGTGTAAGTCCATTGAATTGTGTAAGGTTACTCTTTATCCTTAAAGGAAAGACAAATTAGTGGATTTGTGGAAAATCCTTAGTGTGGAGACTAAGGTAGTGGATGTAGACTCCGTTGAGGGAATTGAACCACTCTGAATCACCTTGCAATTTTCTACCTTTGCAATTACTATCCACCCTCTTTAAAATCCAATTCACCCTTCTTAGCTTTATTCGATTGATTGTCACTCTCATCAGTATCATTCCAGCTTCTAGACTCATCTATAGTCATGACTTTAGAGCAATCATATTTGTGTATTGCAAGTAACCTCTTTACTACTAACGTAATAGAAGTTGGACTCGTTTCTACATACTTTTTATTCCCACTCCAACTCCTATTATTTTGAGTCATACTCAACCCCATTAGCAAAAGTCTAAACACGTAGGGATCATGGGCTGCAATATGTTTAGTGACATTCATAAGCACCATTAAATAAAATTCTCTAAAACACCGATTGATTTAGATGACTCATGGTACTAGAGTTTCCAACATTTTGACATATTAGAAAGTGATTCACAATTACCTTTGAAGGAGAACACAATAATTGTTTTGGTGACTTTATAAGTGTTTGAATCTCGTCACCAAAGAGTCTGAAAAAAATCAGAAGAGTAAGAGCTTGAACCGACAACGGAAAACCTTCTGTTTCCAAGGAAACCAATTTGGTAGATCCAATTAAAATGGAAGGGTTGGCTAATCCTGGAATCATCTCTCACGGTGTCGTTAATTGATTGAAACCCAATAGCATTTACTCTTGCTGACATTTTATCAAACGGTTGAGAAGCATCTTGTGGTCCTTGATAAGTTATATATTTTCATGTTTTTCATATATTAAATTCTATGTTTTAGCATATTAATCTATCTTAAAACTCGTGATTCGATTTCTATTTGGTTTTGCATGTGTTTTGGGGCCTTAATGATGTTTTAAACGTAAAAGACGAGTTTTAACACTTTTTTTCATTTATGGAAAATCCTTCGCGCAAAACTAGTAGCGTTCGTTGAATAAGGCATGACCACGACGCAAGACAAATTTTTTTACTTGGAAGACAAGCAATCCTACTACAAGAAGGACTTCTATTTTTACCATAATTAGATTCATTTAGGGTTGTTGTATTTAATGTAAAGTCTTTCCTTTATTTTTACCTATAAATAGTGATCAAAGGGTGAAGGAAAAATAACCTGAAATAGTTGAAACCATATGCCTTCTCTTGTAGTCGTCGACCACCATGTGTGGTTAAACCCCTCTTTTCTAGTCAATTGTAGTTACAAGGATATTATTTCAAGTTTTTAGTGAAATTTTTTGTTCCCAAATTATCTCCATCTTTATTCAAGTATCTTCTTATCTTTTGTGCTTCAGCATCATGTGTATGTTGGGTTATACGTATGAATGCAACCAAGTCATGGGTTATTGACGCAAGTGGTAAGAAAATTCGGGTTAGATTTCCAAATGTATGAATTTATGTTCTTAATAAGTTAACGGGTTAGTGCTTAGTAAGAATACATGTTTGGGTCTCTATGGATTATTAAATTTCTTTCTATCAAATAAGAGATTTAAGTTATTTGTGGATTATCATCTAACTTGAAACCAAACCATTTGAGATTGATGTTAATTTATTTTTTGTGAAATCTATGATCTAAGTTCTTGATTTAATATTCCGAGTTCTACCTTGACTAGAGTCCCAATTTATATTGAGTTCTTCCGTATTACAATTGTTTTCTCCAAATTAAATTCAACCCTTTTTACTTTTATTGCATTCACTTGTGAATTTAATTTTTTACAGCTCTTTGCAGAATTGACCCTACTTGCCACTACTACAAATTCAATGAACAAGTAGATATTATTTTTGACGGATTCAACACTCATCGCTCGTTCTATTCCCGCAGTTGGCATCATTCCTTTTCCCAAACAATATGTTGCTCATGGAACTGAGCAAGGCACATTGCATCATTGCATGTAGAAGTTTGCTGCAATTGAACCAAGAGATTGCCTGAATCTGCAAGATCGTGAGAGTAAAACTTTTGACACTCTGTTTGAGACACCCATCTGTCAGGGTCGACGCCGAAAAAGCGAGCTAGCTGTACTTAATTTGATTTTTGATGATCTAGAACACTCGTATTAGCCCGAATATCAGAAGAAGGGCTAGACTCCTCATGTGATGAAATTACCATTGTATTATTTTTTTGACTCGTCGATAACCTTCCCAATATATCCTGAAGCATCAATGTCTGCTCATTTAGAGAAGATGAGATTCTGTCGAAAGCACGTCAGATCTGGAATTGATAATCTTTTAGGCCTTTCACGTTGTCATCAAGTTGTTTGAGTTGTGTATCGCCGGTCATCTTAGTCGCGGATCAATGAAAGCACAAATGTTATGGATGAAAATATGGAAGACGATGTGTTTAATTAATAGCTTGAAAGAGAAATTGCAACAGAAGGAGATGAGGAAAATAGAGTCTTACATCAGATTTTGCATACAAATCCCCTTTGCAAGTATTTGTTAAATAAAAACCTAACAACCGGCCATTTTATGGGTAGGGAGAGTCTTAGAGTTTACGCTGAAAGGTGTTGTAGTATTTCTTACTCCCAGTTTCCTTGCTAGAGATAGTTGAGGAGCAACCTTAAGTAAATCCTGCCGAGCATAGAGTAATCTAGAGAGGTAAGCCTTAGTTGAGAGCTAAAGCTTAGGTTAACTAGACAACACAGCCAGTCATTTCTAAGTGAGATTCGCATACGTAATAGGACCTATTAGGTCTACTGATTTCAGTGCGTTACTTTTATCTTTATTTGCTACCACAATTATCCTTCTGTCTCAATTTGCCATAGCATACTCTATTTACATTTCGTTACTTGTGTGCTCAAACTCAACTCGAAACACCTCCAATCCCTG
Organism: Hibiscus tridactylites; assembly: GCA_958450335.1. Taxonomy (NCBI): domain Eukaryota; kingdom Viridiplantae; phylum Streptophyta; class Magnoliopsida; order Malvales; family Malvaceae; genus Hibiscus; species Hibiscus tridactylites. Next base: position 60,826,896 of record OY288285.1, read on the forward strand.
TGGAGACGATACTCATTTATTATTGTATTACTTGTTCGACGTGTCTACTTGCACCATATTTACGTATCATTTATAGTACACCACATGCGCAAACACCAACGCACCAATATCGAAGGGGCGAGACCATTGATTGAAACAAACTATTGTTTAAACATTGATGAGGTGATGGAGATTGAGGTTGAAGGTAAGATATTTGAAGTGCGAGTTAGGGAAACAGAAGTTATACCATGGGAAAATTTTTGATGTCTATAAATGGAGGAGGAGGACAGCATGCCTGAGGACGTTATCGGCAAGTAGACAACAGAGGAATATTATAAAAAAAAAAGAGGACTTGGCAAGGAAAGTTAGTGCAATCAAGAAAGGTAATATGAGTAAGATTCTATAAATACAAGTGCAGAATATGGAATACAACGCTTTTACAGTGTGGAGATAGAATCCAGTGTGGGAGGAGAACACTAGGGAGGAGGTATGAGATAGCATCAGGGATCAAGTAAGTAAGGATTGGTTGACGAATGAGTAGGTGAGTAAGGTTGATCGTGATGTGTCGATGTATGAAATGAGAAAGGCAACTCCTGAGATTCTAGTGAGTTAGTTAGAAGGACAAATATACGCAAATAATGAGCAAAATATGTCAATGGCTTCAAATACATAGAGGTTTCAGTGGCATGAAAAGAATGAAAAGGGTGAGCATATCTTAGAGAAAATCGTGGATTCAAGTGACAATGCAGTGACAGATGGTAAACAAAAGAAGAGAGGTCATGGAAGAACTAGGAAATTTTAGAAGATAAAAAAAGAGAGGGGAAAATGAGGTTATATCTAATAAAAGACATGAGATTCTTCGAGAAGCAAAGGAGAGTCTTGATTTTAGTAAACTTCTCGGTGTGAGCAATATTGACAAGGATGAGGATATCATAAAGGATATAGCGAGTTCAGGTTGTGGATATCGTCATATATGATGATTGGGTTCGGCGTCGCAAAGGGAATCGGTTCAAATTTTATCACGACAGTATCATTTTGACATGGTGTTCTTGAAGGAAACAAAATTAGAAGAGGGATGTTCAGGATGCGCTAAAAAAATGGGGGTAAACTGAGAATCTTTGTTACAGGTAATGTATTAACTGGCTTAAGTCTGTTTTTTTAAAGTTGTACAGTGTTTGAGTTGAGATTGAGAGGTTGTTCTATTCTATTTGGCGTGTGGGGGTGTGGTAGCAGTTTTTACTTTTTGAGGTTGGTTTTGTTAGAATGAGGGGGATAGGACAATGTTGCATGATGCTAGGATTAGCGGTGGAATGTGGGTGTGTATATTTGGTGCTTTCAGTTGTTGTAGTCTTGAGTGTTTATCGTTTTTTATAAGTTAAGGTTAACACGAGTACTCTTTTTTTCGTCTAGGATAGGGAGATTTTTAACGAGGCTTGTGTTTACTTGTTTATGTATAATTTTTCAGTTCAATAAAATCATACTCTATTGAAAAAAAAAAGTTATCTAAATACATTGTCAAAATAAGGTAATAAAAAAGATAATTATTTGATAAACTAATGGTGAAAATTTTTAGTTTCCACAAGTGTCTCCAATTTAGGGTTTAGGGACTCAATTTTTATGCTATAAGGTTTAGGGTTTATGTTTAGTAATTTAGAATTTAGTGATTGTAAATAGAATTGTGAGTTTAGGGTTATAATTTAGAGTTAATAGGTTAAAACTTAAATCCTCAATATATTACCTTAAAATCTAAATCTTAAGCTACGAACCCTAAACTCTAACATTAACCCTTAAATTCTAATCATTACCCCTAACTTTTAAACCCACACTTAAACCCATAAACCCTATACCCTAAATTGGGTCCTTATACCCTAAAACTAAGGTCATTGTGAAAACTAAAAGTTTCCACCGCCAGTGTATTGGATATAAATCCAATAAAAAGCGTAATTATTCCATGCACGAGCGCTTTGTGGAAACTTTGTTTACACAAGCGTCTTAGTTTTATAGTTTAGGAAGTCTGTTTATGATTTAGAGTTTAAGGGTTAGTGTAGTAGTTTTGAATTTAGAGATTGTTGATATAATTTTAGGTTTAGTGTTTAGAGGTTAAAACCTAAATCCCTAACAATATTACCCTAAACCCTAAATTCTAAACTCATACACTAAAACTACTAAACTCTAAACCTTAAACTAAAACCCTAAACAATAAAATTAAGGCGCTTGTGAAAACAAAAAAAATTTCGCCGCCTGTGTATAGGATAATAATTCATTAAAAAATACGTTTAAATTTAAGCATTATATTTATATGTATGTAAGCTCCTTTATCAATTAAACATTTATTTCATAAATTTACCAACTTTTTTTTGATTAAAAAGAGAACAAGAATAATATTATATGCCTCGTTAAAAAACCTCTCTAAACCTATTTGGAGGAAAAAGAGTGCATATGATATTATTTACAATCAAACTACCACAAAGGTCAAGCCCCATCAAAGCCATCTAAACCAGACACAATCACAAGGATCGCACACTAACAAAACCCCAAACACCTAACCTCCATCAAAAGGAAGCTGCGCATCCACATCATCCTGCAACACGACCGGTAGCAACCATCGCGGGCTCTCCTCCAACAGCCAGCAATCCAACGGGATTCCGCGATAAATTTACCAACTTTGATAATTGTTTTGACTTTTTTAAAAATTATTTGTTGAATTATCTTTAGTAATTTTTTCAAAATAAATATTTAATTAGTTCTTTGTATAAAAAATATCTTTATTATATGTACAAAATCATTATAATCTAGTTGAATTACACATTCAGTGCAATTAAAATTATGTCATTTTATCAATATATTCATTTTTTAATATTTTACAATTTTTTTTAATTGGGATTCAAAACTCTTTTATTTTAATATTTAAATAGAATATTTGATAGTTTAGGCCACTTTAGAATCTAAGTTGTAATTTAGGTACGTCTAACACAATTAACCTCACGTTTGTATGAAATAACCTCTTATTTGACATTTTAAGAGGTTAATTATTTTTTATATATAAATCACCTCTAAAAAGTCAATCCCAACTTGAACATCTAGCCTTAAAAACCTTGTCATAAAAAAAGCCTTAAAAAGTTCACATAGCTGCAGCCTGCAAGCGTTTGAAATTCTACATGCAAATAATGTGTGAAAAGCAGCCAGAATCTAGTGACCGACTAATAATGCAATTTAAATATAAAAAAGCATCCAACCGAATGGAGGAAAAAGGGGGACCGCAACACCGAATATGACAAAAGGAGGAAAATAAATGATATGGTGAGCTTGTTCCGCTTCACATGAATAATAATAATAATAATAATAATAATAATAATAATAATAATAATAATATTATTATTATTATTATTATTATTATTATTATTATTATTATTATTTCGGAAAGAGTATTATTTTAAAATTTTCAATGATTAAAAGATGTTGGATATTTACAAATAACTTGCGTTAGAGGAAAGGCTCTACTATATTCCTCAAAATATGATGGGAATATATTATATTCTTAAGGGGCGTTTGGTTCGCGGAAAAGATCATTACCAAGGGGATAATCTTTTTCGGAATTAAATACCCACGTTTGGTTCAAGAGCATTTCCTCCCAGGGGTAATAAAATATTCCCAATAGTAGCTGTTTTTGGGTCTTTTACCAGGAATGTCATTCCCTCCTTTTTCTTAGGTATTAGACAATTCCCTCCCCTTTGGACAAGAATACCCCTAAAAAATATAGTTATTTTAAAATGATATTTCCTTTTCGTATATAATTACACAAGTATAAATTTATTTTATTTTTTAGTGGTTTAGGGTTTTAATACTTATTATAAAATAATATGATGCATATAAAATAAAAATATATCAGATTTTTATTTTATTTCGATTTTTTATATATGTGTTTGATTCAAATTTTATTATTGGTATGTGTTTTATTAATTTATTATTTAGATCAATTTTCATATAAAGGTTTTCATATTATATTTTTTTATATTTTCGATGAACTTTTATGTAAATATTTTGACTTTAATCTTAAAACTTCAGTTGGTTAAAAAGGAAAATATATTTCAAGGACAATTTGGTAAAACATACATTTTTCCTAACTTATATTCCTTCAACCAAACAATGTAATCTTATATTCCTGCCAAACAAATCAAACAAGGTAATACAACATTCCGGGTAATATGTTAAGTAATGTAACATTCCGGTAATCTTATTCCCAAAGGTAATCTTACATTCCGTGAACCAAACGACCCCTAAAAGCATAATATATTTCTTTAATCTTTTTTAAACAATTTCTATCTAAGGAGAGGAAGGGAAATTTTGCTCATATCGAGTCTTGAACCCACAATCTAAGGGTAGGGGAGGGTGCCAACTTGAGAGCTTTAACTACCCGCTCTAAAAGATTGTTGAGATATTTCTATTTATTTGAGTTGAAGTCTATAAATCACTTGTTTTTTCAATGAAATTTTTCTTGGTATATTTCGTGTCATTGGTGCTCCATGTAGGGCGTTCAATGTGCATTTCCGAAGAAGGGGAAAACGGTTCTATGTAGTTGGATGAATCTTTGCCCTATAGTGCAAGCTCAACAAATTTGGGAATTGGCTTCTTTTGCCATCTCTTGGTCTTTGTGGCTAAATAGAAATGAAGTGGTCTTTCGAGGTAAAGGCTTGAACTATAATGCATCGATTGGGCTTGTGGTCTAGAGCACGATGGTCGAAAGCTTCCATGCCGATCAATGACTTCATTTGTGATCCAACTTGCCGGTATAGGCCAAACAAAACTGTGATGAAGAAAAGCTCAGACCCTTGGCACCACCTATGGTTGGATCAGTCAAATTCAATGTTGATGGTGCAGTTAGAGGAAGGTTTTGGACCAGTTGGGATAGAAGGAATCATGAGGGATCACTTAGGGGTCTCGATCAAGGAATTTACAAAATCTATTGGTAATGCTGACCCTACCACTGTTGAGTTATTGTGTAATCCCCTAGACCCGCTTATGCGTTACCACGGATCCTAGGGAGCCACATTAAGGTCACCGGAGCGACCCACATTAAAATTTCAAGTAAAGCCAATTGTTAAACCATTTGAAACCATAAAACAAGTTCGGGATTAAAATACAATTTTAGAAACCATTCAAAATATAAAACAGAAATTATAATACAAGTTACTAAAAGTATATTTCAATCTAAATTATGAACAAGACGAGACACACATGCCCCTAATTACACAGGTACCGTACCCAACAAGCAAAACCGAAGAACTCCCATACCGACGTTAACGGCCGCAACATGATCAATCCTTTAACCTGTGATGGTAAAAAACAACGTGAGCTTCGAAAACCTCAGTAATACAAACTACTAGGAGATGCTAAAGGTACAAGTAGGTATATGGTAACTTAACATTGTCATGAAGAAATGGGCAACGGTAAGCTCAAATTACGATTCGATAATTCAGTGAAGCATTATATTAGGAGGTCACAAAGTTGTTCTTTATTTGATCACCCGAATCTTAGGAGATGAGTCTAAAGCCGAAGATTCGGAAGATTCGGGTTCCAAAAGTTGAATCAAGGAGTTCAAAGTGGTTCATTAAGCGTGAATTGTAGTTTTACTGAGATTTCAACTTTGATACGTTAATTTAGTAGGGTATGTTTCAGAAGAGGTCAGAAAGTTTTATTAATTTACTTAACTACCCTCCAACCGAACTACAAAATGCAATTCCCCCTGAACTACATACAAAAGATCTTACAATAGGCCTGAGGCGTAGGAGCCTACCTAAGGGAATGCCTTAGGTCCAAAAATACTTACCCTAGGCATGTCAGGTGTAGGAGCTTACCTAAGGGAATGCCTTAGGTCCAGAAAGACTTACCCTAGGCTCGCCAAGCGTAAGAGCTTAGGTCTAGAAGGGCTTACCAGCGCTGAGCCTACAGATCTTCATTTATATCCTAGACAATATACCCTAAATGAAATTTAGTTTATATTCAGAACACAATAATATCAGAAAACTGATATCAGATATATTTTTATATCATAAGACATATATCATATCTATTTTTGTATCAAAAGACGAGTATTATATATATTTCTGTATCAAAAGATAAAAGCCAAGAGTTGAGCTTTCATTACGGGTAACAAAGTCATACTTTTAATTCAGAGCAGATAATCTTAGTTTAAAGCATAGTGTATTCACTGACATAGGGTACACACTTTATGGTTCAATATGTTTTTTAGAGATACTTGATAATTATCAGAAATGGGGCATGAAACGTCTGACAATTTTAGATTGATTTCAGAACGAGTTCTCTAGGCGAGGGGGCTCGGTACTAACAACTCAAACCAATATTTGGAAGTTGACACATTGAGAACATTGAGATTTTAGATGTATCGAGAGTGATCCAATCATTTAAGCTTATGAGGGCATTCTGGTCATTTTGAACTTTAGGGGTAATTTGGTAATTAGGCTATTGGGTAATAGTAGTGACCTTCGGGGTGCAAAAATTCTGGTTACTTATCAGGTTTTCGAGTCCCTTTGAACTAATCGTAAACCATCGCACAAAGTTTATTGTTTAACCAAATCAGTACACCGCAAGTACTCACTTCTCAGAACTGACTACATTGTATAACAAAAACTCGTCTTCGCCAAGCAACCACTGAACATACAATGAGAAATCAAACAATGTTTTTAAATGGTACATCCCAAGTAATCGAGCATGTGTAATGCATCTGAACTGGATCCATAGCATCGAATACACACAAGAACATTTGCTCTTACCATTGACCTAGGTACTTTCTCCAAATAACTTGAACATGCCTTCATATGGTATTCTTCCAACATCACAAAAGTTCCCAAAACGAATAACCAAAAAGGGTCGTGTATTACCACTTTCAGAGCTATAGCCTTTGCTTGGCTTTATTGATATTTCTCATTTCATGCCTTAGAGGTATTTTTAGTCACCTCGATCTCCGAAGGTGTTTCAATTATTATGAGCCTTTCGATTCTTCCAATTATCCCTTCATTACAGATCTCAATGGTATATCCATCATTTCATAAAATTTACAGTTAGTACCTGAGGATATTTTAGTCTTCTGGTCATTACGTTCATTCCGATTACTTCAACCTTTTTGATGTTTTCAAACCTCTTTGGTCAAGCCAGTCAATTTGGTATTTTATGCCACTTTGATTAGTTTAGATATACATATATATATATATATATATATATATATATATATATGTATATATATATATGTATTTAGAGTTATTTTCAAAGATTTATTTGGTGTTCAAATATAATCCAAGTACCCTACAATTCGAGGGTTTAAGCTTTGATCTACAACTTTTCAAGCAAAATGAGGTTTTTAGATAAATAAGCTACTTTACCAAATTTAGTGTAGACAACCAAATTATTTTGTGGTCAGGGGTATTTTAGTCCTTCTTGCGCCTTAAGGGCATTTTCATAATTTTTATAACAGAGCATTTCGGAAGTTAGATCATTAACAGGCAATCAGATCTAGAGTATAACAGTCTTGTGAATTATTCTTGGATATCATAAGCTCTTACAAGTCCTTTATCTTCCTAACCGAGCAATTCAGTCTAATCAAGATACTATCATTTTTCTGTAATCAACTTGACTAAAACAAATTTAACCATATACTTATCAAGATCATTCAGTCATTTGGCAGATACCAACATGTTCCATAACGCATACAAGAGGTAGTAATGTATTACCTTAACTCTGAGCTACATCGATCGATTCATGAAACCCCATTCGATTGCACTCGAACCCGAATTCGACGTCCATCAACAATTCGTATTCAAGGAGCTATGAGTACCTTCAATTACACAAATTCACAATTCAGTCCTTACTCACAGTACTCCTAATTGAATAATTAATACATATACAAGTTTGGGTTCAAGGTCAGATTTAGAGGCTTTCTGGTCAAAATTTCATGAAACGGGCTTCAAAAACGAACTCAGGGCACCGAAAAATAGAGAACAGGAGTTTTCGGAAAAGTTAACTTTTTGGTCAACGGTCAAAGTCAACGCTGACGTCAGCAGTCAACGGTCAAAGTCAATGCTGACATCAGTATGATGTTAGCGGTCAATTGAGTTGGTTCGGACGAGTTGACTCGGGCTGACTCGGACGAGTTGACTCAGGTTGACGGGTCGGGTCGGACTCAGGTTTGGGTCGAACTAGGCTGACCGGTTCAACCGGTCTAATCGGTTCAGGTCGGATCAGACGGTTTGGACTCGGTTCACTTACCAAAAAAACATGCTCGCCAACCAATCGTCAGAACAGGTCACCATAGATGTCCTTCTAGTTCGATTCTACCACAAAACAGAAGCTAATCAATCCTAAACTCCAACCCATACGATAGTGACATAAAACAAGCCGAAATCTAATCAGAACTTACCCAAATCAGACCAAAACGGCTGGAAAGTACGAAGCCCCGTCGAGGCTTCTCTTGGCGTCAAAACGACGAGCGGTCAAAGAGGTTTTGTTCGTCGTGACGTGAGGAATCCATTGACAGTGGCGGTGCAGCGATAGGACGGCCGAAGTGGTCGGAATCAGTGAAAAACAAAGGCGGCAACCCTAGGCTTTGTACAAACCTTCAACTGGTCTTTCACGGCGACCGACGATGTCACGCACAGAGCGGCGGTGAGGACGATCGCTAGTTGCCGAAAAATTGGGGAAGATGGAGAGTTGGAGGAAAGAGAAAAACATTAGGATATCCCCTTTTTTTCATTCGAATGGGTAAATGTTTGGTAGGTGAAAAGTCAGATTGGACTTTAATTATCTTAGGTACACTACCAGCAGGGTTCAAAAGAAAGATGGGGAACCTTAAACACTAAGAGTTATCTAGCTCAGTTGGCTGGGTCAAAAGCTTGACTACCAAGAGGTTGTGGGTTCAAACCCTTACAACCACAAACCTTCTTCTCTTATTTTCTTTTTTTTATTATGAATTTCATTTCAAGCTAAATAAAAACAGAGTGTTACATATTGGCTCTGAAGGAAGCGGTGACGGTGTTCGCGGGGTTAGATTGGGATAAGAAAGTTGAACTTGTGGTGGAATCCGATTGTAGCAACGTGGTTTTATGGATTTGTTGCCCGAATACTTCCATAATGGTATTCAGAGTGATTTTTCGTGAGTGTTTGGATGTTGCTCATAATTTAAACTGGAAAATTAAATTAGTTATGCGTGAACAAAATGGTGCTACAAACAGATTAGCAAAGGTTGGGATTAGTCGGACCTGATCGAAGGGGTAATGGGATCAAAATATAAGTGCCGACAAGATGGTTTGAAGGGCAATAATCGGCGATATGCATTGCTTCAGGGTGTTCCTATGTGTTTACATGTTATACTTGGTCTTGGCTAGTCTCGTGGAGCCATGTCTAGTGAAATTCTTGAGTCATGTGGTTGCTTTGGCGTTAAATGTTTGTGTAGGCCTATGGCTCTATTCATGTGAGTAGGTCATTTTGTTTGGTTATATGTGAATTAGAATTGGTTTGTTTATGTTGTTATGATATTGGCACGCGACACTCTTTTTCCTCCACCTAAGTTTAGGAAGATTTTTTAATAAGGCTCGTGCTAATGTCCAGTCATTGTTGATCCAATAAAGCAATTTTTATCTGTCAAAAAAATATCACAAGTTCACATGTCGGGTGCGGGGCTTCGGGCCATAATATTAGGCTTAATGGGTACCCAACCCGACCCGAAATTTTTTAAATTTTAGATTTAATTTTTATTTTAGAATATAATATTTGTTTAACAAAAATAATTTGAGTTATTAAGAAAAATGAATAGAGAATTAAATTGCTAGAATAATTATAAAAAGAACATAAGAATGTCACACATTTATTTTTCACTATAAGTTTGGCAGAGTAAGACGTGGATAAGAGATTTATATTTTTTAACATCATAATTTAATCAATAAATATGTCTACATAAAAAAATGAACATATATATTTATTTTTAATGTGATACCGAAACATAAATCTAAACATTGACATTGAGTTGATACTTGTTAAAAAGTTTAATGATTTATTGCTTTTATATGCTACCGAGACATTTATTTTTTATTTTTAAATTATTTGACCCTAATAGTCTAAATCTATAAATAACGAAGTTTGAATAAACTAAAAAATGAATCTAAAACTAATGATTCAATGAATTAATGTTATACTAAAAATTTAAAAATTATGAGTTTGAGATAGCATGAATTAAGTTTCGTTTTGATCAAATGATATTCATTTTTCTCCTATTTTGATTAAGTATGTATTATATAATTTGAACTTTTTTTATTAGCAAAATATGATTTCATTGATAAAAAATCATACAAATTTATTTTTGTGTGTCACATTAAAAATCTCTTTAAACTTAAATAGAGAAAAAGAACACATGCACGATAATAAAAGAAAGAAAATGCTACGACTTTGCTTGGTATGAAGGACGAAAATGTGGAAGGATGAAAAATTGTTAATCAGATGGTTAATAATCAAAGTATGAAGGTGGTTATGTATCTCCACCATTTGATTAACAAATTTTCCATCCTTATTCACTTACATTCTTCATACAAAACAAAGCCTAAAAGCAAAGAAAAACAAGACAAAAACTCCAAGAAAACCCAACCAGAACTACCCGAACCAAACCTCACCACTCTAGCACCAGCCGAGCCACAACCTTCCATCAATTGACTAGCGCCCAGCTACCATTACTGTAAACAAAACTGTTGCTAGACTATGCGCAAACCAACCCTATCAGTCACAAAATAACCAATCATCTCGAAACAACACTGTAACATGAATAGTTGAAGGACTTAATTAATAAAAAATTATTAGATTTAATAGTCAACATTGGTAAAAAGGGTAAATTGATGAAATTTTAGAGTATAAAAACTTAATTTGGGAGAAAAAAATTCAAAGACTTAATTGATTTTTTCCCTTCAAAAGTTCAAGTGTTGTCATATTTCATAATCATCTTTAATACGCTATAAACTATAATGCGGAAAAGTTTTATCATTAGTCTCTTGTTAATAGCCTTATGGGTAATTAAATTAACTAGTTCTTAGTCAAATAGAAAAACTTATTGTTCTCCATTGTTGTAGTTATCTTGTAATGCCATTGTTGTTTTGTTGTTATTTCGCCTCCTTCTTCAAAAACTATAATCCACCCTTGATGATATAGGGCTAGATCAATTTTCAACCTTAGTTGTGGAAAACCTAACAATGTTTTGTTTAAGAAAAGTTGTGAGCAATTTCCTTTCATGGATTTTTCTTTTAAAACTACTTGCGTTAATCAATTATTTATTTATTTTTAGGTTTAACTCAAATGATCAGTTTGACCCTCTAATTTTCCACAAAAGTCCAAATTGACCATTTAACCTTTAATTTTAACAATGAGCGGGGGAAATGGATTTTCACCCTTATTTCAATTCGCAATCACCGCCAATCATCACTACGGGAACATACATCGAAATCATAAACTTTAAGTTACATGAACCATAAATTCTAACATTCTCCCACTTGGTTTGTGTGACGGTTGTAGTGTAATGAAAATTGTAATTGTACACTTTAATTCATTTTCTACATAACACATCATCCATACATGAATTAAGCTAATCGAATCATGGTGGTCATAGACAAATAAGCCAATTTGATTCCTTCCATGTATCACAATTAACTTAATCCAATAATTCTATAAATTTTTCTTTAATTATTAAGAAATACTTTAATTTTTCATATATGAAATCTTATTTCATGATCTCACCTCTTCATCAAACAAATAATCATGCATGCTTAAATAGATAACAACGATAAATGTGCAAGAAACAAATATAATCAATATCTAATAGCGTCATAATAGTAATGAGCATAAAACTATAATGTTTATACCTCACCATAAAACTATATTACAAGGTGTTCTCTACCAAACCCATATTGTATACATGTCCCTTAAAAGCTTGTATTGGTGGAGCTTTTGTTAATGGATCCACTATTATTTTATCGGTCCGTATATACTCAATTGACATTTTTTGTTTCTTCACCTCCTTCTTTACTAGCAGATACTTTAAATCCATATGTTTGGCTCCTTTACTATATCTGTCATTCTTCGAGAAGAACACAGCTACGAAGTTGTCACAATAAATTCTCAACGGTCTAGATATATTGTCGACAATTCCTAACCCTGAGATATAATTCTGCAACCACAATCCTTGAACCATGGCCTCAAAGCATGCCAAAAATTCAGCCTCCATAGTGGAAGTAGCAATGACAGACTTCTTACCACTCTTGATACAGCTTCTCCAGCCAATAGGAACATGTAGCGAAAGTAGATTTTCTTGTGTCAACATATTCGGCATAATCTGAGTTTGAATAATCTATAACCTCAAGCTACTTGTTTTCTTGAACGTGAGTATAAGGTTTTGTGTTCCTTTTAAATACCTTAACACTTTCTTTGCAGCCTTCCAATGATTCATACCAGGATTTGACTGATATCTACCAAGAAAACCAATAACATGACTGATATCGGGTCGAGTACAGGTCATAGCATACATTAAGCTCCCGACCAATGAAGCATAAGGAATTCTTTCCATCTTCTTACGTTCTAGTTCATTTTTAGAACAATGTGAGTTGCTGAACTTTTCTCATTTATGAATTGGAACTGGACTAGGCTCGCTATTTTCCATTCTAAACCTTTCTGATATAATTTTTCTGAGAAAGACTCAATAATTCTTGTGATCTATCATGGAATATTTCTATCCCTATCACATAAGTTGTTTCTCTCATATCTTTCATTTCAAAGTTCTCATAAAGAAAACTTTTTACATCGTGCAACAAACCAATATCATTTGCAGCTAGCAAAATATCAACGACATAGAGTACTAGAATTGCAAACTTGCTCCCACTAACCTTCATATAGATACACTTGTGAACAGTGTTCTCTACAAAATCATACAACAGAACGGTATCATTGAACTTTAAGTACCACTGTCTAGAACCTTGTTTCAATCCATAAATCAACTTCATTAACTTACACACCATGTTTTCCTTTCCTGTGGCCTCAAAACCCTTAGGTTGAACCATATATACTTCCTATTCAAGTTGCCCATTCAGAAAAGCGGTCTTTACATCCATTTGGTGAAGCTCTAGATCATAATGAGCCACCAAAGCCATAACAATCCTCAAAGAGTCCTTCTTTGATACTGGATAGAATATCTCTTTATAATCAATGCCATCCTCCTAAGTGAAACCTTTGGCTACAAGTCTAGCCTTATACCTTTCGATATTACCTTTTGAGTCACTCTTGGTCTTAAAGACCCACTTACAGCTAACTCTTTTATACCCTACATGTAAATCTACAAGTTTTCAGACTTGATTCTTATCTATTGATTTCAATTCATCTTTCATAGCATTGTACCACTCATTTGAGTTGTTAGCTTTCATGGCATCCTGGAAAAAGACTGGATCCATATCAATACTCAAGTCACATTCATGTTCAACTGAATAAATCATACAATCATCAAAAATAGTAGATCTACGTTCTCTTGTAGATCTCCTTAATATTACTTCTTCTAAATTCACTTAAAACTCTTGAATTTTTTCATTAACCGTTATTTCATTGTTAGTGTCAATATCAAGTGGGATTGGATCACTTACCTGTTGTTGTTGTTCCTTTCTGTTGTTATGCTATAATACAATAGTAGGAATTACAACATCAATTGTAGCCTCTGGTACTGACTGTTCTACCATAATCTCTCTAATATCCACCTTTAGTGTTTCATCACTCCCACTGAATTCTCTATTCTCAATGAAACGGGCATTTCCAGACTCAACTATTTGTGTACTGTGGTTAGGACAATAGAATTTGTACCCCTTTGATTTTTTGGATATCCTAAGAAGAATCCACTAACAGTTCTAGAATCTAGTTTCCTTTCATGTGGATTATACACTTTCACTTCTGTTGGGTAACCTCAAACATGCAAGTGCCTCAAACTAGGTTTCCTTCTTATCCACAGTTCATATGGAGTCTTAAGAACTGACTTACTAGGAACCCTATTAAGTAAGTACGCAGCTATCTGTAATGCGTACATCCATAAAGAGATAGGTACAAAACTGTTACATAACATACTTATAACCATATCCATAAGAGTACGATTCCGCCTTTCAGCTACATCATTTTGTTGTGGTGACTAGGCATTGTATACTGTGCACAAATGCCTTTACTTTCAAGGAATCTTGCATAAGGACCAGGACATTGTCCACTTTCAGTAGTCATTCCATAATATTCACCACATCTATCATATCTTACTACTTTGACATTTCTATCTATTTGTCTTTCAACCTCAGTGACAATTTTTCAAAATAGACACTGCTTGAGCCTTTTCAGCCAACGAATATAGGTAACAATATCTAGAATGATCATCTATAAAGGTGATGAAATACCTTTCACCATTCCAAGATGCAACATCAAACGGCCACATATGTCAGTGTGTATTAATTCAAGCAGTTTTGTAGCTCTAGTGGTAGGATTATTTACTATATGTTTAATATGCTTACCTTTAATGCAGTCTAAACACGTTTCATTCCAATCAGTGAAATCCAATTGAGGCGAAATTTCATTCTTTACTAGCCTCATTATCCTTTCTTTAGAAATATGACCCAATTTTTTATGCCATAAAGATGTGGAATGTTCATTTATAGTACTACGTTTCACACCATAATTGCATTCAACATAAAATATGGAATCAAAAAACTTTTCATCAAGATTGAAATGATATAAATTGTCAAACAAAGTACCACTACCATAATAGTAATTTTATTTAAACAAAGAAAATTTGTTATGTCTAATCCTAAATTTAAAACCTAAAAAATCCAACTTAGAAACAAAAACTAAATTCCTCGCACACTCAGGAACATAAAGGCAAACTTCAAAATCCAGGCGATTTTCTTTATCCAGGACTAATCTGTAATTGCCAATGTCCTCAATATGTGCCTTCATTTTGTTTCCCATATACAAAATTTTTTTCATTTCTTGTTATGGGCTGGATCGTACTGAATCTCTGAGAAATACAAGAAATATGAGTTGTAGAACCACTATCAAGCCACCAAGTATTTTTAGACACCTCAAGCAGATTTGATTCAAAACATACAGAAAAATATAATGCATACCTTTCTTTTCAAACCAAGCTTTCCTCTTGAGAAAATCCTTCTTTAAATGCCCAATTTTATTACAGAAGAAACACTTCTGCACCTTCTAGACTAATCCATGGATAACTTTCACGAGACCCTTCTTCTTCTTGTTTGGCTTGCCCTTACTGCTTGTTCCTTGAGAGGAGTGAATTGTAACATGAGCAAAGTTGGCTTTTTCATCTTTCCTCAATCTCGCTTCTTTCTGAATAATTTTAGCCTTTAATTCATGAAGGGTCCATTTCTTTTCTAGGTTGTTGTAGCTAACCACAAAGGACCCAAATTCAGTTAGAAGCTATTTGATAATAATTTTTACCATCCATTCCTCGCTAACCTCTACTTTCAGATTCTTTAATTTAGTTGATAAATTGACCATATTGGTGATATGGTCATGCATTGACTTACTCTAATAAAATTTCTTGGTTGTCAGCTTAGCCATCAATATGCTAGCCATGGCCTTACATGCACTTTTAGTACTAGCACATTCTTTAAGCTGTTGTATGAACTCCTTCGCCACATTGGTGGTAGACATTGATGGCCATATAGTAGAATCCATCGTCATCTTTGTGAAGCTCAACAGAGTATTGTTCGCATCATCCCAAGCTGCATAATAATTCTTATCAGGTTAAAAGTTGCCCTCTGTCAACTCTGTTGATTTATCGTTAACTAATGCTTCTCGAAGTCTATAAAATCCATCATAGAAGTACACATATTTATACCATTCAGCATAGTTAAGTCATTAAACTTGATTGCTTCAACACCACCTACAATTTTCAATCTCGTTGCAAATTTAATTAGCTCACACATTAATCAGTTTGAGTAAACTTAATAGACTCAGACATGGACTTTAATATTATAGTTAGGTTCACCTTTGGGTGATCCCTAAACATAAACAATCATATAATTACACCAAATAAATTCATATATAAAACTATGATATACTACTAAACTAATTCAAATCAAATATACAAGTTATCTTTGGATATTCTCATACATCAATCAGACTAGTTAGTTTGTCTCTATAATTTTCATAAATAGTAGTACGGTCTATTGTTGCGTGTAAAATAGTCTATCGCAATGGTAGTGCAAGTATACACGACGAAAGTAGTAAAGTGATACGAAGTATCGAATATCGTCTCTACAGGGATTGGGCTAATAGCTTCACCTTAATTCACTGCACGAAAGTAAAGGAAATATTTGAGAGTTGTCACGAAAATAATAAAGAAAACGTAAATAAAAGAGTAAAGATATCAAGATAGAGAGAATGGGCTGATATTGAATTGCTCAATAGTGTAGGTATTGCAGAGTTTAGGAAATCCAGTTCTGTCGTCGTCACCCGTCGCGCCAGCAGTCCGTTGATTGTTGCGGCAGCAAACACTCAACTCAGTACTTCCAAGTTTGGAAAGAATCCCAGATCTGCCTTGGCCTATCCCTAGGTCCAAGTCTGTCGATGATCACGTCTTTGATGATACCTCCCGGCGTGAATCAAAGGATGAACACCGATGTGCATGAATTCTTCTTTAGCCACTTAACCTCGCCCTATCCCTAGGCACGAGATAGTTCAACTATAAACTAGAGAACTTGCTCTTATTTCTTTCGTATACTTAACTCTCCCGATGCTAAGTAAATAGATAACCTCACAATGCTCTCCCGATGCTCTTGCAAGATATTAATAACCAAAATAAGAGAACTTGAAGTTTATTTTATTGAACTGAAAATTCCTAAAACAAAACAACCCTTGCAACTACTTTACAAATCAATCCGTGACCCTAGGAAGGATTTAGAACATGTCGACGGCAGGAAAACGGCTAGGGGTTTTTGGTTATCGGTTATGGGATATGAGATATTCCCTAGGTTAAAATACATGCCCTTATATAAACTTTGGTCTCAAGTTATCTAAATTAGCAAGAATACAACTTTAATTGAAAGTATGATTCTAGTAAAGACTAAATCTGCAAGGAATCTTGTTGGGATGTGTGGGGCTCGATTCGATCAACCAATTTAGCTCACCAAGTGGTGGAGAGATGGATTTTTGGGTGGAAGGGTTGTGGAAGCTAGAATGTAAAAGGACACAATGATTTATAGTGGTTCGGCCTTCTAACAAGCACCTACATCCACTACCTTAGCTTCCCACTAAGGATTTCACAATCAATCCACTAATTGATTCGTCCCCTTTTCTAGGATTAGGAGGAAACCCTTACAACCGATCAAGCTTCTACCCAAAGCCTTGATCAAAACCCTCTTTACAAAGAGAAAAAGGAAAGCAAACTTAAACCCTCTAATAGGTGTTTGTTTGCACAATGAAGCACTCACCCAAAACCTAAAACACTTGAGCAAATTTGACAATTTTGGCTCACTAGTGTTTGTCTTTACAAGAAATGACAAATTAAGCACTAAGACAATTTCTTGATCATTTGATGTTTGACAATATGAGCATTAGCCTTCTCTTGATGCTTGGAGGTCCCTTTTATACTCCCAATTGAGTTTATAGCCGTTTAGGACCGTTGGGATTGAAATAGAGTCATTGGAGCCTTTAATTCCCTCCATAAATGCAGTCTGCAGCTCCCCGTTTCGAAACGCTCGAAGCCGTTTCGAAACACCCTCAATATAGAAAGAGCCGTTGCAGTCTGTCAGGGTACCCGTTTCAGAACACCCCCTTGCCGTTTCGGAACGCGTATCGGAACGCTATAAGCCCGTATCGAAACGACCTGCATTTAAAAGTTAGTTGGGAAAGAGCCGTTGGGGTTTATGACCGTTGTGGTCAGTGCCACGTGGGCGTATCGAAACGGCCTAGCCTGTTTCGAAACGCTGTCCCCGTTTCGATACGAGTATCGAAACGTTTTAGCCACTGGAGGCACCTGTTTCGAAACGCCCTAAGGTGTTTCGAAACACTTGGTCAGTTTTGTTAAAATTGGCCTTTGAAAACATGAAAAACCTTTATGAAAAATTCCTTAAATATTATTTCAAGTTGTTTGGACTTTGGAAATGTTTTAAATACTTTTTAAATCAGTCCAAAACATTTTTCAATTATTATATCAAAACATTAGTTCTACAATCTTCCCTTTTTGATATAATAAAACCACTTGAAAAATTGTTTGGAATTCTCCCCCTTTAACTTATAAAATGTGAATAAGAGAATAAAATTTTAATTCACATAAGGCTCCCCCTTATTCATTTTGAAAATTCAATTTTTCAAACCATTTCTCCCCTTTTTGTTATATCAAAAAGATTTAAAACATTAAGTTCAAAAATAACAATAGAGGTAAAAAAAATTGACAAAAGTAAGAATTTGGTTTTAAAATGGCTCCCCCTTACTCAAGGCATCATTGAAATGTTAGTCCAACATATATGATCATCTAGTTGAATTAAATAAAAATAAGACTAATAAAATCAAAACAACTAGAAATTTTACCAACACTTGAACCCAAGGGAGGATGTGAAGCCTTCCTTCTTCAAGTGTTCTTTCTTGTGTGTATGGAGCTCCCCCTCAATGTTTGACTTGTTGAACATCTCCATCACACCTACAATAGACAATCAAGTAACTTTTGGTATCCAAATTGCTTTGGATCCATAAACGTTAGTTGCACAAAATTTAGTCCCCTTTGGAATCCATTTTTCAATTTCATCCCTTTTAGTTGAAGTATTAAGTCCTTTTGGGACCCAAACACTTCTAAAACATTTTCCATTTACAAATCTAGGGGCACTAGATTGTCTAACATAAAAATTTGATTTTCCAAAATTGTTTTTCTTTTCAAGTTCCTTGGAAATCAAATCTTTTTCTTCTTGAACTTTTTGAAGCAATTTTTGTAAATCAAGACATTTCAATTCAAACTCTTCAAGTTTTGCTTCAAGTTCAAGTTTGGTTTTAGAAAGCAAATCATTTTGAATTTTTAACTTTGAAACCAATTTATTGTTTTTCAAAATGTGGCTTTTAAAATCTAAAACCAAATCATCATAGGCATCTTGTAATTCATCAAAAGTGTACGAACATGAAGTAGATGAATTAGAAGTTACCCTTGAATCTTCTTCGATGGCCATAAGGCAAAGGTTGGCTTGTTCATCGTCGGTGGAGTCCTCATCACTCCAAGTAGCCACATGTGCCTTCTTCTTATAGCTTGAAGTGCTTGCCCTCTCCTTTCTCTTAGGTTCTTGTTCAAGTTCTCTCAAGGCTTTCTTCATGAACGGGGCACACTTCTTGAAGAGATGAACTATCTTTTCATCTTCATACTCCTCTTCACTTGTGTGGACATGATGGCAAGTGGAGGATTTGAGAGCCATGGCACTAGCATTGATGCCAAGCCCTTTGATTTTCTTCTCTCCCATAGCTCTAATTTCTTCCCGCTTCTTCTCATCCTCTTTGTTCTTCTTCATGATTTGATGAGTAAGGAGTGACTCCATGAGTTCATCAAGCTTCAAGGTCTTCAAATTTTTGGCTTCGATGATGGCGGTCCTCTTTGAGTCCCAAGACTCGGGAAGTGAGTAGATGAGCTTTCGAACAAGCATCTCCTCCGGGATGGCTTCTCCATAGCCTTTAAGACCATTGGTGATGGTGGAGAACCTATCAAACATCTTCTCGATGTTCTCTTCCGGATCCATTTTGAAGTTCTCATACTCCAAGGTTAGGAGCCCAATCTTGGTCTCCTTGACTTCATTTGTCCCCTCGTATGTGACTTCAAGCTTGTCCCATACCTCCTTGGCACTCTCACAAGAAGACATCTTCTCATAGATGGATGGACCAAATGCACAAAATAGAATGTGCAATGCTTTGCAATTTAGCTCCATCTTCTTGCGATCGTCGGCACTCCACTCCGCTTTACTTCTTTTAGGCACGAACGGGCCATCTTCAACTACATACCATAGCTTGTAATCTTTTGATTTGATGAAGAACTTCATCTTTGTCTTCCAATGGGCATAGTGAGCTCCATCAAAGAAAGGCGGTTTGTCGATTGATTGTGCCATTGAGCCGGTTGATGAAAAAGTGATCGAGCTTGCCGGATCTTCTCAAAAGGATGTTAATCCTCACTGATTGAGCCAAGCTCTGATACCAATTGTTGGGATGTGTGGGGCTCGATTCGATCAACCAATTTAGCTCACCAAGTGGTGGAGAGATGGATTTTTGGGAAGAAGGGTTGTGGAAGCTAGAATGTAAAAGGACACAATGATTTATAGTGGTTCGGCCTTCTAACAAGCACCTACATCCACTACCTTAGCTTCCCACTAAGGATTTCACAATCAATCCACTAATTGATTTGTCCCCTTTTCTAGGATTAGGAGGAAACCCTTACAACCGATCAAGCTTCTACCCAAAGCCTTGATCAAAACCCTCTTTACAAAGAGAAACAAGAAAGCAAACTTAAACCCTCTAATAGGTGTTTGTTTGCACAATGAAGCACTCACCCAAAACCTAAAACACTTGAGCAAATTTGACAATTTTGGCTCACTAGTGTTTGTCTATACAAGAAATGACAAATTAAGCACTAAGACAATTTCTTGATCATTTGATGTTTGACAATATGAGCATTAGCCTTCTCTTGATGCTTGGAGGTCCCTTTCATACTCCCAATTGAGTTTATAGCCGTTTAGGACCGTTGGGATTGAAATAGAGTCGTTGGAGCCTTTAATTCCCTCCATAAATGCAGTCTGCAGCTCCCCGTTTCGAAACGCTCGAAGCCGTTTCGAAACACCCTCAATATAGAAAGAGTCGTTGCAATCTGTCAGGGTACCCGTTTCGGAACACCCCCTTGCCGTTTCGGAACGCGTATCGGAACGCTATAAGCCCGTATCGAAACGACCTGCATTTAAAAGTTAGTTGGGAAAGAGCCGTTGTGGTTTATGACCGTTGTGGTTAGTGCCATGTGGGCGTATCGAAACGGCCTAGCCTGTTTCGAAACGCTGTCCCTGTTTCGATACGAGTATCGAAACGTTTTGGCCACTGGAGGCACCTGTTTCGAAACGCCCTAAGGTGTTTTGAAACACTTGGTCAGTTTTGTTAAAATTGGCCTTTGAAAACATGAAAAACCTTTATGAAAAATTCCTTAAATATTATTTCAAGTTGTTTGGACTTTGGAAATGTTTTAAATACTTTTTAAATCAGTCCAAAACATTTTTCAATTATTATATCAAAACATTAGTTCTACAAATCTACTTTCCAGCCGTCATCTTCTTGCTTGGGATTTTCCCGCCTTGAACTTTGGGCTTGACATATCTTTTGATCTGGGGCTTGGAAAAATATGAGGTTTTCACACGACAGACGGGCTAAATTTTCTCTATCTATTGAGGTCCACTTTGCTTTTTCTCCACAAAAACTGATGTCGTCCTCTGCTGTCACGGCAGCACCATGGCACCATCGTCCTCTTTGTCTGCTTGTCCAGTTCAGCTCTTCTGCTTCTCTGCCCAACGCCTGCCTTCTCCGTCTGTTACGGCGGCAACCTGCAAAAACAGCCATTCTTAGTAGAATCTGTGCCTTTTAATATATTTGTGATGTTTTGCTGTAAAATAACCAAAATGCAATGATTGATGCTTGAATGCAGCAGAAATATGGGTTAAAAAGGGTGCAAATAATAGAACTTTTACACACTCAACATCTATCTTTAGGTCACCTCATAGAACTAGCTATTTATGATCATAATTGTTCATCTTAAACTTTAATTGTCACTAGATATAAGGGTAATCCTCCACGGTAAAATTACCAACATATCGTGTATCGTACCGCAAGGCTTCCCCCCGCACCCCCAAACCACTTAGTCCTAGCCTGCAGACTAACACGAAACTCCTTTTATAGACAGATACTGGAGTGGAGCAGGAGTGAGCGAGCTCAAGGTTCACTCCCGCTCCGCTCCAACATTTGTCCCTTTTCTAGTATATAAATTATACTTAACATATGTTTTTATTCATGAACAATTACTTATATTTAATTTGTAATTCAATATTACAAGTCAGGCCACTTCGGTGACTAACAGACTTCTTTAATTTAAATTACAACTTTAATTTGGTAATTTAAAAATCATAAAGCAGACTCTGACACCATTGTTGTCATACTTCATAATCATCTTTAATACGCTATAAACTATAATGCGTAAATGTTTTATCGTTAGTCGGTCGTTGATAGCCTTATGGGTAATTAAATTAATTAGTGCTTAATCAAATAAAAAAAATTATTGTTCTCCATTGTTGTAGTTCGCCTTTAATGCCGTTGTTGTTTTGTTGTTATTTCGCCTACTTCTCCAAAAACTATAATCCACCCTTGATGATATAGGGTTAGATCAATTATCAACTTTAGTTGTGAAAAACCTAACATGTTCTATAAAAAAAAAAGTTGTGAGCAATTTTCTTTTTAGAGTTTTTCTTTAAAAATTGCTTGTGTTAATCAATTCTTTATTTATTTTTAGGTTTTAGTCAAATGATCAGTTTGACCCTCTGATTTTTCACAAAAGTCCAAAGTGACCCTTTAACCTTTAATTTTAACAAAGAGCGTAGGGAAAGGGATTTTCACCCTTAATTTCGATCTGTAATCACCGCTAATCATCACTAGAGGAACACACATCGAAATCATCAACTTTAAGTTGCATGAACCATAAATTCTAACATCAAGTACTTATAATTTAAAATTTTGAAGTGAAAGTGAATAATTTAACAATTTAATCTTTTGAAAATAATGAAAAGTTGCATTACGTTTTCATTTCTATGTTACACTCAAATGAAAATCAACAAAAGGCTTAAATATCAAATTGAACCCATGTAATTTTGATGGTGTTTTAGCTATATTATTTATAGTATTAAAATATATTGATTATATTTGGCTTAAATGAAAAAAAGTGCCTAAAGTAGATTATTTTTGAATAAGTGCTTAAAGTATTTTTTTTTTGTAAAAATCGGTGCTTAAAGTTTCAACCGTTATAATTTTAGGTGCCTGATAGTTAACTACCGTTAAAAAAATTTGTTAACCAATAAAATTTCGACACATGTCATTTTTAATTTATAATTTCTTTTATTAATTTCTTGTTTTTAATAATTTAAATTTTTTTCAAAAAAAAAACTCTTAAAATTCTAAAAATTTCTAAAATAGTCCACAAATCCCTAAATCCTAAAACCTCAAATCTCCACCGCTGCCACCGCCAGCCACCGGCGCTAACCTCACCTTTTCGGTTGCTGGACCCAGCTGATAATTTCCCTCAATGCGCTATTGCCGAAAACCGGTGAACAGTATGCCAACCAAACATTGAACGTCGATATGAAACAGTCATTCAATTGACACACTATTTGTCGATTTCTGGCGACAGTGTGTTGGGAGAAATGGTCGGATGGATCCCGCAACCTAAAGAGTGGGGTCGGCAATGGCGGCAGTAGTGAGGATTTGGGGTTTTGTTATTTTTAGGGATTTAGGGACAGATTTGAATATTTTTAAGAATTTTGAAATTTATTTTAAAAAATTAAAATTTAGTTTTTTTTTCAAAATATAATTAACAGAATTCAATATTCCCGCCATGTGTCACGTTTTAATTGGATAATATTTTTTAAACGGCCGGACACCTAAAATTATAATGATTGAAACTTTAAGCACCTATTTTTATAAAAAAAAAATACTTTAAACACTTAAAGTTCAAAAGAGGTATGTTTTGGGCACTAATTTTTCATTTAAACGATTATATTTTACTATTAAAAACAATTTTGATGAGTATCATTGGATATTGATGTATAATTTTTCTTTCATGTTACTATTTTTAAGAAAGCTATCGGAAAATATTTATTAATTACTATAGCGAAAAGATTGTTTATTTTACAATTTACAATAGTTTTATTTAGATGAATATAGACTCTTAAATAAATGGTTAGGAGACAAAATTACACGTGTAAATTACATTATTATACAAAATTACGTACGGCTTTAGCTTTAATGGGAAGAGGCTGGGATCATCTAGTAGAAAAGATGGCCTTTTTTCCATATCCATACAATTCCTCCTCTCTTTCCTCCTCCACCAACCATGGCTGCTCTCACTGAATTCTTCTCTCACCTCTACACCATGACCGTCGTCTTCTTCACTCTCTTACTCCTCGAAATTGCAGTCCTCATCAGGTCCATCACCGGCGTCGTTTCCGACTCCGAAAAGCGCCTCATCACCACCACCCAGTACCTCAAATTCATTGAAGAAAAGAACCCCACAATCATTTACTCCGCAAGATCGTCATCGAATGCATGCACCGTGTGTTTGTCGGAGCTTGAAGAAGGCGAGAAAGTGAGGAAACTGAAATGTAAACACACTTTCCACAAGGACTGCCTTGATAGGTGGCTCCAACAGTATTGGGCTACTTGCCCACTTTGTAGGACCAAAGTTTTGCCGGACGAGGTCGTGGCTAACTATCACAGGCTGCAAAATCAGGTGGAG
This sequence comes from Hibiscus tridactylites, assembly GCA_958450335.1. NCBI lineage: Eukaryota > Viridiplantae > Streptophyta > Magnoliopsida > Malvales > Malvaceae > Hibiscus > Hibiscus tridactylites. The sequence continues at coordinate 60,851,461 of OY288285.1, forward strand.
TATGATGGAAGTGATGAGGAGATGCTTTTCTTGTTGTCTGCACTCCATGACAATAGTTTACACAGATTCTTCTGAGTTGTGTTTTGTTATACATCTAGGATTCACATGTTTTTTTAATAAGTTTACTTGGCCGACAGAAGCTCTATACTTGGTGGAGTATTATAACTTTTCTCACCTTTGTTTCTTCCGGGTAAATTTTGATATAGATTTTAGTTGATCTATGTATATATTCCTCCTGTACTGGCTATCTTATGAAAATTAAACATATATGGCTTCAGTTGCCTCTCTGTGTTGGTTTTTTTCTGGGATAATATATAAGAAGTTTCTGCTCCCCAAGAAATCCAAATTTGGTGATCTAATTTTATGAATCAGCTTCATGGTAACTAGGCCTGTAGATGTTTCTTCATTATCAATAGTATTGTCTACCAACATTTTTATTACAAGTGAAAGACACTGGAGAGGTTTCTTCTTTGTTACTTGGACTCCGGGTAGATTATTTTTCTTTTTAAGTTGTTCTATCGATTTGGAAGAATTTTAGAGGTCATATCTTCGTATCCATATTTCAAATGTTCGGATATTATGTCGTTGGATATAGGTATGTAAAGAAAAAGTAAAACGGCTTTCTTTTTTTTTCTTCTACTTTCTGAATAAGGGAATGGAGGTTCAGATGTAGGATTACTGACACTGATAGATAAACTGCGCTAAGGATTTTGTCAAATTCAGACTCGTATTTCTTCTTTCAAATATTAGAATTCCCCAATTCCAACTGCATTTGCTCCAACTCAACCAGGGAAAAAAAGGATCTTTGTATGTTTGTTTATGTGTTTGAATGAGAAAAAAGAACGAATAAATTACCTGTGGGACTTTTCCAAACTTGCTAAAAATTTGTTGAAAAGTAGAGGGAATCACTGGTTTCTACCTAATTTATGCCATGTTGCCAGCAGCATTCATGTTCATGTTTGTGTGCCTTTGCAGCATGAGGGTATTCACTATTCATTGCTTGGATGTAAATAAATAGAAACTTGTTTTCCCTTTTCTGTGTATATATGGGAAATTTTCTACACGATTTAAAATTCTTTTTATAATTTTTTATGTTTTTATTTTATTAAAATTCTATTTTCTTCCTTAAAATTTTATAGGTTCACTCATTTCCCATAAAATTATGTGTCCGTCCCTATATATATATATATAATGCAATGATAGCATGCCTCACAGTTTTAAGAGCATGAGATAATTAATCAGTGGCCCTGGAATTAATTTGCATGGCTTTGCATCGTCATTAATAATAGGGATCTCTTAATCAACAGCATTTGATGAACAGCACTGGTCCATTTAAACGCACACATTACAAATAAGATTATTCAAATATGAATCTTTTAAAATAAATATTATTATTTTTTTTATTAAGATTACTTTTTAAATTCTGATGAACAACATTGTTGTTTAAATTTCAGCTGTAAAAAGTCATCTGCAGGAGATATTATATTATATTTACTGTAATACGTTAATGGATTATATGATACACTATTAATAGGGTTTTCTAACCTCCAGATAAAAAAAATCACGCTTTGTCTGATTTTTTTAAATATTAATAAAAAATATCAATAAAAAATATATAATTGTTTCTCAATCCTACTTATAAAATTAAAAAAATCAATTATCAATCTATCAAATAAGTACCCCAAGAAAATAACTCATCCAAGCTAATCACTTGCTTATAATCTGGTGATTTACCATACTACACACTTTTACTGATACACAATGATCTTTAAACGTATTTAGCAAATATAGATTAGACAATATTTAAATGTCATTAGCACTCGTGGTTGTAATAATTGGAACCAATCGTGAATGTTTATTTTCGTCCCTTGAAGATGGTAACCTTATTTAATGCGAAGAAATAGTGGATGAAGAATTAGTTTGAGTATGAATGTTAGCCACATTCTCAAAAGCAAATTCTTACTAAATAATGAATGTCACATTCGCATCTACTTCACCTATATTGGAATTATATTTTATGAGGTTTTTCTTGAATTCCAATAATTCTTTTTCTTTCCCATCTTTTTATTTATATAAAATTAGGTGCTGCTTTTTTTCAAAATTTGTGGGGTTATTCGAAAGTTTTCGTTATTTATCTCTTATTAATATAAAAAAATGTGTTTTCGTCACTAAACTATACTTGTTTTTACATTCTTTTACATATTTTATTATCTCATATGGTATATCAGTAGTTGCGCACCTCTGAGCTTCACGCGTTTGAAATTATTTTTCTATGCGTAATTGCGCATGCTTTTAGATTTTGTGTCGAGTAAGGGCATCATCATCATAAGTGGAGTTTAACATCGACTATTCAAAGTACAATAACTTACTCTTTAGTGGGCATATGTCGGATCCCTATCTGTATTTTGTTTATAACCTTGGTTAGAATCTTATAAATCGTATTATTTTTTGGATGAACTACTTGTGTGACCATCTAACTATGTAGTATGTTCTATTTTGACCACTCAGCTAAAAAAATTAACAATACCACTTAATTTTTTAATCGGTCCTATTTTGACCAACAGCCGTTAAAATCTAACGGGATGTGATGTGTCAGTTAACAGAAATTTGTGTAATTACACATTTGGTCCCTTTTAATTACCTTTTATATCAATTTGGTCCTAATTTTAATTAAATAAAATTAATCAACCAATCAGGCGATGACACATGTCATGACCTAATTAGATGAATGTACTTGATCATTAATTGAACCTGCAAAGTGTGGGTTGAATTGCACCCACTTTACCACTAGGCTAAGCTCTTCAATTGGCTTAGATATGCTAACTTATTCTATTTGAACCTTGTTTATGCTGCTTTATCCAAGAGATATTCACAAAGACAAGTCGAAGAATATGAGGCTTCCCATGGATGTTACAGAGCTTAAAAAGTATTTTATATACGAAAACTTATAATGTAGTCGAAAAGTAGGTGGCTTGTTGAGTTATTGTAAAACTTTAAGATGCTCTTGCTAAGAGTTGATGACTAGTGTTGCGTGTAAAAGTGTCTATCGCAATGTAGTGCAAGTGTACACGACGCAAGTAGTAAAGTGATACGTAAGTATCGGATATCGTCTCCACAGGGACTGGGCTAATAGCTTTAACCTTGGATTTCTGCACAAGAGGGAAAAGAAGAGTTTAATTGTTTGTCACGAAATAATAAAGAAGATGGAAAATAAAGGATGAAAATATTCATAATAAAGAGTAGGCCGGTATTGATCTGCTCCGTAGTGCAGGTGTTTGCACTGTCTAAGACTTCTCTGTTCTGTCGTAGCGCTTGTCGCGGCAACACCTGCTGCGACAACGGTCTGTTGTTGTCGCGGCAGCGAACACACACAACTCAGTACTTCAAGCTTGGCAAGAATCCCTGCTATGCCTTGGCTTATCCCTAGGTCCAAGTCTCTCGATGAACACGTCTTTGATGATACCTCCCGGCGTGAATCGAAGGATGAACACCGATGTTGTTGAATTCTTCCTTAGCCACTTAACCTCGTCACATCCCTAGGTCCGAGATAGTTCAACCATAAACTGGAGAACCCGTACTTATTCCTTTCATATACTTAACTCTCCCGATATTAAGTAAATGTGTAATCTCACAATGCTCTCCCGATACTCTTGCAAGATGTTGAAAACCAGAATAAGCAAACTTGAAGTCTATTTTATTGAACAAAAAAAATCCTAAAACAATGCAATCCTTGCAACTACTTTACAGAATCAACCCTTAGCCCTATGGGAAGTTTAGAACATGATGAGAAGGGGAAAAACGACTAGGGTTTAGGGAAGTCGGCTAGAGAGTAAGATATCCTTCCCTAGGTCGAATTACATGCCTCTATATAGGCCTTGGGTTCAAGTTTTCTAATATGGCAAGAATACAAGTTTAAATTAAAGTACAACTCTAGTAAAGACTAAATCTTTAGAGTATATGTCTTTAATTCGTCCTTCCTTCTTGCTTGGAGTTTCTTCCTTGAACTTTGGGCTTGGCCTTCATTCTGATCTAGGGCTCAGAAAAATATAAGAGTGCTTCACGACAGACCGACTTAATTTCCTCTTTCTGTCGAGCTCCACTTCACTTCTTCCCTTTATTGTTGTTGTCGTCATTGGCTGCCACGGCAGCGGCCATGACAGCATCCTTCTTCTCAGCTGCAGTCCAGTGTTCCAGCTCTGCTCCTCCACTGTCCTTCATCTGCTACAGCAGCTACCTGCAAAAGTAACCAATTTCAGTAGAAACGGTGCTATTTAATATAATTGTGATGTATGAATGAAATCTATCCTAAATGCAATGGATTATGCTTAAATGCAGCAGAAATGTGGGTTAAATAGGGAGTAAAATATAGAACTTTTACACACTCAACACACCCCCAAACTCAAGTTTTTGCTTGCCCTCAAGCAAATATTACCTAACTAAAAAAAATTCTTTGGCTTAAATCAATGACTCTACAGTACTTACCACTTGTATTCTATCAAGAGTAGTACCTTGTCGGGCATTTCTAGACTCATTCGGGACCATGCTATAATTCTTGTGATGTGTGTGGGTTTTGTGAATACTTATGCATCTAGACTACCTTAGTATACCAGAATAGTTATGTCTACAACTTGAGGTTATGCCATTTCATTTTTTCTGGAGGCAATTCTTAGGCTCCTTTAGTTTTTTTCTGACTCTTTATTTAACTGCATCTTTTCTGGAGGCAATTCTTGGGCTCCTTTAGTTTTTTCTAACCTAGCTCAAAAAGAAATCTCCTAAAATAAGTGCAAGGCAGTTTTGCAAGCTATTGAGTCTGAATATTTTTTCTTTCTTTCTTATTTTCCTAGAGCCAGTGATAGGCACCTCTAGGGGCAGTTTCAAGCGGGTAAACATTCATATTTCAGTGTACTAAAGTAATCTAAAAAACATAAGTGTCACAAAGAGTGTTTTACAGGGTAGAATTATAGCAAGGCTCTAAACAGATCCTAAAATTTCCTAAAGGCACTGTCACGACAGCATATGTCGTGGCAGGTAAGTGAAGTTCAAAGACTTAAGCCAAAATTTTCATTTTTTTAAGCAAAAATAAACGAAACATTAGACACAATTTCTAAACATAAAGACACTTCATTAATGGAGGAATGCCACCCCCAAACTCAAGAGTTGCATTGCCCTCAATGCATGATGACAAAATGATAAAAAGAAAATAAAAACGACATCACAATTATAACAAAATAGCATACAACAAATATATAAAAAAAGAAACTTAAATTTTAAGTGTTGTCGCCGTTGATGCTGCTGTTGTTGCTGATCTGAATCTGCCGGCGGGCAGTGACTTTCCTCGTGGGTGCCGGCAGATGGCTGGGAGAGGCAGAGGTTGTCCTGTTCTTGGCTTCCCTAGGAGGTTGGATGCGGGTAGGGGAATATGGGGTGGTTTCTCCAACACCTGAACCTCCTCGAAGGAGTTGCTGCTGCTGCTGCCGCTGTCGGATTTTCCTTGGTCCGACTCTAGTGTTTGGTTTCTGCCATTTCATCGGGGTGAATTCCTTGGACATGTTTCTTTTGATAGAGGGCTCATCATCGGATTCCTCCCAAATTGAGGAAGAGGAGAAACCAGCTATGTATCTGTCAAGGTCGAACATGGGCTCTTTTCTCTTCTCTCCCCTAGCAGATGACGTGGCAGTGTGGCTGCCGCCTGCAGCTGTCGTGGCCGGTGTTGGGGTGGACGCGGCAGATGGTGTTCTTGGTGTGGCAGCAGGGGTAGGGGTATGGGGAGGTGTGGGGGCAGCAAAATAATGGTCGGGGAAAGCAGAAAACAATACCTCAGGAAAATTTAGATTGGTTTTCATGAAATGTACCATTGCTGTTGTGAAGTCCCGAATGAAGCTCATCAGGCCCAGCTGTCGTTCCTCCATTTTCTACAGAGCAGCAAGGATTTGGGTTGAGGAGTCTGCTGGGGGAGCTGCTGCAGTGGGCTGCCTTTGTTCTGTGGCGGCAGGCTCTGTCTGGGTGGGCTCTGTCAGCTCACCTGCCGCGGTAGAAGGGTTGAAGCTGGATATTGGTGTTGCAGCTTTCAGCTCCATCAAGCTGAGGATGTTCCTCTTCGTCCATCCTTTTCCTTGGATTCTTAAATCCTCAGCATCTTCAGGGACGTTGTGGCCACTACAGAGGGCTGTTATGAGGTAGGGGAAGACGAGTGGTCCCAATGGCCGGTATGCACAATCCAAAATTCCCTCCCGAGCATATCTACCAACATTGATAGGCCTCTCGTTTAAAATTGAGTGGATGAGAGCTAACCTTGGTTGATCTACCGTGCTGTTGTGTGAGGATGGCATAATCCTCTTTTTAACAAATGCGTTCCACAGCTTGGCTTCGGGAGTTAGTTGAACTCGTTTTACCATCCTTGGATGTTTGGGATCTGTATTCCATTCGGTGCCTTCCTCGGTGAGTTCTGCCATGACAGCATCATAATCTGCTGTCTCTAGGCTCTCCACAAATCTTTGGTGGTCGTCTTCCCTTCTGCCGACGTAGAAGCCATAAAGAGTGTTGATGTATTCTGGCTCAAAGGGTACTTCCTTCCCACGAACCGTCACTGATGTCGCCTCCCTGCTGTCGATGGCAGCATAAAATTCTCGGACTAAGGTGACGTTCATCTCTTCCGGCTGCTCGGCAAACATCTGCCACTGTAGAGCTCTGATCTTACAGGCTATGAATGGTTTGAGCCCGAGATTCTCCGTTCTTGTGGTATAGATGAAGCCTTTTTCTTCCCACATATCTCTGCTTTGGAAGGAGCTGGGAGTGGATGCTGCTGGGGCAGAACCTGAGGCAGCACTGCGTCGGGTGTTTCTGGTACTCATGTTTGGAAAGGACTGTAGAAAAAGATGAAAGCAAATGAAATTCTAGAGAGGAAACAAGTAGAGAGAGTAAAAGTGAGTGAAAAATGAATAGTAAAACGGGGTTTATATAGATGAGGAGTTTGCTGCCCGTTGGAGCTGTAACGGCAGGCGTGAATAACGGGGCCAACTGTTACGCAGTTTCTGACGCGTCTGTCATGTGTTTTCGTATCTGTTGCGCGTTTGTTACGCGTTTGCGTGTCTACCGCGATAGCGTGTTGACAGACTGGATTTTCCGCGTCTGTCGCGGCAGCTGTAATGACAGGCTCCTATTTTGGGCTTTTTGGGCTGATGGTGAGATGGTGGGCTGAATTCACTTCTTCTTCTCTCCTTGTCTCCTTTATTTCCTAAAAATAATAAAAATAAAAACTTAGTTCCTAAAATAAAATATTTCTAATAAATATAAATAAATAAATAAATAAAATATAAAAAAAATTAAGTTAAATTAGGGATGTCAGGAGGGGCATCTCCTAAAGTAACCACTTCCTGCATTCTTGGGGCTTCAGTCCCCTGATAATGCTTCAATCTTTGTCTGTTGACTTTAAATTGGTGCCCGTCTTTTAAAGATCTGATTGTGATGGCACCATGGGGAAAAACTTGCACCACTTGAAACGTGTCGAACCATTTAGATTTCAACTTTCCTGGGAAGAGTTTCAACCTAGAGTTGAATAACAACACAAGCTGCCCTGGGTAGAACTGTCGTGGCAGCAGTTTCTTGTCATGCCACTTCTTTGTCTTGTCCTTGTAGATCCTTGCGTTGTCATAGGCCATTGCTCGAATTTCTTCAATCTCATTCAAGTCAAGTAACCTTTTTTGTCCTGCCTTTTCCAAGTCCATAGTCACTGCCTTGATGGCCCAGTATGCTCTATGCTCAATCTCAACATGTAGATGGCATGTTTTTCCATAAATCAGCCGGTAGGGTGACATTCCCAATGGAGTTTTAAATGCTGTTCTGTAGGCCCATAGTGCATCATTGAGGTGTAGAGACCAGTCCTTTCGAGTTGGCTTAACCATCTTCTCAAGAATGTTCTTTACCTCTCTGTTGGATATTTCAGCATGTCCATTGGTTTGAGGGTGGTAAGCTGTTGTGATCCGATGTTTGACACCATACTTTTTTAAGGCAGCAGCTATAACCCTATTATCAAAATGCCTCCCTTCATCACTGTTGATCGCCTTGGGGATGCCAAATCTGGAAAATATGTTCTTGTACAAAAACCTCTGAACAGTCTTGGCATCATTTTTCTGTGTAGCGATCGCTTCAACCCATTTGGACATATAGTCCACTGCCAGGAGGATACATAAGCTCTCATATGATGTTGGGAATGGTCCCATAAAATCAATCCCCCAAACGTCGAAGATTTTGACTTCAAGAATGTTTTGTAGCGGCATCTCATGTCTTCTTGAGATATTTCTAGTCCGTTGACATTTGTCACAGTTTTTGTAGAATACTTGGGCATCCTTGAACAGTGAAGGCCAATAAAAAACAGACTGTAAAACCTTGGCAGCAGTTTTGTTACCACCTAAGTGTCCTCCATATTGTGAAGCATGGCAGTGATGAAGCACAGCTTCCTGCTCATCCTGTGGTACACAGCTCCTGATAACCTGATCTACACACAGTTTGAAAAGAAGAGGTTCGTCCCAATAATAATGCTTAACATCATTTTGGAACCTCTTCCTAGCTTGATAGTTAAGGTCAGGAGGAGATATTCTGCTAACTAAATAATTAACGAAATCAGCATACCAGGGGAGTTCAGAAAACTTACCTGCCGCCATGGCTGTCGCGGCAGTGCTTGTGGCAGCGAATAGCTGCTCATTAGGAAAGGTCTCCAGAATGTTTGTCTCATCCTTTGGGAGACTCTTTCCCTTCTCTAATCTCGACAAGTGATCTGCGACTTGATTCTCTGTCCTCTTTTTATCCTTGATCTCAAGGTCGAACTCTTGTAGTAGCATAATCCAACGTATCAGTCTAGGCTTCACATCCTTTTTGGCGAACAGATACTTTAGTGCATAGTGGTCTGTGTGGACTATGACCTTCGTTCCAAGTATATATGAACGAAACTTATCAATCGAGAACACCACAGCTAATAGTTCCTTCTCCGTTGTAGTGTAGTTTACTTGGGCGTCGTTCAGTGTTTTGCTGGCATAGTATATAACATGAAAGAGCTTGTCCTTCCTCTGCCCAAGTGCTGCCCCAACAGCATAGTCACTAGCATCTCACATGATCTCAAATGGTAGTTTCCAATCTGGTGGTAGTACTATCGGGACTGTTACCAGCTTTTCTTTCATAACTCTAAATGCCTCAGTACATTCAGTATTGAAGTCGAAGGGACAGTTCTGCTCCAGCAGATGGCACAAGGGCTTGGTGATCTTCGAAAAGTTTGCAATAAACCTTCGATAAAACCCAGCATGCCCTAAGAAACTCTTGATTCCCTTGACTGTGGTGGGTGGCGGTAGCTTTTCAATTACCTCGATCTTAGCTCAGTCGACTTCTATGCCGCGGCAGCTTACTTTATGGCCTAGGACTATCCCTTCATCCACCATGAAGTGACATTTCTCCCAGTTCAAAACCAAGTTCGCTTTCTCACATCTCTCGAGCACTTTTTGTAGGTTGCCTAGGCAGCTTTCAAAATTGTCTCCAAAGACAGAGAAATCGTCCATGAATATCTCCAGGAAATCCTCCACCATGTCAGAGAATATTGCAATCATGCACCTCTGAAAAGTTGCTGGTGCATTACAAAGTCCAAATGGCATCCTCTGAAAAGCGTAAGTACCACATGGGCAAGTGAACGTCGTCTTCTCTTGATCCTCCGGTGCGATGGCTATTTGGTTATAACCTAAGTATCCATCAAGAAAACAGTAATAAGGCTTCCCCGCTAATCTGTCAAGTATTTGATCAATAAAAGGCAGGGGAAAGTGGTCCTTCCGAGTAGCTTTGTTAAGCTTCTGGTAGTCCATACAAACCCTCCAATCGGTCACAGTCCTAGTTGGGATTAACTCGTTTTCTTCGTTGGTCACCACGGTTAGTCCTCTTTTCTTAGGAACGCACTGCACCGAGCTCACCCACTTACTATCCGAGATGGCATAAATTATCCCATCATCTAGCCATTTGATAATTTCTTTTCGGACCACTTCTCGCATAGCATCATTCAAACGTCTCTGGGCATCAATGGTCGGCTTGTGATCATCCTCTAAGAGGATTTTATGCATGCATAGTGCTGGACTGATGCCTTGGATATCAGCTATCGACCATCCAATAGCCGTTTTGTGTTGTTGCAGCATGTCTATCAGCTGTTGTTCATGTTCCTGCATCAACTTGGAAGAGATGATTACGGGCAACGTATCATTTAATCCAAGAAAAACATATTTGAGCTGCCCTGGCAGGGGCTTAAGATCTAGAACAGGTGGCTCTACAGTTGATGGCTTTTGGACGATATGTTCATTCGAGGTATAATTTAAAGGCTCGAATAACTTACCTGGATGATTGCCTATCCAGTTTACCTCCTCGTGACCTTCAGTGTCAGATATGTCAGAATCTGAGGAGCTGTTGTCGTCGTCGCTACCGTGACAGTCTTCTAAATGGCTGCTGGGGCAGTGGCTAAATTTGATGTCATGGCAGTCCGACCTGATGCAGGGTTGGTCAAGGATAACTTCAGTGATAGCCTTGCATTCTTCATCTGCATCAGCGTGCTTTATTGCTTGGAGAACATTCAGTTTGATCTCTTGATTGTTCACTCTCATAGTGAGTTCTCCTTTTTCTACATCAATCAGTGATCTTCCCGTGGCTAAGAAGGGTCGCCCCAAGATGATTGGTGCATTCTCATATGCTTCACAATCTAAAACAAGAAAGTCAACAGGAAAAATAAATTTATCCACTCTTACCAGAATATCTTCTATCTTCCCTTCTGGATGTACGTAAGAGCGGTCTGCCAGCTGCAGTACAACTGTTGTGGGTCGTGCTTGTCCAATACCTAATTTCTGAAATACAGATTTGGGCATTAAATTTATACTAGCACCTAGATCACAAGGTGCCTTACCCACAAATTTATCTCCGATTATGCACAGTATTATGAAGCTCCAGGATCCTTCTTTTTCTGGGGTGGATGCTTGTGCAGAATAGTCATGCATCCTTCTGTCAGTTTTACCGCCTCAAATTCCCCAAGTCTGGATTTCTTCGACATAGCATCCTTGAGAAATTTGGAAAAACCAGGCATCTCCTCGATGGCGTCTAACAGCGGAATATTGATGTGGATCTGCTTAAAAATATCATAGATCTTCTTAAGCTGGGATTCATGTTTCAACTTCTGTAATCGCTGAGGAAAAAGGAGGTGGAGGAAGGTAGTCAGCTATGCGTCCTTCCCACTGCATTCGGATCTAAGGAGGCTTAGGTTCTTCATCCTTCTCATCTGTTCCTTCTGCTGTCGTGACAGGTTCATCGGAAGCAGGTTGTTTGTCGTCTGTCGGGGCAACGTTCTCGACAGTCAATTCCAGGGCTGGTTCCTTAACTGGTTCAGCTTCCTTCTCTGGCCCTGGTAATTTCTTCCCACTTCTAGTTGTGATGGCTTTACACTGCTCATGTGTGGGTTGTCTAGCGTTTTCAGTATCGCTAGGGAATCCTCCATTCTGCCTCGGTTTAATATGATGGGAAACCTGGCCCATCTGTGTCTCTCCAGTGATTTCAGAGTAGCTTCATGGTTAGTCATCTGCATCTCTATTTTATCCATGAATGACTCAGTCTTCTTGACGAAGTGATTCATGTTCTCTATGTAAGTTCCTGTTTGAGACATAAACGTAGCCAAGGTCTGCTCCAATATACTAGTCGTGGCTGCTGGTGGCTGTTGCGGTTGCTGTCGAGTCAGAAGTCTAGGTGCCCCCTGATTTTGAGTGTTCTGTACTTGAGGATTCAGGGCATTGTTCGGGTTGCTCCAAGAAAATTTGGGATCCTTTCTCCAGCTAGGATTGTAATTGTTGGAATTATAGTTCTGCTTGTTATAGTTCCCAACATACATCCCTTCATCTAGCTGTAGTGGGCAGTCCTCCGAACTATGATTCCCACCGCACGTTTCACATACCTCTTCTGCAGCATAAACAGGTTGAGAATCCTTCTTCAGCAGGTTCTCTACTGCCTTTGTGAGATATGCAACTTGTGTCTTTAAAGAATTATCGGCTTCATAATCCTTCACAGCTAGCTCTCGTTTACCTCTCATTGATGTGGGGAATTGTTCTTCATTCTTATCCAAATTCTTTAACACTACCATGACGTCCTCTGGATCTTTTTCTAACAACAACCCATTGGCTGCTGAATCGATTCTCATACGAGTCTTTAGGTTGGCAACATTGTAGAATTTGATTACCTGATTCCAAACAGTGAATCCATGCATCGGGAATTTTCTCATAAGAGTGGTAAACCTTTCTCATGCCTCATGCATTGGCTCGTCGTCTTCCTGTTGAAAAGTAGCAATTTCGTTACGTAATCGCTCAGATAAATGGGAAGGGTTAAAACGAGACAAAAATTCACGAGTTAAATCTGCCCAAGTTCGTATTGAACCCGGCGTTAATTTATTCCACCACGTTTTAGCTCTGTACCTCAATGAATGAGGAAATAACCGAAGCCTCCGTATCTCCGGATTTACTCCTGGTAGTCTAAACGAACCACAGATTTCCTGGAATGTTTTTAGATGCTCCCTAGCATCCTCTATAGCAGCACCACTAAATTGGCCAGCGAAATTAATCATGCTGAACATGACAGGTTTCAGCTTAAAATTCTTAGCTTCCACATCTGGCAGGGTGGTCTCTAGTTCCACATGATCATTGACCATGTAGTCTCGGCATGACCGGCGTGCGGCATTGGCAGGAGGATCGGCAGGTTGTCCATTTCCTCCATCTCCGACAGGATCTTCAAGACCTCGGAGATTCTCTTGGTTGTTCCTCCTGTCTTCGCGTCTTTCGTTCACCATTGCTTCTAAATGTTCCTCCAAGTACTCGTTTCGTTCTACTAGAACGCGGACTCATTTCCTGAGGTTACACATTCGTTCGATTTCAGGATCTAACTGGTGCTCAGGTTCTTTTCCTCGTTGAGATCTGCGCATAAGCAAACAAAAGACCTTGTGAAAAGCACAGCGTGAACAGTCCAAGTAAAACAGAAAAATAAAAGAAAGTGCAGTAAAAGTAGGGTAAAGTTATGTTGCTAGTCCTCGGCAACAACGCCAAAAACTTGTTGCATGTAAAAGTGTCTATCGCAATGTAGTGCAAGTGTACACGACGCAAGTAGTAAAGTGATACGTAAGTATCAGATATCGTCTCCACAGGGACTGGGCTAATAGTTTTAACCTTGGATTTCTGCACAAGAGGGAAAGGAAGAGTTTAATTGTTTGTCACGAAATAATTAAGCATATGGAAAATAAAGGATGAAAATATTCAGAATAAAGAGTAGGTCGGTATTGATCTGCTCCGTAGTGCAGGTGTTTGCACTATCTAAGACTTCTCTATTTTGTCGTAGCGCCTGTCGCGGCAGCACCTGCTGCGGCAGCGGTCTGTTGTTGTCGCGGCAGCGAACACACACAACTCAGTACTTCAAGCTTGGCAAGAATCCCTGCTATGCCTTGGCCTATCCCTAGTTCCAAGTCTCTCGATGAACACGTCATTGATGATACCTCCCGGCGTGAATCGAAGGATGAACACCGATGTTGTTGAATTCTTCCTTAGCCATTTAACCTCGTCCTATCCCTAGGTCCGAGATAGTTCAACCATAAACTGGAGAACCCGTACTTATTCCTTTCGTATACTTAACTCTCCCGATATTAAGTAAATGTGTAATCTCACAATATTAAGTAAATGTGTAATCTCACAATGCTCTCCCGATACTCTTGCAAGATGTTGAAAACCAAAATAAGCAAACTTGAAGTCTATTTTATTGAACAGAAAAAATCCTAAAACAATGCAATCCTTGCAACTACTTTACAGAATCAACCCTTAGCCCTAAGGGAAGTTTAGAACATGATGAGAAGGGAAAAAACGACTAGGGTTTAGGGGAATTCGGCTAGAGAGTAAGATATCCTTCCCTAGGTCGAATTACATGCCTTTATATAGGCCTTGGGTTCAAGTTTTCTAATATGACAAGAATACAAGTTTAAATTAAAGTGCAACTCTAGTAGAGACTAAATCTTCAGAGTATATGTCTTTAATTCGTCCTTCCTTCTTGCTTGGAGTTTCTTCCTTGAACTTTGGGCTCGGCCTTCATTCTGGTCTAGGGCTTAGAAAAATATAAGAGTGCTTCACGATAGACCGGCTTAATTTCCTCTTTCTGTCGAGCTCCACTTCACTTCTTCCCTTTATTGTTGATATCGTCATTGGCTGCCACGGCAGCGGCCTTGGCAGCATCCTTCTTCTCAACTGCAGTCCAGTGTTCCAGCTCTGCTTCTCCACTGCCCTTCATCTGCTACATCAGCTACCTGCAAAAGTAACCAATTTCAGTAGAAACTGTGCTATTTAATATAATTGTGATGTATGAATGAAATCTATCCTAAATGCAATGGATTATGCTTGAATGTAGTAGAAATATGGGTTAAATAGGGGTAAAATATAGAATTTTTGCACACTCAACAACTAGTAAGCTAAAACTGAGGGGGGAAAATGCGGTAAAAGATGAAATTGAGGGAGTGTTGTATAAGGTAGAATCAATGTTTTTGTTGAGTGTGTAAAAGTTCTATTATTTACCCCCTATTTAACCCATATTTCTGTTGCATTTGAGCATAATTCATTGCATTTAGGTTAGTTTACAGTTAGACATCACAAATATATTAAAAGGCACAGTTTCTACTGAAATTGGTTGCTTTTGCAGGTTGCTGCTGTAGCAGATAGAGAGGCAGGCGCTGGGCAGTGAAGCAGAAGAGCTGGAACTGGACGAGCAGTCAAGGAGGACGATGCTGCCATGGTTGCCACCGTGACAGCAGAGGACGACATCAGTTTTGAGGAGAAGAAGCAAAGTGGACCTCGCCAGATAGAGAAAATTAAGCACGTCTGTCGTGGAAAACCAGTATATTTTTCCAAGCCCTAGATCAGAAGGAATGCCAAACCCAAAGTTCAAGGAGAGAAAATCCCAAGCAAGAAGGAGGACGAGTTAAAGCTATATTCTCTGAAGATTTAGTCTTTATTAGAGTTGTACTTTAATTTAAACTTGTATTCTTGCTATATTAGAAAACTTGGAACCGAAGCCTATATAAAGGCATGTAATTCGACCTAGGATGAGACATCACCAATCTCTAGCCTTCTTCCCAAAACCCTAGCCTTTTTCATCCTCTCATCATGTTCTAATTTCCCCTTAGGGCCACGGGTTGTTTTGTAAAGTAGTTGCAAGGGTTGCTTTTGTTTTAGGAATTTTCAGTTCAATAAAATAAACTTCAAGTTCTCTTATTCTGGTTATTAACATCTTGCAAGAGTATCGAGGGAGCATTGCGAGGTTATCTATTTACTTAATATCGGGAGAGTTAAGTATACGAAAGGAATAAGTGCAAATTCTCTAGTTTATAGTTGAACTATCTCGGACCTAGGGATAGGACGAGGTTAAGTGGCTAAAGAAGAATTCAACAACATCGGTGTTCATCCTTCGATTCACGCCGGGAGGTATCATCAAAGACGGTTTCATTGACAGACTTGGACCTAGGGATAGGCCAAGGCACAACAGGGATTCTTGCCAAACTTGAAGTACAGAGTTGAGTGTTCGCTGCCGCGACAAGCAACAGACTGCCGCCGCGACAGGTCCTGCCGCGACGGGGACGACGATAGAGCTGAATTTCCTAGACTTAGCAATACCTACACTACTGAGCAATTCAATACCAGCCCATTCTATCTATCTTGATTATTTTACTTCTATTTTCCAGTACTCTTTATTATTCTCGTGACAAACATCTTAAATATTCTTTTTACTCTCGTACAGTAATTCAAGGTGAAGCTATTAGCCCAGTCCCTGTGGAGACGATATCCTGTGGAGACGATATCCGATACTTCCGTATCACTTTACTACTTGCGTCGTGTACACTTGCACTACAATTGCGATAGACACTTTTACACGCAACAGTTTTTCATCACTTATGATTTAAGAGTGATACAAGGTTTTCCGGGATATCTGATTAACTTCTTTTTCGATTTGGGCGTGGAAAATGTTAATCTTATTATAGTGAAGTGCTACAAATCGGTCTAAAAGAGGTATTTCACATAACTTGCTCTTTTCAAAATAATGTTTATTTAATGATTGTTTTGTAATTTTTTGAGGAGTCAAGAGAGGCTATTTTCGTTTTTGTTGAAGAATCATTGATTTCATGGGGTTAAAAAATAAAAGAGAAGCTAAACAAGATTCAAATAAAAAAAATGTTAGCAAATATGAGTTAATTGAAGGGCTTGGCCTAGCGGTAGAGTTTGTGCAATTCAACCTACAGGTTGTGGGTTTGATGCTTGTGTTCTCATTTAGTTAGTTTTTCACCCAATCAGATGAAAAAGGTCACCGTCTGATTGGGCGAAAAAATATTTAATGAAATAAATTAATGATCAAGTACATTCATCCAATCGGGTCATGATATGTGTCATCGTATGATTGATTGATTAATTCGGGTCATGATATGTGTCATCGTATCATTTGTTGATTAATTTATTTAATTAATGGATGAAGAATTAATTTGACTATGAATTTTAGCCACATTCTCAAAGAAATCTTACAAAATAATTAGGTGTTGTTTTTTCTACACGATTTGTGGGGTTATCTGAAAGTTTTCGTTACTTATCTCTCTCACTAATATGAATTGGTATAATACATGTTTTGGTCACTAAATTATACTTGTTTTTACACGTTAGTTCTTTTACATTGTTATACCTACACAGATGTTTGTTATACCTTCGTTAGTGCCATAACCCTAAATCTAGTATTGCCTCCAAAACCTACCATTTATGGGAAGATATCTATGCTTTTGAAATTTTTAGTCTCCGGACCATGGCTCGGCAGGCGAAGCACCATGCCTCAAGAGCTCCTGTTTGTGAGTTACTTTCGACATGACAGCCATCAGGTCTGTCTAACCCGCCAGCTAAGCATATTGCCTGACAGTCGAGTTTAATCCTACCAACCCACGTGACCAGGCTGAAAAGCCTATCGAATTGGAGTCAAACCTATTCCTGCCGACCCATCAATAGCCATCACTAGGTATGGCTCTATCACATCAAACAATACCACTTGGTTACAAATACCCATTAAGCTGAAGATAATGGGACAGACCAACTCCCTTCACTTCATTTACCACCAACTCTCTCCACTCCACTCTACCTCTCCATCTTTGGCTCTCGGCCCATCTCAGAATGGGTGAACCACTACAGACCGCCGTCAACTTCCTCTCTAATTCTCGTCTCCACCATTTTGTTCGTTGCCTGATATTTTTGACATTAACGAATATATTTTATGATCTCATATGGTATATAAGTAGTGTTGTACCTCTAAGCTTCACAAAGTTTAGTGTTCGGAATTATTTTTCTATGCGCATGCTTTTAGATTTTGTGTCGAGTCAGGGTGTCATCATCATAACTGGAGTTTAACATTGACTATTCAAAGTACAATAACTTACAGTCTTTAGTGGGCATATGTCGAATCCCTATCTGTATTTTGTTTATAACCTTGGTTAGAATCTTATAAATCGTATTGTGCTTTAAAATTCAAAGGTTTGGTTTTTGTATAAGCTACTCGTTTATTTTGATTTCAATATGATGTCCATAATTGGTTTCAACTTTATGATTTTAAAATGAACATATGAGAAAAATGATCCATGTTTTAATTAATGGTTTATTTCTTAACCATTGTAACACTTTAGACCCTCTATATCTTTCGGGTTGGGTTTTGGGATTTAGTGGTATCAAAGTCCAAATTTAGCCAGTTCTTGATTAACTCAATCGATCTTGTCAAGGTGTTTGCAAATACTTGTCCCAAGGTTTTCAGAAATGTACTTTTCCAAGATTGAAGCGGTGATGTTGTTTATCTTTTTGTGTATAGAAGAGTCGTGCCTCTCACATTGATGACATTGAGACAATTTGTCCCATACATCGAGGTCCCAAATAAGGTTGTGCATGATTAGAAAGTTTTTTTATCAACATATGACTGGTACACTTCATAGGATTACACAAATTACCCCTAAGGCCCAACCTACCATGTTTGTTCCTGCACCATGAGAGACTCCAATTGAGAGGCTTATGAGGTATAGGACTGTTGAGTTTGATGCGTTGAATGATGAGGATCATATAACTGTCAAGCATTGGTTGAAATATACTCAAAGGACATTGAGACAATTACATGGTAATCAAATGGGCTACTTAGAGTGCACCACCTCGCTATTGTTATTGAAGGGAGATGCTTATGATTGATAATACACAATTGAGATGGCTACTCCACCAAAGTAGATTACTTAGAGTCACACTTGTATAGTTAATTTAATATTTCTTGATACCTTGAGTAGACTATTATAAACGAATAACTATGATATTTTATATTAACTTATTCGAGCATGATCATACATTTCTAGTCTCACTTAATCAAGTGGCCTACGATATTACTTCTATTATGTAAGAGGGACAAATCTTATCTTGATCAACCATATCTCACTACATAGATTGTGACATATCCATATCAGTCTTTATAGTGTAGTCAGTTACGACATACGTTTGACTGTATCAAAATATGTCACTCACGATGTTGAAATAATGATGATCTCAAGTCTGAGTATCACACATGTAGTTATCACTATGAGCAATGTTGTGACTGTCACATAATAATCCAAGAAACATGCTCATAGCGGGTTGGTCCAGTATGTCGTTCTCTAACACATACTTATGTATTGATTTTGACATCTCCATATCAATGACAACACTTTATCATCAATCAACTACATATTAGTCTTAATACATTATTGTTGTCCACGCCCACAATAATACTCGACTAAGGACATTTAAGAATAACTATATTATTCTAAGGATTTTATTATAATTCGATTTATTTACGCACGCAGAATTGTAACTGAAAATAATAATGGCAATGCTTTTTATGAATAAACAAGGTAAAAAAACAAATATCATTTATAATCATCTTATGATTAGTCTTTGAGCATACTCTAATACATAATCTTAAAGATTAGGACAAAGATCATGATTAAGGTTTCAACCAAGACTATAGACTATCACCTCAATTCTGAGTTTAAGGGAATTAGATAGAACTTCTATTTTTTCATCTTGTGAGTAGTGTGGGTGTAGACATTCTAAGGAATATTGGAGGAGTAGAAATTTCAATGGATGTGGTACCCAATAATCTTCTCAAGTTATGTTCAATGATGTTCTAGTGCCATAGTGGGACAAAGGAGTATGGATACTACTAATTCTACCATCATACCCGAGACTCGAGCACCAACCAGATTATTATATTTTTAACTCAAATTCTAATTGGTAATTAAGTTAGGTTTTATTATAATTCTAGCGGTTGAAGACTACTTGGTAATTAGGTTTACTTTAATGAGTAAATATCTATTTAAGGTAGGAGATCTTATTGAATAAGGTTTCTTGGTGACCAAGTATTTGAGTGTATAAATATAGAATAGGTTTAACCTTTTGAATTATGAGAGATGGAGATAATTATTCTCTAGAGAGATGTAGCCACTTTTAGGTTCTCTAATATTATTGTGACTACGTTGTAGAGATGGGTATTGTAGGGATGTTGGGAAGAGTGTTTTGGTTCCATCGGGTCATGGGATTTGTTCACCGAGTTTTGAGATTACATGAGTTATCATGTATTTTTACTCTTCATGTTCTGTACGTTGATAGTGGATTGTTCGTTTCTCTCGTCCGTGGAGGTAAGCTATGTTGAACCACGTTAAATCTTGTCTCATTTGCATGTTTTGATCTATGTTGTTATCGCTTTGGTTATTTTACCGCATACCAAATTCTAACACAAACAACATGCAATTAAGTCTTGAAATGGAAATTATTTACTGATGAAATCATAAGTACTTTCACTATATTTTTTTATTTTAGTCATTGTATTAGTGGATCCAAATTCTAAAAGTACTTTTCAAAAGTAATGCCAAACTGGCCAGTCCAATGAAACTAAATATATTGGTGGATAATGTTATCAATGTTTTTTTCTTTTTCTTGAAATTGAAGGCTATCGATTCTTGGATAATTTGACAAGAGTTGCTCCTTAAAGAGTTTAATATAATTTTAGGAATGGTTGGTTGTAAGAATACAACCAACGCGGATTGTTAAGAAAAAAACTCATCATAAGTCAAAAAATTCAAAGATATTGGTAATGGTAAGAGAAAGGACTATCTCTCTAATATAATTTTAGCAGTTTGTTATATGATGCGCGAGTTTTATGACTTAAAAAATGAAATCAATGTTACCATGGGATCAAGGCTAAAAAAATTATTGTCAACTGAACCATTTAGCCCACCTTATTGGATTCTACTTTATAAATACTCAAGCGTGTCTCACTTTAAACTTATTTTAATACATTAACACCCAACTTTGATCCTTTCATATTTTTCCTAAACTTTGACACGTAATTTTGCAAAAGCTTTATATTATGTTAATTTTTATAAAATTACATAACATATATTGAGAACCGTAAGATTATGAAAATTGTAATAAAGTACAAAATATATGTTTTAAAATATTATAAAAACAAGAAAATGTTAAATATAAAAAGAATAGTTATAAAATTAGAAAGGTGTTGTGAATAAAGTAAAGAAGAACAAAATAGATAAATAAGAGCAAAGATGAGAGACAAAGAGAGAGACTTTTATTACATTCTCAATGTAGGGTTGTGTACAATGCTTTCTTCTAAAGTCTATATTTATAGGTATAAGATGGAAACCCTAATTCTAATGGGTATTAAACCCAAATAATAAAGTCCATTAAAGTCTCATTTAATATATGGATATCCACTATAAATAAAGATATTCATAACACTCCCCCTTGGATATCCATAAAGATAATGTGCCTCGTTAAAACCTTACTAAGATAAAAACCTTGTGGGAAAAAAATTCTTAGTAAAGGAAAAAGAGTACACACATCTTTGATACGCATAACATGTTGCCTCATTAAAAACCTTACCGGGAAAACTCATTGGGACAAAACATCGATTAAGGGAAAAAGAGTGCAACGCGTATTTACTCCCCCTCATAAAAATATCACATAAGATCTTTAAATCTTCATAATTCAATCTTGAATTCAAATGTTTAAATAGAGTATGCACTAGTGGATAAATCTTCCAAATTATTGCTTGAAATGATCCATCAAATACTATTCTTCTAAAGATTATGAGGGACGAAACTTTAAAGAGATATGTTTTCGTTTTATCACATTTGATGTATCCACCTTGAGATATAAATTCTGCATTATCTCTACATAAGATAGCTTGCATCTTATCTTGTGAAAGCAATTCACATATCTTCTGGATTTGTTTAGCCAAACACATATTTCAACTTTGCCTCATGCATAGCAATTATTTAAAGGTAATGGTCTCGTGGCACTTAGATAGTATTTCTGGACCAGCTAAGATACGATGCTTCCAGATCAATTAATGTATATATGGTGCTTTTAGACCAAGAATGTCATCACCTTTTTCTCGAGGGCGGAATGGATCTTTGTTTACATTAAGAGACCTAGCAACCAAATAGTGATCAACGAATATGTATTATGCCTGTAAAGTCTCTTTAAACATTTTTCTGTGTATGCCGATTGTTGCATAAGGATTTTATTATTAAGGAGATTTCTTTATGAGTCTCAATGAATTGCCAACATACAGAATAAAAATAAAGACAAATCCAGAGCTAAACCTCTTAATAAAATGCTCCGGAAATTAAATCATTCTTATAGCCTTCCGCTAATAAGTATTCAATGGGGCGATTATACCAAATGTGCCCAAAATGTTTTAATCCATAAAAAATATATTCAATATAATTGAATAATGTTCTCGAGAACTTGAATTAACTGCTTCTGGCAGTCTAAATCCTTCTAGAAGCTTCATGTAAATGTTGTTATCAAGAGGCTCATACAAATAAGATGTAACAACATCCATTAGGCGGAAACTGAGTTATTTCATTTATTGTCGGACTATCTAAAAGTAACTGCATCCACCACCGATGAATATATTTTTCTCATAATCAATTTCATGTCTTGTGAGAATCTTTGTGCAACCAAACGAGCTTATATCTCGTGATTTCTCCTTTAGATTTCTCTTTCTCACAAAGGCTCATTAATATCCACGAGCTTTACACATTTCAATATACGAGCTATAGGCCCAAATACTTCTCTTTTCGAAAGAGATCTTAGTTTCGCCTCAATTGTCTCTTTTCATATTGGCCAATCATTTCTTTGTTTACATTGTCCAATAGACAATGATTCATGATCCACATCATCAAATAAAATTTCTAGTGTTATATTGCATGCAAATGTATTATCGACGTCGATTTAATTTCAGTTCCACTTATTACCAGACATGACATAATCTATTGAGATCTCTTTATTATCAGGTACCTGAGTCATGTTAATGTCTTTATTGGAGACCTTTTAATCTCTTCTTGAGATTTTCATAATTCATTGATTCCTCGATCAAACCATCATAACTATAGCTCCCTTCTTTTTTTTTTAAAGATTTTTTTTATCTTTGGAACCTACTTGTCTACCACGCTACAGGCGTAAGTTAGACTCATTAGCAACTAGAGTTTGTCCTTCCGGGACATGAAATTTAAACGGAGCATTCATAGCTGGTATATGTGACTTAGTCACTCTATTAGGGTCAGCAAAATCATCTGGCAATTGATTTGCTAAATGAATTATCCTTTGAACTTATAGTTCACATTGTTGATTACGTGGATCAAACTAAGATAATGATAATTCATTCCAAATTATTTTGTTTCAGCTATTTTATTTTCTCCCCCTAATGTTGGAAAAACTGACTCACTAAAATGATAGTAGTAAATCGAACTGTAAATAAATTCCCTATCAGAAGCTCAAGATATTTAATTATCAAGGGAAATTTAAATCTGACATATATTCTCAACCTTCTTTGAGAACTCATCTTGTGCGTTGTGGTGGAGGAATCAGAAGATATACCGCACACACACAAAAAATCTAAGATGGAAAATATTTGGTTTTGACCAAAAACCATTTGTAATGGGGAGAACTTATGATAATTTGTTGGCTTGATGCGAATTAGTGATACTACATGTAAAATGACATGTCACCAGCATTATCAAGACCGATTGTCTTTATAAGGTAATTTGGAAAATGTGCTCATAATTTTATCAACTGAGCAAGTAGCCTCGCAAACACCAAGTTACGAGTTGAATAAG
This sequence comes from Hibiscus tridactylites, assembly GCA_958450335.1. Classification (NCBI taxonomy): domain Eukaryota; kingdom Viridiplantae; phylum Streptophyta; class Magnoliopsida; order Malvales; family Malvaceae; genus Hibiscus; species Hibiscus tridactylites. The sequence continues at coordinate 60,874,718 of OY288285.1, forward strand.
GATACATATGACCATCTATTCGATGCATCGATTAAAATCATAAAATATCTAGGTGGACTATAAGAAAGGTGTATGAGCCCACATATATCACCTTGTATTCGTTCCAGAAAATTAATAGATTCACAATCTATCTTAGCTGATGATGATTGAATAATCGATTTGCTTTGATAGCAAGTATCACATGAAAAACATTACCTTGAAAAAAAATTAGTCCTTCAATAATGACCACATGAAAGTGTCAACAAATTTTTGCATCATAATTGAATCGGGATGGCCTAACCGGTCCTGCCAAATAATAAAATTATCAGTAAACTAATATTCTTGTGTAGTACAATATGGATGACAGTGCATATATTTTTTCAAGATTTTATTATTGCCTTGAGTTATACTCGTAATATTGAGATAGTCGGCACCCCTCGACTAATATTCTCAATATATTTCTGCAAATATCTTTAAAATTCAATAAGTCTCTTTGCGTCTTTGACGAGTATAATGCACTATGAAAATAGAATAGAGTTTCATTTGGCAATAACATATTTGCTCAGTCGAAGCCTTCTATGATATTGGTACTTCCGGATATAATACTCACATTATTCCCTTGCATTTTAAATGAGAAAATATGCATAGTTATGCACCTTTCAAAATGTGCTTTGTTTCATTCACTTCGGGGAATGAAAAATATTAAATATAGCACATCATATCAAATCGGTTTTCTATCAGAGATAAACCCTCAAGAACTTATTGCTCTTACGAAGCATTGATATTTTAGTACTTTGGGGAATAGTACTCATATTTTTCCCTTGCATTTAAATGGGAAAATATTTCTTACGCTTAAGTATATTATGAGTACTTGCACTGTCTGCTAGGCATAAATAGCCACAATTCATTGTGTATTTTATTCTGAAAGTAATCATATTCTTCAAAGAATAAATAAACATAAAGCATAAATAAATAATATGTAAAACAAGTTAATATAAAATAAATTAACATAAATAAATAATAAAATTAACATAAAACAAAATATATAAAAGATGAATTATTCTCTTTAGAGGTTATAAGGAAAATAAAATAAATGGCAAATTATTCCCTTTCAGGGTTATGAAGAAATTAACAATATCCAATTGAGTTGGACTAACAACGCCATAATTATTTTCGTCATAAATAAAACTTGTTTATATTTCTTTCATTTATCATTCATGCTTATGGATAAAGTCTATAATACTTTGGTGTTTGGCAAGTACGAGACCAATAGTTTGTACCATTGTATTGATAACATAAAGATTTTGATATGATATCTATCATTCTTGTCATCCTTATAATCCCACTTTCAGTGGATATAAACATTCTCAAAAGTATCATTTTGTCCATGTCTATTTTTTATGGCCTCAATCGCGTCCACAATTGCTAATGTAGGGACTTAACTAAGTAGATCAAAAATTTTAGGATTCATGTCATAATTTTCTCTTTTCATAGCAATAGTTGCATAAGCACAATACAAACGTAAATCAAAACTTTATTTATTTAATTATTTATTATAGCACAAAGAAAGAATTTGAAGAACTTATCACTATTTAAATTCTTATACCAATCTCGACAAGTGAAACCTCCCAACATTAAATTCTCGTTCCTTTGTCATCAAAATCATCAATAGCCAATGAACTACGCGGCTGTTATTAGTATTTTAAATTTAACTCGAACATTAAATGTTTTAGTCTTGCGCTCAAAGTAAAAAAAAAATTAAAACCAAGTTAAAATATTGAGGAAAAAATAATCAGTAATTTAAAAGAAATTGAGGGAAAAAAAACTTATCTTCGATTTAACGTAGGAGCAAACTTGTTTCTGTAACTTCTTTGAGATTGGAACAAAGAGCACGAAAATCTTTCGAACAAACTCGTGTTGATAACGTGTTGTGAATAAAGTAAAGAAAAACAAGATAGATAAATAAGAGCAAAGATGTTAGACAAAGAGAGAGACTTTTATTATATTCTCAATGTAGGGTTGTGTACAATGCTTTCTTCTAAAGTCTATATTTATAAGCATAAGATGGAAACTCTAATTCTAATGGGTATTAAACTTAAATATTAAAGTCTTATTTAATATATAGATATCTACCATAAATAAAGATATTCATAACAAAAAGAACCTTTTAATAAATGTATTTTGGGCGGACGAGGCATATTTTACCTAAAACTTAATCTCGGCCTCAAAATTTTCAATAAAAAATCCTGCTCGTCCGTCCTGAAACTCAATTTTGAAAGGAAAAAAAAATGTGTTATAAGGTTAGGGGCAGTGCCAGTCAGGGCCCTTTGATTTTGGATTTTTTTATCATTCCCAGTGAAGTGATAAAAGACTTGCACTCCTGTAACAATAATTGTATCAACTTTTTTAATTGAATTAATGATTTATTAAGGAAAAAATGTTGCACGAACCAACTTGATTTAGTGGTTAAGGGAACGGTTATTATACCTAGAGGTCACAGGTTCGAGCACCAACAGCTGCAACAGGGTGATTAATCGTTCATTGTCAAATGGTTGAGAGTATATTCAGAACAGATATTACTTGTAATTACCTTAGCTTTGTCAAAAAAAATTAAGGAAAAAATGTTAATATGCTTATGTAAACTAAAAGTGTTTTAGTTTTAGGATTAAGAGTTTAATTTAATGTTTAAAATTTAAAGTATAATTTTTAAAATTTGAGATTAAAAATTTAAAATTTAAATTTTATAGTATAAATATGCAGATTTTTTTTATTCAAAAAATATTCAGGCTTGTGTAAAATAAATTTTAGAGAATCTGCATATCAAAATTTAGTAACTCGTGAAATTGAACCAATCAGACGGGCGAGTCTAATGTGCGGCATATTTAAGGTGCAGCTAAAAGACGGCAAGTTTCGAAATTTGTCCACAAACTGAAAGTGTTGGACTGATAATATTTTCGGTTGGATTTTTTGAGTTTTTTTCAGCTATAGATATTTATTTTGTAAGTATCAATACTTTGTCCCAAACTGAAAAATTATAGAAAAAAATAAGTATCGATACTTACAAAATAAATATCGATACTTAAAAAATTCAAAAAAAAAAACCAAAAATATTATAAAGAAGTTTAACATTTTAATTTATAGATAAATTTTAAAACTTTCAATCTTTTAAGTGGACCGTAGACATGTATGTTCCCACTTCCCAGACGTTTATGGATGATGAAGAAGTAACACAATTGGATTTTGTATTACAAAATAAAACTTGTTAAAATAAGAAAAGCCACAGAAAGGCTGAATAAGGCCCAAGTTCCATACACTTAAGGTCATTGTATTGACATTAAGCTGGGCTTTTGTACGTTCACTACACACCAATTTTTGTTTATTAAGGAAATAAAACATAAGCTTCTCTATCTTTTTTTATCATGCTCCATGTTGACCCAATTGTTCAACAAATCTATCCAAATCTCTCATGGAGCTGCCCCCGTGACTCACCGCTTCCAGAGCCTTCTTTTTCAGATGTTTGGCCTCGGCCTTCATTCCTCCACCCTCCGTCATGGCATCCGCGATGGCTCGGCCTAGCTCATCGGAGTCAGGAATGGAGTGTGCACCCTCGGACACCCGAACGCCCACACCCATGTCATCCACCAAGAGCCTTGCGTTCACATACTGGTCAGCCTCCATAGGCCAAGCCAATGTGATGACCCCACCCACTATCGCTTCCAAAACCGAGTTCCACCCACAATGGCTCAGAAATCCACCCACTGCTTTGTGGTTCAGTATCAGCACTTGGGGTGCCCACCCTTTTATCACCAAACCCTGACCTCTCATCCGCTCCTCGAACCCATCGGGTACAACTCCATACCCTTCCTCCTGCTGCCGGATTGTGCCCGATTTCACCACCCAGATAAACCGCGTGCCGCTCTTTTCAAGCCCCTTGGCCAGCGCTTCCATCTGTTCCTTGCTTAACAGCTTTTGACTCCCGAAGCAAACATAAACAACCGAACCATCAGGGCAGCGATCAAGCCAATTCAAGACTTGTTCGTTTTGGTCAGAACCAGCACCTGAATTGCCCCCACCTGATACTTCAAGGCCTATCAAACTTAGTGGTCCAACGGTGAAAACACGATTATGACCTAAATGTGCCCTCAAGCATTGAATATTTCTAGCTTCCAAAGCATCCAAGGTATTCAAAACACAAGCCCAGCTCTTCATATTTGCAATACATCCATCCTTGACAAACTCCGAATCTGGATCTGATTGTTTGCATTGCTTAAACAAAGATGGCAGATGCTCCTGCTTGAAGATCGGGGAGCCGGGTAAATGACCGAACTCAACTTCATCCAAAGACTTCACTTTTTCAGCATTGTTCCAAAGATAATCAAAGATAGAGATCAACAAAGTAGAGATGGAGAAGAAAGCGATCCTGGGTATTTGCAACCGGGCTGCAAGGTGTTGAGTCCAACCGAGGAAGAAATCAGAGATGATAGCCACCGGAGGGTTAGAGTGAGAGTTGAACCAGTGGAATAAAGGGTCATGAAGTTTGCCTAGAGCAGCCATGACGGGTATGTTTCCACTGTTGCCAAGGTCCTTAACATGTTCGACACCAGGTGGGATGAGAGGGTGAGAAGGGAAAGGGAAAACAAGGGGAGTGACAGAAGACGGGTGAGAAGAAAGGAGAGGGGAGAGGAAAGGGAGGTTTTTAGGGGTGACTAAGATGGTGATGGTTAGGCCTCTGAGAGCAAGTTGGTGGGTGAGGTCTAGAAGGGCCAGCATGTGGCCTTGAGCAGGGTATGGGAACACCAAGATGTGAGCTTCAGGCTTGGATCTGCTGGCATTAGCGGCCATGCTGGTTAGCCGATGCGAGAGGAAAGAATTAAGAAGACGGAACTGTGCTGAGTTTATTGACCCTAAGATGGCGATAACGACAAATCAGTAATGAACCTTTGCATCTTTATATGTTTTTTTATGTCACGTGGGACATATAAACCAAAGTTGAAGAGTTGACTCAAACAATGACTTCCATACTAGATTTCCTTAATTAAGTCATTTAAAACAGCAGTCAACAATATCGAGCTCAAGATCATATCACCATCAGGACAAGTTTTGCTTCTTCACCAAAAAAGAAGGCACAAAATTTACAAATCAAAGACAATGAAATGGGTTTTTAATGTACAACTCTTTTGCAGCAATGGTTTTAGAAAGAAAGGTATATGTTAAGCAGAGAAGGCTCCATTGAAAGCTTCAGCGCCAATCTGGCTTTTGGGCTCTAAAACCAACTTGAGTACCTCAATTCTTTGCTGCCCAAGCTTGGCCTTCAGCTTCTGACCCAAGGTAGCCACCCAAGAAACCATGCCAATCTGGAATTGCTTTTCGGAGTCGGACCCAACCCTTGACCTCCTTTCGTAGTCCTCGGCAACAAGCATAGCAATATCTGCCATCTCTAAACTCTGTGATCAAATTAAAACACTGGAAAAGAAAACGGTGTGACTTGTGAGAACTTCGGGAAGTATTTATAGTATAGTCATAGAAAAGAAAAGGCGTGGGAAGTGGGGAGTTGATAGGAATGGATAAGGGTGAGAGGCACAGGTGGTGGATTTAGTGGGAAGTATGTTTAAAAATGACAGGGTGGGAACTGGGAACTGCCTGATTTGGTGGTTTTGAGACACGGGTTAGTCCGCATCGGCATACTGGCCACTGGATAATATTAACACAGGCGGTTTCCACTTTCCAGATTCATATGGACTCGCTACTTGGGAACTCACATGTGTGTTGCGCCTTTCAAGGCACAAAACAATGATCTGCCCGCTGAATATATTTTTTATAATTGTTTTTACCAAAATGTATATTTTATAACTTTAATCCTAACCTTTCAAGTCGTTCCCTTACTACAGTTCCAACCCTAGGGAGGGATGAATCGAACGCGCCTCACGCGCCCCCCCATTTCTCCCTTTGTCTTGAAATCTTCGACCCTCAGCGGGCGATTTGTTTCTTCCGACCCGGCTTTTTTGCTCGAGGTCAAGCGAAGGGGGCTTCTCTCTTCCAGAGCTCGTCGGTGGCCGGCGGTGTGGTGGACGACGCCGGTTGGTGGAGGCTTGGTCCGGATCTCAGGCGATGGAGTTCTTTGGGTGGTGCTGTGGGCAACGACGAGCAAGGCTCGGACGGGAACCTCCTATCCGTCGAGTTTCGGTTGGTGCTGGAGCCCTGGTGTGAAAGACATAGGCGACGACAAACGGTGGTTCCCAGCACCGACCGATAACCTCTCACGCCTCAGGCCTCCCGGGAAAGCCTCACGTTTACCCTATTTTTCTTCCTCTCATGAGTCTCTCAGTTTCCGGAAGCTTGAGCCAGTTATGCCACCGCGGGAAAGGGCCATCGGAGCTGGGAAGCTACCGTCGCAACAGATAAATCTCCTCCCCCCGATCGCTGGCACGGCTGCCGAAATCCTCGGACCTAGGATGCTGTGCCCCAGAGATGTTGGTGATCTGTCGCTTTCGGTGGTACCATTCCAAGCTGGCTGGGATCCTTTTTGGGATCTGGTGGGGACCACATGCTTATTTTGCTGGGAAGGGAGAGCGGGAAATTTGGCTTTGGAACATGCCAATTGCACGTGGGCTTGTTTGCGGGCCCAAAAAAGAAGACCCCCTTTGTGGACCAGCTCTATTCATGGTTTAATTAATTCCTTTGGGTCTTGGAGGGAGATTGAGGCCCGGGAATTGAAGGTGGGAAGTTTTGGATGGGATCCGGGCGGGTTAAATCTTTCGATCGAGTTTCTGTCGAAGTGGTCTTGGATTGTGGTCGAGTTTGCTCTCATGTTAAGTTTGTCGGGTTTTTCTTTATTTTTCTCTGCCAGGAAAGGTCAGGGAGCCTGTTTTTCTGTTGATGTCCGAATGATGCTCACTGTGTCGTTTGCCTTGATAAGGACCGTTACCGGCGTAACGGAAGCCTGTCTCTGGATAGAGCTCTCAGGCGAAGGCTCGGTGTTTCTCGCTTGTTTGGCAAGACGGAGAACACTTTTGTTCCCTGCGGTAATCTTCCTGGGCTGCTCTGCTTTGCCGATGAATCCCCAAAGTCATTGGTGGATACGGCTTTTCACTCCTTTCGATCAAGGAGTCTTTTATCTTGTTTTTCGGATGTTAGGATGGTATCCTGGTCGACGGCCTTTGGCTATCGATTTCTTGTTGGTTGTTTCTTTTTTCGGTTGTAGGACTGTAAGCTTCTTCGAAGCCTGTTTACCTGTGTTTTTATTTTAATGGAATGCAAGTTATTTTTGATAAAAAAAAAAGTATATTTTATAACTTTGATACGTAATTTATTAACGGATTAATTTGAATTATATATCGTATATATTTATAAAATAGTTTTTTAATTTATTTTATTTTATTTATAATATTAAATTTTAAATTTCTGATTTTATTTAATTTTTTAAATATTTTATCTCTAACCTCGATTCAAACCCATGGCAGCTTAATGTTGAATCAACGAAATCTTTTAAAAAGAATGTGAGAATGGGATGTTTGGGGTTTATTATTTATCGTTCTTAATTTTTAATTTCAATTATTAATTTATACTCATTAAATAATTTAAAATTAATATAAAATTAAAAAAATATCTTCATTCGATTTTACTTAGCTGTAAATTTTATTTATTGACCAAATTGAAAAGTGTGAAATTCGTCGCTCCATTTTGAAAAAAAAAATGGTCGTTTAGATATTACATAATCGTAACAATTCTGAGAGATTAATAATTTATTCTCATGCCATGTTATTATTTATATTTTTTTTAATTTTCAAATATCATATTTAGTATATGTATTTTAATAAAAATATTTAATACAATATATATTTTTTAAAATGTCTAATGGAACACATTCTTTAACCAAATGTCAAATATGATACATAGACATAAATAAATATCCATTAAACTTTTACACGTTTAGTTATTTTATATAATTTTATAATTTTTATGTACATTTTTCATAAAATTTTATATTTTTATAATTTATTGACATGACAATTTTAATGTCTAAATAATAAGGGCTAAATTTAATTTTTTTCGATTTATGACTAAATGTGTTGTTATACAAAGTTTTGTAACTAGTACGTCACCTATTTAAGGACAGTTAATAGCTTAGTGGCTATTTTATAATAAAAAATAAAGTTTAATGTTCATTATGTAATTTCTGAAAGTTTGGTGACTATTTTAAAGTTTTGGTATAATTTAGTGACCATTTGTATAGTTTACCTTTTTAACTTATAAAAGTTTTTTTTTTTGAAAATTTTATAAAAAATCAAAGTATCTTTTGATTTTTTTAATATGTTGGTGTGATGCAAGTGTAACATTTATTCAACTTTTTTTATCTTTTTAAGAAAAATACACACAACATATATTATTAGTGCTCAAATCCAAATTTTAAAAAATAATAAACATCTATTTCTGCCACCACGCTACAAAGGGATGAGCAGTATCTTTTGATTTTTTACTAAGGCTTTTTAGATCATTTCGCCTATTATTAAATGGTGAAAGTAAAGCAGTTGTTTTTTGGGGACCACAGAATAGAAAAGAAGCCAACAAAAGTAGGAAACTGACGAACATTTTTAGTCGGCTGCGGCCCACAAATAGTTCCGATGGTAAATTAGTATATGTGGTGTCGTGTCATGCACCCGTGAAAGCCTGATTTCGATGATTGGAGGACACTTGCCATTCTTTTAGTGGGTTAGTGGTTACCGTCCGTAGTCATCTGTTTTAGGATTGCGGACAAAAAATTTCGACCATTCCAATAGTTTTTTTATGCCTAACAATAAAAATAATAATTTTAAATTTTAAAAATTAATTTTGAATTTTAACTTTAAACTTAACTTTTAATATAAAACATAAATAAAAGCATTGAAAAAGGACAAAAATATTTTCTATTTTATGATTGCATCTGCAATTATGAGTATTTTTTTAACAATTAAATCTATAATCTTCTAATTTTTTGTGGCAAATTATATAAATGATCTGATTATAGGGCTTTTTTATTTTTTATTATAAAAAATCATAAAATAATTACTCGACTTAAAAAAGTAGTTAGTTAATTCATTGTTTTCTCATTTTTTTTATGTCATAACTTCTAGATCTGCTAATAGCAACTTTCTTCCCTTCCCTCCCATCTAGGTAAGATTATAATTAAAATTAAGATTTGTCAAAAAAAAAATATTGTTATATTAACGATTAATGGCGTGACAGTTAATAAAAATATACAAATTTTACACTTTATTTTAATTTAATCCTGATTTAAAAAAATATCCTAACATTTTAATTTTCTACCAATTTAATCTATCTCATATCTCATTTTCTATTTCTTTTCCCTCCCCATCTTACTCCACTATCATTTTCCTGTTCCACAGCTGGGTTGACCTCCCCTAACTATTCAATTGTCATTCATTAAGCAACTCGCATTACATACATGAGAAAAATAAGATGTTCGCATAACTGAGAGCCAGGAATAAATGTGGCGCGGACTACCTTGCTAAAATCTCGAAGAAAAATTATTTCGATTATATGATGTGGGTAAATGATATAATCACATGATAACGAACTTGGCTGAGGCGGTAAACTCAATACTCAAGGGAGTGCGACATTTGCCTATTATTTCTATTGATAAAGCGACAATAAGTGGATATAGACATCATTAGGACAAGGGGATGTCTAAAAAAAATTAATTATGTTTATGCAAGACTTTATTTCTTATTTTATAATTACTAATATTTTATTATGCCTTATTTTTTTTTTACATAGTTTTTAGATTTTATATTTATTTTCGTTCTTTTTTGAATAAACAATAACGTACGTTATTCGATTAATAAACTGAATATGTCTATCACGCTATTTTATATTTTCATTCATTCAAAAAAATAAGCCATGAAAATCGTTTTCAACGCGAATTTTATTCGGTTTACAATGCACTGAACTTGCCCATATTGGTGTCGAATGAAAGACAAGTTCCAGTACTACGTACCTAAACTCAATGTTTACTAAAATTATACGATTAATAACCCCGAAATATTGCTCGAACATGCCTATGGACGCTTGGTTTGTTAACCTGATTTACAAAGAGTTCGCTTTTTGCATAAAACGAGTTTCATTAAACTACACGCAATAAATTAAGGCGTCTCTTCAAATTCTCGGGAAACTCACGAACTGCAAAAAGCGAATTCCTATTAAGTTTGTTATTATGAAAAGTGTTGCCACGTATGAAGATATTGCTCTTTACAGAAAACGAAGTTGGGACTCGTTATTCTTAGAAAGCGAGTTCAACAAACGTGACAGATTTAGGGTTATTTTTCTAAATTTAAGTACGTGGGGTTATTTCTTTAAATATTAATTAAAAATGGTTATTGATTTAAAATTGCCGATATAAAAACCTGTTTATGTTGTTTCTTTTGCTTTCTCTTATTAAGATTACTTTTACAAATTATCATATGTGAATTATTAAAGATCAATACGAATTCTATGATTCAAAAATAATCAATCCGTATTCTAAACTAATAAATTCTTTTAATCAGTTACTATATACATATCAAAATCAAATATTTAGTATTTTTATTCAATAATGGGATTCTCAATTTTTATGATTAATCTTACACGCTTGCAACTTGAATGACATCTCCCATTGTCTCACAAGACGGGGCATCAGAAACCGGCAGGGAACCCTCCTTTTCTTGGGTCACTAACTGCCACAAGTTCTCTATTTCCCTTCAAACCGTCTAAATTATGAAGTATAAATTGGCTAACAGTCGTACCAGCTGAGACTTGTAGGACATGGCCCTTCTTTTGAAGGTCACTCCTTATTGTTGCAGGAACTTCAAAATGGTCTCCAATCACAGTGGTCCAGTTCTCATACATCACAACATTGGGTATCAACTGTATCAACAAACGGTGAAAACCATATCAGATAATCAAGAAAAGCAATCACAGATTGTAGATGGCGAGAGTTTTCAGTTTTCAGCATAAAATGAACCTGGTGGTAGACCCTTGGTGCCATAACAGACGAGAGTGGATCCATCCCAAGAGCAAAATGATTCAAGAAAACTTGTGTAGTCCCAGCAATGATATTAGCTCCTCCACTTGCACCCACCACTGCTTTCAGCTTCCCATCCTAGTGGATCATATGAATGAAAATCAATGTTCTCCGAAATGAATATATAGATGTTAGATCATGTTTTGAATCGGCAAATTAAACCTTCAGAACGATCGTTGGTGTCATAGACGATAAGGGCCTTTTGCCGGGGCGGACGAAGTTGGACGGTGCCGGTGGTGCGGAATTTCCAGAGGTACGATTACTTGGCATGGAGAAGTCATCCATTTCATTATTGAGGACAATACCGGTGCTTGGTGACAGTATTTTTGAACCAAAGAATGCATTCACTGTATTAGTAATGGATACAGCGTTTTGGTTGGTATCCACAATGGATACATGGCCGGTGCCATGATCATTAATCTGGTTCCACCTGGTACCATCAAAGTTAATGGACATGGGGATAAATGTTCTTTTAAAGGCTATTTGGCGATTGTTGCTTTACCTTCCACCATAGTGATTGGGGCCGAAAGTCATGCTGTCGTTAATGCTTTTCTTCAACTCTTGTGCAAACTTGGGAGAGAGCATATCGGCTACAACTTTGGTAATGTCGACAAATTCAGGATCACCTAAATTCATCCTCACTGCAAAGGCATGTTTCAAGGCTTCAATCAGTCTGTGGGTTCCTAGTGATCCTGATAGGCCGGTTGGGATCGCATATTGTGCAAGAATGTTCAATATCTGTTACAAGAAACTCAAGCTATCAAACTTTTTCTTTCAGTTAAATTACAAGTACATGAACTCGATGTACTTACTAGCGCCATTGAAGCTCCACCGGAGGAAGGCGGCGGCATGCTAAGGATTTTAAGGCCTAGAACTTTAGCTGAGACGGGTTCTCTCATTTTAACTTCATACTTGTTCAGGTCAGTTAATGTTAGTATCCCGCCAGCTTTTTGAACGTCTCTTACCAAATTAAATCCAATGGATCCATTGTAGAAAACTTGTACCCCATACACTGAAATCTTTCCAAGAGTTTCCGCTAGCTTCTTATTATAACAAATGTCACCAACTTTCAAAAGCTGCCCATTTGGTGCAAAAACAGCACGAAGCCCCTCATCTGCCAAGATTGATGATTTCGAACTTTCCATTTGCATGCTGAGATACGGCGAGATTTTGAAGCCTTTTCGAGCAAGAGTCTCGGCCGGTTTAACCAGCCTTTTCCATGGAAGTCTTCCATGTTGTTTCCAAGCTTTGTGGAGGCCTGCAAGTTGTCCTGGAACTGCTATAGAGAGCCCACCCCAGGCTTTCAGAGTAGCATTGCCTGCGTACATGTTCTGGATAAGAAAAAAGTGGAGTGATTAAAGAAGAAACTAATTAGTACGAAATTCTGTTGGTCAGTTTGGTGTTAACCTCGGAAGCTTTCATTGGAGCTGTTTCCCTCATGTCGAATACTTGTGTTTTCCCATTAGCCTCTCTGAGTAACATGAAGGATCCTCCACCTATACCACTTGATCCTGGGCTAACAACGCCCAAGCAAAGGGATGTGGCCACCGCCGAGTCGATTGCGTGCCCTCCCATCCGTAAAACGTTCGCCCCAATCGTCGAACACCGTCCGTCATCTGCAGCAACGGCACCGTGACGTACAACGATTTGCTCACGCCTCTGTTTTGTTTCGGCGCCATCCTCATTTGAAGTGACAGAGGAGAGCAGGAAGAAGAGAAATGTGATGGTGATCCACAACATTAATGGCACAACTGAAATGCAAAATCCAATCAGAGAAATGAATCTACCGTTAAAAATAGCCTTACTGAATGAAATAAACAAGTTCTCTGCCCTTCCCCCTCTCCTCAAAGATACAAACTCTTTTACATTGAAAGTCTCATGACGATAATTTCAGAGTGCTGACCAAATTTAATATCTGGAAAGTGACACTACAAATAAATAAATAAATAAAACACTTAAAACAATGTAGTTTTGAGGAAAATAACAAAACGGAACACATTTATTAATCCCCTGTCTTTCTGATATGTAGTTTCCTTTTAAGCCTTTTCTTCATCCCCACTTGCTCATCGACATTTGGCAATGATATATACATGCATTAATTCCTCTAGTAGGAAACAAAAAATAATATTCAGAAGAAAACGGATATTCAAATTTTGAAGCCCTTCAAAAAAAAACATGAACAATAAAATGAACATAAAAAAAAGTTTGCCTATAATCTTTAACGCCTGAATAACATTTATATCAATGCCATTGCCAACCTTACACTTAAAAGAAATGGAAGGAAATTTCTTACGTGGTGTGGAATTAGAAATAGTGAGAAGAGGTGTGGTATTAGTAGAAGGCCTGAAAAATAATGAAGTTGAGTTTGGTCTATATAATTAGAAGCTTGGGTTTCTGAATACATCTGTAAATATGACCTGCATTAAAATATTAAAATTTTATTGCGACAGCGGCGCATGGAATACTATATTTCATTTTGCAGTTCACATTGGCATGCATGCTGTCTTATGTTGAATCTCTACGTTAAATTTTAAATTTTCTATAATTTGTAAGTTAGGCTTTAATATATTAATTACACCACGTACATATACATAATAATGTATGGGTAATGCTTCATCTATTTACTTTACTGGGTCATCTACCCTGCTGAAGTGACACATGAGATAATTAGTAATATAATATATTTTTAATATATAATTTTTAAAACAATAAATATAATACAATTAATGTATCTTTTAACAATAAACAAATTTTAAGGTTATAAATACAATGCAATTAATATATCTTTACACAATAAATAATTTTCAAAACTATAAATGTATTATAATTAATATTTTATTTTTAATATAATAAGAAGAGAAATTAAGCTAACTCAAATATATTTTAGCCTGTCATAATATCATGATGCAATTCTACTAAAATTCCAGCATGCTACTATTTTTTTCAATCAAATTAAAAATAAAATAACATATATGAACCATGAAAACTTATGAGTTTAAGTTTTGTCTCACCTCAATTTCTATGAAAGCTCAACCCTTTAAACTTGTTGATTTTGTCCATTTACTATCGGCTACGAATGAAAGGACAAACTTTAATTATTTTCTTAATTTTTCTATCTCTATTCCCTTTCATGTTTCTCAAATTCTCATGATACTATAGTCCATAAGAGAATCATTTCTCAAATTAAATACTTAAATCTAAAAATTGGGAGGAGAAAATATCTTAATTAATTTAAACTAAAAATGACCTAAAATGTCATTATACTAAAAAGTTTGGAGGGACAAAAACCCATCCCATCTCATGAGTGTCTATGATAACAATTGTACCAAAACTCAATCGACAACGGCTGTATTTTTTATTTAGCGTAAGAAATTTAAAAATTCAAAAGATATTTCAGTATAATCAAGGGTAAAGTACTAAAATGGTCACTGAATTTTGTTAAAAAAAGGTAACCAGACTTTTAAATGTTACAAAATGACAATTAAACTTTATATTTTGTAACAAACTGGTAACTTCTCTGTTAAATACTTAATGTGACTCTTATGAAATTTTGTATAATATCACATTTAGTCCTTCATATTTACACATTCAATCAATTTAGTATTAATTCGAAAAACTTCAATAAATTTAACCATTATTATTTACACATTTTTTAATTTGGTCCTATTTATAATTAGAAATAATTGGTAACTCTATGTTATAATTAGAGTTTTGTAGCAACTGTTATTACCTTGTGGATGGAAACTACCACAAATTTGAATTGAATTCCCAATGAGTTCTGATCTCAAAACTACATTTTCTTTAGGTGTCCAAGCCATAAGTAATTCTTTTTGGTGTAAACATCACCCGAATTTATTAATCTAAATATATATCTCACACTAGAAGCAGACTAAATAGTTTTTTAAGTACACGCATGAAACAGAGGCCATAGATCCACATTGATATGGCTAAACAATTTTTTTTTAAAAAAACTTTGATTCATTTTGATTACAAAAGCACGATCATCCCCATTATAACCGACTTTGTTATTTCTTAATTAATCAATTTATTGAATATTATTTCCAATTATAAATTGGACAAAAGTAAAAGAATGTGTAAATAACAAGAGTTAAATTTATTGATTTTTTTTCGAATTAGGACAATCGATTGAATGTGTAAATATAAATGACTAAATGTGCTATTATACAAAGTTTTATAACAATCACATTAAGTATTTAACGACCAAATTACCATTTTGTTACAAAAAAATAAAGTTTAATTGTCATTTTGTAACATTTGAAAGTTTAATTGCCATTTTGTTTTTTTAACAAAGTTCGGTGGCCATTTGGGTACTTTACCTTATAATCAATATCGTGTCAATATTAATCCAAAAAACTTTTGAGAATCTAAAGAATACGTAATTTAGTATAACACGACTTTTGTACGATATATATGTTAATAATTTAAGTGTTGTATTTAAAAATATGGTTTTATCTTTTATACACATAATATCTGAATCGAGTTAATTTTTTTACACCCAATAAATAATTAAAATATTTTTAATTTATACAAATTTTTACATGCACAATACATGAAGAAAATATAAAATATAAAATTTTAAAGGATTGAAATTGAAAAATTATTATTTAAGGTCAAAAAGATAAATTTTAAAATTGTTCATTTAGAATTTTAAATGTATGAGGCAATTATAATTATCGCTTAAAATTTAGTGTAAAAATTAAATGTTGATTTTAAATAGATCATTAATTTATTAATTTCTACACTAAATTTAATGAGTTTAAGTGTTTAATCACTTATTATGTCATATCAGCTGGTTCATCTACCTAGTGAATAAACAAAATTTTATCCATAATTTACTTATACATCATGTTAATCACCTGCATATAAGTACCACAAAAATTTAATTTATTATATATACTTATTATTTTATTCGTTACTTGTTCAGTCACTTTTCCTAATTAACGTGGATGGATTTTATAAATTAAAAATATTTATATAAATTGACAATGTGTTTGAATTTTTATAAATACAATTATTTATGCAAGTTGATATAAAAAAACAAAAGTTTTGATGCATCAAGATTTCTCGAAGTATATAATTTAAAGGTTTAACGGTATCATAAGCCTTTAAACTTTAAAAAAATTAATTAAGTTTCTACTGTTTTTTCACCCAATTAAGCTCTCATACTTCAAAAATTTCATCAATTCATCTCTTTGACCAGCGTTGACCATTAAACCTAACAATTTTTTGGATCAATTGGTTTTAATGTACCATGTTACAATGTGTCAATTGAAATTTCTAAAAAAATTTATTTTATTTTAAAAAATCTTCAAAAATTCTAAAAAAAAAACTTATATAAATTATAAAAAAATAGTTTTATAAAAAATGTGTAAATGTCACGTCATGTTAGAAAACTGTAATTTGTCACGTGAAAATAATATTTCAAGAAAAAAATGTTTAGAATTAATAGTTAAAATTGGTCAAATAATTTAATTGATTAAATTTATTGGTCGAATGCATAATTGAGTGAATTTTTTTCAAAAAATTTAAATTATCAAAAATTTGTATATATGGTATGAATCATCAAACTGTCAGATGGAAATGTAAAAGTTAAATTATATCGTAAAGACAACGTTATATTATATAATTATTTGTTTTGTTCATAACAAAGTTACAGTAATGGGAGGATATATAGGATTGCTACAAGTGGAAAATAATGTATTAAATTTCTAATTTCCTTGTTCACTGTAGAGAAAGAATTTCTTGAGCAGAGTGGCAAAGAAGAAATGCAGATTTTTGAAACTTGAGCTTGGATGTTTGACTTTTTATCAGCTAAACTGATCATATGTGGTTTAGATAGGATAATATTACTTATACTATATCAAGGGCGGATCAGAATTTTGAATTTGATAGTTCACTTATCAGTATAATAATGTAAAATTAATTTATATAGCTGTAATAATATATAGGTTTAATCTAAATTTTCTCCCTAAATTTTACATGTTTTTTTAACTTGCCGCTTAAATTTATTTTGACCATTTTTGCCCTCTAATGTTTTCACTGTTATCCATATTGCCCCCTACCATTAAATTTTTTTGTCTTGACCAATCAGAACACGCCACATTATTTTACTTATTTACTTTTAAATTTTAAAATAAAATAAAAATAAATATATTAAAATATTTATTAATTTAATTATATTTCTCAAAATACCCAAAATACATTATCTTCTTCTCCAAAACACCCACGCTCTACCTCCCCCTCCTCCACCTAAAATCAGCCAGTTAAAAACCAATCAGAACGCCCCATGTTCTTGATTGTTAATATATGAGAACTCGTATTACAAGTGAGCTTTTCTTAGTTTATGATCATGATTCCTGATGATGTTTAGCACATTGAAAAACAAATCACTTGCATTGTTGAATTACAAATTGAAAAGATTCTTTGAGACTTTTTTGCTGTCAAAAATTTTCTAAAAAAATTACCAGAGGTGAGATAGGACGAGGTAACAATGGTTGTGAGGGAAAACGTTAGTCATAATTAATGCTGAGAATGAAGCTTGATTTGGTTTCGTTAAAATATTCATTAATTTAATTTTAGTTCCCAAAACAAACTCGATTTATCCAGTTTCCTAAAAATAGTCGAGCAAAAACTTAGGGTTTCTTATTAGAGTGTATTAGTTGTATGCCAGTTAAGAGTTTGTTAGCTTTTATTTAGGAGGTTAAAGAAGTCTTTTCTTTTCCTTGTATAAAACACCATGCGTGGTTATTCTTTGTACATAATTTTTTGATAACAATAATAAAAAAATAAAATTTCCCTTTCTCTCTCGATTAAACCTTTACCAAATCCCTAATTCCCTTTCTGTAATCTTTCACCTTCTTCTTTCTCGATCGTCCAAATCACTTAAACCAAAATCTAACATGGTATCAGTTGACTCAGGTGCTTTCCACTCGTCTGAATCCTTCTTTCTCATCGTATTTTTCTCAGCGATGATACTTCTGATCCATATTATATCCATCCGAACGAAAACCGTTCTCTCGTTCTCACCTCTGCCCTTCTCAATGGCATCAATTATCATGCTTGGGCAAGGGACAATCAAAGAAGTTAAAGAAGATAACGTGCGTTATCAGTCCTGGGTGAAGTGCAACAACCTAGTGTCGTCTTGGTTGCAGCGGGCCATTGCTTCAGAAATTGCGCAAGGGGTGATCTGGATTGATACAGCCTACGAACTTTGGGCTGACCTCTTCGACAGATTCAAACAAGGTGATTTGTTGCGAGTCTCTGACTTGCTCCAGGATTTCTATAATCTTCAACAAGGTAATCTTTTTGTTACCACTTTCCATACCCAATTGAAAGTAATTTGGGACGAGATTTGTAATCTTCTTGCTCGTGTCTTGCGGTTCAATATCGAAAACAAGAGTTTATTTTACTTTTCCTTAGAGGTCTGAATGATAAATTCTCTATTCTAAAATCTCAGATCCTAATGACAAAACCTCTTCCACCCATTAATAAAAAAATTTCTATCGTTGTTCAACATGAGCGTACTGTCAATTCCACTGTTGTCCTTAGTGATTCCAACATACTGCTTGTTGATAGATATAATTCTAAGAAGGAAGAACGTAATGCCACTAGGTTTGACAATAGGGGATCTGGGAAATATCCTGGGAATAATATTAATCGAAGGCCTCTATGTACTTATTGTGGGTTGTTTGGGCACTATATTGAAAAATGTTACAAAAAGCATGGTTATCCCCCTGGTTATAAGTATAGGTCTCAGTCCAAATCTAATTTAGTTGGGAATCTTAGTTTTGGTGAAAACTCTGGTTCCAAAAAAGAAGTTACCTCTGTCACCTTCACCAAGGAGCAATATGGTGGTCTCTTGAACCTTTTGCAAGAAAATAACCATGTTCCTATTTAGAATTTTGTTTCTACTTAGAATCTTGTTTCCTTTGTCAATGCCCTTTCCTCTAATTTTGTCGTTGCATCAAATGAAGAACAAAGTATTATTCTTTCTTGTTCTAATTTTAATTCTGGTGATATTATGTGGATAATTGACTCTGGTGCTACTGATCACATTGTGAACTCCTTGATTTTTTTTAAAGAATATTATATTGCTACTAATAAATATGTTAAACTTTTAAATGGACAGCTGGTTAAAGTTTTGCACATTGGTATTATGCAACTTCCGAATTGTTTAATATTATACAATATTTTTCACATTCCTTTCTTTGGCTTCAATTTGATTTCTGTATCACTTTTAACAAAAGATAATACTATTTCTCTAATTTTTTCTCATGATTGTTGTTACATACAGGATGTCACTCATCGGAGGACGATTGGTATAGCTAAAAGATATCATGGCCTGTATCAGCTTCAAGATTCAAAATTCAATAACAACTTGGTGTCTACTGTCTGTAATGTTAACACCTCTGGTTCTTCTAGTTCTTTTTCTTCTAGTTTCGTTTCTTTTAATTCTTTTCAGACCCGACATGCTAGATTAGGACACCCTTCAGGTCCTAGGATGAAACACTTTGCTGAGCTTTATAATAAAATTCCTTTAGCTCATGTTTCTAGTTCTTTAGGTTCTGTTTCTTGTGATGTTTGTAGTTTAGCTAAACATAAGAGACTACCATTTCCTTCTAGTGTTTCTGTTTCTGAATCAATCTTTGATCTTGTTCACATTGATGTATGGGGACCTTTCCCAATTGAGAGCATTTATGGACATAAGTATTTGCTTACTATTGTGGATGATAGAAGTAGGTTTGTCTGGACATTTCCTATGCAGTGCAAATCTGATGTTAAGGATCTTCTTATAATTTTTTTAATTTTGTTCAAACTCAGTTTTCAAAACAAATAAAATCCATACGTTCAGATAATGAAAAAGAATTCAATTTGACTGACTTCTTTAGTTCTAAAGGAGTTGTTCATCAAACCTCTTGCACTCATACCCCTCAACATAGCAACATAGTTTGAAAGGAAACATCAACACTTGCTTACTGTTGCAAGGGCCTTGCGTTTTCAAGCTAATTTGCCTCTATCCTTCTGGATTGATTGCATCTTTCACTTTGCTTTTCTAATTAACATTACACCTACTCCTATATTAAATAATAAAACTCCTTATGAAGTCTTGTTTCAAAGTAAACATGTTTTAGAAAACTTAAAGGTATTCAGGTGTCTTGCATATGCATCAGTCTTACCTAAGGCAAAGACTAAACTGCATCTAAGGGCAACTAAATGCATCTTTCTTGGATACCCTAAGAATACTAAAGGATACAAATTGTTTGACTTAGATTCTAAAAATATTTTTATTTCTAGAGATGTAACATTTTCTGAAAAATATATTCCCTTTTAATAATACTGGTTCGATTTCTAAAAATGTCATTCTACCTAATCATGCTAATAATACTGCTTTAGATAATATAGTCCCAGCTGAATTTGTTACACATACTTTTGATAATCAAATTGAAAATGATGGCTTAATTGCTAATAATTTTGACAGTTTAAGTGTTGAATGTTATAAGGATATTAATTCCTCATCCATGCATACTACTGTTCCACCTAGTTCGATTGCTCATAATGATTAGCCTCCTAGTTTGATTCCCTCTACAGCAAGACCATCCAGAACTGTCAAGTTACCTCAGAAGCTGAATGATTATCAAGTTACCTTACCCAAATCAAGAACTACACCTCACATTATTAACCAGGTGCTATCTTATCAAAATCTCTCTTCTTCATATCAATCTTACATTGCTTATGTTGATTCTTTAATTGAACCAAAGGCATATAAACAAGCTATATTGCATGATTGTTGGAAGGTTGCAATGAATGAAGAAATTTTAGCAAACAAATCAAACTTGGGATCTAGTTCCTCTTCCCCATGGTAAAGAGACCATTGGTTGTAAATGGGTCTTTAGAGTTAAACTTAAGTCTGATGGTTCTCTTGATAGATACAAATCTAGGCTTGTAGCTAAGGGTTACACTCAGCAATTAGGTGTTGACT
Organism: Hibiscus tridactylites; assembly: GCA_958450335.1. Classification (NCBI taxonomy): domain Eukaryota; kingdom Viridiplantae; phylum Streptophyta; class Magnoliopsida; order Malvales; family Malvaceae; genus Hibiscus; species Hibiscus tridactylites. The sequence goes on from OY288285.1 coordinate 60,895,753, forward strand.
TTCTAAGTACTTTTAGTCTAGTAGCCAAAATAACAACCATTAGAACCTTAATGGCTGTTGCAGCCTCTCAAAACTGGATTTTGCATCAATTAGACATTAACAGTGCTTTTCTTCATGGTTTTTTAAATGAAGAGGTCTATATGGATTTGCCACCTGGTTTTAATGCTCAGCTTGGCTTAGTCAGTAAACTCAACAAGAGTTTATATGGTCTTAAACAGGCCAGCAGACAGTGGAATGAAAGGCTTATTGTGGCTTTGTGTAGTCAAGGGTTTAAACAAGCAATTTCCGACTCTAGTCTTTTCACTAAGGGTGAAGGTCATACTTTTCTTGCATTAGCTATTTATGTGGATGACATTATACTTGTTGGACTAAATTTGAATGAAATAAATTCTATCAAGCATTTTCTTCATACTACATTCAAGATCAAAGATCTAGGAAATCTGAAATACTTTCTAGGGCTAGAGGTTGCACGATCTAGTAAAGAAATTAACATTTGCCAAAGGAAATACACTTTATAATTATTAAAAGACACTGGTTTCCTAGGATCTAAACCTGTTTCCACACCTCTGGTTTCAAAGAAAAGAATTTCTCAGTCTGATGGTGATCCTTTAACTAACATTACTTGCTATAGAAGACTCATAGGAAAACTTTTATACCTCACTAACATTCGGCCTGACATTGCTTTTGATGTGCAACAATTGTCCCAATTTTTATCTGCTCCCACAGCTGAACATATGACTGCTGCACATAGAATTCTTCGGTACCTCAAAGGTACCCCTGGTCAGGGCCTTTTCTTTCCTACTGATAATCAGTTAAAACTAAATACTTTTTCTGATTCTGATTGGGCCTCTTGCTCTGATACAAGAAGATCTACCACTGGCTTTTGTATTTTTCTAGGACCAGCTTTAATTTCTTGTAAATAAAAAAAAGCAAGAAACTATTTCTCGATCTTCTAGCGAAGCTGAATATCGAGCCCTTGCCACTGTTACTTGTGAAATTCAATGGCTACAATTTCTGCTCTCTGACTTGAAATTAAAAATCTCTTCCACCAATTTATTCTGTGATAACCTATTTGCTATTAAACTTGCTGAGAGCCCAGTCCATCGTGAACGGACAAAACATATCGAAATCGATTGCCACCTGATTCGTGAAAAAGTTAAACAAGGATTGATCAAGTTACTACATGTTGCTTCTAACAATCAACTAGCTGATTGCTTCACCAAAGCTCTCACCAATGCTGCGTTTCAGGATGTTATTTCCAAGTTGGGCATACAAAACTTGTATGCTCCAACTTGAGGGGGGCTATTAGAGTGTATTAGTTGTATGTTAGTTAAGAGTTTGTTACCTTTTATTCAGGAGGTTAAAGAAGTCTTTTCTTTCCTTGTATAAAACATCACATGTGGTTATTATTTGTACATAATTTACTGATAACAATAATAAAAAATAAAATTCCCCTTTCTGCAATCTTTCACCTCCTTCGTCCTCAATCGTCCAAATTACCTAAACCAAAATCTAACATTTCTTCTTTAAATTTGTTTCTTTTGATTTCTTTCACTGCAATGTTCTTCGATTTACCAAAGCAACAACTGAAACTGAAAGTATATCAACAAAACAGCAAGGCGAACTAAGGGCCAATGAAGATAACAATAATGAAGCAATTGAAGAAGATAATCTGGCAGATTACTAATGAAGATAGCAATAATCAAACGTTCATAAAAAATATTCATGTTTCTTTAAGAAATGGTGTTCTCACCTTCAAAATGCCCAGAAGAACAATTACTCATCAACCCCTCGATTCTCCAGAATATGTTAATGTCCCCAAATCGAAAGCTTACATTTCTTCTTCATCCCCGGGCATTAAAAAATAAAGAGACCAGAAGTTTGAGATGAACATTTCTTCTGGGATTGGTACTTTCAGGCGATAACGTCGACCCCGAAGAAATCTCAAAATCATGCTCGATAAAAATTGGGAAGAAGATGATGGGATGAAGATGATGGTGTTTTGAGTATTTTGGTAAATATAATTAAATTAATAAATATTTTAATATATTTATTTTATTTTATTTTAAAATTTAAAAATAACTAAAGAAATGATGTGTTGCGTTCTGATTGGTCAAGACAATTTTTTTAACGGTAGGGGGAGAAATGGGTAACGTCGAAAAGTTAGGGAGCAAAAGTGGTCAAAATGAACTTTAGAGAGCAAGTTGGGAAAATAGATAAAGTATAAAGGGAAAAGTGTATTAAGCCTAATATATATTGATAAGAGTAATTATTGTGCAAACAAATATAGTTTATTGTCGGAGACATATCTAGTTTGAAGAACCAATCAAAATTATTATAAAACTTTAAATCAAAATTATTATAAAACTTTAAACCAAATGTAGAACTAATTGTTTTGATATAATAATTGAAAAATGTTTTGGACTAAATTAAAAAGAATTTAAAATATGTTTTTAGTAAAAAACAACTTGAACATGTTTATGGGTTTTACAAGGCTTTGGAATGATTTAAAGTGTATTTAAAGTAGTCAAAACCATATTTTAAATGTAACCGTATCGATACTTTTTAGGGTTTTAACTACAGTGATTTTCCAGTAGCCAAAAATCGTACCGATACGCTTTGCCGTATCGATATGGTGTGCTTTAAAACACCCAACGGCTAGTTCACATACTGATACGCAAAACTACCCCCAACGCTCATTTCCCCAACGGTCTTTTAAATTGTAGGACCGTACCGATACGCTAGCCAATCGTATCGATACACATCAACTTGAAGGGCTCAATGACTATTTCCTTATCGAGACCCTATCGATACGGTTTGAGGAGTATCGATACGCCAAGCTGCAGAACTGCATTTATGGTGGGAAATAAAGACTCCAACGGCTCTAATTCAACCTCAACGGTCCTCAACGACTCAATTAGGATTATAAAAAAGACCTCCAAGCATCAAGAAATGGTTAATACTTCAATTGTAACAACATTATGATGTCAAATTGTCTTTATAGCTAAATTGTGCATTTCTTGTATAGACAACACTTGTGAGCTTAATTGTCAAATTTGCTCAAGTGTCTATGTTTTGGGTGAGTGCTTAGAGTTGCAAACATATACTTATTAGAGGGATTTCTAGTTTTCTTTGAATTTCTCTTGTAAGAGAGTGTTTGATCAAGCTTTGGATAGAAAGCTTGATCGTTGTAACGGTTTCCTCCTCATTCGAGAAAAAGGGATGAAATTCAGTAGTGAATTTGGTTGAAATCCTTAGTAGGAAGCTAAGGTGGTGGATGTAGGCTTTGGGTTAGAAAGCCGAACCACTCTAAATCCTCGTATTTATCTCTTATATTTTTAGCTTCCATAAAAACACCAAAAAATCCAATCTTCTCCACACTTGGCAAGCATTTCAGTTGTGACCATTGAGCCCAACAATTGGTATCAGAGCAAGGCTCAATTGATCGGTATTAATAGCCTATTGAGGTTACCCGGGAAGCTCGATACATCAATCCAACTAACTGAAGCAATGGCGTGATCCATCGACAAGCCATCATTCTTTGACGGGACCAACTACGCTTATTGGAAGACGATAATGATGTTCTTTTTCAAATCCAAAGACTACAAGCTTTGGGACATTATTGAGGATGGTCCGTTCGTACCTCAAAGAAGCAAGGCTGAATGGAGTGCCGACGACCGCAAGAAGATGGAACTTAATTGCAAGGCTTTGCACTTCCTATTTCGTGCACTTAGCCTCAACATATATGAGAATATGTCTTCTTGTGAGAGTGCCAAGGAAGTATGAGACAAGCTTGAAGTTACATACGAGGGAACAAATGAAGTAAATTAGACCAAGATCGGGCTCCTCAACCACGAGTATGAAAACCTCAAGATGGATCCGGAAGAGGACATTGAAAAGATGTTCCATCGATTCTCCACCATCACCAATGGACTAAAAGGCTATGGAGAAGTCATTCCAGAAGAAAAAATTGTCCGAAAGCTTATCTACTCCCTTCCCGAGTTATGGGACTCGAAAAAGACCGCCATCATCGAAGCCAAAAATCTCAAGAACTTGAAGCTTGATGAAATTATGGGGTCACTTCTCACTCACCGAATCATGAAGAAAGACAAAGAAGAGGAGAATAAGGAAGAGATAAGAAAGATGAGGAAGAAGAAAATCATGGAGCTAGACATCAACGCGAGTGTCGTTGCTCTCAAATCCTCCAAATGCCATCATAAAGAACTAAATGAGGAGGAAAGCGAAGATTAAGAGATGTCCTATCTCTTCACGAAATTCACCCGATTCATGAAGAGCGAGATGGATAAATTTAAGCCTGAATTGAAGAAGAAGAAGATGAAGGAATCCCACAAGTCCAACAAAAAGGGATCATCTTCAAAGAAAGCATATGTGGGGACATGGAGTGATGAAGACTCCACTAATGATGAGGTAGCCCACCTATGCTTCATGACCCTCAATGAGGGGGAGGTAACTTCTAACTCATCTAGTTCAAATTAATATTCTTTTGATGAGTTACAAGAAGCCTATGATGAATTGGTTTTTGAATTCAAGGCTTCATTTTCGAAAAAAAAAATAAATTGATTTCAAATTTAAAAACCTAAAATGATTTGCTTTCTAAACCAATTTAGAGTTTGAAGTAAAAATCAAAGATTTTGAGCTTAAAGTCTTAAGTTTACAAGAATTGCTTCAAACGATTGAAAAGGATCATCAAAAGGAGATTGGTGATCTTAAGAAAGAAAAAGATTTGATTTCCAAAGAGCTTGAAAAGAAAAATAGTTTTGGAAAATCAAGTTTTTATCAAAGACAATCTAGTGCCCCTAGATTCTTAAATGGAAAATGTTTTAGAAGTGTTTGGGTTCCAAAAGAACTAATCACTTCAACAAAAAAGGATGAAATTGAAAAATATATTCCTAAGGGGACTAAACTTTGTGCCACTAACGTCTATGAATCCAAAGCAATTTGGATACCAAAATTTACTTGATTGTCTTATGTTAGGTGTGATGGAGAATGACCAACAAGTCCAAATTTGAGGGGGAGCTCCATACACACAAGAAAGAACACTTGAAGAAGAAAGGCTTCACATCCTCCCATGAATTCAAGTGTGGTAAAATTAGTTGAATTTCTTTTTCATTTAGTTCTATTTCTTTTAATTCAACTAGTTTAATCATATATGTTAGACTAACATTGTTTGATGCTTTGAGTAAGGGGGAGCCAATTTTAAAACCAAAATTTTTAATTGTGTCAATTTTTTTCCTCCTAAGTTATTTTGAGCCTAATGTCTTTTTAAATTCTATTTGATATAATAAAAAGGGGGAAATAGTTTGAAAAATTGATTTTTTCAAGAGAATAAGGGGGATCTTTGATTCTATTAAAATTTTAATCTCTTATTCAAAATTTTAAAATACAAATGGGGAGAGAATTCCAAACAATTTTCAAGTTGGTTTTATTATATTAAAAAGAGGGAGATTGTAGAACTAATTGTTTTGATATAATAATTGAAAAATGTTTAGACTAAATTGAAAAGAATTTAAAATATGTTTTTAGTCAAAACAACTTGAAAATATGTTTAAGGGTTTTAAAAGGCTTTGAAATGATTTAAAGTGTATTTAAAGTAGTCAAAACCATGTTTTAAATGTAAGCGTACCGATACGGTGTGAAATTGTATCGATACTCTTTAGGGTTTTAACTATAGTGATTTTCTAGTAGCCAAAACACGCATCGATACGCTTTTCCGTATCAATATGGTGTGCTTTAAAATACTCAATGACTAGTTCGCGTACCGATACGATTGTATCGCGTACCGATACGCCAAACTACCCCCAACAGTCATTTCCCCAGCGGTCTTTTAAATTACAGGACCGTACCGATACGCTAGCCAAGCGTATCGATACACACCAGCTTGAAGTGCTCAATGACTATTTCCTTATCGAGACCGTATTGATACGATTTGAGGAGTATCGATACGCCAAGCTGCAGAACTGCATTTATGGTGGGAAATAAAGGCTCCAACGTCTCTAATTCAACCCCAACGGTCCTCAACGGCTACAAACTCAATTAGGATTATAAAAAACCTCCAAGCATCAAGAAATGGTTAATACTTCAATTGTAACAACATTATGATGTCAAATTGTCTTTAGAGCTAAATTGTGCATTTCTTGTATAGACAACACTTGTGAGCTTAATTGTCAAATTTGCTCAAGTGTCTATGTTTTGGGTGAGTGCTTAGAGTTGCAAACATATACCTATTAGAGTGATTTCTAGTTTGCTTTGAATTTCTCTTGTAAAAGAGTGTTTGATCAAGCTTTGGGTAGAAAACTTGATCGTTGTAACGATTTCCTCCTCATCTGAGAAAAAGGAATGAAATTCAATAGTGAATTTGGTTGAAATCCTTAGTAGGAAGCTAAGGTAGTGGATGTAGGCTTTGGGTTAGAAAGCCGAACCACTCTAAATCCCTGTATTTATCTCTTATATTTTTAGCTTCCACAAAACACCCAAAAATCCAATCTTCTCCACACTTGGCAAGCATTTCGGTTGTGACCATCGAGCCCAACACCAAAATTTTAGTTAAATTATTTGACATGAGTATAAATGCATTTAACCAAAAAATTTCAATGAGACTTACAAATATAGTTATGGTTATAGAATCTAGGGGTGAGCAAAACTCGACTCGAAAAAACCAAAATTCTAAAAAGAAGTAAATTTTATTTAAACATTCAACTCAAAATCAAAATAAATTACCTTGCAATAAGAGGAAACTGTATCTCTGTTCGAGTAAGCGATGTAAAAAGGGGAAGTCGCTGCCAATCACACGCTTGCAATAACAACATACATCCACCAATACCCCTTACCTTATGACCATTTTCTAGTACAACGCCCTTGCACAACTCATGATACAAGAACACTAATATGGCCGAACCCCAACTACGTTTACTAGCTTCTCAATGAGTATCCAAAAAACGTTGATACCGTAAATGGACCAGATTGCTAGATTTATCCAACATCAATATCCCTCCAATCAGTTGCAGAATATATGCTTGACTTGCCTTGTAAATCTCATCAACCGTACTATATTGATTGAGTCCAAATTCACTTTGCAACCAAGTCAATTAGACAAGATACCCTTTCACATTAGTTCTATATGAAACCTTCCCAAGGTACTTTTCGTAAATTTCATCAATTGAACCTTTAGTATGCTTGATCAATGGCTTCTCGTTTACTGAAACCCTGATAAGAAAAACCACGTCGTCTAGCGTGACCGTGCATTCTCCACGCGACATATGGAATGTATGCGTTTTCGGTCTCCAAAGCTCAATTAGAGTGGCAATCAACCCGGGAATCAACTTGTACCCATGAAAGAATGTCGCATGATAAAATCCCTCCATTTGCAAGAAATGAATGATTCTATTGTTTGGGGATTTATTGCCATGCTCTGATGATGTTTATATGTATCATTCATATCCTTTAATTAATGCATTATTTGAACATAATTATTAATAAAATTACAAAATTTAATGATTTTCTAATAAATAAATTATAAAAAAATGTTGTACCATGTCATCAACCCTAAGACTAGTAATGTGTTGATCATGTAAATGCAACAAAGGAGCTTGCTCAGCCATCCTACATGACAAGTAAGAAAATATTAGTAATCTGGGACTAAATCTACTACATTAAAATAATAATAATCATAATCAAATAAAAAACAAAATTTAAAATATTTTTAGTTTAATTAAAAATTACATAACTAAACTAAATTGTAAAAAAGGTTAAAATAAATAATTAAACTTACTTTACTTACTACTAAATTAAATTACACAAAATTTGCTATGAATTATATCAATGGTTATCATTAATTTATTGTTCACTTTAAACTAACTTGTCTCCATAAAATTAAAATTTTAAAAAAATTATAATACATTAAATTAAATTAAATTATACTACTCAAGTCTAAATATATCTTCTTTTCCCCTCTAAATTATCTCAAAAGTACATTAAATTATACTAACTAAATATAATAAATTACTTAAAATAAAATTCTAAACAAATTAATTTACAATTAAACTTAAATAAATTACTTACTAATATGAAAATTGGTCAAATAAATTTCACCAAACTTACTCCAAATCTTCATTCATCTACTTTTATTTTCCTACAAAATTAACATTACAATTACTTACTACACTAAAAATTTCTCAATCAAATTTCACAAAACTTACTTCAAATGTTTCTTCATCTTCTTCAAATTAAACTCACTTCAAATCTTTTTTCCTCCTCTTCAATTTTCCTATTCGGAGCTGTTGAAGGTTGTTAAAAGTTACAGTTATTCTGTTATGTAAAAGCTTAGCTGGCAAAAGCTTAAAGAATAGGGATAGGTTCCTGTATAAATAGATCAATATCTCAATGTAAAAAGGTAGTCTTTCATTCTTTAATTCAATAGAATTTCTCTTTTATTCTTTCTCTTTTACATTTCATATTTCATCATGGTATTAGAGGTTTCTATGGAAGAAAGCTCTTCTACGAAACCGTTTACCAACAAAACAATATTCATTCGTCTTGATAATTCGAATTACCTTCTTTGAAAATAGCAAGTCTTGTTTTCTGTTAAAAGTTTGGCTCTCACTGATCACATTGACGACTCTTTGGTGGTTCTACAACAGTTTGTTGTAGGCGATAAAAGAGCTAGGGTTTCTAATCCCGAGTATGTTTGTTCTAGATAACAAGATAGTGCTCTTTTCTCGTGGTTGTTATCTTCGATTGGACCTTCGATCTTGTCGTCTCTTGTTAGTTGCAAGACTGCTTTAGACATCTGGAATAAGGTGCAACACAATTTTTCTGTTACTTCTACAACTCGTGTTATACATCTTCAATGTTCTTTAAAGAACATTCGAAAGAGAGATTAATCTATGCGTGAGTATCTTGCTCAAATTCAAAGTATTTGCGACAGTCTTGCGGCCCGTGGGAATCCTCTTACTGAGACAATGCACATCTCTACCATTCTTTCTCAGTTACCGTCAGAGTATGAGCCGGTAGTGGCTTTCATTACTTCCAGTCAGGTCCTATACAAGCTTGATGGTGTTTCTACTGTTCTTCTTGACATTGAGTCCAGGCAACTCGAGTTTTTGAGTCAAGGGCCTTTGGTCCATATGGTTCATGGCTCGTCTGGGAATGATGTGGTTTATCAACAACAAGGCCCATTTCAAAATAATAATCCTAGTCCCTCGGGATCTTTTGGGTATTCTAGTGTTTCTGAGAGGGGTTCTCAAAATTTAGGGTTTCGCCCCCTGTGTATTCTAATCGCGGTGGTGCGTTTAGAGGTTGTAGAGGATGAAACTTTACCGGTAGGAATCCAGGCTCTCGTCCTTAATGTCAGATTTGCGGCAAGATTGGGCATCTTACCAATAGTTGCTATTTTCGATATAATCAGACTTATGATAGTGGTGTTGTATCTGCGAATCAGTATTCATAATCAGAGAAGATTTCTAAAGAACAAGGTGCTTATAATTCTGGGCTGAATGAACCAGTTTTTGCTACGATAGCAACTGTGGCAGATGAGTTCAACTATGGTGATGCAACTTGGTATCCGGATTCGGATGCTACATCTCATCTCACTCCCGTTGCAGGTAATATCAGTAATTCTATTCCTTATCTTGGTTCTGTTAAGATTTCTGTTGCTAACGGAGTGACTGTTCCGATTTCTAGAATTGGATCATCCATGATTCAAAATTCATATAGACCTTTAATTCTTAATGATTTATTACATGTTCCAACAATAAAAAAGAACCTCTTATCTGTTTCCAAATTTACAAAAGATAATTGTGTTTCTGTGGAGTTCTTTCCTGATTATTGTCTTGTGAAGGATTTGAGAACGCATCAAACGATCTTGTAAGGGTTACAAAGTGAAGGGTTGTACCGGTTTGTTGATGGTTTGACATTTTTTTCTCAAGATTGTTTGTTGTCTAATTCTGCTTTTGTTGCTAAATGTTATTCTACAACTGATGATCATTCTAAATTTGCTTCTTCTTTAGTTCATCAAGATTTATCTAGGATAGATTCTGTTGAGTGTTTTCTATTTCTCATAATGCTCAGGTTTGGCATAGAAGGCTTGGACACCCTTCTAATGATGTTCTTGTAAAACTATCTAATCCTTATAATATTTCTGGTATTAATAAAATCTCGTTTTGTGAAGCTTGTGAGCTTGGTAAGAGTCACAAGTTGATGTTTCAAAAGTCTATTTCTACTTATAATGAACCCTTACAACTTGTTCAAGTAGATGTTTGGGGACCAACTCATTTAATTTCTAATAATTCGAGTTATTATATCAACTTCATAGATGCTTGTACGCGGTATACTTGGATCTATTTTATTCCCAGGAAATCAAATGTTTATAAGGTTGTAGTCAATTTTCTTAAGATGGTGGAAAGACAATTTGATTCAAAACTTAAAATTATACAATCTAATTGTAGTTATGAGTTTAAGCCATTACATAGTTATTTGAACAACATGGCATTGAATTTCGACATACTTGCCCACATACATCTGAGCAAAATGGTAAGATAGAACGTAAGCATAGGCATATTGTGGAGTTTGGTCTTACCTTGCTTGCTTAAAGTGGTGTTCCATTTAAATTCTGGTCTGATGCATTCTATATTGCTGTTTATTTAATTAATAGTCTGCCTTCTAGGGTTCTAAATGGTTATTCTCCACATAAAAAGTTGTTTAAAAGGGCACCTGATTATAGCTTCTTAAGGGTCTTTGGGTGCCAATGCTTTCCATTAACCAGACCCTATAATAACCATAAGTTAGACTATAGGTCTAAGCCTTATATTTTCTTAGGTTACTGTGATAAACAACATGGTTATAAATGTCTCAGTTCAGATGGCATACTTATAAAACTAATGAATTGATTTTGATATAACAAAGGCTTTAAGGACTAAATTAAAAAATAGAAAATTAATTTTTAAGTCCTCAAAACTTCCCTAAGTCTCCAAGAAAATTGCCCAAGTCAAAACCTAAGATTATTCAAAATTTTCTAAGTGTTTACCAAGTCAAAAAGTGATTTTCGAGTCACTATTTCGGAACGGCCCTTAGGAGTTTCGGAATGTTTTGAAACTGTTAACCTATGTTTCGGAACAAGCTTTTCCGTTTCAATACGGGTGTATCGAAACAGGTCTTCATGTTTCGAAACGGATGAAGAACAACAGAACGGTTTGAAACGTTCCGATACGGCAGTATCGAAACGACCTCAAACGTTTCGAAACGATTTTCAAACTTGGTTTCAAAATATGATCGTTGTAATTTAAATAAATAAATTTTGAGAGACGGTTAGAGCGCATCGAAACGTTTTTAAGCCGTTCCGATACAGGTTTTGGCAGTGGCAAAAAGTTTCGAAACGGGCTTTAGCACGTTTCGGAATAGGCTCTTAGTGTATCGAAATGATCGTGTCTGTTTCGGTACGGCCTATAAATTACACCCCAACGGCTATTTCTATTATGGTCTGTTTTGAAACAGGGTCGAGCGTTTCGGAGCGGGTAGTTGTAGACTGCATTTATTGTGGGAAGATTACATCCCAACAGCTATAATTATGAAGGCAACAACCCCAGCGACTAGAATTCAATGAGAAAGGGAGTTCTAAAAGCACCAACAACAACTATTGATCCTAAGAGAAACATCCAAACATCAAATTTGAAGCTCTTATGCTAAATTCCCATATTTTCTTGTAAACCCCAATTATGGTACTTTGTATTTCTAATCTTATTTGTTTCAATTGGGTTGAGTGCTTGTAAAAGGGCTACATTTGTATTGAGAGATACTAGCTATTAGCCTTAAACTTCTTTGTAAACCTTGTGTGAGGATTGGGTCAATTTTTTGGTAGAAATATTGGCCATTGTGTAATGGTTTCCTCCTAAGCCTAGAAAATGGGAAGATTAACTAGTGGAGTTGTTGGAAAATCCTTATTGAAGCTAAGGTAGTGGATGTAGAGTTCAATTGAAACTTGAACTACTCTAAATCCCTTGACTTGCAAATTTTTATTTTCCACTTCACCACCAAAAATTCTAAAAATCCAATTCACCCTATCTTGGCTTAAATCGATTCTACGATCCACTAATAATTGGTATCAGAGCCTACCTCTTTAAAGGATTAACAACCACAAGAGGATTTCCTAGGAGAGTGTGATCAATTCCAAAGACAAGCCACGTCACCTACTTCAACCTCTAACCTTTATGAGTCACAATCAACCACTAAACAACCCTTCTTTAATGGGGAAAACTACCCATATTGGAAGAATCGAATGTGTTTCTTTATCAAGTCAACGGATTATATGGTTTGAGATCTAATGGAAGAAGGTCCTTACATTCCGGTTAAAAGAATCGATGAAGGAAGACTAGTTCCGAAAGTAAAGTCAAAGATGACTGAGGAAGATAGACGAAAGATGGAAGTCAACGACAAAGCTCTACATATCATATTTTGTACACTTGGTCAGAATATGTACTCGAAGGTTTCATCTATCAAAAGCGCGAAAGAAGTGTGGGACACTTTGGAGACGACTTATGAAGGCACTAGTGATGTGAAAGAGACAAAGATTGGTTTGCTAAATTTGAGCTATGAGAATTTTAAGATGGACCCCGATGAAAGTGTCTCAAAGATGTTTGATCGGTTTTAAATCATCGTCAATAGCTTTATAGGATTCAGTGAAGTAATTCCCGAAGATAAACTAGTGAGGAAGCTTCTATACTCTCTTTCGGAGTCTTGGGATGGTAAGAAGACGGCCGCCATTGAAGCAAAAAATTTGAAAACTTTGAAGCTTGATGAGCTTGTTGGGTCTCTTCTTACACATGAAATCATGAAGTAAGGAAGAGAAGAAGAGAAGAAGAAGGAAGAGAGAAGAATAGAGAAGCGTGAGGTAGAAAAGAAGAAGAAGCTAGGAGTTGCTCTCAAAGCCTCTCTACAAGAGGAGAGCTCTTCTAGTGAGAAGGAAGACTTTGAGGAATTGGCTATGATAGCCAAACGACTCTCACGGTTCATGAAGTCCAACCAAGGGAGAAAATTTCAAAGAAAGATGTACTTCAAGAACAAAGGCAAAGAAGAAGAAATGGATCCAATCATTTGCTTTGAGTGCAAGAAGTTGGGTCACATACATTTTGATTGCCCTCAACTCAAGAAGAAGGGCTTTGAGAAGAAGAAGCTCAAAGCCAAGCTTGCTACTTAGAGTGATGAAGAGTCCTCTGAGGATGAGGAACATAAAGTGTCTAACCTTTGCCTCATGGCTCTTGAGGAGGATTCGATGGTAACCTCTAACTCATCTTGTGTTGATTTTACTTTTGATGAATTGCATGATGCATATGATGAGTTGCAAGAGGTATATAATGAGTTAGTTGATATATATAAGGAGTTAATTTTTTAGGAACAATACAAATATTTCCGTTTTAAAAACTCAAAATGAATCTCTTTCAAAAACTAACTCGAAATTGGAAAAAAATGTTTTGTACTTAATAAATCTTTCAAATGATCTTAAAAAGAAAAACCTTGATCTTGAAAATTTCTTTCCGATTTTCAAGATCATCACACAAAGGAAGTGTATAATCTTAAAACTTCTATTACTATTGGGAGAAATAATTTTGAAAAAGGAAACTCTTCTAAAACTCAATATGTAAAAAGAAAATCTTTAAATCCTAAACAAAGAAATTTTTCTAAGCAATCTAGAGGTCAAAGGATTATGAGTGTTTGGGTTCCTAAGGAACTCATTATTTCTAATAACATGAATGATATTGCTTCTTGGATTCCTAAGGGAACCAAGGTTTTGAGGGCTAACACACATGGACCCAAAATGATTTGGGTACAAAAAATCAAAGCCTAATTTCTTTGTTTGTAGGGGGAGCATTGCTACAAGGCCAAAGCACAAAGTCAAAATTCGTCGTACCTTGATAGTGGATGCTCGAGGCACATGACCGGAGACAAGAGTCGATTCATGGAAATAAAGCCAAAAAGTGGAGGAGTAGTAACACTTGGTGATAACTCCAAAGGCCACATTGAAGGTATTGGCTCCATAGGTAATCACTCTTCCATACTCATTGAAAATGTGTTGTATGTCAATGGTCTAAAACATAATTTGTTGAGCATATGTCAACTCTGTGATAAAGGATTTAATGTCATGTTTGATAAAAATGAGTGTAGAATAGTTGACATTAAATCTAATAAAACTATGCTCATTGGTCATCGCATAGGCAATATATATATGGTGCATCTAGATGACTTTCACACATCACATGTATGCTTAGTTGCACAAAATGAAAATGATGCATGGTTGTGGAATATGAAACTAGGACATGCTAGCATTAGTGTTTTGGAAAAAATAGTTTCTCTTAATCTAGTTAGAGGCCTACCTAAGCTCAAGTTCTCATTAGATAAAATTTGTGATGCATGTGCTAAAGGTAAACAACATAGAGCCTCGTTTAAGTCCATTAATGATGTTTCTACAAGTAGGTGTTTGCAATTAATTCATATGGATCTTTTTGGGCCAATTAGGACTACTAGCTTAGGTGGAAAATCATATGTTTTTGTGCTTGTTGATGATTACTCTAGATATACCTGAGTTCTCTTTTTAAGCACCAAGGATGAGGTTTTAGAAAACTTCATCACATTTTCTAAAATAACCCGAAATGATCTTGAACTTAAAATTTCAGATCTAAAAAGTGATCATGGAACCGAATTTCAAAATATGGGTTTTGATGTTTTTTGTAATGAAAATGGGATTAGCCATAATTTTTCGGCCCCTCGAACTCCTCAACAAAACGAGGTAGTTGAGAGGAAAAATAGAACTTTAGAAGAAATGGCTAGGACTATACTTTGTGAAAACAATTTACCTAAGTATTTTTGGGTAGAAGCCACTAACATCCTTGCTATATTATTAACTGAGTAATGATTAGGCCTATTTTAAAGAAAACTCCTTATGAGATTTTAAAATCTAAAAAGCAAGCTATTTTCATCCTTTTGGTTGCAAGTGTTTTGTTTTAAACAATGGAAAAGAAAATTTAGGTAAATTTGATGCAAAAAGTGATGAAGCTATTTTTCTAGGCTACTCTTTAAACTCTAAAGCCTATCGTGTGTTTAAGAAAAGAACTTTAGTTGTAGAGGAATCCATTCATGTGGTTTTCGATGATAACCTCCTTTTGAGGAAGGATTCTTGTGATGATGATGATGATGTAGGGATCATTGAAGCCAATGATGTTGGAGAATCATCAAAGGTGAATGAGATTCCAACCAAAGAGGAAGAAACACAAGAACCACCTCTAAAAGCATTGCAAGACATATCTCTTGAGGAAAAGAAAGCGAGCTACCCAAGGGAGTACAACTATGTCAAGGGTGTTGAGATCTTGGGTGATCCATCCTAAGGGATAACTACTCGCTCTTCTCTTAAAATGCTCAATCATGTTGCTTTTATCTCATGCATTGAGTCTAAGAATGTTAAAGAAGCATTAAAAGATGATTTTTGGATCATGGCCATGCAAGATGAGTTAAATCAATTTGAGAGAAATAAAGTGTGGGCATTAGTTGATAGGCCTAGTGTTGAGAAATATTTTGATATAACAATTATGTGAAAAATGTTTTGGACTTATTTAAAGATTTCAAAAATAATTCAAAAGTCCTTAAAACTTGAAAAATATGTTTAAAATATTTTTGACTTTGCACCTATATCGAATATACATTTTAAAGTAAAAAATTAGCCAAAATTGTGTTTTTAAGTGGAAGTTTCGAAACCATCCCTATAAGGTTTCGAAACCTCTATGGGCAGTAAGCTATTGTTTTTGAAACCTTAACAAAGGTTTCCAAACCTCTATTAAGGTTTGGAAACCTTGGCACAAAGGTTTCGAAACCTCTATGAAGGTTTGGAAACCTTGGCACAAAGGTTTCGAAACCACTATGAAGGTTTCGAAACTTTGGCCCTGTAACGGCCATAAACGGCTAGTTTTTACAAATCCCCTCTTAATGTTTCGAAACCTCTTCAATGGTTTCGAAACTATTATGCAGGAGAGCATTTAAAGCTCGACTTTATGACTTCCCAACGGCTCCAAAACATCTCCAACGGCCATAAACGGCTAGAATATCATTCCACACTATAAAAGCAACCTTGGGACACTTGAAGATGGTTAGAGACAACATCCAAGCAATATGGTCAAGAGAATTAGAGTCTAAATCTTTACTTTACCATTCTCTTGTACATAGTCTTTAGAGAGTGCTTTATTGTAAATTCTTTGTACACTCTTGTGAGCTTAAATTTGTGTAAACACCCACCTAGAGAGGTATTTAGTTTACCAAACAAATCCCTTGTAAAAGGAGAGGTTCTAGTTTAGCCTTGAGAGAAAAACTAGAGTTGGTTCTATCTTAGCCAAGTCCAAAAGATAGGGTTGTAACGGTTTCCTCCTAAACCGGGAAAAGGGGACGAATTCATTGTTGAGTGAATTGGGAAATCCTTAGTGGTGTGCTAAGGTAGTGGATGTAGGTGCTTGTTAGAAGGCCGAACCACTCTAAAATCATTATGTCACTTGTCTACCTTTATTTCGATTTTAGCCAATTCAGCCACCAAACATTTACAACCCTCCCTGACGGTTTCGGTGATCGATTCGAGCGTGCTACAAGCCCAACAATTGGTATCAGAGCCTCGTCTCCATCGAAGGACTAACATCCGGGAGTAAAGATCCAACGCTCGTAGTCCACCGTTCAATAAAATGGCAAGCGGTTCTACAATGATTTCATTTGAAGAAGGCCGCTCTATCATGTGTCCTCCTCTCTTCAAAGGAGAAGGTTACTTCCAATGGAGCAACATCATGAAATATTTCATCCAAGGCTTCAACCTCGACATTTGGATGACTATCAAAGATGGACATTCGGAAGCTCCTAAGAAGAAGAAGAAAGTGAGTGCCAAAGACACAAAGAAGGACCATCTCAATGCAAAGGCTATGCACATTCTTCTTTGTGCCCTAAGTGAAGAGATTTCCAAGAAAATTTCCCCATCTAAAAGTGTTAAAGAAATTTGGGAGAAGCTTGAGAAATTCTATGGGAAAGAAGAGAAGAAAGATGATGCTTCATCATGTGCAATCCTCCTCTCAACACCAAAGGTGGATGATGTTATGGCTCTCGATGAGCCCAAGGTATCTTTTAACTCAAATGAATTAAATTCATATTCTTTTAATGAGTTACAAGATGCATTTGATGAATTATTTTTGGAATTTGAGACCATGAATTCCAAATTTAAGAAAATGATTTCTAAACTTGAATTTGAAAATGATTTTCTTTTGAAAACAAAATTGGATTTTGAAAAAGAAAATGAGATTTTGAAAAATGATTTAGAGTTTTCAAAAACAAGCAATGGAATTTTAGAAAAAGAAAATCTTGATTTGAAAGTTAAGCTTGAAAGCTTAGCAAAAGAAAAAGAAATTATTTTTAATAATTCATCTCATCCCATAATGACAAAATGCTCACATTGTCATTATCATGGTCATTCCTTGCATACTTGTCCTATAAAGAAGAAGAAATATTATAGGATTAGACAAGTATGGGTTCCTAAGGGAACTAGAGACATTGAGATTAATTTTAATGGATCCAAAACAATTTGGATACCAAAATCCAAGTAAGTGTCTCTTGTAGGTGTGTTGGAGCAAAGGCAAGAAAAGCAAGAATCTCATATGCTCTAGTCACACAAGTGAAGAAGATGGGTAACCTCTAATCTTAATGTATTTGATTTTAAATCATTCGGTTGCCTATGTTGATGATAAATGTTCATGCATATTTGCTTATTTATATTTATAAGTGCATGGCATTTTATGATTTTTTATGCATATGTATCATATTGTTTCATTCATATGTTTGCATAAAGTTTTAAAGTCTTGGATAAATTGAATTTCATGTGTTTTAAATTGATTTGATTCAATGGTGAAATTTAATCTCTTAAGTGTCAAGTTTTGTGCTAAAAATTTAATGGAATGCTTTAGTAAGGGGGAGTTTTATTTTTCAATTTTTTTTTGTACTTAAATTTTTTTTAACTTACTCTCCATTGTTATTATGTACTATAAAGATTTGAATTATTTTTGATATAACAAAAAGGGGAGAAATAAGTGAAAAATTAAGGGGGAGTTTTTGTTAAAAACAATTTTTTAAAAAGTTTTGTTATATCAAAAAGGGGGAGATTGTTGAGAAATATTTTGTTATAACAATTATGTGAAAAATGTTTTGGACTTATTTAAAGATTTCAAAAATAATTCAAAGTCCTTAAAACTTGAAAAATATGTTTAAAATATTTTTGACTTTGCACCTATATCGAATATACATTTTAAAGTAAAAAATTAGCCAAAATTGTGTTTTTAAGTGGAAGTTTCGAAACCATCCCTATAAGGTTTCGAAACCTCTATGGGCAGTAAGCTATTATTTTTGAAACCTTAACAAAGGTTTCCAAACCTCTATTAAGGTTTGGAAACCTTGGCACAAAGGTTTCGAAACCACTATGAAGGTTTCGAAACTTTGGCCCTGTAACGGCCATAAACGGCTAGTTTTTACAAATCCCCTCTTAATGTTTCGAAACCTCTTCAATGGTTTCGAAACTATTTTGCAGGAGAGCATTTAAAGCTCGACTTTATGACTTCCCAACGGCTCCAAAACATCTCCAACGGCCATAAACGGCTAGAATATCATTCCACACTATAAAAGCAACCTTGGGACACTTGAAGATGGTTAGAGACAACATCCAAGCAATATGGTCAAGAGAATTAGAGTCTAAATCTTTACTTTACCATTCTCTTGTACATAGTCTTTAGAGAGTGCTTTATTGTAAATTCTTTGTACACTCTTGTGAGCTTAAATTTGTGTAAACACCCACCTAGAGAGGTATTTAGTTTACCAAACAAATCCCTTGTAAAAGGAGAGGTTCTAGTTTAGCCTTGAGAGAAAAACTAGAGTTGGTTCTATCTTAGCCAAGTCCAAAAGATAGGGTTGTAACGGTTTCCTCCTAAACCGGGAAAAGGGGACGAATTCATTGTTGAGTGAATTGGGAAATACTTAGTGGTGTGCTAAGGTAGTGGATGTAGGTGCTTGTTAGAAGGTCGAACCACTCTAAAATCATTGTGTCACTTGTCTACCTTTATTTCGATTTTAGCCAATTCAGCCACCAAACATTTACAACCCTCCCTGACGGTTTCGGTGATCGATTCGAGCGTGCTACAAGCCCAACACCTAGAAATAAATCTACTATAGGAACTAAATGGGTCTTTAGAAACAAACTAGATGAGAGTGGTAACATAATAAGAAATAAGGATATGCCTGTTGCTCAAGGTTACACTCAAGAAGAGGGAATTAATTTTGATGAAACTTATGCACCCGTATCTAGAATGAAAGCCATTAGGATGCTACTTGCATTTGCATGTTATCATGATTTCAAGCTTTTTCAAATGGATGTCAAAAGTGTATTTTTAAATGGTTTTATAAACGAAGAAGTGTATGTGAAACAACCACCGGGTTTTGAAGATCCAATTTTTCCAAACCATGTCTTTAAATTGTCAAAAGCTTTGTTTGGTTTAAAACAAGCTCTTAGAGCTTGGTATGAAAGACTTTCAAGTTTTATAGTTGGAAAAGGTTTTGAGAAAGAAAAGGTGGACACAACCCTTTTTATTAAAAACAATGGCAACGATATCTTAGTAGTTCAAATTTATGTTGATGATATTATATTTGGTTCTAATAATGAATTGCTTTGTCAATATTTTTCTAAGTTGATGCAAGGTGAATTTGAAATGAGCATGATGAGGGAGCTCTCATTCTTTTTGGGACTCCAAATCAAACAAATGATGGATGACATCTTCATCAATCAAGATAAGTACATCAAGGATATGCTCAAGAAGTTTGGCTTGGAGCATGCAAAGCCTCAAGCTACACCAATGAGCTCATCTACAAAGCTTGACAAAGATGAAGGAGGTAAGTGTGTTGACTCTAAGCTTTATCTCTCTATGATTGGATCTTTTCTTTACCTTACCGCAAGTAAACCGGATATATTGTTTAGTGTTTGCTTGTGTGCTAGGTTTCAAGCTAGTCCTAGAGAGTCTCACCTTATAGCCGTTAAAAGGATCTATAGGTACCTTAGAGATACTCCTTATTTAGGTCTTTGGTACCCTAGAGACTCAACCTTTAACCTTCATGCTTATTCGGATGCGGATTACGGGGGTTGCAAAATATAAAGGAAAAGTACTTCCAGCACTTGCCAATTCCTAGGTAGTATGATCATATCTTGGTTCTCTAAGAAACAAAATAATGTAGCATTATCTACCACTGAAGCTGAGTACATATCCTTAGGGAGTTATTGTGCTTAAGTCCTTTGGATGAAACAACAACTCTTAGACTATGGTATTAAGGTAGACACCATACCCCTTAAGTGTGACAACACTAGTGTTATATGCTTTACCAAAAATCCCATCAAACACTCTAGAACCAAACACATAGAAATATGTCATCATTTCATTAGAGATCATGTCCTTAAGGAAGATATTGTTTTAGAGTTTGTAGACACCTTAAATCAATTAGCGAACATCTTTACCAAACCTCTAGATAAGGAGCGTTTTTGGTCCCTTAGGAGAGAGTTAGGTCTAACTAGCCTATCTTGACCTTTTAGGACCTTTTTGTGCTTAAATTGCTTGATTTCTTGTAAAATGCCATGCTTATGTGTTTTTTATCCTAATTTCACCCATGCTTATAGTTAGGGGGAGTATGTTTATGTTTTTAACATGCTTCTCTTGCTCACTCATATCATTTATGCATCTAGGACTCATTGAAATTCAATTTTTCTACAATTTAGAGCCTCATCTGTACCTCCAGGCCTAGACGTATCGAAACGGGTCAATATGTTTTGATACATATGCCTTAAAAGTATTCATTTTGATCATGGTGTTTCGAAACGCCCCAAAGGGTTTCGAAACATTTTGCCTCTGCCAAGAAATGTATCGAAACGGTCCAAAAGCGTTTCGATACGGGATATCTCGTAGGATTTGATACAGTCAAATCCGTATCAAAACGGTCAATAGGTTTCGGAACGGTAGTAGACATTTCGGTATGCATGTTTTGAAATGGTCATGCTTGTTTCGAAACGCGTATTCAGACAACTTTTATAAGGAGTTTTAATTGCTCAATAACACTTTTTATTAAACTCCTAAAAACCCTAACCCGATTTTCTCTATAAAAACCCTCCAAACCTCATTGTTTTTCATCAAATCTTGAGGGATTTTACTCCCAAACTAAAATCTAAGCAAGCTTCAACAACTTGATGCAATTTCATCCATCCATTCTTCCAAAATCCATTTTTGAGGTATTTTCTAACTTTTTCTTTTTCCTTTGATTTCATTCGAATCTTAGGTTAAAAAATATTAGTTTTGTATAGAATATAAGTTTTACATCTTGGGTTTTCCAAAACTTGTAAAAATCTTTCAAATCTCAAAATTTTTAATTCGAATATATTTGTTTTTAATCGTATTTTCTTAACAAAAGTTTTTCAAAATTTATTTTCTTTAAAAAAATTATATATGTGTATACGTTTAAAAGTGCTTTTAAAACCTTAATGGGATTTTCATTGGATTGAATTAAGGATTTAAGTGCATACACTCAAATTTTCTTATTGATTGCTTTGCATTTTTAGGAATTTCTAATGGAAAACGTTAACAAGAAAATAAAGACTCAAACGAGTGAAGGTTCGAACCAAGAAAACATTTGTCCAAACCTTACCCTCGTTTTTCAAAAGAGTCTTAGGAATCAAGAAGCTAAGGACCAATTCAAAATCATTCATGATTTAGCCGTTCGACGAGAGCGTATTGTGGATATCTCCTTCCTTGACCCCGAGAGTTTCAAATTCCGTTATCTACCTCTCTTGCATGATTGAGATTTCTTAGCCTTTTTGGGAATTCCCGACATTGTCTACAAGTACATGGTCTTTCTCTTCTAATCCAATGTCGTTCTCATCGACAATGAAGATTATACCGAGGTAATTGGCATCGAGTCTTATCTTTTAGGCAAGAAGTGACGTATTGATATATCTGTTTTAAAGAAAGCTCTTGGGCTCAAAGATGAAGGTATTAAAGATGAGAATCACTTTGCTGCTCACACCGGATTCGTTCTTATATTGGATGCTCATGATCGATTCCTACATTTGATCATCTCTTGGTTTATTCGCCCTTCAGGAGGTAAATTTGCACATATTCGACAAGTTGATTACTTTTGGCTCGAGTTTTTTCGCCAAGCACAACGCCCGAACTTGGTCAAAATTATGTTCGCCGAGATGGTCCATCAAGTGAAGATCCGTACCACCGATGCACTTACATCCTTTACTTATGGAACATTGTTAAGCTATGTCTTCGCTCACCTCGGTTATGATTGCTCCTATGATTATCTGGAACCCCGAAAGCAAAAGATCGGTGAATATTCTCTTATTAAGTCCGGGTTTCGTTATACTCTTGGCCAATGGGTTCGTGTTGATAGGAGAGCTCTGGAACCTCAAGTTGAGCCTCCACCTCAAGCTCTGGCTCCTAACAATGATGCTCTTATGGCTTTCCTTACCGAGCGGTTCAACTCGATAGATACGGACATCGTTTCGGGTTTTGGTGCTCTCAACACTCGCATTCAATCCTTGGAGGAACGTGTCTCCTCTCTTGAGAATCAAAAAACATCTATGAATCTTTCTTTCTCCACCTTCTATGGTGATTGGAGGAGTTATCGTCGTGCTCAAGCTAAGGACAATGATGACTCTTTTGATGATGGTGGCGACGATGATGACGAGGCCTAGGATTCATATTGCATATCATATTAGTCTATCATCATAGGATTAATTTTGCACCTATCTCTGTTTTTATGTTTTAAAGACTCATGCTTTGATTATGTGTTTTTAGGATTGAGCTTGAACTTCAATGCTTTAAATATCTATGTTATTTGGTTTGATTATTTTTTTTCTTGAACTTAATGATATCTATGATAATTATGTTGTTTGGTTTATTACTTATGACTTCGTTTCTTCTCTTGATTAGCCTTGTTTATCTATTTTTGATCTAACAAAAAGAGAGAAGTAATCTAAGAGCCTAAGTGTTTTTAAATTTGTTTTTGAGTTTCAAACACTTGAATTTTAAATCTTTTCAAAACTTTAAAACCCATCTTACATTGAGGGGGAGTTAGAACTTTTTCAAAGATTTCAAAATTCTTAAAAATTCATACTTGGTTTTGTTATATCAAAAAGGGGGAGATTGTAAAACTAATGAATTGATTTTGATATAACAAAGGCTTTAAGGACTAAATTGAAAAAGAGAAAATTAATTTTCAAGTCCTCAAAACTTCCCTAAGTCTCCAAGAAAATTGTCCAAGTCAAAACCTAAGATCATTCAAATTTTCTAAGTGTTTACCAAGTCAAAACAATGATTTTCGAGTCACCGTTTCATAACAGCCCTTAGGAGTTTCGGAACGTTTTGAAACTGTTAACCTCTATTTCAGAACAAGCTTTTTGTTTCGATACAGGTGTATCGAAACATGTCTTCACATTTCGAAACGAATGAAGAACAATAGAACAGTTTGAACCGTTTCGATATGGCAGTATCGAAACGACCTCAAACGTTTCGAAACGATTTTCAAACTTGGTTTCAAAATATGACCGTTGCAATTTAAATAACTAAAATTTGAGAGACGGTTAGAGCATATCAAAACGTTTTTAAGTCATTTCGATACAGGTTTTGGAAGTGGCAAAATGTTTCGAAACGAGCTTTAGCACGTTTCGAAACAGGCTCTTAGCGTATCAAAATGATCGTGTCTGTTTCGGTACGGCCTATTAATTACACCCCAACGACTATTTCTATTTTGGTTTGTTTCGAAACAGGGTCGAGTGTTTCAGAACGGGTAGTTACAGACTGCATTTATTGTGGGAAGATTACATCCCAACGGCTATAATTATGAAGGCAACAACCCCAACAACTAGAATTCAATGAGAAGGTATAAAAGGGAGTTCTAAAAGCACCAGCAACAACTATAGATCCTAAGAGAAACATCCAAACATCCAAACATCAAATTCAAGCTCTTGTGCTAAATTCCCATATTTTCTTGTAAACCTCAATTGTGGTACTTTGTATATTTCCAATCTTATTTGTTTCAATTGGGTTGAGTGCTTGTAAAAGGGCTACATTTGTATTGATAGATACTAGCTATCAGCCTTAAACTTCTTTGTAAACCTTGTGTGAGGATTGGGTCAATTTTTGGGTAGAAAAATTGGTCATTGTGTAAAGGTTTTCTCCTAAGCCTAGAAAAGGGGAAGATCAACTAGTGGAGTTGTTGGAAAATCCTTAGTGAAGCTAAGGTAGTGGATGTAGAGTTCCATTGGAACTTGAACCACTCTAAATCCCTTGTCTTGCAAATTTTCATTTTCCATTTCACCACCAAAATTTCTAAAAATCCAATTCACCCCTCTTGGCTTAAATCGATTCTACGATCCACTCAACAAGGCTTTATGTCTCTAGACATGTACAATTCAATGATAATTATTTTCCTTTTGTGTTAAAAATATATATAATGGTTCTCAAGATTTGGAGTAGGTTAATCAAGATAAGTTTTTACAGAGCTAAATGTGTTGGGCCACTATACTCTAAAGCTGCTTCACAGCAGTCTCTAAGCGACTATGATAAGTTCACTAACACATCTGCGAGTTCTTCTGCATCAACTATACAAAGGTCTGAAGCTATAGTACCAGCAGTTGAACGAGAAATTCCATCATCTGCTGTTGTAGTTCCATCTGAAGATGGTGTTATGTCTTCAACTGAACATGCAAATGGTTTACAACAACAGACAGATGGGGTCGTTTCTTTTACTGCTGGTAATCACTCACCTGCTGAATCCTCATCGGATTCTTCTTCAAATGCATATGTTTTTTCCATTAACAAAAGACGTTCAAGTGTTAAAGCTCCTGGTGCTATCGGTCATTTGATGGTCACCAGGTCAAAGGCTGGGATCTTCAAACTGAAGGTTTTCTACGCCCAAGATGTTTTCCCACTCTGAAAATTTGTACCTGACAACGTTCATCAAGCAATGCAATCTGCAAAATAGAAAGAAGCTGTTTTAAAAGAGGTGAATGCTTTGATACAGAAAGGAACATGAGAGTTAGCTGTTTTGCCTGAAGATCGAGTGCAAATAGGAAGCAAATGGTTATTCAAGGTTAAAAGGAATTCATATGAGAGTGTAGCTCGTTACAAAACGAGGCTTGTTGCTAAGGGATTTTCTCAACAAGCTGGTTTTGACAACTCTGAGACATTCAGTCCAGTGGTAAAGTCAGCTACTGTCAGACTTATGCTCAATCTTGCTCTTAGTAGTGGCTAGATTCTTAGATAGATATACGTTGTTAATGCTTTTTTAAATGGAGATCTTTCAGAAAAAGTCTATATGCTACAACCTCCTGGTTTTGAACATGAAGGTTCTGATGGGAAGCAACTTGTATGTCGTTTGAAGAAATCTTTATATGGGCTTAAGCAAGCTCCACGTGCATGGTTTGATAAGTTTCGAATTCATCTGGTGGACACTCTTGGTTTCACTGCTTTTTTAGTAGATTCATCACTTTATTTTAGAGAAGTTTAAGGTAACAAAGTGTACGTTATGGTCTATGTAGATGGCATAGTGGCAACTGGCAATGATGAAGATGAAGTTAACAGTGCCATTCAAGATATTAATAAAGCCTTTTCCTTGAAAGATTTGGGTTGCTTAAACTATTTTCTTGGAATGAACATTCATTTAACTGAAGGTGGAGTCATTTTAAATCGGAGGAAACATATTTCCAATCTTTTGAAGAAGACACAAATGCTTGATGCCTCCAGTTCTCCTACACCCATAGTAACAACTCCACATCTTTCACCTACAGATGGTGATCCTTTTTCTGATGCTACTTTGTATAGACTAGTTGGTATGCTTCAACACATTTGTACAACAAGACCTGGCATCCAATTCTCGATCAATAAGGTCAGTTAATTTATGCAATCGTCACTTGATAAACATTGAAAAGATGTCAAAAGAATTCTCAAATACTTAAAAGGTACCATTGATCATGGTTTGTTCTTCAATTCACACTCTTCACCAACTACATTAATTGGATATGCTGATTCTGATTGGGGAACCATTCCTGGTGATAAACGTTCCACTGGAGGTCACTATATTTTCTTAGGAGGTAATCTCGTTGCATAGAGCTCTAAGAAACAAGGGGCGGTGTCCAAGTCATCTACTGAAGCTGAATTTAGAAGCCTTGCAGATACTATGTGTGAACCAATATGGGTAAAATCTCTTTTAACGAATTTAAAAATCAGTTTTGTTTCGACTCCAATATTGTGGTGT
Source organism: Hibiscus tridactylites (assembly GCA_958450335.1). NCBI lineage: Eukaryota > Viridiplantae > Streptophyta > Magnoliopsida > Malvales > Malvaceae > Hibiscus > Hibiscus tridactylites. Next base: position 60,922,120 of record OY288285.1, read on the forward strand.
GATAATACAAGCGCGATTGCACATTCCCCCATTCTTGTACATCATGCCAAATTAAAACATGTGAAACTTGATCTTAGTTTTGTCAGGATAAAGGTTACAAATGGCTCATTTCAGATCAATTATGTCCCTGCTTCTGAGCAAATAGCAGATGTGCTCACTAAACCACTATCTTCTGTTTTTTTCTTGTATCTTCGCCAAAAATTAAAAGTCTTTTGTACAGAAAAACTACGTCTGTAATCTATAAATCTTTCACAAGCTTTGCAAGATTAAAAATCAAAAGACAAAGGTGAACGTCTTGTATAATGTGCTGTTCTATGAGGTCAAAATTTTAAGACAGGGAAGATGTCTTGGTTATAAAAGTTAGAAAATAAGAAGTGTATTAAAAGTTGTTGAAAGGTTGTTAAAAGTTAGAGAATATGAAGTGTACTGGAAGTTGTTGAAGGTTGTTAAAAATTATAGTTATTTTGTTATGTAAAAGCTTAGCTGGCAAAAGCTTCTGTTATATAAAGTTTAGCTGGCAAAAGCTTAAAGAATAGAAATATGTTTCTGTATAAATATACTAATATCTCATTGTAAAAAGTCAGTCATTCTTGAATTCAATAGAATTTTTTCTTTGTTTTTTCTCTTTTGCATTTCATATTTCATCATTTCCTACAAAATTATAAAAAAAATAGATATGAAATTCAAACCACTCATCCCATTAATAAATTTAAAAATCAAACTCATATTTATTGTACTTTTTCTCCTTTTCCTCCTTTTTTTTCTTTCTTTTCAAATAATTTTTTTTTCTACAAATTTTTACCCTATTTAACTTCAAAATTCAAATTACTCATCCTATTAATACCCCAAACGAATTAATTAATTTACAACCATCTCCTCACCCAACCAATATTATTTTCTGCACCCTGCCAACCCCATGCATGCCCTAACAAAGCTGTCACCTTGCGCAAAGCTGCATCGACTGAATCACCTTGCAGGCCGAATCACATGCGCCCTTTTCTCTACATACGCGCCACGTGGCATTGCGATCACTGTTTGAAGACGAAAGCTCTTGCTACCGTTTTTAAAGTTCTTATGTTTATAGGCGACGACTTTTTTTACCGTTTTTAATTTTTTTTCAATTCAATAAATACAAATATTGTTCATAGACGGTGAGAAATGTTATCATCTTTAAAAATATTACAATATTTTAGAAAATAAACGGGCTTATGCCATATTTTGAGAAAAAAAAGTTTAAGATAATATTTGTGTCCTTTTTGCCATATTTGTGTTTTTTTGTCATTAGAATTCTATTTAAAAGAACAATAGATAATTAACACGTCAGCATCCAAGTCCAGACTTTGTGGCCAAGGACATTGTATCCTCCAATCACAACTATCGAAATCTTAAAATTCTCCATCCTCCTCCTCATGCCACGTGTCCTCATAACCTCCACCCACCTTTCGCCTCTCTGATTCTCACTTCATTTTCTTCGACTTCTGTCTGTTTCTCTCCACTCTCCTTCACTCTCCCACCACAAAAACCTTCACCGTCCTAAGGAGGAAGGAGAAGGAGAAGATAAAATAATGAAAATATTGGGGGTTTAGTTAGGGTTTGATTCGAGTTTTATTTCGCAGGAACGAAAAAGGAGGACAATCAGGTTGCATTGATGGCATCATCTCTACCATTACAACAGTTTTTCTTTCTCTCCCCAACAACAACAACTTCGAAGCACCGGAAACTCTCTACACGTTCTTCTCTCTCCAGAGCTTCTTTTACCGGGAATAGCCATTTAAGGATCGGTGTCGTTTTGCGTTCTCGAATTCGAGCGCTTAAAGAGGAAGGCGTTTCCTATGCGGAACGGGAGCAAGAATTTATCAAACAAGTCAACGGTAGATTTGAATTGAATGGCAATGGTAGTACCAGTAAGTACGAGTATAAGAATGGATCGGTTGACGGATATATCAACGGTGGAGTCGGAGTGGTGGAGACTGATAGCAATGGGAGCTTGCTCAAGTATGTGAACGGGAACGGAAATGGTGCGGCGGCGGAAGTGACGGTGGCGGAGGTGGTTTCGGTGAAAGAAGGAGGTTTGGAGGAAGCGAGGAAAAAGAGGGTAGAGGAGATTGGGAAAGAGGACGCTTGGTTCAAGCGGAGCGCTAAAGACCAGGTCGAGGTACTTGGGATTGGTTTTTAGAAAATTGTAGTCTTATTTATTTTTCATTGTTGCTTTTTTGTTCTTAATATTTCTGCGAAGCAAAGTATATGGTAGAAAGTAAAACCATACTAATTCATAGGGAGGAAGTTTTGATTAAAATGACTAAAATACAACGCCGTCATTTAACAGGTTGTTCTTTATATAAAAGTAAATTATGAATTTTTTCCTTTACAATGTGATATTCCTAATTCTTATTTCAATTTTAAAAAATTGTATTGGAATACCATTTTTGCCTTTTGATTTTAGGAGCAAAAAAGAACTAACAAAATTAACAACCAAGATTTAAAAAAAAAACGCATCTACTATTATATAACAAGAAACGCTCATGGAATTTGAACTTTGAGGTGAAAATTTAGCTTGCTTGTAAGCCAATGTACTACTAGTTCAGAATTTGTAGGACTGCTTTAAAACTTTGGTTGTAGATCTTCATGATTGTTGTATTATCTTATTTCATCGTTGGAGAGGACTATATACTGCTATTAATAAACAAAATCTAGGTTTAAGATTGTGTCAGGGTGCCTTTCCCTTGATATATATGTAACTTTTGAGGTGTATGTTGAGTCGACTGCATCAATTGTTTCACAATCATCTCTTTTTTGGTGTCTTTTCTAGCTATGTTGTTCTGGATGTATCTATCCGTATGTCTCCCTCCAATTTTGTAATAACCATAAACTTGTGGCAATAAAACTCGCAGGTTTCTGTTGCTCCCGGGGGGCGTTGGAGTAGATTCAAAACCTACTCAACAATACAGAGGACATTGGAAATATGGGGATTTGTTCTAACTTTTGTATTTAAGGCATGGTTGAACAATCAGAAGTTCTCCTATCGAGGTCAGTGACTGCTAGATTCCCCCCCCCCCCCCCTCCCCTTTTCGCAGTAAAAATAAAAATTTTCCATTGTTTTACTTGGAGGAAATTAGATTACAAGAATTGGAATAGCTCAAATTTGATCCATAACATCTGATGAAAAAGGTGATATTTTCAGAAATGGTATTTTAGAAAGAATGCATCGCATATGATATAAGTTCATTGTTTTACATTTTAGCAACCCTAATTTAAGTTTCATTAAACGGATGTTATTGAATAGAATTAACATTCCCGAGTTGCTAATATAAAGAAGATTGCTAGTTTGTGAAAAGAATTGGTTTCAAATGACTGACACGATCCAGCAATGCTATCAAGATATTAAATTTTCTCAGATCCTTTTTATTCTGTATACTGTCTTTATAGACAGTGGGTGTGATTTTAGCATCATCTTTTACTTCTGAACTAGTTACCAAATGTTGGAATATAGAAGGGTATGGGGTGGTTTAAGGTTGACTTATGTCCTTAGATAAACCCTGTGGTCTTACTTAACATATTGTTGAATATCCTAGTTGTTGGCATTATATATCTTGTTTTAAGGTTTCATTTGTGCAGGAGGAATGACTGAGGAAAAGAAAGTTATAAGGCGGAAGGCCCTTGCAAAATGGTTAAAAGAAAGTATCTTGAGACTGGGTCCTACTTTCATCAAAATTGGCCAGCAGTTCTCCACAAGGGTGGACATTCTTGCTCAAGAATATGTTGATCAGTTATCAGAGCTACAGGTTGAAGCTCCTTTTCTTTTAAGTTTGAACTTTTAGGTTCAATATTTTCAATTGTGAATGTTAGTTCTGCTTGTAGAACTTATTCAGGGCAGATCAAGAAAAAAAAACTGTAAATATCTGTGCCCCAACTCATATCATGATTTTCTAGTACTTACTATGCGCTTCCTTCTGCAAGAGAGAGTTTTCTAGCCAGATGGTTTCTGAATTTAAAATTTTGTAGGTAACAATTAATTCTATTCACGTGCAGGATCAAGTTCCACCTTTTCCATCAGAGACTGCAGTATCTATTATTGAAGAAGAGCTTGGAGCCCCTGTAGGTGATATCTTCGATCGGTTTGACTATGAACCCATTGCTGCTGCTAGTCTTGGTAATTTTCATATCATCTACATTCTTCTAATTTGAATTGTGTTTCCCCATCACTGAATAAACATTGCATAAGATCAAATGGTAAATGATATATTATGGTGTGTAATATATAACATGTACCCCCCCCCCCCCCAATTCATATGCATGCCTTTCTGATTTTGAACAAGTCTTCTAAAAGATTCTCTGCATCTAATGTCATTTTTATATATTCATTATAAAATTCCAACTATTTCCAATTTGGTGGACTATTTAATAGTTTGACTAAAATAACATGTAAATACTAAATCCTCTAAAGATTAATTCAGACCTTGCTGTGTCTGAAAGAATATATTGAACTATTGCCTTCATATGATAATTTATCAAAAACTGTTACTATTCTATTGCTTTATTAACACATTCATGTGGCATCTAATGCCTACTTAATTATATATATGAATAACTTTATAATCATTAAAATGTATAAAATGAAATGAGAGAAATGTTGATTGGTATTACCCATTAGCAGTAATAGAAGTTTGACTTTCACTTTTTTCCCTCAATAGTAATAATTCAATTAAATGAATGAAAAAGAACCCAAGTTTTCTACTTCTTACATAATGGTGTGTCTTAAATTTTGTACAATAACAGAATATGATCCATATAACCGACCTTCATAGTTGGAAAATATTTGTTTGTTTGTTTTATGTTAGTCACCCTATTTATCATTTTTTACTCACGCATAACACATTAAGAGCCTATACATGTTAAAGCTTCACCAAGCCACTCTATTTAACTATATAAAAAGGAATTGCTCATCCCCTTTGTGTCTTGGTGGTAAAGGTAAATGTTCATCATCCCTTAGAACCCGGGTTCGAGCACCAAATGCTACCCTTTATCACACCAGCATATTCAAAAAAAAAAACTATATAAAAAGGAATTAACTTTTGTGTCAGTTGTCATCACATTATTTTGTTACATTTTATGTTGTAAAAATTAAAATATTCAATTCCATTGAGTTTGCTAATATTTAGAATAATCAATTAAAAACAGAAGACACAGATGGTTTTCAGCATGGTTAAACAATAGGAGAACATGCACAGATAAAAGTTGGGTGTCTATACACTGATAGTGAACCGTATAATGACATATCATTAATATAGTGAACGGTGAACCATATCATACTATGTATCAATAAAATAATTTTATCTTTTAACTGGTGGCATCATGTGGTTCACTGGCATGTATAGATCTATACACTATCAGTGTATTAAATTTAGATCCATAATAGTTTGTTAGTTGGTAAAACCGAATTGACAGATATGTTTTACCTTTTGCAGGCCAAGTCCATCGAGCAAAATTAAAGGGCCAAGAGGTTGTTATCAAAGTACAAAGACCTGGTCTAAAGAGTCTCTTTGATATTGATCTCAAAAATCTGAGGGTTAGTTTTACTAATTTTTGAAATTCTGTGTACCATTGATCTATTTTATATTCTTATCCTGATTTCATAATGCCTACGGTTTCATGGCTTTTGTGACTTTTGGTATGTTTCCCTTTGCTTGGCAAACGTGATTTGTAGTTAATTACGGTGGTTATGCTACCGCCATAATTTAGTAATAAGAAACGGCTGCTTTTTCTATTAAGACAATCTTTTGAATATCTTGTGGAGTTGAAGATTCTGACTCTTGTTTGGTTGGGCCTCAGGTAATTGCTGAATATCTTCAGAAGATTGACCCAAAGTCAGATGGGGCAAAGCGAGACTGGGTTGCAATTTATGATGAATGTGCAAGTGTGTTATATCAGGTAGTCCGTTCACTGTATCAGAAGCTATCAAGTGCCTTTCTTCTGAAGTGCTTTACTCTAAGCTAGATTGCCCGCAATTCACAATTGCTAATATTTCCCTATCAAGTTTTATGCATGCAGGTTCTTTATTTTAAGTTTTAAGCAATTTCCTTATTGCTTCTTAATAACTGATGCTATAAAGATCCCAATGTTACCAGACTGGATGAAATTAAAATAATATAGATAAGAGAAATCAGAAGGAAATCCTTATAAACTGAAGAAATATATGGAGAACTGGAAGGACTGGGGAGGAAAACCCAGAAAGAATCAATAGAGCCGAAAAATCAATAATTCATCATCCAAAATTGCTAGAACTAAAAACAGACAAGTGTAAATTAAATCTTAAACCGTTAGTGAATCTCCCTCGGCAACAATGTAAGAATTGAGTGCATGTTTTTAGATAAAATAAAGAAAGGATTTATAAGGAATAAGAATGATGAAATGATTGGATTGTATTCTCATGCAACAAAAGGTGAGGGAAGAGTGAAGATTTCTTTACAAGTGAAGGCATAAGTGCTGGTAGTTTATCTGGATTCTTTGTCATCACCAAATCTTCTAGCCTTATGCAATAGACTCCTTTTAAAGGGAGAAATCTTGGATGAAGGTTGAAATTAGGCACGAAGAGGAAGGATTTTGTGCTATGGCTCTGAACCTGCAATAAGGGAAGGTATTGATAAGCACAATGTATGTCATGAATAGTACTTAGACTTCCAGGGAAAATCCAAATTTAGAGATGGTAATAATAAGTAGGGAGACCATTAATTGATCATGGTTACCTTTTAAACTTATACCTTTTGAGAATTTCAAAGGTCTATGTACCTGAAAATGTAAAATATCAACAAGGAAATAAGAATGCATTTTGGAATTTGGATTCCCATTTAATTCCGTAATAGAAAAAGCAACATAAAGGCAAACTATTTAAGTATTTTATCATCTTGACCTGCGGGTTAAAATGCATAATCTTAACTAGTTCGAGTTTCTATCTTCTTTTTGCGAATTTTGCAACTATTTCATTGATATTAACTTATACAATATATATGAATGCATTTTTTCAGGAAATTGATTACACAAAGGAAGCTGCCAATGCAGAATTATTTGCCAGTAATTTCAAAGACATGGGTTATGTGAAAGTTCCATCAATATACTGGGAATACACCACACCGCAGGTATGGCTTTTGTGAAATTATGTGTGTGTGAAAGTTGCATCAATATACTGGGAATACAACACAAAGCTGGTGTGTGTGTGTGAACGCTCGCGCGTCCATGTAAGAGTTGGAATGTCTTTTGGATTTACATTCATAAATGCTAATTTGTTCATGTAATCTTTGTAGGTCCTGACAATGGAATATGTTCCTGGGATAAAAATAAACAAGATTCAAGCTTTAGATCAGTTGGGAGTTGATAGGAAAAGGTTTGGCTAATTTCCCCAGTGAAAACCATATTCCATGCATTGCTTGTTTCTCTTACATATATACAAGTGATTACAATTTATGATGTTCCCGTGTTACCCTTCTTGTTCTTCACAATTATTACATCTTATATTCTATGCAGGTTGGGCAGATATGCTGTTGAATCTTATTTGGAACAAATTCTGTCTCATGGTTTTTTCCACGCTGACCCAGTAAGTTTTTGGGCTTATACAAATATCCTGGTTGAGCAAGATATTCAGGTTTATTTGTGGAAATGCTAGGTGAAGGGGCATGAGTTGCTTATTATGTTTGCACTTAAACTAGTAGCATATATATCCTTTCATGCTGTCGTTTCAAAGGAATGCTGTGCTTTTATTTTGTATGCCTAGTGTTGCTTTTTAGACCTAAAATGTGCAGTATCAATTGGAAGTTACCTGTTCATTTAATTATTTGCTCAGATTAAGTTCCTCCTTGCATAATTTTTCTTTTACCAAGTAAGAAAAGATTTATGGTACAACTATAAACCTAAATCACCGATATTATAAATTTTCAAGAATAATAAAATGTTTTAGCCTATAGTATATGTTGGAATCCCTTAAATTAAGCAGATTTTCTACCTTAGTTCTAGGAATTTTCTTGTACTATTAGCTGTAATCTAATTACTAATTTTTAGGGATAGGCTAATTTCTAGAGATTATTTTATTTTTATTTTTTCTGCTATTCTTTAAAAGGCTGTATTCAGATTAGAAGAAATAAGAATTATTCTTCTTCCTAACTTGTTCATGGCATCAGAGCATTAGGAATCCAGTTGATCCTGCTATTCCTTTTCTTTTCTTGTTCTGGTTTCTCTGGTTTAAACCCTTCTCCCATGGGTAACACCGAAAATTCCTCTGAGACTGAGATCTCACAAATAACTCAAAATCACAACCAAGGAATCTCTCAAGGTGACCTTAACTCTTCTTTTATAATCACAAATCATCGATTAGATGGGAAAAAAATTCTTGCAATGGTCACAATCTGTCCTTATGGTTCTTCGTGGCTGAGGAAAAATTGGGTACATTAATGGAGAAATTCATCGACCAGCATCAACAGACTCTAGTTATGCAACTTGGGAGCTTAACAACTCAATGGTTATGGCTTGGCTTATAAATTCGATGGAAGGTCATATAAGTCGAACGTATCTTTTTTTCAAAACTGCCAAAGAAATGTGGGATGCAATCAAGGAGAATTACTCGGATCTTGGAAATGCTTCCCAAGTATTCGGATCAAATTAAAGTTGAAAGATATTCGACAAGGAACACTTGAAGTCACTCAATATCACAACAACCTAAAGATCTTATGGCAGGAGTTAGACATGTATTATGAAGCTGATTAGGGCGAGGGCTCGGAACACACCAAGTTCATGGATCATCTTAACAAAGAGCGTCTCTATAAGTTCCTAGCAGGACTAAATCGTGATCTTGATGAGGTTCGAGGACGAATACTAGGCAGAACCACACTGCCAACCATAGGAGAAGCATTTGCTGAAGTAAGGAGGGAAGAGAAACGACGTCTTATTATGTTGGGAGACACAAGAGAACTGAAACCATTGTCCACAGCTGGTCATCGTCCCCCCGAGAACTCTGCCCTTATTTCAAGAGGCCCACAATCTCAAAGGTTCAAGGCTGGAAGTGATTTTGGTTCAAATAGGCCATGGTGTAGCCACTGCAACCGGGTTGGGCATACCAAGGAGAAATGCTTCAAACTCCATGGCTATCCTGGAAAAAACCAGAAAGAAAACAAGGCAGCAATGATTTCTACTACTGAAGAAGATGCTCAAGATGTTCGGCTAACCAAAACTCAACTTGAGGCTCTTCATAAACTACTTGGCACTCCTACAGCCAGTGGGTCATTAGCTATTCAAGGTACTGCCTTAAATACTACAAACGAACCTATCAAAACTTCTTGGATACTAGACTCGAGTGCATCCGACCACATGACAGGTAATCTAAGTTTGTTTCACACCTATTCACCTTGTCATGATCACTCTCGGATTCGCATAGCTGATGGATCTTACTCACCGGTGGCTGGAATGGGGACAATTAAACTTACTGAAAACTTTTCCCTTGATAAAGTTTTACATGTTCCAATTCTTTCCTGTAATTTACTCTCAATTAGCAAGCTTACCAAGGATGAAAAAGTACTTTCTGAATTTTTTGCTTTCGGTTGTGTGGTTCAGGAACAGGAATCGGGGAAGATGATTGGCACTGCTAAAGTTGACGATGACTTATATGTTTGGAACAAAAACAATCCACAAGAAGGGATGACCTTTATTTCTAATGTTGACTCTGTTGAAACTCCAAAGAACATAATAGAGGCTCTTAAGTCAACCAAATGGAGGCAAGCTGTGTTGGAAGAAATAAAGGCTCTTGAAGACAATGGAACTTGGGAAATGTCTAAATTACCTACTGGGAAGAAGACCGTGGGTTGTAAGTGGATTTTCACCACAAAATTTAAACTAGATGGGAGCATTGATCGATACAAGGCTCGACTTGTGGCCAGGGGTTTCACTCAAACATATGGGTTGGACTACGAGGAAACATTTGCACCGGTGGCCAAACTGAATACTATTCGAGTGCTTCTCTCAATTGCTGTCAACTTAGAATGGCCTTTGATCCAATTGGATGTAAAGAACGCTTTTCTCAATGGAGAATTATACGAAGAAGTCTACATGGATTTTCCGCCTGGATTCGAAGGAAGCAAGGGCCAAATATACAAGTTGAAGAAGTCCTTGTATGGACTAAAGCAATCCCCTAGGGCTTGGTTTAATCATTTTGCCAAAGCCATGACTAGTAGACATTATATTCAAGGTCAAGCTGATCACACCTTATTCTCAAACACACGGATAATGGGAAGTGTTGTATTCTCATTGTCTATGTAGATGACATAATATTGACAGGGGATGATTCTATCGAAATTGAAAGACTAAAAGAGTTCTTAAGTCTTGAGTTTCAACTTAAAGACTTGAGGAATCTTCGATATTTCCTTGGAATGGAGGTAGCAAGGTCGAAGGCAGGTATTTCAATCTCTCAAAGAAAGTATGTTCTTGATCTACTTTTTGAAGTCGGACTGTTGGGCTGCAAACCAGCCGAGACTCCTATGGAACCTTAAATTAGGAACTGATAAGGATGGAGAAGAGGTAGACAGGGGGAGATATCAACGGTTAGTGGGAAAACTTATCTATCTTTCTCACATTCGTCCAGACATAGCTTTTGGAGTAAGTGTTATTAGTCAATTTATGCATGCTCCTAGGGAGACATTTGGAAGCTGCCTACAAGATATTGAGATACTTAAAAGGAACTCCTGGTAAGGGGTTGCATTTCAAGAAAGATGTAAATCGAAGCATAGAAGCTACACTGATGCAGACTGGGCAGGGGCAGTTAATGACAGGCGCTCCACAAGCGGTTACTGCAGCTATGTTTGGGGTAATCTCGTGACATGGAGGAGTAAAATGCAGTCTGTTGTGGCACACAACAGTGCTGAAGCTGAGTATCGAGCATTGTCCCACGGTATATGTGAAGGAATGTGGTTACAACGGCTAATGGGAGAACTAAAATTATCCTATACAAAACCTATGACATTATACTGTGACAACCAGGCAACGGTTAGCATAGCTCATAACCCTGTACACCATGATCGTACCAAGCATGTGGAAATTGATCGCCACTTTATTACAGAGAAAATTAACAAAGGGGAAGTTTGTGTTTCATATCTACCTACAAGACAACAAGTAGCAGATGTGTTAACCAAAAGCTTGAGCAGAAAAATGTTTGAAGAAATTATGGGCAAGCTGGATTTGATTAACATCTACACTCCAGCTTGAGGGGGAGTGTTGGAATCCCTTAAATTAAGCAGATTTTCTACCTTAGTTCTAGGAATTTCCTTGTACTATTAGCTGTAATCTAATTACTAATTTTTAGGGATAGGATAATTTCTAGAGATTATTTCCTTTTTATTTTTTCTGCTATTCTTTAAAAGGTTGTATTCAGATTAGAAGAAATAAGAATTATTCTTCTTCCTAAACTTGTTCAGTATATTCCAATAATTGGGGGACTTCTGGTACCCTATTCATAATACCTTTTCTAAGTCTCGAGACCAATAGCTGTAGTAGAGATACATAAGCCGTAGTCCTCTATTTCCATGATTTCTTAAAGCTATACAAGCCCTCAGGTCTGTCTAACAAGAGCCTTCTTATGTTTTCTCTTTCTTTCATTTCTGTAGCATCCAGGAAATATTGCTGTTGATGATGTTAACGGTGGACGGTTGATCTTCTATGACTTTGGCATGATGGGAAGGTAATTTCCTATGCTAGTTTTAGCTATTTGAAATAAGCAGGTTGGATAGAAAGCTTCTCAGGATGATTGGTGACTTCTCCCGACATAAATCTACTGTTTTTGGCACCTTGCAGTATCAGTTCAAACATCAGAGAAGGTTTGTTGGAAGCATTCTATGGAGTTTATGAGAAGGATCCTGATAAGGTAATTGTGTCTTTAAGAAACAGCCATATCATGCATTAGTTTGTTGACTTCCATAATTCCATTGTTATATTCAGTTACTGATTAAGTCAACCTCAATAGGTCCTTCAAGCAATGGTTCAGATGGGTGTTCTTGTGCCTACTGGAGATATGACAGCTGTCAGACGGACGGCACAATTCTTCCTTAACAGGTGGATTAATGAAGAGAAAACTCCTATGATGTTAACTTTTCAGGGAATCCTTAAGTTTATTTTGTCTAATATGATAATCTTGGTGTAAAGTGTGCTTTTCTATGCTTGTCTGAAACTGGAAAGAGAAATAGTTTATTTTTTCTGCAAAATTAGTAATTGGATATGGCGATATGCTCTTTTCCTGTTGACCTTAAGTTTAGAAGTTAGTGTAAAGCATTTTATTTAAATGGGTAAACAAAGGGCATGGCTCGCAAAAGTGATGTGCATTAGAGTTGTCTCTTTCATCTGATATTCTGTTGAATGTGAAGTACATAAATGCAATTATTTCAGTTTTGAAGAGCGTCTTGCTGCTCAAAGAAGGGAGAAAGAAATGGCTACAGCAGAACTTGGATTTAAGAAACCATTGACAAAGGAGGAAAAGATGGAGAAAAAAAAGGAACGCCTGGCTGCAATTGGTAATACATTTGGTGCTCTTTTTTTTCTCTCCTAAATGTAAACTAAGTTTTTACACTCTTGAATGCAATCGGTAAGGATTCAATATTGAGCCAACTAACTCGGCAAGGAGGACATGAGACCTTTCAAGACTCACTAAGCATCTAATAGGCTAATTTATTTTGCAAGTTATTTGACATTTATAATACATGGACATACATATACAAGCAATCAGAGGAAAAAGATAATGTTAGCTTCTTTATTAGCAGATCAGTTCAGAAAAAAAAAATCGTGTTATATGTCTTTGAAAATATTGCCTCGCTTGCAAGGTCTGGTCTTTTTCCTCCTCTTAAGTCTTAACAAGAACAGTGTCCATCATGTACACATTACATGTGGTTGGATACTGAAAGCTCTTGAAAACTTGAGTTGTCTTCCTTTATATTTGGTTCAGTTGATAGATCTTAGAAAGGCCTTCCTCTTAAGTTGGAACGGTTTTTCTTCTGATCCATTGAATTCCATTTATACCCCTTTGAGCTGATATTCAGCGGTTTACCCTTTCATTTTTTCTCTAAAAATAGCAGGTTCCTGCTTCTCATAAATGTTCCATTACCTGAACAGGGGAAGATTTATTAGCCATTGCAGCAGATCAACCCTTCCGATTCCCTGCCACATTCACATTTGTTGTCAGATCATTTTCAGGTAATACATTAACCTGGTGGCTTTATTTATATTCATGCTGTATTGAACAAAAACTTGAGCACAACATATTATTTCACCTGCAGTATTAGATGGCATAGGGAAGGGCCTTGATCCTCGGTTTGACATAACTGAGATTGCAAAACCGTGAGTGTGGTTTTATCTCCTTAAGATCCTTATAATTTTCACTTACCTTTTTAAGGTTTAGTCATTCATTTTGTCTTTATATCTGATTATCTTGCATTTTATTTCTCCTAGCTATGCACTGGAGTTGTTAAAATTTCGTGAAGCTGGAGTTGAAGTTGTCTTGAAGGCAATATTCTAATCTTTGATTCTAGTTTTGAGTTTTATTTTTCATGATACAGTTCCATTTTCATGACGACATATATAAATATTTCAGGACATCAGAAAGAGATGGGACAGACAGTCCCGTGCGTTCTACAACTTATTTAGGCAGTCTGATAGAGTTGAGAAGCTTGCTGAAACCATCCAAAGATTGGTAGGGTTCGAGTTTCCTTCTATAATTTAGTCTGAAAGGTTAAAATAGTTACTGTATTAAATTGATGTTGCAAAATGCTTCATATTACAGGAACAAGGTGATCTGAAGCTTAGAGTACGAACTTTGGAGGCTGAAAGGGCTTTCCAACGTGTTGCTGCTGTTCAGAAGACAGTAGGAAGTGTGAGTTAAATTACATATATATATTATTTGTTCTTTTTGTCTAATATTGTAGTTTGAGATATGTTTTTAACTATGAAACCATTTAAAATTCCTTTAAACATCATTTTGCACCGTTGAATTATTGGCTTTCCCACATTTCCAAGTGGATGCAGAAAGTTTCTTGTTTTTTGGGTAACATTAAGTTCTCTTATATGAATACTTCCATAGGTTGGCAAATTGTTAGCTAGGGATGCAGGCCAGCATTATCCCCTTCCCATTCTGTGCTTATATTCCCTTGGCATTATATTCCAATGGGGCATTTGGGAGAACTTCAAAAGCGATGGGATTTGTGGCAATGAAGTTCATGAGTTGCATGATGTACATGCTTTTCATGTAGTTGTTGTAATGGTTTTGATGGTAGCAGTGAAAATCTGGCTTCAAGAAATTTAAAATGGATGGAATATAATGTGTTTCAGATATTACTAGAATTGAAGGGTCTTATAGCTTACTGAATTTCTTTTTTCCATTTATTATTCTCATACACACATTCTTCGTAGCTTTTGAATATATTCTACATTATGGAAAACATTCGGAATATTTTACTTGGTTACAATGTTCCTTTTTACCTATAAACAGGCAGTAGCTGCTGGAAGCCTGATCAACCTTGCAACAATTTTGTATCTCAATTCCATAAGAGTAAGCTCTCTACTTTATATGAATGAAGCTATATGCATATTACTACAACCCTCAGTCCTGACTATCTCTGTAATCATTTGCTCTTATGGTCATCGTTTTAGGTGCCAGCAGTTGCTGCATATGTCATCTGTGCATTTTTCAGCTTTCAAGTTCTTATTGGTATTATTAAGGTGAAAAAATTTGACCAGCGAGAAAGGTTGATAACTGGAACTGCTTGAGTAACAGGTGAGCAAATCTTATTTCTTTTTACACTCTATGCATCTTGTTTTAAGCTCCCCCCTTCAGCTTTATAAGATTATAAATGAGATCCATTAGTGTTGTTTTAAACACCTGTAGTACTGACTACTGATAAGATTGAGGATATGCTTGATAGAGTGGAAAAGTTAGAAAGAAGATTGAGGAAAGATTATCATTTTTCAGACCTATGAACAAACAAATCACTCCAAAAGATGAAAGAAAATGAGATTGGTATGTATGAGTGAAGTGTGTACATTTACAAGCTTTGAACTTTGTCTTTGCAGATTCAACTCAAACCAAGCTTTGATGATAAAACCAAATTCCAGCCACAGAAACAAAGTGAGACATGGTGCATTTTGGTTTGTTAATTCAACAGAAATGAAAGCCTTCAAATTCAAACTTGGTAAATTTAGTGAGTGAGATATTTAACAGGTATGCACCGAGGATGGGCTCACAGAGATGTTGATGATGTTGTAGGTGAAAGCCTTCATATTCCCAAGTCTTGAGTTTGTAAATTTTTGTTTTATTCAACTTTTAATCTACCGGGCCCGGCGGGCTGATTTTCATGTAGCAAGTCTTTTAGGCATAGCATAATGTGTATAATACATTAACATACATGAGAAGATTGCGTAATTTGTAAGCTGTATACCATGTGCGTGCACGATTACCAAATTATAGTTTCTATTGGACTTGACAATTTCTACATGCGTATCTGTATTGTTTTTTATTGATCAACCGTATAAATATAAACAAAAGAGGGGTTAATGAAAAATGTAAAAATCTTAAGGACAAACTATAATAAAAATGATAATGTGGGGTCAGTTATCCTCAATCTACGTACTAACTTTGTCCCTATTTGTTACATTTTTTTTCAAAGAACAAGGTGGATGAGGTGGTGGTGGTCTTTTGAGGTGAGTTGGCACTTGGTTGTTAAAATGAGAAAAAAAAAAAAAAAAGAGCAAAGTAAAGCTTGGGGACTGGGGTTGTAAAATTGTTGAATTGAAGCACCAACTTGTAACGTTTGAAAAGGGAGGTATATATATTGGAGATGAATGGAAGCTATTGATTAGCTGTCAGTCACTTGATGCATCTTTTTAATTATCATTCAAACTCAGTACTGTAAAGCAGATAGCCGTCCACTAACTCTTCATATTTGACCTCTAATTAATCAACACTTCTCCATTTGTAAAATAGTTCTGTTGAATTTGAACATTAAGGACTTATTTGATTGGGTGGAAAAAGAAAATGAGAAAAAAATAGAAAGAAAGTAAATGTTGACTGTGTTAATTCCATCCAAAAAAAAAAGTTGTAGGAATGGTGAAGAGGATGAAGTCAAAATTTTCAAATATTTTAGTCCAAATTGAGAGCATTTGAGAATGTTTTATAATCAAAGTGTGAGTGGAGCCGTGTTGTATTCTGGCTGGCATTATGTAAATCTTGATATGCTACAACTTACTTTTTAAACTTCTTGGCTGCATTTGTATTGTATTTAACAAATCAATAATAGCTACTCTATATAGTAAACACTCTGGTAATACTGACGGAAAACTTTCCATCGTTAATCACTATTCTCTAGCACTGCAAGCCCAAAGTGATTGGATCCTTTAACCTCAACCAACTCATTACTTATCGTCGCCAAAAACCCTACAAACAAATTCTATAGCATACGCATGTATTTAATATAGACTCAATAATGACAATGATGATGATGTTTCTTTAAGGAAATTATAAAGTGTTTTGTTTTGTTTTTATTTTTCATATCTATTTTATTAGTTATGTTTTGAGTTTGCACTTATCCTTGTTTAACAATAGGGTAAACTTAGAGTGATAAACGAGTCGTTCGGATCGGATTTGGGTTGTGTTATTTTGGGTCGGGTTGATTTTTGGTTTCAGGTGGATCAGGTTTGATTTGAATTTAGTTTGGGTCTATGTTATTTCGGATCGAGTCGGGTTAATATCGGATCGGTTGACTTTTCGGGTAATGTCAATGTCGGGTCGGTTGCTTTTCGGGTCGGGTCAATATCGAGTCGGTTGCTTTTCGGATTTGGTCAATGCTGGGTCGATCAGCTTTCAAGTTGAGTCAATATATGAATATGATCTTTTAAATGAGAAAAATGATATTAAACTATTACTAAAGATAGTTATTAATTAGTAATATAACAAAAAAATAAGAATAAAATATAAATATTTGAGGAAATTAAATTCGGGTTGATTTTCGATTCAGGTTGCTTTTAGTTCGGTTGATTTTCAGTTTGGGTTGTTTTCTGTTTTAGTTAATTTCGATTCGGGTTGAATTTCGGTTTAACTAAATTCGGGTCAATTTTATTTCAGATTCGGGTCATTTTAGAGCATCATGTTCGGGTCTATATCAGGTCTCGAGTTTCGGGTCAAGTTTGTCAAGTCTAGGTAAACTACAATATTGGTCACTTATATTTCATAAGTATTTATTTTTACTCACCAAATTTTAAAAATAACGTTGTGGTCACTTACGTTATCGATTTATAAATTTTTTATAACTAAACGTTAAAAGGTTGTTAGTTTGATGACTAGACATGTTAATAAAAGGGTTGATTATTAGATTTACTCTCTTAAACTTCAAATAAAATATCAATTTACTCTTTAATCTGACTAAATCAACGTAGTCAGTCGCCGCACACCTCCATCGTCAGTCAGACAATACATAAATGTAACAATACAAATCTTTCCTTATTTTATGACATAAAATCAATACTACATCCCCTCCGCCACCATCTGCTGTGCTCCGTCGCCTACTACCGGTCCTTAAAAATTGACCTATAAGCCTAGAAGGTTGGTTGTAGGGATGGGCATTTACCCGACCTGGCTTGATCGGGTCGGATTATTTCATAAAAATCGAGTTCGGGTCAGATCAGGTTTTTTAAATGGTAAAATTGGGTTGGGTTTAGGGTGCGACATGTGACTAATAATGTAATTTTCTCTTAAATTTTTTTAAGGATATTCACAATAATGCTCACTCTTTATATATATTTTTACAATGAGGTCATTAAAATTACTTTTTTACAATTAAGTCCTTAAAATTTATTTTTTTTACAATTAAATTCCTAAAATTTATTATTTTTAATAGCCCGGTCGGGTCGGGTTTGAGTATATAGTTTTCGGGTTGGGTCGAGTTTGAGTTTGAAGTATATATTTTCGGGTTGGGTTCGGGTGGGCGAAAAACCCGACCCGTGCCCATCTAAAATCAAACAAGTAGACCGCTCAGACAAAAAAAAATTGTCAATGAACTTGTCATTATCCATGAATATCTATTTGTATACTTAAAGAGACTTCAATCCAATTGAATCTTCAGCACTGTTTGTTTTTCTTCTCTCTCTTAATCAGAAGAAAGAAATTTTCTCTGTAAAATTCCTTTTGTTTCCATGCAAATGGCTTCTTTTTTCTTTTTCTTTTTCTTCTTCTTTTTTACTTCTTACGTTGTGGGATTACATTTGCTATGTTTGACTTGTTTCTTCTTCGGTGTAGATATAATTTTTTTGTTATTTTTATTGAAGGAATGAAGTTTGAGCTGCTTTAGATATATTTTTCAATGCTTGATTTAAGTTAGAGGAAAACGGAAATTAGAAAAACTGAGTATAAAGTAATTTTCATCTCAAAGAGAAATATATTCCCCCCATAAATTTCTAGCTGGTTGCTGCGAGATGGTTATCAAAGAAGTTAATGGTCGTGACTCTGTTAAACTGTTTTGTTTTAGGGCAATCCTTTGGGTGCTGAGTGTCGTTAAGGGGTAAATCGATACTTTATCTAAAGTTTAGAGTCAAATTAATATTTATTTAGAGTTGGTGAGTCAAATTATTAATTAACCCTTTTTACTATCGTTGTGTGTCAATCAAACTAACGACTTTTTAACGTTAAGTGACCAAAACTTTATAAATCAATAACAGAAGTGAGTAAAACGTTATTTTTTTAAATATAATGAGCAAAAGTAAATACTTATAAAACATAAGTGATTAATGATGGAGTTTCCCTTAACAATATCATCTTTTATATTCAAACTTTGAAATAAGACTAGTTTATGGTGTAGTCTAAGCAATTAATCCAAAACAATTATCAATTCTCCTTCTTAACCTTGTATTGACTCCTCTTTTTTTATTTCCTTTTTCTTCGAAAATTACAGTGATGTATGAGACCCATAGGAGACCTATGGGAGGAGGATGACACCCTAACCATTGAATCAAAAGTTCCATATTAGATTTAGGGGTAAAAATTGAAATATAAAAATTAATACTTGTTAATTTTTTTTTAAAATGACATTTTAAATGAGAGAATTTAAAAATTTAAAAGTAACCAAATAATTGATACAAATGAAACACTAAACTTAATTAAGTGGTTAAGAGCGTTAGTGTGAGTCTAATTTCAATTTTTTTCATGATTTTCACCAATAACACAAAACATCCACTTATCAAAAAGAAAAATATCACCTTCCAAAGGGAATAAGGCATGCTCTGCATTTTAATTTGATTTGAAAAATTCTTTTCGAAACTTGAACTTTTTAATTTTTAACTTTTTTTTTTCAAAAAGTATTTTTGAGTTACTATTTTAAATTTGTCTATATTTAATATTGACAAATTATTGATAGATTTTTGTCAATATATTTGCATATGTATAGTTGACTTTCCTTTTAACCGTAGTATATATATATATATATATATATATATATATATATATATATATATATATATATATATATATATATATATATATATATATATATATATAGGATTTTATTTTGATGCACAAGCTGTGTAAATTTTTTTACACAATCCTTTTATAAAATTTAAAATCTAAATTACAAACCCTAGCAACCTAAAACCTAAACCCTAAGCCCTAAACCCTAAACTCTAAATTCTAACCATAAACTTTAAATTATATACCCTACATACTAAACCCCTAAACCCTAACCTAAAATCTTAAACCCTAAACCCTAAAATTAAAGGGCTTGTGTAAACTTTACTAAAATTTACACAAGCTTGTGCATCAAAGTATTTTCCATATATATATATATAGGTTTCCGAAACTGTAACTTAGATACAAGAAATACAATAGATTTTTTTTTTATTTTGTTGAGATATTTATTTTGATATAACTCAATGAAAATGTTTTTGGACCCGAACAAAATATTGCAAAATTAATTCAAGGTCCATTTAACTTGAAAATTACATTTGAAAGAGTTTTGAAAAGATTTTTGACTCGAACAAATTTTTAAAATGTCTTAAAAGTAAAAAACTGACTGCTCGTACTGGTACGGTCTTTCCTCGTACCGATACACAAAAGCTTTTTTATTTTCAAAGAGCAGTTCGCGTACCGATATGAAAGCCTTCGTGCCGATACCCGAAGTACCGTACCGATACGTATGTATTGTGCATCGATACGCTCTCCATTTATGTGCAACGACTCTTTCTTATTTTGACAGGTACCGTACCCACTTCCGAGTATCAATAACCAAGGTTGAAAAAATGCAATTATGGATGGAATTAAAGTTTTTAATGGCTAGTTTTTAACAACTACCTTTCCAATGGCTAGTTTTTCATTCCATACTATAAATACAAACTAATGACACTTGAAGAAGGATATGGTGGACATACAAGCTTAAAGATCAAGACGATATGATTTTACTGTTTATTCATTGTAATCTCTGCATTTCTTTAGTCCAATCCTAGTGAGTCAAAAAGTGTAAACACCCACCTAGAAAGATAATTTGTTTACAAATGTTAAGACCTCATTCTTTTAGAGATATGTTCTAGTTGACCCTTATAAAAAAATAGAGAGAATGTTCTATCTTAGCCCGTGAAAAGATAAAGATGTAAAGGTTAGCCCTTTAGCCTAAAAAAAGGAAGAATTCATTGTTAGTGAATTGGAAAATCCTTAGTGTGGATGCTAAGGTCGTGAATGTAGAACTTAGTTAGAATAGGGATGGGCATTTTACCTGATCCGATCAGGTTCTGACCCGGCCCGATCGAGTCGAATTTTTAATGAAAAAATTGGGTTTGGGTCAGGTTTTTATTAAGGGTAAAGTCGGGTCGGATTTGGGTTTAGCGTAGAAAATATCCGACCCGATTCGGGACTAATTGTGTAATTTTCCCTAAAATGTTTAGGAATATTTATAATAATACCCCCTCTCTCTCTATATATATATATTTATAATTAGGTCCTTAAAATTGAATTTTTATTTACAATTTAGTCTTTCAAATTATAATTTTTTTACAATTAAGTCTCCTAAAATTATTATTTTTTTACAATTAGGTCCTTAAAATTAATTTATTTTCTATAGGTTAGGTGTTAGGCTCGATATCCTTCAATCAAATTGCTTGCCAAGTGTGGAGAAGATTGATTTTTGAGTGTTTTTAGTGCAAGCAAAAATTGGAAAATTTTGGACAAGGATTTAGAGTGCTTCGACTTTCTAACCAAAGTCCACATCCACTACCTTAGCTACCCACGAAGGATTTCCCAAATCCACTCTTGAATTTCTTACCCTTTTCTAGGCTTAGGAGGCAATCTTTACACACTCAAAGCTTTCTAACCCAAAGCTTGAGTAAACCCTCTTTTACAAAGAGAAATAAGAGCAAACAAGAAATCCCTCACAAGGTAGATAGTTTGCACTTTTAAGCACTCGCCCAATCCTAAACACTTGAGCAAATATAACAATGTAAGCTCACAAGTGTTGTGTTGAGTTGATCACACAATTGCAAATGGACAAGAGAGGGGTGAATTGCCAATTAAAATTTTGGTGGGAGGTATGAATGAAAAATAAAAGTGACACAAGTGGTTAGAGTGGTTCAAGTTCTCCAAATGAACTCTATATCCACTACCTTAGTGCCCACTAAGGATTTTCAACCAATTCACTACTTGAATTCTTCCCCTTTTCTTGGATGAGGAGGTAATCTTACAAATTTGATTAAGCTTTCGACCCAAAGCTTAATCCACTCACTTTTACAAAGATAAGGATTTGGTAAACTCAAACAATTCCTCTCAAAGGATAAATGTTTATGTAACGCCCGTGTTTTGGGGTTAGGAGTTAGTCGGGTTAGTGGTCCGAGTCGGTAAAGTTAAATTAAATCAATTTGACTTTGACTTGGGCTAATTGAGTTTTAAAATAAAAAGGAGGGACCAATGCCGTTATTTAACCGAAATGTTTTAAAAGCTAGACAACTTTTAGAATTTTAAATGAGAACAAAAAGTAAAAGCCATCATCTTCTCTCCCCACTCCCCTCTTCCAACGTGGGAAACCTTCAAAACCCCCTAATACCCTAAGTCACTATTCCATTAAATTCATTCTTCATTCCAAGGCCATTTTCAGAGGTAATAACATTTTCTAACTCTCCTTTTCATCCTCTATCTCTACATGGCCATATATTTAAAAACTACCAACTTTTGAAAGTTAGGGTTTAATGAAAGTTAAGGTTTTTATGGGGTTTTTCATCTTGTCTTGAAATGTTAAGTTGGGTTTTAGTTTATTCACATTAAAATGTACATTATATGTTAAAATGGTTAGGTTTGGGTGAAAACCCGAAATGGGTTCTTGTGGCAATTTTTAGGATGTCAAAAACTTTGTTTTTGGTGGGTTTTAGGTTTAAATTGAAGGGCTGATGGTTTGGGTATGTTAGGAAGGTGTTTTGGGATCATTTGGGAGTTTGAAAATGAGATTTTCAGCTAGGGTTTGAAGGAGCACGAAAATGGGCTTTTTGGGGGATATTTTGATTGAAAAATTTGTTAAAGCTTGGCTTGAGCTTAGGAGTTGAGTGGTGACTGAGGTTTAGCATTGATTGGGAATAATGGATGTGTTTTTGATTGGCTAGAAGCAAGAGGAGACGTTGGAGAGGCATCGAGATCGAATCCGGGCTTGTAGGAGGCTTTTTTTGGTTGCTAAAGAAAGGTGGTGAGTGACTTTAAATGTGTTTTAAAGTTTGGTTCAAGTGTGTGTAGTGTATGAGTTGAAATGTGCTTGGTAGGCCATTTCTATGTAGAATTGAATTGGTAACTTAGCTCTTGATTTCCTCTAAATGCTATTTGTACTTTGCCTATTTATGCTCTTGTGAATTGTGAGTTGATTTGCACATGTGTATGTGATGAGCATGAGATATGTTTGTTGGATACAAGATGTGGTAAATGAAAATTGGCACTAATTAACTTACCGGGTGTAAATGATCGATCATTAGGATTAGTGTGCACACAAATTGAGTCAAAACGTATGTGGCCTTGATGGCGTTTAGTCATCAAGGACGAGTACGGTGATGTAATATTCCACCGGAAATTTATATATATTCTACGAGATGATGAGTGGAATCCCATCCGTAGGGCATGTGGTGATGAGTGGAATCCCGCCCATGCAAGGTCTGGTGATGAGTGTAATCCCACCGAGGTAAAGTGATTGTTGAGATTAAATCCGCACATCCGGGTAATCTAATAGTGGCCAATTGAACTTGTTCTATTAATTGTAATGTGTGATATTGATATGTGATGTTGAGCTTAGTATGATGTGAGATGCCATACATGACTCTTGAAAGACTAGCTAGGTCTACTTGTGAATTTACCTATTCATGTTAGATATGAGAAGTATGGAATACATGCTTGAACCCTGCATTGTTGATGTTTTCAGTTTTAGAGCATCCTCACTAAGCTTATACCTTACGCTCTCATTTTCAACAATGCAGATCATTAGCGTGGTGTTAGCTCAGAGCAAGGTAAGAAGGGCTTTCCAAATTTTTGTTGCTCAAGTACGGTTATTAATTATGTAGTAGCTTAGCAATGTGGCAAGAGTGTATGTTTTGAATGAGCTATGTATGACTCATATATGTGTTTGATGTTTATAACTTGACTTGGATTGTAAACATGATTTGTCTTGCCAAATGCTTGTGTGATGTATGCCTTATGGATGTTTAAGATTACTTTTGATGGCTTGTACACCTATTTGAAGTGAATTGTGCCTTTTGGCTTTTATGTCTTCAAGCATGCCTTTTTATGATATGTTGTTAATGTGTAATTGCTAAGTACGAATGTTTCACCATATGCCTTGTGGGTGTTTGAACATGCTTGACATAGGATGTATGCCTCTAGACTTGGTTTGCTTGTGTTGTGTGCCTTTAGGGGTCCTTTGGGACCTTTAGACTTGTTGAAATTCGCCTAAGTCTGGTTTTCAAAGGTTGCAGACAGCACGCGTTTCGAAACGGGCTGGGCCGTTTCAGAACGGGTAGGCTTCAGGGACCCCGTATCGGAACGCGTTTCGATACGGTTTGGCCTCTGAGAACCCCTGTTCCGATACGCGTATCGGAACATTTTGGCTACTGGAATTCTGAGAAAATGACGAGATGAAGGTGTTTCGAAATGGGTCTAAGGGTTTCGAAACGGTCAAAATCTCGTTGACCACGAGAAGTTGACTGTTGAGGGCGTTTCGGGACGGTTGACCTCCGTTTCGATACGGCCCCTTTGTATGGGCTTTGAGGCAGTTGACCTGGTCAAGGCGTTTCGATACGCCTCAAGAGTGTTTCGAAACGGCCTATTTAAAGGATTAAAATTGGACTGTTTAAATGTTGTCTTGGGTTCGAATGTTTACCTTCTGCAATTTTATTCCGCTGTTTGATCATATAGGATTCGAATGAGCCTTTAAAGAAGATTAAGTTAAAGAAAAAAAATTAGGGTTGCTAACCGAGGGGGAACCTTAACGGGTTTCGCTTCGGTTTTCCCCGTGTGACCCACTCGGACCGGTCATTCGGCCAGACCGGGACGAGGGGGTTACAGTTTACCCAAATACAATTTCAAACTCCCCAAACTCACAATACAAGATAACAAATAAAATCACTAGAGTTGGGAACAAGATTTGACTTTGAAGAGCACTAGGGTTTGAATTTTTACTTTGATGTTGCTTGTAGGTTCAATAGTTGTTGCTTGGTCAATTGAAGCTTGTTTTTATACCCTTGCATTGAATTTAAGCCGTTTGGGTAGTTGGGATCATCAATAGAGCCGTTGGGAGCAATTTTCCCGCATAAAATGCAGCTCTGCAGCATACCGTATCGGTACTCGGGAAGGGCGTATCGATACCTGCATCAAAGATGAAAGAGCCGTTGTGTCTGCAAACAAGGCGTATCGATACGCATAGAAGGTGTACCAGTATGGTTTTAAGGGGCGTATCGATACGGTAGGCCGTATCGATACTGTCTTTGCTAACTGGAATCCCAAGTCAAGTTTTCATAAAAAGCGTATCGATACGCATACCAAGCGTATCGGTACAATATAGCGGTCTTTTAAAAATTGGGAAACCAATCAACTGACAAGTAACGGTCTAAAAATTAAATGCTTAGATTTTTCAAAGATATGCTTATCGTATCGATACGGTTGCAAAGCGTATCAGTACGGTTTCATGAAAAGAGTTGCTCAGATGAATATCGTATCGATACGGTTGCAAGGCGTATCGGTACAGTAAGTCCATTAAAATTTCAGTGGCAAAAGAGGGTATCGATACACATAAGGGTATCGATACGGCTGGGCGTTTCTGTATACTTTGGTTTGAAAATCAAAATTCCAGTAGCCAAAGAGGGTATCAATACGCATAAGGGTATCGATACACCTGGGCGTTTTTGCATAGTTTGGCTTGAAAAACATATGAAAAGACTTAGAGAATTTTATATGTTTAAGAGCATGTCTTTAGATATTATTTTGTTTAAAAATACTTGTCAATTTTGAGACTTTAAAGAGTACTTAAAAATTTATTGTTTTGCAAATTGGTCCTTAAGTTTATGTGTTATATCAAAATCAATTTCGGTTTCACAATCTCCCCCTTTTTGATATAACAAAACCATAAATAAATTTTTAAGTTTTTGAAATTTGAAAAGCTTTCTCCCCCTTACTTTAAGATAGATTTTCAAAAATAAAACATTGACTCTATGATCCTTCTCCCCCTTTTTGTTAGATCAAATATAATACAAGGATAATAGCAACATAAAGGCAACGATAATTCATTAAACTTAAAGCAATCATAAGAGTTCAAATGCATAAACTTAAAATTAAACATAATAGTTCAAATGCATAAACTTCAAAGCAAACATCATAATCCAAACTTTAAAATCCTAAAAACATAGATAATAAGCATAGATTTAGATCCTAAAAACAAGAGTGCAATAACATAATATAAAAGACTAAATGCCCTAATATGAGATGCATGAACTACTCGTCCCCTTCTTCATCATCATCATCATCGTCCTCCTCATCTTCTTCTTCATCTTCTTGAGAGGGTTGATTCCTTCGGTTTTGGTTGAGCCAAGCACCATGGAAGGCGGTAAGAGAAATATCCATGGAGTTTTGGCGAGAAGCCATGGTGTCCATTTTCTTCTCCATACCTTTGACGCAATCTTTTAAGGATGTGAATCGAGTATCCATCGCGGTAAACTTCTCATTTAGGAAAGTCATGAGAGTACTCATGGAGGAGGAATCAAACAGAGCACGGTGAGAGCTCGAAGAAGCACGAGAAGCATCGACCGGAGCATCTTGTGGAGGATCTTGAGTGTTGCAAACCCATTCATTACCAACATAAGAAAAACCGGAATGAGCTAGAGAACGCTCATCTATGGGTAGGCCAAGGGTTTCGGGAAAGTCATGTGAACAATCAATGCCAAGGGAATGAAGGAGATAACTCAAAGTCGTTGAGTAGTAAAAGGATGAGATTTGTTTGGTGTGACGGTGTTGGACTAAAAAGACAAGGTCGACAAACATAATTTGACAAAGATTTGGACGTTGACCTTCTCTAAAACACCTAAGCCAAAAATCATATGTTTGACGAATAGTTGAATATTTCCCACCCGAT
Source organism: Hibiscus tridactylites (assembly GCA_958450335.1). Classification (NCBI taxonomy): domain Eukaryota; kingdom Viridiplantae; phylum Streptophyta; class Magnoliopsida; order Malvales; family Malvaceae; genus Hibiscus; species Hibiscus tridactylites. The sequence goes on from OY288285.1 coordinate 60,948,750, forward strand.
GGACGTAGAAACCAAGAGACAAGAAGATGAAGGATACGATCATGAGCATTTAAAACTTTTGCTGAGCCTAAAGGACCCGTACCCAAGGATTGTTCATCATCAATACCAACATTTTCAAAACCAAAGACATTACATAAAATTGTTTGATCAATTTGAAAGGTTTTGCCCATAACAGAAGATTCAATATCAATGACATTCTCCCTAGCTTCATCATGAACACATACGACATTAGAAAAGAATACGATGACTAGATTCCTATATAGGATAAGAGGAATGCTAAAAAAAGGTAAAAACTTCCATTGCTTAATCAAAGATAGGTATTGGAATTTAAAACGGACAGAACTTAAGAATGGGATTGACACAACACGTTCTTCCCTAAGGTTCATACCTTGAAAGAGTTTATATCGTTCTATATCACCGGCATCAGGAAAACTTTATTGGATGATATAAGGAATATTAGGTGTAGGATTACCATCGATATCCTCATTAGGATTAGAAGTAGAACGATGACGCTTATTTCCCTTTTTCGGTGGTGCCATAACCCTGAAAACACATCAAAAACGATTCGAATATGTATACAATTAACATCCTATTCAATCCAATAAATTCTAATAATTCATGGTAATTGTAAAACGAATTTTAATTTTAAAAAGACATTTACAATTCTAAAAAAATTTAAAAGAAAACAGATTTTAAAAAAGGATTCGAATAGAGAATATATTCGAATGAAAATTTTTGATTTTTGGAAAATTTTTTATGAAGAAGTTGAAACCCATAATAATCAAACATGTTTTGTACAAAAATTCAATTGAAACAATAATAAAAATCAAACGAAAATCAAAGAAAATAGAAAAGAGGAGTTTTATACCTTGAATCTTAGATTGGATGAAAGAGGTGATGCGAATGCACAAGATTTGTTGACAAAGCTTAGCCTTGATGTGGAGATTAAAAACCCTCAAAGAATTTTTAAGATTGATGGTAAAATTTGAAGGATTGAGGGGGTTTTTATAGGGTATTGCGGCTAGGGTTTTGGAGAGAAAAGAGGGGTTTTGTTTTCTAAACCTTTTTAACAATAACAGCCCTAAATAGCCTCTTTGTCGAGACCGTATCGATACGCTATACACGCGTATCGATACTCTTTAACCCTAATTTTATATTCGTCGTTACTACCGTGTCGATACGCGGGACCGTATCGGTACGCATTGGCTTTTACTATTTCCCTTGACTTATACCGTATCGATACGCGGGGTCGTATCGATACTCGTTTATCTTCAAAGATTCCCAGTTATCAACCCGTATCGATACGCTTCAGCCGTTTCGATACTCCTTTACCAGATTAGGCATTTTTGACAGTTTTTAGTGCAAAAATCCAATTTGAAACGTCCCTAAATGCTTGTACATGTCCTATGAACAAGTTTTCATGGCTAAACTTAGTGCATACCCCCTAGCAACATGCATAGAAGCAAAAAGAACAAAATTAACACAAGCATGAATCACAAACAATTTCAAGCAAATTTTTGACATTTTAAGACCTAAAAGGGGTCAAGAAAGGCTAGTTAAACCTAACTCTCTCCTAAGGGTCCAAAAGCACTCTTTATCTAAAGGTTTTGTAAATATATCCGCTAATTGGTTCAAGGTGTCAACAAACTCTATAGCAACATCATTTTTCAAAACATGATCTCTAATGAAATGATGTCTAATTTCTATGTGTTTAGTTCTAGAGTGTTGGATGGGATTCTTAGTGAGACAAATGGCACTAGTGTTTTCACACCTAAGGGGTATGGTTTCTATTTCAACACCATAATCTAAGAGGTGTTGCTTCATCTAAAGGACTTGAGCATAACAACTCCCTAAGGATATGTACTCCGCTTCGGTGGTAGATAAAGATACGCTATTTTGTTTCTTAGAGAACCAATATACGAGCATACTACCTAAGAATTGGCATGTCCCAGAAGTACTTTTCCTATCTATCTTACATCCCCCATAATCCGCATCCGAATAAGCATGAAGGCTAAAGAAGAATCTTTAGCATACCAAAGGCCTAAGGTAGGTGTGTCTCTAAGGTATCTAAAAATTCTCTTAATGGCAATTAAGTGTTATTCTCTAGGACTAGCTTGAAACCTAGCACACAAGCAAACACTAAACATAATATCTGGTCTACTTGCGGTAAGGTAAAGCAAAGAACCTATCATGGATCTATAAAGCTTAGAATCAACACACTTACCTCCTTCATCTTTCTCAAGCTTTACTGAAGAACTCATAGGTGTGGCTTGAGGTTTTGCATTCTCCAAGCCGAACTTTTTGAGCATATCATTCACGTACTTAGCTTGATTTATGAAGGTGCCATCTTTCCTTTGTTTGATTTGGAGTCCCAAAAAGAATGAGAGCTCCCCCATCATGCTCATCTCGAACTCACCTTGCATTAGCTTAGAAAATTCTTTACAATAACACTCATTAGTAGAACCAAAAATGATATCATCAACATAGATTTGTACTACTAAGATGTCATTGTTATATCTTTTTATTAAGAGTGTAGTATCCACCTTTCCTTTTTCAAAACCCTTTTCAATTAAGAAATTTGAAAGTCTCTCATACCAAGCTCTAGGAGCTTGTTTTAAACCATAAAGAGCTTTTGTTAGTTTAAACACATGGTTTGGAAATTTTGAATCCTCAAAACCCGGTGGTTGATCAACATACACTTCTTCATTTATAAAACCATTTAAAAAGGCACTTTTCACATCCATTTGAAAAATCTTGAAATTATTATAACATGCAAATGCTAAAAGCATCATAATGGCTTCCATCCTAGCTACGAGTGCATATGTCTCATCAAAATCAATTCCCTTTTCTTGGGTATAGCCTTGAGCAACAAGCCTAGCCTTGAGCAACAAGCCTAGCCTTGTTTCTCACTATATTACCACTTTCATCTAATTTATTCCTAAATACCCATTTAGTTCCTATAGTAGATTGATTACTAGGCCTTTCAACTAATGTCCAAACTTTACTTCTCTCAAATTAATTTAATTCCTCTTGCATGGACAAAATCCAAAAATCATCTTTTAAAGCTTCTTTAATATTTTTAGGCTCAATGCATGAAAGAAATGCAACATGGTTCATTAATTTGAGAGAGAATCTAGTAGTTACCCCCTTGGATGGATCGCCCAAGATTTCACCACCTTTGACATAGTTGAACTCCCTTGGGTAAGACACCTCCTTTTCCTCAAGAGCCAAGTTCTTCAAGGCTTCAAGAGGTGTATCCTCATCTTCAGTTGGAACCTCATCCATCTTTGACGTTTGTCCTCCATCAATGGCATCAAGGATTCCTACATCATCATCATCACAAGGTTCTTTCCTCGGAAGGAGGTTATCATCGAAAACAACATGTATAGACTCTTCAACTACTAGAGTTCTTTTATTAAATACACGATAGGCTTTAGAGTTTAAAGAGTACCCTAAGAAAATAGCTTCATCACTTTTAGCATCAAATTTACCTAAGTTTTCTTTACCATTATTCAAAACAAAACACTTGCAACCAAAAGGATGAAAATAGCTAATGTTAGGCTCCTTAGATTTTAAAATCTCATAAGGTATTTTCTTCAAAATCGGCCTAATCATTACTCGATTTATAATATAGCAAGCGGTATTTGTGGCTTTCGCCCAAAAATATTTAGGTAAATTATTTTCGCAAAGCATGGTTCTAGCCATTTCTTCTAAAGTTCGATTTTTCCTTTCAACTACCCCATTTTGTTGAGGAGTGCAAGGTGCAGAAAAATTGTGGCTAATCCCATTTTCATTTAAAAACTCATCGAAATCTAGATTTTGAAATTCGGTTCCATGATCACTTCTAATGTGAGAAATTTTAAGTTCAAGATCATTTTGAGTTATTTTAGAAAATGTGATGAATTTTTCTAAAGCCTTATCTTTTGTACTTAAGAATATAACCCAAGTAAACCTAGAATTGTCATCTACAAGCACAAAAGCATATGATTTACCACCCAAGCTCATTGTTCTAATAGGCCCAAAAAGATCCATATGAATCAATTGTAAACATCTACTAGTAGAGACATCATTAATGGATTTAAATGAAGTTCTATGTTGTTTACCCTTTGAACATGCATCACAAATTTTATCATTAGAAAATTTAAGTTTGGGTAAGCCTCTAACTAGATCAAGGGAAATTAATTTCTCTAAGACACTCATGCTAGCATGAACTAATTTTCTATGCCAAAGCCATGAGTCATGTTCATCATGTGCAACTAAGCATGTATAGGATGAATGGATGTCATCTAAATGCACCATGTATACATTGCCTATTCTATGTCCTATGAGCATTAGTTGATTTGTTTTAATGTTTACAATTTTGCAACCACTTTTATCAAATAAAACATTAAAACCCTTATCACATAATTGACTAATGCTTAATAAGTTATGTTTAAGACTGTTGACATACAAAACATTTTCAATGAAAATCGAAGAGTTATTACCAATGGAGCCTATTCCTTCAATGTGGCATTTGGAGTTGTCACCGAAAGTTACCACTCCACCACTCTTTGGCTTTAGTTCCACGAATCTACTCTTGTCACCTGTCATATGTCTTGAGCATCCACTATCAAGGTACCATGAGTTTTGGCTTGAAGCTTTGGCCTTGTAGCAATGCCCCCTACAAACAAATAAATTAGGCCTTGATTTTTGGTACCCAAATCATTTTGGGTCCATGTGTGTTAGCCTTCAAAATTTTGGTCCCCTTAGGAATCCAAGAAGCAATAGCATTCATATTATTAGAAATAATGAGTTCCTTAGGAACCCAAACACTCCTAAATTTTTGATCTCTATATTGCTTATTAAAATTTCTTTGTTTAGGGATAAAAGGTTTTCTTTTTACATATTGGGATTTAGAAAGGTTTCATTTTTCAAAATTGTTTTTCCCAATAGCAATTGATGTTTTAAGATTATCCACTTCCTTTGTGTGATAATCTTGAAAATCAGAAAGAAGTTTTTCAAGTTCAAGGTTTTTTTGTTTTAAGATCATTTGAAAGATTTACTAAAAACAAAACTTTCTTTTCCAATTCGGAGTTAGTTTTTGAAAATGTTTCATTTTGATTTTTCAATTTGGAAATGGTTTTCTTGTTTCTCAAAATGGATTCTTTATATTTTCCTACTAACTCATCGTAAACCTCTTGCAATTCATCATAAGCATCTTGAAGCTCATCAAAAGTAAAATCAAAATTAGATAAGTTAGAATTTACCTTTGGTTTATCATCAATGGCCATGAACATAGCTTAGACACTTCCTCCCCCTCCTCGGAAGACTCATCGTCACTCCAAGTTGCTATTTGAGCTTTGAGCTTGTTCTTCTTCCCAAAGCTCTTCCTCTTCAATTGAGGACATTCGGAACGGATGCGACCGAGCTTTTTGCATTCATAGCAAGTGATTTGGTCATTCTCCTCTTCCTTACTCTTGCTCTTGAAGTCTCATTTTCTAATAAACTTTCTCCCACGACTGGACTTCATGAAGCGAGTGAACCGTTTGGCCAACATGGCCATTTACCCATCTTCATCTTCACTTGAATCGCTTTCTTGACATGAAACGATTCCAACCTTCTTCTTCTCAACATCCTTCTTCTCAACCATTTTCTTCTCTTCTTCTCTTCCCTTCCTCATGATCTCATGGGTGAGTAGAGATCCAACAAGAGCATCAAGCTTGAGAGTCTTCAAATCTCGAGCTTCAATAATAGCCATTCTCTTGCCATCCCATGACTCCGGAAGAGAGTACACCAATTTCCTCACTAGTTTGTCTTCGGGGATGATCTCGACGAACCCCTTCAATCCGTTGACAATGACCGAGAATTGATCAAACATCTTGGAGACACTTTCATTGGGATCCATCTTGAAATTTTCATAGCTTAGATTTAGTAGCCCAATCTTTGTTTCCTTGACATCACTAGTTCCCTCATATGTTGTCTCGAGGGTATCCCAAACCTCCTTGGCATTTTCGATTGAATACACCTTGGAGTAGATATCCGGACCAAGTGCACAAAATATCACATGAAGAGCTTTGCCATTCACTTGCATCCTTCTTCGTTCATCATCCGTCATTTCGGCTTTTACTTTTGGGACAAGTCTTGCTTCTCCATCTCTCTTCATGGGAATGTATGAACCTTCTTCAACCACATCCCATACCATGTAGTCGGTGGACTTGATGAAAAGCCTCATTCTATTCTTCCAATATGGGTAGTTATCCTTATTAAAGAATGGTGGCTTGGTGGTAGATTGGGACTCATAGAGGTTGGAGTTGGAGGTGGATGCCATTGCTTGACTAGTTGTTGATCAAACTCTCCTAGAATCGACTCAAGAGGGTTGTAATCCTTCCAATGAGTGTAGATTTGATACCAATTGTTGAGTTGATCACATAATTGCAAATGGCCAAGAGGGGGGTGAATTGCCAATTAAAATTTTAGTGGGAGGTATGAGTGAAAAATAAAAGTGACACAAGTGGTTAGAGTGGTTCAAGTTCTCCAAATGAACTCTACATCCACTACCTTAGTGCCCACTAAGGATTTTCAACCAATTCAGTACTTGAATTCTTCCCTTTTTCTTGGATGAGGAGGTAACCTTAAAAATTTGATTAAGCTTTCTACCCAAAGCTTAATCCACTCACTTTTACAAAGATAAGGATTTGGTAAACTCAAACAATTCCTCTCAAAGGATAAATGTTTACCCAAATACAATTTCAAACTCCCCAAACTCACAATACAAGATAACAAATAAAATCACTAGAGTTGGGTACAAGATTTGACTTTGAAGAGCACTAGGGTTTGGATTTTTGCTTTGATGTTGCTTGTAGGTTCAATAGTTGTTGCTTGGTCAATTGAAGCTTATTTTTATACCCTTGCATTGAATTCTAGCCGTTTGGGTAGTTGGGATCATCAATAGAGCTGTTGGGAGCAATTTTCCCGTATTAAATGCAGCTCTGCAACATATCGTATCGGTACTCGGGAAGGGCGTATCGATACCTGCATCAAAGAGGAAAGAGCCGTTGTTTCTGTAAACAAGGCGTATCGATACACATAAAAGGCGTACCGATACAGTTTTAAGGGGCGTATCGATACGGTAGGTCGTATCGATACTGTCTTTGCTCACTGGAATCCCAAGTCAAGTTTTCATAAAAAGCGTATCGATACGCATACCAAGCGTATCAGTACGGTATAACGGTCTTTTAAAAATTGGGAAACCAACCAACTGACAAGTATCGGTCTAAAAATTAAATGCTCAGATTTTTCAAAGATATGCTTATCGTATCGATACAGTTTCAAAGCGTATCGGTACGGTTTCATGAAAAGAGTTTCCCAGATGAATATCGTATCGATACGGTTGCAAGGCGTATCAGTATGGTAAGTCCATTAAAATTTCAGTGGCAAAAGAGGGTATCGATACGCATAAGGGTATCGATACGCCTGGGCGTTTCTGTATACCTTGGTTTGAAAATCAAAATTCCAGTAGCCAAAGAGGGTATCGAGACGTATAAGGGTATCGGTACGCCTAGGCGTTTTTGCATAGTTTGGCTTGAAAAACATAGGAAAAGACTTAGAGAATTTTATATGTTTAAGAGCATGCCTTTAGATATTATTTTGTTTAAAAATACTTGTCAATTATGAGACTTTAAAGAGTACTTAAAAATTTATTATTTTGCAAATTGGTCCTTAAGTTTATGTGTTATATCAAAATCAATTTCGGTTTCACATGTTGTTTATATAAAGAATGAAAATTTAAGCCCTAAGACAAGTTTTCTTCATAATGTTGTTGACTTGTGGATCATTAGTCTTCTATAGATGCTTAGAGGTCCCTTTTATACTCCCAATTGAGCTTTAGCCGTTGGAGACCGTTGAGGCCTTTATTTCCCGCAATAAAGCCGTTCTGGAGCTAACCATATCGATTCATGGGTAGCCGTATCGATACTGGTTCTTTTAGGAACTAGCCGTTGAGCCTTCCTCAGCTGATGCGTATCGTACGCGTAGGAGCGTATCGGTACGACCTACAATTCAAATAGACGTTGGGAAAATGACTGTTGGGAGAAGTTAGGCGTATCGGTACTCGATACAACCGTATCGATACGAGATACTAGCTGTTGGGGGTTTGTTGAAAATAGCCATTAGCATTAAAACACAGGGTATTGATACGCTTCATAGCGTATCGATACGACATTAGTCCGTATCGGTACGGTTTTGGCTACTTGAATTTTCCTGTAGTTGAAACCATAAAGCGTATCGATACGGTGTATACTGTATCGATACAGTGACTTGAAAAACAAAGATTTGGCTTCTTTAAAGATATTTTAAATCATTTTAAAGCCTTTTAAAATTCATCAAACATATTTTCAAGTTGTTTGAACTTATTAACATTTTGAAACCTTTCCAATTTAGTCTAAAACAATTTTTTTTATTATTATATCAAAACAAACATCTCAACAATCTCCCCCTTTATGATATAATAAAATCAACTTGAAAATTTGTTTGTGATTCTCCCCTTAGTATTTAAAATTTTGAATAAGAGATTTTTAAAATTTAAATGTAGTTAAATCTCCCCTTATTTACTTGAAAAATCAAATTTCAAACCATTTCTCCCCTTGTTTGTTATATCAAAAAGAATTTAAGAAACTTGAAGTTCAAAAATAACAATGGAGGTAATAAATTTTGACACAAAATAAGATTTTTAGTTTTAAAATTAGCTCCCCTTACTCAAAGCATCATCAAATGTTAGTCCAATAATTATGATAAAATAGTTGAATTAAAGAAAATAAAACAAATTAAAGCAAAGAAATTCAACTAAAATTTTACCACACTTGAACCAAAGGTAGGATGTGAAGCCTTCTTTCTTCAAGTGTCATTCCTTGTGTGTATGGAGCTCCCCCTTAATGTTTGTACTTTTTGATCATTCTCCATCACACATAAAACAAGACAATCACAAATGTTTTGGTATCCAAATTGCTTTGGATCCATAATCGTTAGTACCACATAATTTAGTCCCCTTAAGAATCTATTTTTCAATTTCATCCCTTTTACTTGAAGTAATTAGTCATTTTGGGACCCAAATACTTCTAAAACATTTTCCATTAAAAAATCTAGGGGCACTAGATTGTCTAACATAAAAATTGGATTTTCCCAAATTGTTTTTCTTTTGAAGTTTATTGGAAATCAAATCTTTTTCTTTCTTAAGGTCATCAACTTTATTTTGATGATCTTTTTCCATCGTTTGAAGAAATTCTTGTAAATTTGAAACTTTAAGCTCAAAATCATTGATTTTGCTTCAAACTCTAAATTGGTTTTTAAAAGCAAATAATTTTCGATTTTCAATTTTGAAATCAACTTTTTGTTTTTCAAAAGTGAAGCCTTGAATTCAAAAACCAATTCATCATAGGCTTTTTGTAACTCATCAAATGAATAAGAATTTGAACTAGATGAGTTAGAAGTTACCTTACCCTCTTGGAGGGCCATAAGGCATAGATGGGCTGCTTCATCTTCATCGGTGTAGTCATTGTAACACCCAAAAAATTATGCCCAAATTGTAAACCATAGATTCAAAATATCCCTAATTTTGAAATCCCTAAATTCAAAACCGTAATTATTTGGGAATTTCAATTCAAAAACCCTAATTTGCAAAGAGATTGAAATTAAAATTTAAAACAAATTCTTATGACCGAATTGGGAATTTTGGGAGTCAAATGATCTTTAATCATAATTTTACGACTTTAGCGAACAAATCAAAATTTTGGGGACCTATTGGGTGATTAACCCGTTTTGTTTTTAGAATACAAATCTAATTCGTAAAAATTTCTTTCTTCTATAATTATAATTCTTTAATATTATTATTTTATTCCAAAATCTTCTCCCCAAATTGTAAAGTGCTTGAAAGTCCTATATTTTATGCCCATTTTAGCCTCATATTGTCGCTATTCTTAAGCCCATTTTAATTCATACTTAGGTTTCCATGCATGTTTTACAACATTTTCCCTTCACTCAGCTTATTACAATATTTATGATTATTTGTGGAGAAATGACACTTTTTTTGTTGCATTTGCATTACAGTTTACAAGAGACTGTCGCTGGCACCCTCTGCGACAGCTGAGCAGAAGAATGATTATAGACGAGGAGAGAGCATAATGATCACATCCAGTCACACAGGACGAACCATTGTTGTTGAAAAGAAATGTACTGACGCAGTTGAAAGAATGAGCCGCCGAGACAGACTGCCGCCAGCACTGTCGCCGCGGATGCATATTGGAGATTGGCAAAAGGGGAGTGCGATATGAAAAGGAGAATTTTTTGGACAAGAAGAACCAAGTCAAATAGTGGATAAAGCCTAGGAGCTCCTCTATATGACATGAGAAGACCCAAACAAGGATGAAACTTGCGACCCAAGAAAGCCCAAAAGAGGAGTCAGTTTGGAATAAAACACTCAAACATTTGACAACATTTAATTCCAACTTAACTTCCTCCCAAAGAGAGACTTCTTCCCAAATATGGTTTTCACATGTAACCTCCTATAAAAGGATGGCTTAACCGAGTTGGAAGACGAATAGGAGAGATTATGATTTTTAGAATTTATTTTTGTGTTTTCTTATTCATATTATGTTCTAAACTTTTCTTAGGGATAAGATTATTTTGTTAGGTAGTTGTGAGTACGGTTGTAATTAGTTAAAGTTTTTAATGCAATTTGAATTCAAGGTTTGTTTATTACATATTCTTCATCTTTGTTTGAAATAGAATCGAGAGATCTTTGTGAGCACATCCATTTGTTTCAATTCGAGAGAGTTAAAACACAAGAAAAGGGATAAACATGATTTCCTCCAATTAAGGCGAAAATCAACTTAGCTTAGAGATAAGTCTAGGTTTAAGACGACTAAGAAGGAACGTGGGAAGGTTGTTGTTCAATCTAGGTTTACGCCGAGAGGTATTGTCAAAGAGTGGGCATCAACAGTATTCAAAGTTAGAGATAAGTCATAATCAGTTTAGGACATTCTGTCGAACCTTGAAGGCCCACCGAGTTCCCCTCCTTGGTAGTGTTCAACCTGTCACCCGCTGTGGCAGCGATATCGACTTTGCATCATAGGACTTTTTCGAAGTTCAACGCTATTTCACACTACGACACAACTCAATCTGACCCATCTTCTTATTCAGATTACTCAATTTTTATTATCCGATCACTTTAGTTTAAGCAACTTTCATAAAACCAACTTAAATCAATTGTGTTTTTACTTTTCTCTATGTAGGAATTAAATCTTGAAGTAGCCATCTAGTCCCTGAGGAGATGATAATCATTTATACTATAACTTTGTAGAACTAGTGTTTTGATATAATAATTGAAAAATGTTTTGGACTAATTTGAAAAGAATTTAAAACTTGATTTAAGTCCAAACAACTTGAATTTATGTTTGAGGTATTTTAAGAGGTTTTTGGCAAGACTTTTCATGCTTTTAAATAGCCAAACTTGTGTTTTCAAGCTACCCGTATCGATACGGTTGTACTCGTACCGATGCCTTTTTGCCTCAGTTTGGTCACTGCCAAAACTCGTATCGAAATAGGCTTGGCCGTTTCGATACGGATCGGGATCGTTTCGATACGCCTGGTAAGCGTACTGATCCCCTTTCAACCAACCCCAACGGCTATTTCCCAACGGCCTTTTAAAAGTGAACCCGTACCGATACGCCCTCAAGCGTATCGATACGCCCAGGCTTACAAGAGCCCAATGACTAGTTTCTGATGAAGGCCGTACCGATACGGTTCTACGCATATCGATACAGATAGCTGCAGAATAGCACTAATGAAGGGAAATAAAGTCCTCAACGGCTCCAAATCATCCCCAACGGCTAGTAACGACTACAAACTCAATTGAGAGTATAAAAGGAACCTCCAAGCATCTTGTAATGGTTAATGCTTCAATTGTTACAACATTATGATGTCAAAATTTGTCGAGACCTTTAATTGTACATTTCTTGCTTAGACAACACTTGTGAGCTTACGTTGTTAAATTTGCTCAAGTGTTTAGGTTTTGGGTGAGTGCTTAGAATTGCAAACAAACACCTATTAGAGGGATTTCTAGTTTGCTAAGTCTTTCTTTGTAAAGAGAGTGTTCCTTCAAGCTTTAGGTAGAAAGCTTTGAGGGTTGTAATGGTTTCCTCCTAATCCGAGAAAAGGGGATGAAATTCTTAGTGAATTTGTTGGAAATTCTTAGTGGGGAGCTAAGGTAGTGTATGTAGACTTTGGTTAGAAGGTTGAACCACTATAAATCTTTGTGTCAAATTGCCAAATTTTCACCTCCCACTAAAACACCCAATTATCCAACTTCTCCACACTTGGCGAGCAAGAACGGTTGATCGAATCGAGCCCCTAAAATCTCAAAAATTGGTATCAGAGCTTGGCTCAATCGAAGGGGATTCACATCCTATTGAGAAGATCCGTCAAGCTCGATTAATATTTCACCAACCGGCTGAATGGCACAATCAATCGACAAACCGCCTTTCTTCGACGGAAACCACTATACCCATTGGAAGATAAAGATGAAATTCTTCTTGAAGTCAAGAGATTACAAGCTATGGGACATAGTTGAAGATGATCCGTTCGTGCCTCAAGGAAGCAAAGCGGAATGGAGTGCCGACGATCGTAAGAAGATGGAGCTTAATTGCAAAGCCTTACACATGCTCTTTTGTGCTTTTGGCCCAACCATCTATGATAATATGTCTTCTTGTGAGAGTGCGAAGGAGGTATGGGACAAGCTTGAAGTCAAATACGAGGGAACCGATGAAGTCAAGGAGACCAAGATTGGGCTCCTAACCTTAGAGTATGAGAACTTCAAGATGGATCCGGAAGTGAACATCGAGAAGATGTTTGATAGGTTCTCCACTATCACCAATGGTCTTAAAGGTTATGGAGAAGCCATCCCGGAAGAGAAGCTTGTCCGAAAGCTCATCTACTCCCTTCCCGAGTCATGGGACGCAAAGAGGACCGCCATCATCGAAGCCAAGAATCTCAAAACCTTGAAGCTTGATGAACTCATGGGGTCTCTTCTCACTCACCAAATAATGAAGAAAAACAAAGAAGAGTAGAAGAAGAAGGAAGAGATTAGAGCGATGGGGAAGAAGAAGATCATGGAGCTAGGCATCAATGCTAGTGCCGTATCTCTCAAATCCTCCACATGCCATCATGTAGATTCAAGTGAGGAGGAAAGTGAAGATGAAGAGATGGCCTATCTCTTCAAGAAATTTTCCCGGTTCATGAAGAGCAAAATGGAAAAATCAAAGCATGAATCGATGAAGAAGATGAAGGACTCCCACAAATCCAAAAAGAAGGGTTCATCTTCAAAACAAGCATATGTGGCCACATGGAGTGATGAAGACTCCACCGAAGATGAAGTAGCCCACCTATGCTTGATGGCCCTCAATGAGGGGGAGGTAACTTCTAACTCATCTATTTCAAATTCTTATACATTTGATGAGTTACAAGATGCCTATGATGATTTGCTTTTGGAATTCAAGGCATCATTTTCCAAGAACAAAAAGTTGATTTCAAAAATAAAAATTGAAAATGATTTGCTTTCCAAAACAAATCTTAAACTTGAATCAAAATTGAAAGGTTTTGAACAAAAATGTATTGATTTACAAAATTTGCTTCTTAAAGTTCAAAAAGAAAAAAGATTTGATTTCCAATGAACTTGAAAAGAAAAATAATTCTCGAAAATCAAATTTTTATGTAAGACAATCTAGTGCCCCTAGGTTTATGAATGGTAAATGTTTTAGAAGTGGTTGGGACCCAAAAGGACTAACCACTTCAACAAAAAGGGGTGAAATTGAAAAATGGATTCCTAAGGGGACTAAATTTTGTGCTACTAATGTCTATGGATCCAAAGCAATTTGGATACCAAAAATTACTTGATTGTCTTTTGCTAGGTGTGATGGAGAGTGATCAACAAGTCAAAAATTGAGGGGGAGCTCCATGCACACAAGAAAGAACACTTGAAGAAGGAAGGCTTCACATCCTCTCTTTGGGTTCAAGTGTGGTAAAATCTAGTTGCTTTTGCTTTTATTTGTTTAATTCTTCATTTAAGTCAACTAGATAATCATATATGTTGAACTAACATTCTTATGATGCTTTGAGTAAGGGGGAGCCAATTTTAAACCAAAATTTTAAGTGTGTCAAATTTCTTTTACCTCCATTGTTATTTTGAAACTTAATGTTTTAAATTCTTTTTGATATAACAAAAAGGGGGAGAAATGGTTTGAAAAATTGAATTTTCAAATGAATAAGGGGGAGCTTTATTTGATTTCATATCTTTAATCTCTTATTCACATTTTTAAAGATAAAGGGGAGAATATCTCAAACAATTTTTCAAGTTAGTTTTATTATATCAAAAAGGGGGAGATTGTAGAACTAGTGTTTTGATATAATAATTGAATTTTTTTTTGGACTAATTTGAAAAGAATTTAAAACTTGGTTTAAGTCCAAACAACTTGAATTTATGTTTGAGGTATTTTAAGAGGTTTTTGGCAAGACTTTTCATGCTTTTGAATAGCCAAACTTGTGTTTTCAAGCTACTCGTATCGATACGGTTGTACCCGTAGCGATACCTTTTTGCCTCAGTTTGGTCACTGCCAAAACCCGTATCGAAACAGGCTTGGCCGTTTCGATACGGATCGGGATCGTTTCGATACGCCTGGTAAGCGTACCGATCCCCTTTCAACCAACCTCAACGACTTTTTAAAAGTGAACCCGTACCGATACGCCCTCAAGCGTATCGATACGCCCAGGCTGACAAGAGCCCAACGGCTAGTTTCTGATGAAGGCCGTACCAATATGGTTCCACGCGTATCGATATAGATAGCTGCAGAATAGCATTAATGAAGGGAAATAAAGTCCTCAACGGCTCCAAATCATCCCCAACGGCTAGTAACGGCTACAAACTCAATTGAGAGTATAAAAGGGACCTCCAAGCATCTTGTAATGGTTAATGCTTCAATTGTTACAACATTATGATGTCAAAATTTGTCTAGAGCTTTAATTGTACATTTCTTGCTTAGACAACACTTGTGAGCTTACGTTGTTAAATTTGCTCAAGTGTTTAGGTTTTGGGTGAGTGCTTAGAATTGCAAACAAACACTTATTAGAGGGATTTCTAGTTTGCTAAGTCTTTCTTTGTAAAGAGAGTGTTCCTTCAAGCTTTGGGTAGAAAGCTTTGAGGGTTGTAACGGTTTCCTCCTAATCCGAGAAAAGGGGACGAAATTCATAGTGAATTTGTTGGAAATCCTTAGTGGGGAGCTAAGGTAGTGGATGTAGACCTTGGTTAGAAGGTTGAACCACTATAAATCCTTGTGTCAAATTGCCAAATTTTCACCTCCTACTAAAACACCCAATTATCCAACTTCTCCACACTTGGCGAGAAAGAACGGTTGATCGAATCAAGCCCCTAAAATCTCAACAAACTTGGCAGTAGTGTACACTTGCACTCAATTTAGATAACTTCTTTACGCTCTACAAGTTTTTGGCGCCGTTACCGGGGACTGGCAACAACAACTTCGTTTTTAGTTTCTGCACTTTTTCTTTTTTGCATTTAATTTCCAGTTTAGTTTTCGTTATTATCATATAAAAAATATTATAGCTTCTTATTTTAGTTTATGACCATAGCAAATTCATCGTCTAAAAACCTGTTTATTGACGAGATCGAACGGGAAGCAAGAAAACTCAAAAGAGAGGTACATGAAGCATTAGCAGCAACGAAAGCAACAGGAGCAGCAGAAGCAACAATGTATAACGACAATGATGACAATAATGCTGCCGTGGCAGACCCCACGACAGATGGTCGGCGGCAAGATCAACATCCACCACCACCTCCTCATGGTCAGCAAAGAGAAATCCATACCACTTGAGACTACATGTAGGAGGATATAAACAACCTTGACTCTGCAGTCGTAGAACCAAACATTGATTCCAATCATTTTGAACTCAAGCCTGCTATGTTCAATATGATCAACAAATTGGGGCAGTCTGGGGGATCAACAAATGAAAATGCTAGGCAGCACATGATGTCATTCTTAGAGATCTGCAAATCTTTTAGAATTCATGGACTACCCCCTGATGTTCTGAAGTTGAGCCTATTCCCCTATTCACTAAGGGATAGGGCGGAGACGTGGTTAAATAGCCAGACGGCTGGATCTATAGAGTCCTGGATAGACATGTGTCAAGATTTTTGGCTCGTCTCAATCCATCAAATGTCATAGATCGTATACACAACGAGATTACCTCTTTCAGACATGCTAATGACGAGGTAATGTACGAAGCATGGGAGCGTTACCGAGAACTACTACACAAATGCCCACTTCATGGACTTGTGCTTTGGACACATGTATCTTTGTTTTACAATGGTGTCAATCAACCCACAAAGATGATGCTAGATGCGTCAGCAAATGACATACTCCTTGATAAGGCACTAGAGGAGGGAATGGGGATTTTGAATCAGTTGGCCAATAATGATTATCAATTTCCGTCCGCCCGCCCTGGCGGCATAAGACGGCAGGCCACAGTGAATGCGTTGGAAGCCTCAAAGTCTGTAAAAACCCGTATAGACAAGCTGACTAGATTGGTGGAAACATGATCAAGCCAACGAGAAGAGCATATGAGGTAAAAGTAGTAGAAGCTTTCTGCGATGAATGTGGTGGAGACCATGACTCTACAGAGTGCAAAGAATCTAGAAATTTCTTGGGAACTTACAACCGGAACATCACCCCAAACACGAACACATACAATCAAGGTTGGAGGAGACACTCAAACTTCTCATGGAGTAACCCTAACACTCCAAAAAACTCGACCAATTAGAATACGGGCTATCAAAGGAACCCACCTCGGCAGCAAATGCAATAGCAGCAACCAACAACAAACAACTCTCTAGTGGCCATTTTAAACACTTTTATGTCTCATACTAGTGCTTATATTGCTAATTCAGAGAAGTTTGTTAATAAAGTTAATGCTTTCATGGACATGATTGAAATGCAGATGCAAAATCAGGAAGCATCCTCTAAAATGCTAGAAACACAGGTACGTCAATTTGCACAGATCCTAAATACACGACCAACATGAGGTTTACCTAGTGATAATGAGGTCGCTAGAGGAAAGACCCACGAGCAGTGCAAAGCAATCACCACAAGAAGTAAAATTTGCTTACAAGAACCAAAGGGTCAGGCAGCAAAGGGAAAAGCACCGATGGAGCAGCTGACCAATTCTTCAAGGCCCGCCGAGAAGGATGTCGCGACAGGTCCTGATATCATGGTAAATCCTGAAAGAATCTGAATTAGTCAGGGACGAGGAAAATTTGTCTAAGGAACCCCCCATCCCTTAGATCAAGTTTCCCTGTAAAGAGAGGATTGAAGATATAAAACTACCACCACCATTCCCACAAAGGCTAAAGAGGCAGAAGCAAGAGTACTAGTTCAAAAAGTTTCTGGACATCTTGAAACAGGTCCATATCAACCTGCCCTTGGTGGAACTCATCGAACAGATACCCAACTATGCCAAGTTCCTCAAGGACATAGTTTCTAAAAGAACACAGATCGTTGAGTTTGAAACAGTTGTAGTTACATAGGGATGCATGGCCATGATGCACAACAGAGCCCCATTAAAGAGAAAAGATCCGTGAAGCTTTTTCATCCCTTGTAAAATCGGCAGCAACTATACATTGCATGCATTATGTGATTTGGGGGCCAGTACCAACTTAATGCCAAAATTTGTCTTCTAGAAATTGGGGATCGGAAGGGCCCGCCCTACTATTGTAATGCTGCAACTAGCGAACAGATCATACGTTCAACCAGAAGGGAAAATCGAAGACATACTGGTAAAAGTTGACAAGTTTATTTTCCCTACCGACTCTCTGGTTTTAGATTGTGAAGCAGATGAACGAGCGCCTATTATACTTGGAAGACCGTTCTTAGCTACTGGAAGAACGCTAATCGATGTCAAAAGAGAAGAGCTTACAATGAGGGTGAACGATCAAGAGATAAAACTAAATGTTTTCCATACCCTTAAAGAGAATGATGACTCAGAGGAATGTAAAATGGTTCAGGTCACACCTAGGTCAGACTTCGACGTCGATAAACCATGCATAGGTAAGTACTATCTCGACAGTAATTTAGGTGAAGGCCTAGGCAGTCACTTGGAGAACTGTCCTGACACCCGCCCCGGCGGCCAGTATACAAAAGCTGTAGATGAGGAAGAGATAGAGGAGTAGGATGAAGTACTGTGGATGGCAACAAGGCCAGGTAAGTACTTTGAACCTTTAGATTACATTGTTAAGGGAGGTAAAATTCATAAACCATCTATTGAAGAACCCCCTAACCTTGAGTTAAAACCTTTACCTAAGCAACTTAAATATGTATTTTTGGGACCCAATGATACGTTACCCATAATCATCTCTTCCAAGTTGCAGGCTGAACAAGAATTGAAGTTGATAAACCTGCTAGGGCGGCACAAGAGGGCGATAGGATGGACCATCGATGATCTAAAGGGAAGTAGCCCAACAATTTGTATGTACAAGATCCTATTGGAAGAAGGTTGTAAACCCAATGTTGACGCTCAAAGAAGGCTGAATGGCGTAATGCGAGAAGTCGTAAAAAAAGAAATCATCAAGTGGATCGACACATACATCATTTATCCGATATCCAACAGTGAATGGGTAAGTCCGGTACAATACGTACCTAAGAAAGGAGGAATAACAATGGTAAGTAATGAAAATAATGAACTGATCCCAACCAGGACTATGACCGGTTGGAGGGTTTGCATGGACTATCGTAAGTTAAACAAGGCAACTAAGAAAGATAATTTTCTATGACCATTTATTGATCAAATGCTCGACCGCCTTGCTAACAAACCTTTCTACTATTTTCTTGATGGTTATTTAGGATACAAACATATTGCCATAGATCCCAAAGATCAAGAAAAGACCACCTTCACCTGCCCTTACGACACATATGCATTTAGGAGGATATCGTTCGGATTGTGTAACGCACCAACAACGTTCCAGCGCTGCATGATGGCCATATTCTTCGACATGGTGGAAGATTTCCTGGAAATTATCATGGATGATTTCTCTATCTTCGGCAACAACTTTGACAGCTGCCTTAGCAACTTAGAAAATGTGCTAACGAGACGCGAGGAATCTAACCTAGTTCTAAACTGGGAGAAGTGCCATTTTGTGGTGGATGAAGGGATAGTCATGGGCCACAAAATATCTACCAAGGGAATTGAGGTCGATAAAGCCAAAATCAAAGTGATCAAGAAACTCCCGCCGCCGACCTCTGTCAAGGGCATCAGAAGCTTCTTATGACACGTAGGTTTTTATAGACGAATTATTGAAAACTTTTCAAAAATTGCTAAACCTCTGTGTATCTTGCTTGAACATGATAAAACGTTCAAGTTCGATGACTCATGCACTGAGGCATTCGAGACGCTAAAGAAGAAGCTGGTTTCTGTACCTATTGTAGTCTCACATGACTGGACCCTACCTTTCGAGCTAATGTACGATGCAAGTGACACTACCGTAGGAGCCGCCCTTGAGTAGAGGAAGGGCAAGACATTCCATGTGATTTACTATGCCAGCAAAACCCTGAATCTTGCCCAAGTCAATTACCCCACCACCGAGAAAGAACTATTTGCAGTGGTTTTTGCCTTTCACAAATTTCGACCGTACTAAATTGGAACAAAGGTAATTGTCCACACAGATCACTCAGCTCTCAAGTACCTGTTCGCAAAGAAAGATGCCAAGCCACAATTGATTCGTTGGATTTTATTACTACAAGAGTTCGACGTTGATATCAGAGATAGGAAAGGTACAGAGAACCAAGTTGCCAACCACCTGTCACGACTGGAACAAGGCGAAAGAAGCTCCACCAGTGCAGAAATTCAGGATGCATTTCCAGACGAACAACTACTATTAGCATCCACCATTACTGAGAGCATTGATGTAGCACTGACTGATGCACATGCCGCCGCAGCAGGCAAATCAGCAACAACCATTCCTTCAACACCCTAGTATGCTGATATTGTCAACTACTTATTACTGGTGTTTTTACCTTATATTCTTAACTATCAAGGCAAGAAGTGGTTCCAACATGATGCTAAACATTATTTTTGGGACGAGCCTCTTTTGTTCAAACACTGTGCAAACTAGGTTATAAGGAGATGTATTCTAGAAGAGGAACAACATGCGGTGTTCTACCAATGCCATGCCTCCCCTTATGGAGGACATTTTGGAGGTACACAGATAATGGCAAAGGTACTCCAATCCGGTTTCTATTGGCCCACTCTTTACAAGGATGCCCAAGCTTTCTACAAGCAATGTGATAGGTGCCAAAGAACCGGAAATATATCAAGGAGGAATGAGATGCCCCTAGAACCCATTCTTGAGGTCGAGCTATCTGATGTTTGGGGGATAGATTTCATGGGCCCTTTCCCACCTTCATGCGTTAACTTGTACATCCTCCTAGCTGCTGATTACGTTTCAAAGTGGCTCGAAGCTATGGCAACCTCAAAGAATGATGCCAAAACCTTGCACCGATTCTTTCACCAGAACATATTCACCAGGTTTGGAATCTTGAGGGAAATAATTAGTGATAATGGTAAGCATTTTGATAACAGACTCATCGCTAAAGTGTTAAAGAAACTTGGTGCCTGTCACATGTTGCTGTGGCGTACCATCCACAGACTAATGACAAGGCCGAGATCTCAAATAGGGAACTGAAAAACATCCTAGAAAAGGTAGTCAACCCAACTAGGAAAGACTGGTCCCTGAGACTGGATGATGCACTTTGGGCATATCGGACAACGTAAGTTTGAGAGTCTAGAGCCTACCCCTAATTGAGCCATGCAGAAAGCCTAGGGTGGTGAGTCGGAAGAATGATCCGTGGAGACATGTCCTGAAATGTTGGAATGTCGACCCATAATTATTATGCATTTTTTAGGTTTTGTTTCTGTTTTTTATATTTAAAAGATTGCTAACCTTTCTGTGCGTGAGTTTTGTTTTATTACCATCCTTTTTGTGTGAGTTTTCTTTTGTTTTTGTAGCATATTTATATATTACTAACCTTTTCTGTGTGAGTCTTGTTTTGTTCTTGTAGCATATTTATTACTAACCTTTTGTGCGTGAGTTTTGTTTTGTATTTTTAACATATTTATTTATTGCAAGCATCCCATATCTAGAGGGGATCAATTTGAAAGCATGTTGCTCAATCAGAGAAAGCTTCTGCAATGGATGGAAGGTACATAAAAGAGAAAGACAACGTGCAAACAATGAGAATTTTTCGAATGGTCACATGGAGGAAACATCGAAGTACGCTCACATCAGCATCAATAGAATATCAAAAGTCGTAAGAGCAATAGGATCACTTCGACGGTCCAACCAAGTAGAATTTGAAAATGATCTTTGGTCTACTTAACTTAGGGGCAACGTCAAAAGGACCTAGGAGCGAGACGAGTTTGAGCATCACATCTTATATTGAAGACGTAGCTAAGCATGTGACGTCAAGAAGACACATTTCTTCGCCCCACATCAGATTGACAAGGTGGGACCAAGGCTTCAAAGGTTGATTAAAGAAATAAGTTCTCAAATCGAGAAGTATTTGCAGGACCTTCGTCATCCAATGGAAACTACGTCTAAGAGCAACACCTTAATAGAATTGATGACCCTTCGCTTGCATTCATGCTTTTGTATACATACATTTACTCTCTTGTATTTTTTTGTATTAAATAGTGTTTCATTCATTGCATTCATACATGTATAATAAAAAGATTAATTTTGAAAAATTCCATTCAAGTAGTAAAGATTATTGCGCAAACGCGATTCGAGCCATGAACACAGAGGAAAGATTGACAACTCTGGAAGAAAATCAGAAGAGCATCCATGACAAGCTTGAGAAGATGGTAAATAATCTGAAGAGATTGAGATATCACACCAAAAAACAGTCAACCAAATCGCAACCATGTTTGGGTTCAAAGACCCAGAAGCGAGAGAAGAAACCAACACTTCCCAGGGATAGCTTTTGTACAAAAGGAAGTGGCTTCACCTAAAGTCAAGATCTTACCCCATTTCATATAATCTTATGCTCGTACGGAAGACAACACCGATGAGGTTCGCAGCCCAGTGATGCCCAACCTCAATAAAGAAACTGACATGGCAAAGGTCGAGAAGAAATGGGAAGATCGCTACAAGAAGCTGCTGGAAATGATTAAACCTTACCAAGAAGGAAGTATTTATGGTGGCATGGATGCTAGAAATTTGAGTCTAGTTTTTGAATTGCTGGATCCTCCAAAGTTCAAGGCCCCTGACTTTGAAAAGTATAATGGAACTACATGTCCATTGGCACATTTGACCATGTACTGCTGGAAAATTTCACCGCACGTAGAAAATGAAAAGTTGTTGATCCACTATTTCCAAGACAGTCTATTTGGGTCTACTATCTGATGGTATGCTCAATTGAGTTGGGTCAACATACGCACTTGGAGAGATCTATCAAAAGCTTTCCTCAAACAATAAGAGTATGTAACAGATATGGTCCCAAGCAGGATTGTGCTACAGAATATGGAACAAAAACCCAATGAGATCCTCCGCTAGTATGCTCAGAGATGGCGAGGTGTGGCAGCTCAAGTTCAACTTCCACTGTCGGATAATGAGGTTACTCCAATGTTTGTGGAGCTCTAAATGGACCTTTCTATGACTACTTGTTAAATCACGCCACCGAAGGTTTTGCAGACATGGTCATGTATAGAGAGTTAATATTGGCAGCCATCAAAAGTAGAAGACTCGAGAAAGAAGAAGATGACGAGAACGAGCGCGTTTAGAGTTTTTTCACAAGGTCGTTGGAGGAAAGATTGGCCGAGATTCATGCTTTCATAGAATAATACTTAATTTTCTCGGATCGTGCTTAGAACCAACCCTTTTGCTTTTGCCCACCAGCATTAGGGATCTTTTGTAAGGGCTTCTATGTCAGTTTACTTGTTTAAAGATGCATTTTTTAAGTGGCAAACGTTTCTCATTTTTGTTTTGTCCTTTTCCCTTCTTTGCAATTTTCATCCATTTCTTTTCAAGAATACATCTACTTTTTGATTGTATGAATGATTCTTGAATTTAATCCCGAGATAGAGGGGCAAAATGTGTGTTCAAGATTAATGGGGAAATCCCATATACAGCTTATGAGTGTATTTTCCTCCCAGACATTGTTGTTTGAGTCCTTGAATGAAGTGAAAACTCTAAAACATCTACCAACTGAAGACTGCTTTTTCTTCGATGATGTTTTTGTGTGAAATGACATTTGGCATTCCTTCATTTCCCTTCTTGAATAAGAGAAATCCATTTGTTGTCCCCCTTTGAGCCTGGTATTATTTTTCTTCTGATTTAACCCTAACCAAGGATCACTCCCCACATCGGGGGCAGAAAAAATGAAAAGTTGTTTGAAGGAAACATGTTAGATTAAGTTGAATATCCCAAAGTGTAAATGAAAATGACACAAAAAGAAAAAAAAACAAGGAAAAGAACAAGATAGGAAAAGAAAGAAAAGGAAAAGAAGAAAGAAAAAAAGAAGAAGAAAAGAAGAAAAAAAAAAGAAGAAAAAGAAAAGTTGAAGAGTGAAGGAAAATTTGAAACAATTCCTTCAAATAAGACATGTAAAGGAAATAAACTCTAGGGTGAAAACCTAAAATGGGCAGTCTAGAGTGATCCAAAGAATAAAAGAAGAAGAACATATATTTCGTTAGAAAAGTTGATCCTTAGTTTAATCACCCTTAAAATATGAAATTGAGCCTTTATATCCTTTCTTTGGAAATTCGAGCCTAACCTACATTACATGCCTTAAAAGACCATTTGGATCATACATGAATATTTGAGAAAAGGAGTTCGTCTTCAGAACACATTTCGCCTAATTGAGTTAACCTTTCTTTAGGGACTTCGAGCTTCTAATATCTGATTGAGATTAGAAAAGTGGGAAAATTTAAATTTGGGGACTGTGTGAGTAAAAGAGAGCTACCAAAAAGTGGGGCACTATCCAGGTTGATAGATTCTTGAATCATTCATGCTTTGAATTTTGGAGCATCTGACTTTGCCCTAATCTTGTGTTTTCCATGACTATTTTCTTAAGATCCCCATTTTTAGCCTTTTCTTATGTTTGTTATGACTTTTTCCTTTGAACTATTATTTCTAGCCTTTCCTTGCATCTTACAAGTAGGTTAACATAGATTCATGAAAAGAAAAAGATTTCTTGGTATTGATCACAACTGTAGGAGATGATGAACGAATGTTTTTATCACTACAGAAAACAATTAAACCTCAGTTTGAATGGGGGCATCGCCTTGCATGAGAATGTAAAAAGAAAAGGAAGAAGCACATGTGTTGACGAGTTTGAAGTGGGTTGGGTCATCAAGAAAGATCCGTATATAAGATGAAAAAGCTCAGAAGCATGAAAAGAGATAAAATTGCACTCGATAAATGATGCCATCAGATTGAAGCAGTATACAGGTCTTCAATATTAATAGGCGTGAGAAGAATAAAGTGAAGCACCAACTCATGGTGGAAATAAGCTTTCACATGCAAGCAATTTAAGATGTCCTGCAAGGGCAAGAATTTGAGAATTCATAAGAAGTATTGAAGATACTTGATAAGGGGCATATGAAGACTTGAAGTATTCAAGACCACACAAAGAAGCATGTCACTCAACATTGATGTATCAATTACAATGATAGCAGATCTTGAGACATTTGCCTATGAAGATTGAATGTTTCCAATGAACCAAAGAGATATGAAGAATGAGAATGGAGAATCAATGACAATTGAAGGAGTTTGTCCTTCCAACCAAGAGTGTAAGATCACTGGATTAAGTGAGCAAAGTTCAGATGTTTTCCATGAGTCAGAAAAGTATAGAGAAAAAGTACAAATGCTTATCTGGATTTAAGTGAGTAAACATGTGGAAAAATCAATTTGGAGAAAAAGAATTCAAAAAAGCAAAAAAAAATGAGACATGCATTCATGTTTTAGGCATCCCGTTCAGCAAAAGAACCAGCCTATCCGTTCGGGCATTTGAATATTGCATTTTTCAGGTACACGAAAGACCTTTAAGCAAAAGAACCAGCTTATCCGTTCGGGCATTTGGAGAATGGAGTCTGCTTATTCATCCAAACGTAAGGTGGATGAAACCCTTTTTGGATTCTGCTTATCTATTCGAGCACAAGGGAATAGAACACGCTTATTCATCCAAGCATAAGGAGGACGGAATTTTTTTCAAAATATTTGCTTATTCATCCAAGCATAAGGAGGATGAAATTTTTTAGAAGATTTGCTTATCCGTTCAAGCGTAAGGAGAATCGAGTTCTCTTATTTATCCAAGTACAAAGAGGAGGATTTTTTTTTCCCAAAAATTCGCTTACTCATCCAAGCACAAGGAGGATGAAATTTTTCTAGAAGACCCACTTATTCATCCAAGCATAAGGATGATGAAATTTTTCTAGAAGTTCGCTTATTCATCCAAGCACAAGGAGGATGAAGTTTTTTTTTTCAAAAAAAATCGCTTATCCGTTCAGGCGTAAGGAGAATGGAGTTCGCTTATTCATCCAAGCATAAGGAGGATAATTTTCTTTCCAGAAGATTCACCTATTTGTTCGGGAGGAAAGAAAATGTTTTGCTTATTCATCCAAGCATAAGGAGGATGAAACATTTTGAGGTATTTCTTATTCATCCAAGCATAAGGAGGATGAAAATTTTGAAAGTATGTTTGCTTATTCATCCAAGCATAAGGAGGATGAAGTTTTTAGAAGAATCTGCTTGTTTGAGTATCTAAGAGAATAGAACACAACTCAACAATTCGGGCATTTTGGAGAATAGAACACAACTTAGCTATTCGAGCGTAAGGAGAATAGAATTGGCCTATATGTTTGAGCATGGAACCCGACTCAACAATTTGGGTATTTGGGAGAATAGAAACCCACTTGGCTATTCGAGCATGAGGAGAATAGAATCAGCCTATCTATTCGGGCGTTTGGAGAATGAAATCCGCTCATCTATTAGGGTGTTTGGAGAATAGAACATGTCTATTCGTTCGGGCAATATGAGAATGTAACCAATCAACAAATCGGTGAAAATTGGTGTCTTTTGGTCTTTATTCTATCCCTATTTCACAAAGATGAGCAAAGAGGGGGCAGTTGTTGGCACTGAATTTTCACACTCTTTTATTATTATTATTATTATTATTATTATTATTATTATGGACTATTTTATTATAGTTAAAACCCAAAAAATTGCAAAAAGGAGCCCATCTAAATTAAATAAATGCCTACTAATAATAAAGCCCACAATTTTATATGATGAAAACCCCACCTTAAGTTTAATTAGAACCGCCAGATTTGTAGTTGAAAATATGAACGAATAGGATCGAATAAGTGGGAAAAGGGGTCCAACCCGCACAGCCACGTGCTGGCGTGTGTGCGTCACGCGTGCGAGATTGGATCCCCAATTCAGCCCCGGTAAAACCCTAGGCGGGGTTGTCGGCCTTCTTCCCGCTATTTTTGGCCACGACGGCCGCCGTGAAGGGTGTTGGTCGACTCGCCTCGGCCGCTCGGTTCTGTTGCTGCCAACGTCGCTCCTTGCCGTCGCCGGTAGCTCACTAATTTTGAGGGTAAAGGATTCGAACTCTAATCTAATGTTGGAGCAAAAATCCCAAAATTCGAGCCAATTTGGATAAAATTTTGCTCAATTCTCAACATGTCAATGCTATTGATATCAGATGGATGATTTTCAGGGATGAATTTCATGATTTTGTCCCCATATTAGTTTGATTTCTAAGCACCCAAAACCCTATAAATTGAGTTTCTTTTCCCATTTATTACACACGTTTGATCACTTAGAAAAAAGCAAAAAGAGCTTAAAAAGAATTCCGAAAAATTCTTAAGAGCTTCTAGAAATTTTAGAGTTAAAGTTCGAGCTTGGAGAAAATTTTTCGGAAGCAATTGGGAGCGTTTCGAGAAGTTCATATTTGAGTTCTTCGGTCATCATTTGGGTAAATTTCCTATCTTACCTTTTGATTTTTATTTAGATTTTTTCATGCTTGTTTTAGTTTGAATTTTTGTGGATTTTAGGTTGCGTTCTCGAAGTCAGAAAATCGTTTCACGATTCTGGTAACGATTTCATTTTAAATTTGGTTTGATCTTTAAAAAATATTTGCATGCTTAAAAAATTGTTAAAGTTGTTTTGATCTTTAGAAATATAGAAATGATCTTTTAAAAGTGTTTAAACTAAAATGTAAGAATAAAATGAATAAATGTGGTTTAATTGAAAAAACTTAAAGTTAGAGATTTAAATTGGAAAAACAATAATGCATGGGTGGAAATAATAAAGGGCTTGATTTTGATTAAAAAAATATAAAAATACTTTTTGAAATTTAGATTTAATAATAAATGGGTTGAGTACTTTTGAAAATAAAAAGATAAAAAAAGATTTTTGAGAAAAATAAATAAGTCATAAAGTTTTGTTTTAAAAGAAAATAAAAAGGTTTTAAGGTAAAATTGTTAGGGTTTTAGGAGAAAATAAGGCTCCGCTTGGTTGTAGAAAATATTTTTTATTTTTTTGTTTTCATTTTCCAAAAAATAGTTTTCATTTTTAATTTTCTGAAAATTAGAAAACATGTTTGATTAATAAAGATGGAAAGTTATTTTCAAAAATAAAAATAGTGAGAATGTGTTTAATATATAGATTTTCAAAATAAAAGTAAAAAATAATTATTAAATAATTGAAATACAATATAGCTATAAAATATAATAATAATAGATAAATAAAATATGAAAATAAACCAAAGTTTTAAAAAATGGCATTAGAAAGATTCGAACCCGTGTTAAAATTTTAAAACTCTTGATTTTATATTTTTCATTTCCCTCAAACATTTTCAATGAAAACAATAAAACATATTTTTTATGTTTCTAAATTTTCACTTATTTTTGTTTTCATTTTCTAAAAATTATTT
Source organism: Hibiscus tridactylites (assembly GCA_958450335.1). Lineage (NCBI taxonomy): Eukaryota > Viridiplantae > Streptophyta > Magnoliopsida > Malvales > Malvaceae > Hibiscus > Hibiscus tridactylites. Next base: position 60,976,775 of record OY288285.1, read on the forward strand.
TTTATTTTCACAACCAAACGCGTTTTATTCAACGTTTTTCATTTTCTAAGAAAATAAAAAAGAAAACAGACTTCATTCTCTAGAACCAAACACACCTTAAAGTTTTGAAAAAGCTTAAAAGAAAATCATTTAAAAATAAAGTTTATCTTAAAAAGAGTTTTTTAGAAGAAAAGCTTTAAAAATAAAAAATTAAAAAGGAAGAATTATTTTTTGAAATAGAAGGTGAGAAAATATAAAAAATGAAAAGGTAAAAAATATAAAAAGGGTCTTGGCTTTTTTAAATAATAAAAATAAAAAAATAAATTTTTTTAAAATGAATAATAAAAAGGGTAAAAACTCAAAAGAATAAAAGTTGCTTGTTTGTTTTAGAAATATGTTAAAATTAGGATTGAGACTAAAGCTTAAATAGAGACATATTTTGTTGAAAATGTTCTTCACAAAAAAATAAAATACACTTAAGCATACTTAAACTTTAAATTAGGAATAAAAGACTTAGACATTTTTAAGGTTTTTTTAAATAATCAAACTTAGAATAAAAAATAAAATGCTCAACACACTAAATTTTGATGTTGTTTGAAAAGTGAAAATCTAATCAATGCGGTGTCTTATCAAATGAGAATGACAGGTTAGCGCCAGAAATGTTGGCGGTGATTAAAGTTCATCTCCCGGGCGATAAGGCCGTTAAAATAGACTAATATTCATTAAACGGACAAGTCGAGCCCTTTATGAACTTGAAATTTTCAGTTTTGAAAACGATTTTAAAACCCGTCGTGGGGTGCTAACCCTTCCTCACGCGTAACTGACCCCCGAACCTGTTTTCTGATTTTCGCAGATCAAAACCGTTGTTTTATTAAAACAAAATATTTTATTAAAATAACCTTGTTTTAAAGTAATACAATTACTCTTTTCAAAAAGATTAGTGACGACTCCGTATTTTCAAGTTTTCAAAAAGTCGAAGCCACTCCCTAAAAAAAGCGGTTGCAACACATCCCCATCTATTACTCTTGAACATTCTGCTATGGTTGTACAAGAGCATGAGTACAATAATGAAAAGAGTAATGGACGTGATAAAAAAATGTGACTTTTGTAGCAAACCAAATTATATTGAAGATGTGTGTCGGAACAAACATGGTAAACCAAAATGCGCTACCAAATGTACCAAAAGGTGCAACACTCCTAAGGAAGTTATTGTTATATTCCTTTAATCTGGTTTTGGTTCTAGTTCTTCAATTGAATCTGAGGATGTTATTCAAATTTCTAAAGTAGAGTATGAACAGTTAATTCAATCACAACCTAATTCCACCATCTCGCATACTCTTCCAACAATCATTGCATTTGCAACTCTTTCTAAAGTAGAGTATTGATCAATGTCAACTTCTTCATTTATTTCTATGTTCGTCTCTGTCACCAATTATTGTAATGTTCATACCTCCTTTCTTACTCTTAATAAAGTCTTACATGTTCTCAAATTATCCTTCAATCTTCTTTTTAGTGAATCAAATCACAAAAGCTTCAAATTGTTCTATAAACTTCTTTCTTACTCATTGTACTTTTTAGGATCTTCAGACGAATGTGTTGAAATTGATTTCTCGAGAAGGAATGGAGAAGAAGAGTAATCTAGGGTTTGTTTCGTATGATTTGGGAATCGTGAGAATGAAAGGTTAACGTAGAGGAAAATTTTATTATTTTATTAATAACCAAAAAGTAATTACAATATCCAATTAATACATATTATATAATACTAAAGAAAATAAAGAACCTAATAATTAATTTGTCCTTTTACAAGAATACCCCTATACATAAACTAATATTCTAATAGCCCCCTCAAGTTGGAGCATACACATTGTGAATGCTCAACTTGGAGATAGAAGCATGAAATAAAGCTGGTGGCAAAGGCTTTGTAAAATAATCTGCAAGCTGGTTGAAAGAAGAAACTGGTAAAAGATGCAACATACTTTGGTGAAGCTTTTCTCGAACCAGATGACAGTCGATCTCAATGTGTTTAGTTCTTCCATGTTGAAAAAGGTTTTCTGCAATTTTAATTGCAGACAAATTATCACAATAGAGATTTGCAGATTTAAGAGATTTGCAAATTATCACAGGCTACTGTAGCAAGAGCTCTATACTTAGCTTTTGTGGAAGACCTGGAAACAGTAGATTGTTTTTAGACTTCCATAAAATTAAAGCAGAACCAAGAAATATACAAAAACTTGTTGTTGATCTCTTTGAATCAAGGCAGGAAGCCCAGTCAGAATCAGAGAAAGCATTCAGTTTCAAATCATTATTGGCAGGAAAAAATAATTCCTGTCCAGGAGTGCCTTTTAGATATCTTAAAATTTTATGCACAACAAAAATATGTATATCAGATGGTGCTGAAAGAAACTGAGATAAATGATTAACAGCAAATGTTATATCATGACGAGTATTAGTCAAATACAACAATTTTCCCATTAACCTTCTATAAGAAGTAATATCTTCTAAGGAAATACCATCATCTTTAGAAAGTTTAACTTTGTCATTAAAAGGAGTTGAAGAAGGTTTTGAACCAAAAAAATCAGTTTCTTCCAAGAGATCAAGAGTATACTTCCTCTGACACATGTTTATTCCTTCTTTTGATCTAGCAATATCAAAACTTAAAAAATATTTAAGATCACCTAGATCTTTAATCTTAAAGGTATCATGCAAGAAAATTTTAATATTAATAATTTCTGTCAAATTAAGACTCATCAAAACAATATCATCAACATAAACAACTAAGGCTATGAAATGATCATTTGTTCCTTTTAAAAATAAAGAAGAGTCAGAAGATGCTTGAATGAAATTATGTTCTTACAAAGCAATAGTTAAATGCTCATTCCATTGCCTACTAGATTGTCTTAAGCCATTCAAGCTTTTATTTAGTTTACAAACAATGCCAGATTCATTAGGAAGGAAACCAGGTGGAGGATCCATGTAGACCTCTCATGTAAGTAACCATGCAAAAATGCATTGTTAATATTCAATTGTTGTAAATACCAGTTTTTAGTAGAGACAATAGCTATAAGAGTTCTAATAGTGGTAATTCTGAAAACAAGACTAAAGGTATTTAAAAAATCTAATCATGGTTGTTGTGTGTACCCTTTAACAACAAGTCTTGCCTTATATCTTTCTAAACTACCATCAGACTTGAGTTTTGTTCTAAAAACTCACTTACAGCCAATAGTTTTCTTTCCACTAGGCAAAGAAACAAGGGTCCAGGTATTATTCTTTTCTAAAGCAAGAATCTCATCATGCATAGCCTCTTTTTAGCAATCATGTTTAATAGCTTCTTTGTAATTTTTAGGTTCTTTTAAAATTGTAATATTATTAATATAAGCATGATGATTAAAAGAAATATGACCATAGGAAATAACTTGAGCAATATTATAAGGTGTAGAATGAGAAAAGACCTTACTTCCTGGTAAAGCAACCTGGTAATCATCAAGTTTAGATGGCATTCTTACTGTCCTTGTTGATCTTCTAAGATGAACAATATCAGGAGATTGTTGAACTAGTGGCTCAGAGGTCTGAATGTCAGGTGAAGAAGAAACACCAATTGACTGGTCTTCTTCAGATTCAGAACTTGAGGCAAAGGACTGAATTTCAGGTGTAGACTGGTCTGATGTAGATTGTGATAGGGAATTATGATGAACAACAGAGTCTGAACTAGGAAAATCCTCAAGAGTAGAGTTAGAATCAACAGTTGGAAAGATAATTTCAAAAGATGAATGAGATTTACCTTTTTGAAAGGGAAAATAGATTCAGAAAAATAAACATATCTTGAAATAAAGATTTTTTGAGTTTGAATGTCAAAGAGCCTATATCCTTTGATGTTTTTAGGAAAACCAAGAAAAACACATTTAATTACCCTAAGATGTAATTTAGTTTAAGGTTTAGGCAAAGCATAAGCATAGGCAAGACATCCAAAGATTTTTAAATTGTCAAAAGTAAGAGTTTTGTGATAAAGCATTTCAAAAGGAGTTTTGTTATTAAGAAGAGGAGTAGGTGTCCTATTAATTAAATAGGTAGAATGAATAAGACAGTCCAACCAAAAAATTAAAGGCAAATAAGCTTGAATTCGCAAGCATCTAGCAACAGCAAGAAGATGATGATGCTTGCGTTCAACAACACTGTTTTGTTGAGGACTATAAGTGCAACTGTTTTGATGAATAACACCATTTATTTTGTAAAAATATAAGATGTCAAACTCTCTAGCATTATCAGTACGTATGCACTTTATTTTTACATTAAATTGAGTAAGAACAAACTCATAAAACTCAGTGATCAACTTGGACACTTCAGACTTAAGTTTCATGGGAAAAATCCAAACAAAACGAGATTTATCATATACAAACCTTTAATGGGAAAATGTCCCGAAACATCAGCATGAACAAGATCAAAATTAGACTCAAAAATAGAACTACTAGAATGAAAAGATGGTATTTTATGTTTAGCCATATGACAAGTAGAGCAATCCAGAGAACTAATACTAGGAATTTTATCATGCAAAAGAGAAAAGAAATGCATCTTTCTACTTGAAGGATGTCCAAGTCTGAAATCCCAAATATTTGAAACAGAATTACAAGAACTAGAATCAGTTCCACAGATAGAAACATTTGCAGAATTATTTGCAGAAGAAAAAATAGAATTAGTCCAATAGACAGAAACATTTGCAGGATTATTTGCAGAAATAGAATAACAGCAGGAAACATAGGTGTTTAATTTGTACAAACCAGCAACTTCACTAATTGTACCAATCGTCATCCATTGATGCACATCCTGTATAAAACAAGTTCCACCATTAAAAAACACAGAAATAGAAGGATCCTTAGTTAATTGACTCACAGAAACTAGATTAAAACTAAAACATGGTATATGAAAAACATCTTGAAGAACAAGATTTTGAAAAACAGTGACACTTCTTATATGAGTAACTTGAACCAATTGATTGTTAGGAAGTTTCACAAACTTGTTATTAACCTTAGAAAAGATGGAAAACAAATTTAATGAACAACAAATATGATCAGTAGCAGCACTATCAACAATCCATGGCACATTTTTGAAATCAGAACAAGAAAGAATCATACCTGGAGCATTACATGGAGCATCAAATGCAGAAGCAATGACATTAACCTTGGATACACTATTCATAGCAGAACTAAAGGACATAGAATGTCCTTTCTCATTAAGCATATTAATCAAAACATCATATTGATCCTTAGTAAAGGTAAGAGAACCACCAAAACTATCATCTTTAGAAGAATCAATTCGAGAGACATCATGATTAGAACAAGATCCCACTTGGTTCATCTTACTAACTTGAGGTCTATTCCTATACCTAAAGGGATAACCATGTTTTTTTGTAGCATCTATCTATGGTATGATCATACAACCCACAGTGAATACACAAAGGTCGTTTAGAGGCATTAGAAATTTTTTTAACAGAACTATCAAAAGACCTAGGGTTTTGCCTACCCGAATTAGAGGAATGACCAGCCAACATGATATGGGATTCATTATCAAAATTAACAGCAGGCAAAAGAGACCTTTCATGTTGGGTTACAAGAGAAAAAACCTCATTAATATCAGGCAGGGGCTTACGCATCAGGATCTGAGTTTTAAGAACACTAAAATTCTCATTTAACCCACACAGAAAACGCAATACAAGATCTTGTTTTCTATAAATTGAAGAAGAACAAGAACAAGATTTCAACGGCCTCAACACACAAATCTCATCCCAGAAAATTTTTAATTGAGTGAAATATGCAGAAATAGTAAGATTTACTTGACCCAAGCTAAAGAACTCCTGAAACAAATCAGAGATTCGCAACAAATCTCCATGACTGAAGCGATCAAACAGATCAACCCAAAGATCAGACGCGATGTCGATCCACAAAATATTTTGGGCAATCTCAGGATTCAACGCCCTCTGAATCCAAGACAAAACCAGATTATTACATTTTACTCAGGCGGAGAAACGGGGATCATCAGATTTGGATTCTTTGATAGAACCATCAACAAATCCAAATTTATTTTTGGATATCAACGCCATGCAAATCGAACGCGTCCACGGGTGATAATTTTTGCCATCAAGAAGGGATGAAGTAAGAACTAACGAAAGGTTTTCACTTGGATGGATGTAATACGGGTCACAAGGATCGTCATTTTTGAAGGTATTTCGAGCAACGTCAGCGGATCTAGAACGAGAATCAGAGGTTTCATCAACTGATACTATGTTGATTTTGATTTCTCGAGAAGGAATGGAGAAGAAGAGTAGTCTAGGGTTTGTTTCGTATGATTTGGGAATCAGGAGAATGAAAGGTTAAGGTAGGGAAAAAGTTTTATTATTTTATTAATAACCAAAAAGTAATTACAATATCCAATTAATACAGATTATATAATACTAAAGAAAATAAAGAACTTAATAACTAATTTGTCCTTTTACTTAGAATACCCCTATACATAAACTAATATTCTAATAGAATGCATTGAATGGACACAAATATGAATCAAGAGAAATTTATTATCTTAATTCTTCTATTGTTGATGCTGTCAGTGGTGTATCCCCTCATGATTGACATTGTCGTTTAGGTCATCATAGTTTTTCCAAGCTAAAAACTAGTTCCTTTTGTTAAGTCTTTCTCTTTAATAAATTGTGATATATGTTAGTTAGAAAAACATTATAGGCGTCATTTTCATCTGAAAAGAGAGTTGAAGTTTAAGTTATTTTGATGTAGTTCACTCGGATATATGGGGGCCTTGTCGTTATCCTATTTTATTTGGTCATAAGTATTTTTTTACTTTTGTGGATGATTATCCTCGAATGGCTCGAATTTATTTGTTAAAAGATAAGTCTTTTGTTTTTGATGTATTTCAAGCTTTTTATAATGAAATAAAAACTTAATTTTTACCAGTATTCGTGTTTTATGGTCTGATTATACGTTGAAATATATGAAATTTGACTTATCAAATTTCTGTTCTGCTCGTGGTATTATTAACCAAGTATTGCGTGCTCATACTTTCTAGCAAAATGGTTTCATAAAACACAAAAATAGACATATTCTTGATGTTGCTCGTACTATTATGATTCAAATGAATGTGCCCAAATACATTTGGAGTGATGTTGTTTCCATTGTTCCCACTGCTGCATTTTTTATATTCTTGGAGATGGTATTCCTTTTCAATATATTTTTCTAAATTCTGTATTATTTTCTCTAATTCTTCTAATTTTTGGGTATGTTTACTTTGTTCATTTATTTAAAAATGATATGGCCTAAAGTTGTTCATTCTATTTTCTTGGATTATTCTTGAACTTGAAAGGGATATACATGTTATGATCCAGTGTTAAAAAATTGTTTCAGCTGTCACATTTTTTTGAGTCAGATCATATGTTCAAAACTTTAAATTCAAAGAGTCAATCCCTCCCTACCAGTGTAACACCGCCTTTCGTCAAACCTTTACAAGTTTACACAAGAAGAAATAAGATGCAAATTTCTCCTATCTTAGAACTAACTTTTTCTATACATTTTGTTAATAATCTTGATGATTTATCAATAGCTCTCTGAAAGGTAAGCGTTCTTGTACCCCCAACATTCTATTGTTAATGTTTTTTTTTCCTTTAATCATCTTGATTTTCATTTTCTAAGTTTACCTTTACCCCTATTATCAATCTATTCGTTATAATTTTAGAGAGGCAATTCAAGGTTCTAATTGGAAACATGTTGCAACGCCCCAAGTTTAAGCCTGGAGTTATCAGATTAGTTGAATCGGGTCTGGTTAAAATTAAATTGGAGGAAAACTATTTTTGACACACTTAAAGTGTTTTAAAAGATTAAAGGGAAAAATGGGAACTTTTGGTAAAAAGGAATAAAAAAAAGGTTTTTCAAAAGTTGTCATCTTCCCTAATTTTCTTTTAACGTTCAAAAAACCTTTCAAAAACCCTATTCACTATTCCATTGGTTTCAAGCTCCAAACCAAGTGATTTCTTCAAGGTAAATGAATCTTCAACTTAGTTTCATCTTCCTTAAGTCCTAAATGCTAAGATTTTTGCAAAACTCATGGATTAAACATATTTTGATTTTTAAAGTTTGGTTTGAAATGAAGGGAAATTTATGGGTTTTCGTTTGAGTTGGTTATGGCTGAGTTGAGGGTGTTTTTAACTTTGTTTTATCACTAAAATAACATGAAAATGATGGGTTTTTAATGGAAACCTGAAATGGGTATTGTGGGTGATTTTAGGAGTTGCAAATCTTGAGTTTTTAGATGAGTTTTGAGTCTAAAGGGCAGTTGGAGGTTTGGTAGCTTTGATTTGATGTTTAGGGATGCTAAAAGGTAAATTTTTTATAGAAAATTCATTGATGGTGGTTGCATGTAGTTTGGGACTGAAATTGTTATGTTTCGGGTGAAGTTTGTGCTTGAATCGATGTGTATTGTTGCAAGGTTGTTGAGTTCCGAGTTTTTGATGTGTTTGTGAGTGTATTAGTGTTCTAATGTTCGATTTTGGGTTGCTCAAAACAGAGGAATTGGATTCGGGCTTTGTGGACGGAAATTTGGGTAGTTCAAAGGCTTGATTCGGCATCTCGAACATCGTTTGTGTGTTGGCTGGTGAATGGGTCGATTTTAAAAGCCTTAACGTGGTTAAATTAATGTTTTAGGGGTTTGGATTGAGCTTAAAAGGCCAATCCAAACTCAAGAGTAAGTTTTACATGTTTTAGCAATTAAATTATGTTTTACGATTCTTGAATGCAAGTTGAACATGTTATGTGTTGAATTGCATTGTTATGCATGTTGAGATGTGGGACTTTTGTTTATACTTGCACTGTGAGTACATGCTTTGCATGGAAGTTTGGACTTGGTAAGTGGTTCAAGCATCGGTAATACTTGTGATTGTGATTGAGTATATTGACACGTGTTGGGTTGTTACCGGATATAATTGATAGGTCAATAGGATTAGAGTGCACTAGAGGTAAAATTCACGTGTGACCTTAGTGATGTTAGATTCCACTAAGGAGGAGTTCGATGATGTGAGATTCCACAAGAAATTATGTTTTAACTAGACGGGTGAGTACGGTGATGTGAGATTCCACTGAAAGTGTCTAGTGGGTTTGAGAAACTATCCGCATGTCCGAGTAAAAACATTGAATGTCAATATACCCATGATGCTTTAATTCTCATGTTAAGCATGTTATTGATTCTATCTCTTATGCTTATGCTTATGCTTATGCATTGTTGTTTACTTTGCTTGCGTTATGAGAATGAGCATGTGGTAAGCCTATGGCTTGTGGTTGCATACGTTAAATGCACGTGAAGGTAAATGCATGACATTGTGTGTTCAAGCATGTGGAAATGATTTGCAAATGGTTTTGGTTTTAAAGCAAACTATGTTTTAAAACTGCATTGTTGTAGCCACTGTTTTGAGCACCGCTCACTAAGCTTAAACGCTTACGCTATCCTTTCCAACAATGCAGGCCCTTAGATCTTCGTAGCTCGGGAAACAAGTGAGAATCCAAGGGAGTTGGGTTTACTCAAGTATGATTTAGACTTCGATAATTAATATTTAAGCAATGGGATAGGACCTTTATGTTTGAAGTGTAGTTGACATGTCCTTTTTGCGTAGACAAGTTTGTTTAGTTGCTTTGGGCTTGTAATGCCTTATACTGTGATGATTTATGCTTTTGTTTAGCTTTTGGCCATGTTGGTAAATGCTATGTATGCATGTTTCCCTTTTAAACCTCATCATGTTGAATGTTGCATCGTTACGTGTTTGACTTGCTTTATATGCTTATCCATGGATGTCTTGTATTGCATGCGTGCTTGTATGTGGCTTGAATAGTTGTTGGATGCCTCTAGAGTTGAGTTCTTGTGCTTTCATCAGCAAAAATGAGTCTTGCAGTGCATGGCATATCGATACGCTCAAGTGCGATATCGATACGGTCCCTTGTTTTGGGCAAGGCGTACAGGTACTGTAACACCCGGGTTCGGGGGTCGGGTGAAAATAATGTTAAAATATTATTAATAGCATTTTGGGCCTCGGGTTTACAAAACAAATAAATTAAGTTGGACCATTTTCAAAACAAGCCCAAATAGCCCTGAATGTCATCTATTTGTAAATGCCTCATTTCATTAAGGGTATTTTGGTCTTTGGCCTTTCAATTTTAAACAAACATTAAAAAAATGCTTTTGGCTCATCTTCTTCCCCTCTCTAATTTTCATTTTGACGACAAAGAGACCCCATTCCCTAGTTACTATTTCATCTCATATCTTGCTTGTTGTTGGAGCTTTTGCAAAGGTAAAATCATTTTTGACCTGTCCTAGTCATCCTCTTCAAGCTCATACCTTTAGTTTTCATTAATGTCCATGGTTTTGAAATTGGAAGTTTTGAGTTTTTAGATTAAAAATGCCATCTTTAATGTCTATAACTTAAGCTTTCGAATTGTTGAGATAATATGAGTTGTTTACAACTTAAAGGGTCCAACATAGTAGATTTTTACAAGGTTTTATGGAGTTTCCCGAATTTGGGTTTTTGAGGGGTTTTTGGAGGGTTTTAGGTTGAGTTTTGGGGGTGATTTATGTGGGAGAGTGTGGGCTGGTGGTTGGACTATGTATGAGGGCTGTTTTGGAAGCCTTATGGAGTAATTTAAGTGTTGAAATCAAGGGTTTTGGGCTGAGCTTCATGGCTGCTCGGGAATGGAGATTTTGGGGGTTGTACTTAGCTTGAAACATGTGTTTTGTGCTTGAATTATGTTCCGAGATTGCTACTTTGAATCGTGGACTGAATTTTGATTGTTTTGATTTGTGTTGGGGTGTTTAAAAGCAAGAAATCTTGTTGGTGAAGCCTCGGGAGCGAATCTGGAGAATTCGGTGACTTGAGCTTGGATTTCGTCTCTCTTTTGGGTAGCAACGGTGAGTAAAAATGTCAAACTTTGATTTGTTTACGAATCAGAACTCTTGGGGGTTTGGGTGGGACCTTGTGGGTCCACTTAAACCCAAGTGTAAGTTAATCCTCCTACCTCTTGTTATTTGTTGATGAATGGTTGTATGACGTGGTCTTGTGCATTTCGAGTTATTTGCATTTTTGTTGTTGTGTAGTCGTGTAGAAGTTGAGCCTCACGTGATGGTTGTCTAAACTACGTGGATGAGTGGTCCTACCGGTAGTGACTTGTAGTAGAGTAAGGTGATGTGTGGTCCCATTGGAAAACTACTAGTCGAACGGTGATGTGTGGTCCCATCGTGTGTAAGTTGGTTGTGTTTGTGCGACCCGTGTGTGGTCTTGTTGCGATGATCATTCGTGCATTCATTGATTTCATTGTGAATTGTGAAAAGTGTTTTGAAAACTGTATGCTTGTTGAACTGTAGAGCTTCTCTCACTAAGCAAGTTGGCTTACACTCTCCTTTGTTTCCAACATGCAGATCGTTAGTGTTCGGGAGGCAAGCGGGCAAGGAAGAAGCTATTGGAGTTCTCATTTTAGCTCAAGTATGATTTATGTATTGTAATAATGCCTAGACGATGGGGGTGTAGACTTGTAGGAGTTGGTGTCAAACTCCTTGGTTGATGTTTTATTTTGTTGAGCATGCTAAATTGTTGAACTTATGTTGACCATGTGTATGTCTTTATGTTATGGATTGTAAACCATATTTACTTGATGCATGCTTTTCTTGTGGTTGAAAACTTATATCCCTTGATGAATGCTATATGTATGTTGTCTAAAGCCTGAAACTTGAATGTTATGCATCAATCCTTCTTGTGTTTATTGATTCATTTAATGTATGGCTCCTACATGTTTGTTGTGTGCTAAGCATTTCTATATAGGGTGTCTTTCATCTAGAATTGATGTATGATGAGTCTTGGAGGTTTTGCATGAGTTTTGGGACTGCCTTGTATCAAAAACCAGCTAAAATCTGTCTTTTCGCAGCCCGTGTATCAAAACGGTTGGTCCCATTTCGATACATCCTCTTGTTTCAGGCCAGACGTTTCGATACGCATAGGGGTCGTTTCAGTACAAATTTGCCACTGTAAATCTGAGAATTTGCTGATAAATTAAGGTACCGAAACGGGTCTTGGTGTTTCGAAACGATCAATATGACGTTGACCACGAGAAGTTGACCGTTGGGGGTGTTTCGAAACGGTTGACCACCGTTTCGACACGGTCCTCTCATGTTGACTTAGGCCCGTTGACCAAGTCAAGGCGTTTCGATACACTTCTTGAGTGTTTAGAAACGGCCTGCTTAATAAGCTAAAATTTGACCGTTTTGCTATGATGTTGAGTTGATTGCCTTGTTTGTTGCTTTCGTTGTTGACCCTTCATATAGGATTTAATAAAACCATTTAGACAAGATAATAATAAAAGGAATTTTATAGGGTTGTTAACCAAAGGGGAGCCTTAGCGGGTTTCACTTCGGTTTTCCCCGTGTAGCCCACTCGGACCGGTCAATCACCCAAACCGTGACGAGGGGGTTACAGGTACGCTGGGGAGTGTCGATACGCAAAAATGCTCTCTGGAAATTTGAGAAATTGACGAGATTTTGGCGTATCGGTACGGATCCAGAGGGTATCGGTACGGTCTTCGTAGTTGACCATGGGAAAGTTGACCGTTGAGGGTGTATCGATACACACCTTATAGGGATCGATACGGTTTCCCTAAATTTGATTTTGTGGTTGTAACACCCCATTTTAGCCCCAATTTGAAAACTCTAATTATGAGAATTCCCAATTGGAAACCCTAGAATTTGAGGGAAAATTCAGAATTTAACCTAACCTAAATTGGGGACCAAATTGAATAAATTAAAAGTTTGGTGGTTGTTTTATTAGGCGGGCAAAAACTGTGACCCTTCTTCTGTAATTTACCCATTTATCTAGGGTAAACACTCCTTTTGTATCAGCTTGTCTGTTTGCGCCGCACACACTCTCTCTCGGTTTCTCTCAAATCAAAATAAAAATATTAAAATAATAAAACCCCTTCTCCGTTTTTCTGTCGAAGCTCCGGCCAAGGGGCTAGCTTTGTCCGTTCAGCGTTTCAAGGTCGTCGGTGTGTTCACCGTGGTCGTTCGATCAAAACCGCTGTTGGGTATCTTGTTCGTCGCCTCCTATCGTCAGAAGGGAGGCTTGAAAGCTTCGATCTTTTGCTGCCGCCGCCGTTCTCCGTGAGTGCCGCCATCGTCCTCTACGCGCGCGTCGTTTCTGTCCCAGATTGGGTGAGTGGCGTGGTTTGACTGTTGGGCTTCGGGTTTACCGTCGCCATCGCGTTGGTCGTGGCTGGTAGAGCCGTGGCCGCTGTCGGGTTCGCTGGTAGTGCTGGAGTGGTCGGGTGCCACCGGGGGCGTGGTGTTAGGGTTTGATAATTTGGGGATTAGGGTTTGGTTGTTTTGGGTGGCTGTTGGATATGAATTAGACCGATTGAGTTGGTGAACCGGACGGCTGGGCTGAACCGAACCGATCTGGTTGGCTGATGCAACAATGATGTCATCTGCTGTTGCAATATTGATGCAGGCTGACGTCAGTGATGACGTCATCACAGACAATGATGACGTCAGCAATGACGTTAACGTTGACTTTGGGTTGACTTTTTCGGTCGAGTCAACCTTTATGTTTTTCAACGTTTTGGTTTCGTTGCTGCTGTCTGTTTCTTCATATTCAAACCCGAAATACCTTTTTGGATCAAGTTTACTTGTTGAACTTAGAATTTTGTTAAATGTTGTATCAGATGTTGACTCGGATATTTTTGTGTTCAGGTGACGTGGACTCTGACCCAGAGACTTTACCTCCTCCTCCGCCAGGCAGACCTCCGGTGGCACAGTCTTCGAGATCTGCTAGTAAGATTTCTGTTAAGCGTAGTTTATTCGATTGTGGCATAGTAGGAAATCTCATATAGTGTTCTGTATTTTTAGGAGTTGATTATGTCCGACATTCTGCTAGGGCTGAGTGTGGGAGACATCACTATCGACGTTGACTATTTAGCTGCCTAAGGTGTGTTCTCTGTCTGTGTTACATGTCTTTGATGTTTGAGTGCATGATATGAATGATTCATATATTTGTGTGTTATTCTGCTATGTTATCTGATAAATATTGCATGACTCGACTGTATGTTATTCTGCTCTGTTATCTAACTATAATGTATGACTCGGATGCTGTGATCATGTTATGTAATACATATCGGAATCGGAATATTATGTACATGCATCTTAGTTATTTAACAAGATTGCATTCGGACTCTGAAATCGGATTACATGTCATATCATTGGGTTGGGATATTGTACGGAGGAAGCTCAGCGACTTCATCCTTCGGGTTGAACTTCGGTTCGGATTAGTAGTTCCATCTTTCGGGATGAGTTCTGCTTCGGACACGGTGTTGAGGTGTAGAGTGGTTCAGGGGAACCTCACTCTTCGGACGGTGATGTAGATGGGTTCATGTCATGTTATGATATTTGTATGCATTGCTTGTAATACTTCGGAATATCTGTTAATTCTTGATTGTGATGTTATTGCTGGATTGACTTCTGTTATGCACTTTGGAGACACACTGAGCTTTATAGCTGACTCCCCCTTAGTATTTGTTTCAGATTACCAGACTTAGGAATCGGTACTTGGAGGACCTCATACGAACATTATTTGATACTATTTATCAGTATGTTTTGTTCTAGACTTATATTTAATTATTTAAGCATTTTCAGATTTGGTTGTAAAAGTGGACTTTGGACATTTATTATTTTTGGGATTTGATAAACTATTTTTAGCATGCTTGTTTTATGATGAAACATTAAAGGTTAATTATTATGATTGAATAATAGTTTCGGCACGGTTTTTCATAAATAATCTTACTTGAGGGGAAAGTTTCCAAATTGTCAATTTCAATTTGCTATAAACCCTTAGGTCAAAATAGGGGGTTACATTTAGTGGTGTTAGAGCCTAGGTTACACCCCGGCCTGTGATGCTCGATAAAAAAAATTGATTTTAAAATTTTCAAAATTTTGCATGCATAATAAATGTTTTCGGAAACTACGAGATTTTTAGATAAATGTTCGAATTTTAAAGAAGTAATATATGCTTTAATTTTCCGAAAATTTTCATATTTTCAAATAAGTCTCCAAGTACTAATTTTTAGTTTAGGATTCTTCTTTTTATAGATAGACTACTATGCCACCCCATAGGAGTATTAGAGCTACGGCTGGCCAAGGTCGTACAGCTGCAAATACGAGTGACGTTAATCCTCTCGAGCATTCGCCACAGCATCAGGAGGACCAACAACATGAGCAGGCTTAGGAGCAACCTGAGGTTCATACGAGTGGTCAACATGCCGATCACCCTGATCAGCAGACTCAGAGTGAAGGTCCCCGTGCAGCCGGTAATAGTGAGACAGCTGGAGTTGATGTTGCTGCAATGCATTTGGAGCTACTTGAGTATCTTCGACAGAGTTCTAGGAGACCCATATCTGCTGAGTTTTTGTCTGCTGGGATTTCGATGTTTGATGGTAAGACGACTGCAGTTCTAGCTGATGCGGAGTATTGGTTGAAGAAATTACAGCAGTTATTTGATGAGATGGACTACCCTACTGACAGAAAATTAAGAGCGGTTGTATCTTTATTGAAGGGTGAAGCCCTGAACTGGTGGGAGGCTGAGAAGACCGTTATTTCTGCTAGTCGGATCACATGGGATCATTTTGGTCAGGCTTTCCGAGACAGATATGTTGGGGCAGAGTATCTAGCCAAGTGTCATGAGGACTTTATAAATCTGAAGCAAAATGATATGACCGTGAATCAGTATGAGATCGAGTTTTTGAGGATGGTTCAGTACGTCCTTGGGTTAGTTACTACAGAGAAAGAGAAGTGCGATTGGTTTCTAAAGGGTCTGCGACCTTCGATCAAGACTGGTGTTACTTTGCATCTGGACAAAGAGTACAAGGATATTACCTTGCGAGCTAGGACTGTTGAACGCAATGAGGCAGAGTTGAGGCAAGCTGAATCTTAGGGTATGGATCGGGGTAAGAGGCAGTCGACCGCATCAGTTCAGTATAGTTAGGGTAACCAGATCAGGAAGAGGGCAAGAGATGAGAGTGATTATCAGAGTTATTCCAGAGCCAGACCAGTGACCACTGATGTTTCGACTTCTAGTGTTGGTGGATCGACTAGCACGCGGGGGCCACTACAGTGTTCTTTCTACAAGAAATGGCATTCAAGAGAGTGTAGGAGACAGTCCGGGGCTTGCTTTCCCTGTGGGTCATTCAATCATCTTTTTAGAGATTGCCTGCATGCACCTCCGTCAGCTCATATGACCAGTCAGTCATAGGCATCGGTGCAGGCTCCTGCTAGGGGTAGAGGTCGAGGTAGACCTGATACTACAATTTCTGCTGGTAGAGGTAGGCCAGCTCAGAGTGGAGGATCAGCTGGATCCGGGGTGAGACAGCCAGGTTTGGTTTATGCTACTAAAAGACACGAGGATTGTGATGAGCCAACTGTTATTGCTTGTACCTTTTCTATTCACTATATTCTGTATTTTGCATTATTAGATATTGGTTCTACCCATTCATATGTTGTGAGTTCAGTATCTGGGGGACTTGAAATTCTGGTTGAGAATACTGTGAACGCGGTTTCAGTTTATAGTCAAGTGGGTGATCATGTCAAGGTTTCTAAGGTGTACAAGAATTGCCCTTTGGAAATTCAAGGGAAAATATTTTCTGCTGATTTGATGGAGTTACCTTTTAGAGAGTTCGACCTTATTCTCAGAATGGACTGGTTATCTGCTCACCAAGTCCGTTTGGATTGTGAAAAGAAAAGGGCGAACCTGAAAACCTCAGATGGGTGCGAGGTGATTATGGTCGGAGAGCGTAGAGGTTACATGTCCAATGTTGTTTCGGCTCTCAAAGCTGAAAAGATGATTCGACATGGGGCTACTACTTATCTTGCTTATATTTTTGACTCGAGGCAGTCAGATTCTGGTTTGGATAAGATCCGGGTGGTTAGGGATTTTCCAGATGTTTTTCCGGAGGAATTGCCAGGGGTACCGCCAAAACGTGACGAGGTTGAGTTTGGTATAGATGTATATCCTAGCACAACCCCTGTTTTTATGGCTCCTTATAGGATGGCTCCGAAAGAGCTTAAAGAATTGAAGATTCAGTTACAGGAATTGCTGGATAGGGGTTTCATCCGACCTAGTGTTTCTCCCTAGGGAGCCCCTGTTTTGTTTGTGAAGAATAAGGACGGGTCACTTCGGCTTTGTATTGATTATCGAAATCTGAAAAAGCTGACGATCAAGAACAAGTATCCCTTTCCTCGTATTAATGACTTGTTTGACCAGTTCCGAGGAGCTACATTATTTTCTAAGATAGACATGAGATCGGGTTATTACCAACTTAAGGTTAAGGATTCTGATGTGTTCAAGACCGCTTTTCGGACTCGCTATGGTCATTACGAGTTTCTGGTGATGCCGTTTGGATTGACTAATGCCCTATGCAACCTTTATGGATATGATGATCAGGGTGTTTCAACCCTATCTGGACCATTTCGTAGTGGTTTTCATTGACGACATACTGGTTTATTCTAAATCGGAGACAGAACATGAGGAACATCTCTGGATTGTCCTACAGACTTTGCGAGAAAAGCAGTTGTATGCAAAGTTCATAAATGTGAATTCTGGTTGACCGAGGTTACCTTCTTGGGACAAGTGGTGTAACCCCCTTAGCCCGGCCTAGACGGTTGACCCGAACTACGAAGATTACATGGGGAAAACCAAAGTCATCCCGAAAGTCAACCTTGATTAACGAGCCTTTTTTTTCTTTTTAGTCTTATGTAGATGCACATTAACCTTAAGTGTACCCTTGAGAAACACATACTTGAAAAGCACAGCGATCGAAATACAACAAGGGACTCAATTGCACAAGATACAAAAGTTAGGGACCAAATTGTAATTTCTGGAGAGATGGAGAACTTAGTTGATTTTTAAGTTACCAATATCAAATTAATCATATTACATGCTTCCCTGTCAAATTTCACCTTAAACGGACATATCAAACTCAAGCAATTGCAAAACAATATTCAGGACTAAAACGTAAAACTTGCAAACCACAAAGTCATTCAAATCAGTGCCCAACATTCATTTGTTTCGGAACGGGGTTGACCGTTCCGAAACGCGGGTTCGTTTCGAGACATGTATCGAAACAGGTCCTGGTAGTGGCCAAAACGTTTCGGAACGACCTCTACCCGTTTCGATACACGAAGGCTATTACAAGCCTCTGTTTCAAAACGCTAGTGCCCGTTCCGATACGAATTGCCCAGAAAGTGCAGAATTTGCTGGTTTAACATACAATTAACCACTCAAACACATCCTAATGACTTTCTAATCATGCGAGCAAGTCATCACGCGTATAAGGTATATGTTTGCAACATTAAAACACATTCATGGCATCAATTAGGGATATCCACAAGTCTATAGGCATGCATCCTAATAACCAAACCAACTACCATCAAAGTATCAAAACAAGCACCAAAATGGCCAATTACAAGTCCAAATCATTTACGGCATCATGCCACAACTAGGGAGTCCAAAACATCTCCCAAATCACAACCTAGGTTCCCATTGCCAAATATCAAAACTAATAATGTTGTGAAAAACATCACCATACATGAGCTTAGCTTTCCCTTTGATTCTTAGCCTCCTTGCTGCCCTCAAACACCTCAATTATATGCATTATTGGTTCAAGAGAGAGAGCGTAAGCACAAATGCTTAGTGAGGCATGCTCTAAGAAACAACACTATAATGCATTTTATAAAAACACTTTCCATAAAGCCTTTTAACACATAAACATCATTATCCATGCAACAATGCATACACATCAAGCATCTCATGCTTCTTTAACATCAACATGTCATATTGGCTTCCAAGTGATACCATAACCATTTTCAATATAAAATACAATCGGATACGCGGATTACAAGCGTTGTCCCATACGCTTCATACACACTACCGAACACACAAGGTGGAGTTTACCAGTACAATCACAAACCCTCAACACCCGTGATGGAGTTTAACGGTAGAATCACAACCCCTCCACATCACTCATCGGTAGTTGTATAACATCACTAACGAGAACACGGGACACACAACACAAGATCCACACATGGACTTTTAACCACCATTGTGATCTTAACAATCTCGTTAGTGTACTTGGATGGAGTTTACGGTACAATTACAACCCCTCAACATCCAATGCGACTTTATTCACGGTGCACTCAATCCTATAGCCGACTAACTATATCCGATTCAAGTACTTAAAAACCACACATCACTTGCCAATATACATCATTTATCATCAATAATCCACTGTTTTAAAGCATTAATCAAAGCCATTAAACCATCATGCATCACTATGCATTAAAACCACATTTACTAACATCAAACCAAGGATCTCTTACCTTGAGCATCCTTCAACACATGGCTTTCAAAACCAGAATTAATCATGCTAAAACATGCTTTCAAAACAGAATTTAAACATGCAAATTAAATACATTGCATCCAACCATCTCATGGTTCATCCAAGAGAGAGAGTTTTCTCGTAAACTTACTCTTGAGCTTAGTTAAGTTGTTTAGACTTAAACTAAGCTCCCACACCTTCAAACATTCATTACAAAGCTGGAAATCCCAACTTTACTCACCAATTCCGTTTTGCAAGCTTGTCGAAACATCGTTCAAGCCTCCGGATCAACACCACAAGTATCCGAAGATGCCTCCCCTATTTTAAACACATCAAAGCAGAGGATTAATGCATCATCATGCATTAAAATCTTCAGCCATTACACCTAAACTCGCTTCTCTCACCAAAACTAACATTTCGGCAACCAAACACAACCGAAATCACCTTCAAACTCTTTCTCAACATTACCCAGCCAAGATCCATCACTTCTAAACATTCCTAAACATCAATTAACATAAAAAAAAAGAACCCAAACTCGTTCTTATACCTCCAGCTGTAACAGAACACCAAGATCACCCCAAAAACCACCATTTTCACAAGTAAAAACTTAGGAAAATCAACCTATTCGGGATTGCATTGATTAAACCTCAATTACACATCATTAAACATCCAAAATACATTGAAAAGACATCTCAAAACAGAGCCCAAACAATCACCACGAATTTCTTCAAGATTTGTTCCAAATTTTGAGTTGTAAGCCAAAATCAAGATCACAACATTAAAACCTTTTATAAAACTTAATTTAAGGATTGAGAACTTGGGAATTTCAGTAAAGAACTGAGTATTTAGAGAAGAAGAACACCCTTACCTCTAAATGTAGATTTCTCCTTGATTAGAGCCAAAATCCTTGAAAATTCAATAAGCAAATGAAGAGGATTTGATGTAGAAAGGATTATGAACCAATTGATGATTGAAACCTCATCATTTAGTGTGAAAATCAAAAGAAATGTTGTTGTAGAAATGTGTTTGGCTGAGGGAATTTTGAGAGAAAATGAGATGAGAAAGTTTTGAAAAAGTTAGTTATGAAAATCTAAAATATGGTTTTCCACTTTTCATTTAATTAATTAAACATTAACTAAATCATTAAAATCTAAGAAAAATCTGGAGAAATCCCTTCTTGAGTAAATTAGCTCCTTAAAGATTCAAAGTTTCAATCCTTACAAAACAGTCACCACTGAACTTTTCAAAAATTACATTTTAGTCACTATTTCGAAATGTTGCACTTCCAAACCTTATTTTGTAAAATTGCTTTCACCACTCTCTTAAATATATTAAAAGAGGATTTTTAGATATTTTTCCATATTTTTAAAGCATCCCAAACTAGGTTTTCCCTAAAACCACCTTTAATACTCGAACCGAAAATCAGACAAGTCCGGTTCAGACCCTAAACTTCCAACCCCAAAATTGGGGTGTTACAACTCTCCCGTCTTAAGAAATTTCGTCCCCGAAATTTACCTGGAGGAAAGCGGTACGGAAACTGCTTCTTCATGTCATCTTTTCGCTCTCACGTGGCTTCCTCAATACCACGATGCTTCCACAACACCTTTACCAAATCAATGGTCTTGCCTCGAAGAACTTTACTGTCTGTATCTAGAATTTCCACCGGATCCTCATCATAGGTCAAGTCTGGATTCAACTCCACTTCCTCCACATGCATAACATGCGAAGGATCCGATCTATACTTCCGAAGCATAGAGACATGAAACACATCATGAATCTTTTCCAACTCTTGCGGCAATCTCAACTTGTACGCAACAGGACCCACACGTTCAATCACCTCGTATGGTCCAATGTACCTAGGGCTCAACTTACTTTCGACCAAACCTCATCACCTTCTTCCAAGGCGAAACCTTCAAAAACACACGGTCACCTATCGCATACTCAATCTCCTTACGCTTCAAATCCGCGTAAGACTTCTGTCGATCAGCAGTTGCCTTCAATCGCTCACAATTGAGCTTCACCTTCTCGATGGTTCCTTTCAACAAAGCTGGCATTGAAACCAACTTCTGACCTGTTTCAACCCAACAAAGAGGAGTTCTGCACTTCCTCCCGTACAAGGCTTCATAAGGTGCCATTTGAATACTTGCCTAGTAGCTATTGTTATAAGCAAACTCCACCAAAGGCAAATGCTTCTCCCAAGTGCCTTGAAACTCAATCCCACAGCACCTCAACATATCCTCCAGCACTTGGATAACACGCTCCGACTGACCATCCGACTGTGGATGATAAGAAGTACTGAAATTCAGCCGTGTACCCAATGCTTGATGCAAACATTCCCAGAAACGCGATGTAAACCTCTGATCTCTATCCGACACGATCGACTTTGGCACACCATGCAGCCGCACAATCTCAGCAATGTACAGCTCTGCAAGCTTGTCCAAAGTGTACGTAGTATGCACAGGCAAGAAATGAGCACACTTCGTAAGGCGATCCACAATCACCCACACTGAATTCTTCTTTGATGGCGACAAAGGCAAACCAGACACAAAGTCCATGGTAATCCTTTCCCACTTCAACTCAGGAATCCTCAGCGGTTGCAACAACCCAGAAGGAAACTGATGCTCAGCCTTAACTCGCTGACATACCATGCACTTACTCACATACTCAGCAACATCATTCTTCAAACCCACCCAATAGTACTCATCCTTAAGATCACGATACATCTTTGTACTACCAGGATGCATAGCAAAAGGACTACTATGAGCTTCAGTCAGAATAGTACGCCTCAACTCAGCATCATTCGGCACTACTATCCGACTCCCAAAACATAAAACTCCATCATCATTAAAACAGAAATCCGATGGCCTATCCTCAGCAATATCCTGAACATGTGGCACCAAGGAATCATCCAACAACTGCTTATCCTTTATCAACTGAACCAAAGATGGTTTCACATGCAATTCAGCCACAAGTCCGCCATCTCGTGAAATGCTCAAACTAGCAAACATAGCCCTTAACTCCACTGCTACCTTCCTACTCAAGGCATCCGCTACAACATTAGCTTTCCCCGGATGGTACTCGATCGTCAGATCGTAATCTTTAAGAAACTCCACCCAACGTCGTTGCCCAAGATTCAACTCCTTCTGAGACATCAGATACTTCAAACTCTTGTGATCCGTGTACACAGTACACTTCTCACCATACAGGTAATGTCTCCAAATTTTCAAAGCAAAAACCACCGCAGCTAACTAAATGTCATGCGTAGGATAATTACGCTCATGCACCATCAACTGGCGCGATGCATAAGCCACCACCTTACCCTCTTGCATCAACAAACACCCCAAACCAACGTAGGATGCGTCACTGTACACCACAAACTCTTTCCCTGATTCAGGCTGAACCAAGATAGGAGCTTGCGTCAAAGCTGCCTTAAGCTTCTCAAAAGCCTGCTGTCTCGCTTCTGTCCACTCATACTTGACATCCTTCTGCAGCAACTTCGTCAAACGTGCAACAATCTTCGAAAATCCATCCACGAACCTCCTGTAATATCCTGCCAAACCAAGGAAACTACAGACTTCATGTACAGACTTAGGAGGCTTCCCGTTCATCACTGCCTCAATCTTCTGAAGATTAACATGAATCCCCTCAGCAGAAACCACATGACCAAGGAACACAACTTCCCTGAGCCAGAACTCACACTTGCTCAGCTTAGCATAAAGCTGATTCTCCAACAAAGCCTGCAAAACAATCCTCAAATGCCCCTCATGCTCTTCCTCAGTACGAGAGTACACCAGGATATCATCAATGAAAACCACAACAAACTTGTCTAAATATTTATGGAACACTCTATTCATCATGTCCATAAAAGCTGCAGGAGCATTCGTCAAACCAAACGGTATCACAAGGAACTCATAATGCCCATACCTCATTCTGAAGACTGTTTTTGGCACATCCACATCCTTCACCTTCAACTGGTAATACCCTGACCTTAAGTCAATCTTAGAGAACACAACCGCTCCCTGAAATTGATCAAAAAGATCATCAATCCTCGGCAATGGATATCGATTCTTGATAGTCAACTTGTTCAGCTAACGATAATCGATGCACATTCTCATAGTGTCATCCTTTTTCTTCACAAACAAGACCGGTGCACCCCAGGGTGACACACTCGGCCGAATGGAACCACGATCAAGCAACTCCTGAAGTTACGTCTTCAGCTCCTTCAACTCTTTAGGTGCCATTCGATAAGGAGTAATGGACACTGGAGTTGTGTTTTCATACAACTCAATTCCAAACTCCACCTCTCGATTAGGAGGCAATCCAGGTAACTCCTCCGGTAACACACCAGGAAACTCTCACACGATCCTAATATCTTGAACTCGCAACTCCTTAGAGTTAGGATTCATCACAAAGGCTAGGTAGGATTCACAACCTTGCCTCAGCATTCGGCTTGCTTCCAATGTAGACACCACATTGGCAAGAAACTTCATATTCTCACCAACCACCACTACCTCATAATCATCTGCAAGCTTCAACGAAACTCACTTGTTCTCAAAATCCACCATAGCTCGATGTTCAACAAGCCAATCCATACCAAGGATTACATCAAAACCATAGAATTGCAATTCCATGAGATCAACATGAAAAACATGATTTTGCACAACCAAGGGGCATCTTCTATATAACTTTCGTATCACAACGGTCTCACCAAAGGAACTAGTTACACGCATACCAACATCCAAAGACTCAACAGGTAAAACAAGCAATTGAGCACGTTCACGCAATATGTATGAGTGTGTAGATCCAGAATCAATCAAGGAAAGTAATGACAAGGATTGCAAAGTCAAGGTACATGTGATTACATCCGTTTCATTCCTCCCCTCTCGCTGAGCATACACTCGAGCCTGGCTTCCACCCTCAGGTTGGACATCCACCACATGTGCCACATTCCTCCCACCATCATCTCTGCACTAGAAGTTACCACGGCCGCGCCCACGACCCCTCTGTGGTGCAACAACACCAGGAGCACGTCCCTGAGCACCACCGGCCAACAAAAGACACTCCATCCTTACGTGGTCTGCCGAACCATAATTCCAGCACGAATTACCAGTCACTGCCACATGAGCCTGCACCTCTCTCGCTGCTCGAGGACAATCACGCCTCAAATGACCACGCGACCTACATGCCCAACACGTATTCTGATCAGCTCTCGCCCTGTCTCCCTGAACAGGTGCACCATGCCCTCCATTACCACGCCTAGCAGAAGATTGATACCTCTTATCTCGTCCTCTCTTGTTCCGTCCACCACCGGAACTATACTCAGTAACTCTCTTGCCCGAGCCAGAACCATCACTCTTGGAAGACAAACCCAGGTTCTGCTCAATGTCCTTCGCCCTACTAACCAGCACATCAAAATCCGTGTACTCAGATGCAATCATGAAGGTCTTTACGTCCGTCACTAAACCATATCTGAAACGTTCACACCTTTCCCGCTCATCAGGAATAAGCTCAGGTGCATACTGACTGAGACGGACAAACTGGATCTCGTACTCAGCCACCGTCATGTTTCCTTGTGTAAGAGACATGAACTCTCTTTTCTTTTCATCCAGGTATCGCACACCTAGATACTTCCGCTTGAACGCGTTCAGAAAGAACGTCCAAGTCACATCAACTTCCTCCATTCCGGAGATAGTGGTCGTCCACCAGGTATACGCATCATCATGTAACAGCGATACCACACATCCTAACTTCTGCACATCATTGCAGTTCATTTGTCCCAATATCCTCTTGGTACTTTCTAACCAAGATTTGGAACCCTCAACAGACAAACCTCTGAACTCAGTCCCTCCCAGACTGCGCATACGTTCCAAAGGTAATCTAGCATTAGCATCACCCTGATGCCCAGCTTCGTGAGCTCCAGCTACTGCTGCCTGAAAGGCTCTAGCAATAGCTTGTATCAAAACTGTCATGTCAGGAGCAGCTTGCCCCTGCATAGCCTCAGGTCCAGCGACCCCAGCACCAGCACGAACACCGGCTCCATCACCTCCAGCACCACCACCACCGGGCGGTCCACCACCAGGAGGAGAAGGTATATCCACAACATTATCAGCATTGTTCTCATTCTCGTTCTGAGCCATAGCTCACGTATTAATTCTCGTCTCTCTACGAGGTCCCATTCACTAAAACAATGCACTAACACAAATGCAATAAACATAATTAGGCTCAACAAGGTAAGTAATCCAAGCACTCAAGCTCATTTTCAAATAAAAACAATTCCTTTCATTAGTTTTGATATGGCAATGGGTTCCTCTAACATGCTTCAACACAACATAACATCACAATTGCATCATACTTACAATTCACACATCAAACTTTCACTTAAAAAGGCATATCATGCAATCACACATACATCACCCACATAACCATTCCCAATTACACGAGAACTCAGCTCTGATACCACCAAATGTAACCCCCTTAGCCGGGCCTAGACGGTTGACCCTAACTACGAAGATTACACGGGGAAAACCAAAGTCAACCTAAAAGTCAACCTTGATTAACGACCTTTTTTTCTTTTTAGTCTTATCTAGATGCACATTAACCTTAAGTGTACCCTTGAGAAACACATACTTGAAAAGCACAGCGATCGAAATGCAACAAGGGACTCAATTGCACAACATACAAAAGTTAGGGACCAAATTGTAATTTCTGGAGAGATGGAAGACTTAGTTGATTTTTAAGTTATCAATATCAAATTAATCATATTACATGTTTCCCTGTCAAATTTCACCTTAAACGGACATCTCAAACTCAAGCAATTGCAAAAACAATATTCAGGACTAAAACGTAAAACTTGCAAACCACAAAACTATTCAAATAAGTGCCCAATGGTCATTTGTTTCGGAACGGGGTTAACCATTCTGAAACCCGGGTTCGTTTCGAGACCTGTATCGAAACAGGGTCTGGCAGTGGCCAAAACGTTTCGGAACGACCTCTACCCGTTTTGATACACGAAGGCCATTACAGGCCCCCGTTTCGAAACGCTAGTACCCATTCCGATACGGATTGCCCAGAAAGTGCAGAATTTGCTGGTTTAACATACAATTAACCACTCAAACACATCCTAATGACTTCCTAATCATGCCAACAAGTCATCATTCATATAAGGTACATGTTTGCAACATTAAAACACATTCATGGCATCAATTAGGGAAATCCACAAGTCTATAGGCATGCATCCTAATAACCAAACCAACTACCATCAAAGCATCAAAATAGGCACGAAAATGGCCAATTACAAGTCCAAATAATTTAAGGCATCATGATACAACTAGGGAGTCAGAAACATCTCCCAAATCACAACCTAGGTTCCCATTGCCAAATATCAAAACTAATAATGTTGTGAAAAACATCACCATACATGAGCTTAGCTTTCCCTTGGATTCTTAGCCTCCTTGCTGCCCACAAACACCTCAATTATCTGCATTATTGGTTCAAGAGAGAGAGCGTAAGCACAAATGCTTAGTGAGGCACGCTCTAAGAAACAACACTATAATGCATTTTATAAAAACATTTTCCATAAAGCCTTTTAATACATAGACATCATTATCCATGCAACAATGCATACACATCAAGCATCTCATGCTTCTTTAACATCAACATGTCATATTGGCTTCCAAGTGATACCATAACCATTTACAACATAAAACACAATCGGATACGCGGATTACAAGCGTTGTCCCATACGCTTCATACACACTACCGAACACACAAGGTGGAGTTTACCGGTACAATCACAAACCCTCAACACCCGTGATAGAGTTTAACGGTACAATCACAACCCCTCCACATCACTCATCGGTAGTTGTATAACATCACTAACGAGAACATGAGACACACAACACAAGATCCACACATGGACTTTTAACCACCATTGTGATCTTAACCATCTCGTTAGTGTACTTGGATGGAGTTTACGGTACAATTACAACCCCTCAACATCCAAGGCGACTTTATTCACGGTGCACCCAATCTTATAGCCGGCTAACTATATCCGATTCAAGTACTTAAAAACCACACATCACTTGCCAATATACATCATTTATCATCAACAATCCACTATTTTAAAGCATTAATCAAAGCCATTAACCCATCATGCATCACTATGCATTAAAACAACATTTACTTACATCAAACCAAGGATCTCTTACCTTGAGCATCCTTCAACACATGGCTTTCAACACCAGCATTAATCATGCTAAAACATGCTTTCAAAACAGAATTTAAACATGCAAATTAAATACATTCCATCCAACCATCTCATGGTTCATCCAAGAGAGAGAGTTTTCCCGAAAACTTACTCTTGAGCTTAGTTAAGTTGTTTAGACTTAAACTAAGCTCCCACACCTTCAAACATTCATTACAAAGCTGGAAATCCCAACTTCACTCGCCAATTCCATTTCACAAGCTTGCCGAAACGCCGTTCAAGCCTCCAGATCAACACCACAAGTATCCGAAGATGCCTCCCCTGTTTTAAACACATCAAAGCAGAGGATTAATGCATCATCATGCATTAAAATCTTCAGCCATTACACCTAAACTCGCTGCTCTCACCAAAACTAACATTTCGGTTACAAAACACAACCGAAATCACCTCCAAACTCTTCCTCAACATTACCCAGCCAAGATCCATCACTTCTAAACATTCCTAAACATCGATTAACATCCAAAAAGAACCCAAACTCGTCCTTATACCTTCAGCTATAACAGAACACCAAGATCACCCCAAAAACCACCATTTTCACAAGTAAAAACTTAGGAAAATCAACCTATTCGGGATTGCATTGATTAAACCTCAATTACACATCATTAAACATCCAAAATACATTGAAAAGCCATCTCAAAACAGAGCCCAAACAATCACCATGAATTTCTTCAAGATTTGTTCCAAATCTTGAGTTTTAAGCCAAAATCAAGATCACAACATTAAAACCTTTTATAAAACTTAATTTAAGGATTGAGAACTTGTGAATTTCAGTAAAGAACTGAGTATTTAGAGGAGAAGAACACCCTTACCTCTAAATGTAGATTTCTCCTTGATTAGAGCCAAAATCCTTGAAAATTCAATAAGCAAATGAAGAGGATTTGATGTAGAAAGGATTAGGAACCAATTGATGATTGAAACCTCATCATTTAGTGTGAAAATCAAAAGAAATGTTGTTGTAGAAATGTGTTTGGCTGAGGGAATTTTGAGAGAAAATGAGATGAGAAAGTTTTAAGAAAGTTAGTTATGAAAATCTAAAATATGGTTTTCCACTTTTCATTTAATTAATTAAACATTAATTAAATCATTAAAATCTAAGAAAAATCTGGAGAAATCCCTTCTTGGGTAAATCATCTCCTTAAAGATTCAAAGTTTCAATCCTTACAAAATAGTCACCACTAAACTTTTCAATAATTACATTTTAGTCACTATTTCGAAATGTTGCACTTCCAAACCTTATTTTGTAAAATTACTTTCACCACTCTCTTTTATATATTAAAAGAGGATTTTTAGATATTTTTCCATATTTTTAAAGCATCCCGAACTAGGTTTTCACTAAAACCACCTTTAATACTCGAACCGAAAATTAGACTAGTCCGATTCAGACCCTAAACTTCCAAGCCCAAAATTGGGGTGTTACACGTGGTTTCTGCTAATGGTATACAGGTGGATCCAAGGAAGATTGAGGCTATTTTGGGTTGGAAGCAGCCCAAGAATGTTCCTGAGATTCGATGTTTCTTGGGTTTAGCTGGCTATTATCGAAGGTTTGTGGAAGGTTTCTCGATTATTGCAGCTCCTCTAACTAAAATTCTAAGAAAGGATATTCCTGAGCCTGGGAATGCCTATACGGTATACAGTGATGCCTCTCACACGGGATTGGGATGTGTTCTCATGCAGGAGGGGAAGGTAGTGGCCTATGCGTCTCGTTAGTTGGAAGCGCATGAGTGCAACTACCCCACCCATGATTTGGAGCTTGCTGTTGTGATTTTTGCTCTTAAAATCTGGAGACACTATCTCTACGGAGAGAAGTGCTATATCTTCACCGATCACAAAAGTCTAAAGTACATCCTTACACAAAAAGAGTTTAATCTGAGACAGTGTCGCTGGTTGGAACTTCTCAAGGATTATGATTGCGAGATAGAGTATCACCCGGGAAAGGCGAACGTGGTTGTCGACGCCTTGAGTCGTAACGCCATCTAGGATTTGAGGACCCTTTTTGCTCGGATGAGTTTGTTTGAGGATGGTAGTTTGATGGCAGAACTTCGGGTCATTCCTACGATGATATCTGATATTCGAGCTGAGCAACCCACTGATCCTTTTCTTATGCATCGTATCAGAGAGGTTTCTGAGTGTACATCTGTGGATTATACTATTGATTAGGATGGTGTTTTGTGTTTCCGAGGCCGGTATTGTATTCCGAGGAAATCTGGGTTGAAACAGGTTATTCTTCACGAGGCACATGACAGCCCCTCTTCTATGCATCCTGGTGGTGATAAGATGTATAAGAACCTTCGTCAGAGGTACTGGTGGAAAGGTCTTAAACGGGATGTTGTCGGATTTGTGTCTAAGTGTATGACTTGTCAGAGAGTCAAGGCAGAGCATCAGCGTCCATCTGGGTTGCTTCAGCACATCGAGATTCCTCAGTGGAAGTGGGAGCGTATGACTATGGATTTTGTTAGTGGTCTTTCGATGACTCTGTCCAAGAAAGACTCTGTTTGGGTTATAGTGGACCGTTTGACTAAGTCTACGCATTTCATTCCGGTTCGAGTTAACTATCCTTTGAATAAGTTGGCTCGGCTCTATATTTCTGAGATTGTTCAACTTCATGGGGCACCGTTATCGATTATTTCTGATCGTGATCCGAGATTTACAACGAAGTTCTGGAAGGCACTTCAATCTGCTTTGGGTACCCGGTTGAACTTCAGTACATCTTATCATCCGCAGAATGACGGGCAGTCTGAGCGTGTGATTCAGATTCTTGAGGACATGTTGAGAGGTTGTGTTCTCAATTACAGTGGTAGTTGGGAGGATTTCTTGCCGCTCGCAGAGTTTGCATATAATAACAGTTACCAGGCCAGTATCAAGATGGCACCGTACGAGGCTCTGTATGGGCGTAGGTGTTGGTCACTGATTGGATGTACTAAACTTAATGAGCATAGATTGTTGGGACCAAACCTAGTCCGTGAGGCCGAGCAGACAGTCAGATTGATTCGAGATCGGCTTAAGGTTGCTTTTGACAGACATAAGTCTTATGTCGACTTGAGACGTCGAGATCTTGAGTTTGAGGTCGGTGATGATGTTTTCCTGAAAGTATCTCCTAGGAGGAAGGTACTTCGGTTTCGTTGGAAGGGCAAGCTAAGTCCTCGATATATTGGTCCTTACAGGATTCTTCGTCGGGTTGGACCTGTTGCCTATTAGCTCGAGTTACCACCAGAGCTTCAGCGTATTCATGATGTTTTCCATGTTTCTGTGTTGAGACGCTACCATGTTGATCCGTCTCATGTTTTGCCTGTGGAGGAGATTGAGATTCGTCCTGATTTACGCTTTGAGGAGGAGCCTATCGAGATTATTCCTCAAGATAAGAAAGTTCTCAGGAGGAAGACCATTAAGATGGTCAAAGTCTTGTGGCGTGGTCGCAGTCATGATGAGGCTACCTGGGAGCCCAAAGCTTAGTATCCGCATTTGTTTGCTCCAGGTAAATTTCGAGGCCGAAATTTCTTTTTACGGTGGGAGAGTTGTAACACCACATTTTAGCCCAATTTGACAACCCTAATTATGAGAATTCCCAATTGGAAACCCTAGAATTTGGGGGGAAATTCGGAATTTAACCCAACCTAAATTGGGGACCAAATTGAATAAATTAAAAGTTTGGTGATTGTTTTGTTAGGCGGGCAAAAACTGAGACCCTTCTTCTGTAATTTACCCATTTATCTAGGGTAAACACTCCTTTTGTATCAGCTTGTCTGTTTGCGCCGCACTCTCTCTCTCTCGGTTTCTCTCAAATCAAAAGAAAAATATTAAAATAATAAAACCCCTTCTCCGTTTTTCCGTCGAAGCTCCGGCCAAGAGGCTAGCTTTGTCCGTTCAACGTTTCAAGGTCGTCGGTGTGTTCACCGTGGTCGTCCGATCAAAACTGTCGTTGGGTATCTTGTTCATCACCTCCTATCGTCGGAAGGGAGGCTTGAAAGCTTCGATCTTCCGCTGCCACCGCTGTTCTCCGTGAGTGTCGTCATCGTCCTCTACACGCGCGTCGTTTC
The DNA here is from genome assembly GCA_958450335.1 of Hibiscus tridactylites. Classification (NCBI taxonomy): domain Eukaryota; kingdom Viridiplantae; phylum Streptophyta; class Magnoliopsida; order Malvales; family Malvaceae; genus Hibiscus; species Hibiscus tridactylites. The sequence goes on from OY288285.1 coordinate 61,008,490, forward strand.
CGTCCCAGATTGGGTGAGTGACGTGGTTTGACTGTTGGGCTTCGGGTTTACCGTCGTCGTCACGTTGGTCGTGGCTGGTAGAGCCGTGGCCGCCGTCGGGTTCGCTGGTAGTGCTAGAGTGGTAGGGCGCCGCCGGGGGCGTGGTGTTAGGGTTTGATAATTTGGGGATTAGGGTTTGGTTGTTTTGGGTGGCTGTTGGATCTGAATCGAACTGATTGAGTTGGTGAATCAGACGGCTGGGCTAAACCGAACCGGTCTGGTTGAATGATGCAACGAGGACGTCATCTGTTGTTGTAATGTTGATGCAGGTTGACGTCAGTGATGACGTCATCACAGTCAATGATGACGTCAGCGTTGACTTTGGGTTGACTTTTTCGGTCGAGTCCACCTTTATGTTTTTAGACATTCTGGTTCCATTTCCGCTATCTGTTTCTTCATATTTGAACCCGAAATACCTTTTTGGATCAAGTTTACTTGTTGAACTTAGAATTTTGTTAAATGTTGTATCAGATGTTGACTCGGATATTTTTGTGTTCAGGTGACGTGGACTCTGACCCTGAGACTTTACCTCCTCCTCCGCCAGGCAGACCTCCGGTGGCACAGTTTTCGAGATCTGCTAGTAAGATTTCTGTTAAGCGTAGTTTATTCGATTGTGGCATAGTAGGAAATCTCATATAATGTTCTGTATTTTTAGGAGCTAATTCTGTCCGACCTTCCGCTAGGGCTGAGCGTGGGAGACGTCACTATTGACGTTGACTATTTAGCTGCCTAAGGTGTGTTCTCTGTTTGTGCTACATGTCTTTGATGTTTGAGTGCATGATCTGAATGATTTATATATCTATGTGTTATTCTGCTATGTTATCTGATAAATATTGCATGACTCGATTGTATGCTATTCTGCTCTGTTATCTGACTATAATGTATGACTCGGATGTTGTAATCATGTTATGTAATACATATTGGAATCGGAATATTATGTACATGCATCTTAGTTATTTAACAAAATTGCATTCGGACTTTGAAATCGGGTTACATGTCATATCATTGGGTTGGGATATTGTACGGAGGAAGCTCAGCGACTTCATCCTTCGGGTTGAACTTCGCTTCGGATTAGTAGTTCCATCTTTCGGGATGAGTTCTGCTTCGGACACGGTGTTGAAGTGTAGAGTGGTTCAGGGGAACCTCACTCTTCGGACGGTGATGTAGATGGGTGCATGTCATGTTATGATATCTGTATGCATTGCTTGTAATACTTCGGAATATCTGTTAATTCTTGATTGTGATGTTATTGTTGGATTGACTTCTGTTATGCACTTTAGAGACACACTGAGCTTTATAGCTGACTCCCCCTTAGTATCTGTTTCAGATTACCAGACTTAGGAATCGGTACTTGGAGGACCTCATACGAACAATATTTGATACTATTTATCAGTATGTTTTGTTCTAGACTTATATTTAATTATTTAAGTATTTTCAGATTTGGTTGTAAAAGTGGAGTTTGGACATTTATTCTTTTTGGGATTTGATAAACTATTTTTAGCATGCTTGTTTTATGATGAAACATTAAAGGTTAATTATTATGATTGAATAATAGTTTCGGCACGATTTTTCATAAATAATCTTACTTGAGGGGAAAGTTTTCAAATTGTCAATTTCAATTTGTTATAAACCCTTAGGTCAAAATAGGGGGTTACAGGGGTGTTGACCAAGTCCAGGAGTATCGATACGGTCCTCTAGCATACCGATACGACATGTTGAAAAAGCTAAAAAAGGAGTCTTAATTGTCTATTTTGCGTGTTTTTATCCATGTGTGTTTTTCGTTGCGTGTCCTCTCACATAGAATATAATTAAAGCATCTAGACAAGATAATATTGAAAGAAATTTTTCTAGAGTTGCTAATCGGAGTGGAACCTTAACGAGTTTCGTTTCGATTTTCCCCGTGTAACCCATTCGATGTGGTCTGGCGGCTAGGCCAGGTCGAGGGGTTGCACATGTCATGAACGAGGAGATGTCGACTCTTCTCAGTAGACACACGTGGGATTCGGTATTTTTGCCTAACAGAGTTTCACCCGTTGTTTGCCGTTGAGTTTTCACGGTCAAATACAATCCTAATGACTTTATTGATCGATATAAGTTCAAATGGTTGTCAAAGGATATACACAGACACTGGGCATCAACTTCTTTAAAACTTTTTCACTTGGTTCTAGGTTGAACTCTATTCGTGTGTTCATTTCAGTTGCAGTCTATTGTTATTGGCCAATATATCAACTAAATATCTAAAATGTGTTTCTTTATGAAGACATAAATAAGGACATTTGTATGGAGAAACCAGCTCGCTTTGTTGATTAGGGGAGACACACTCGGTATGTAAGCTCAACAATGCTATTTATGGATTAAAGTGGAGTCTCAAATCTTGGTTTTATAAATTCAGTCATTTTTTTTTTGCAACAAGATTCAAACAAAGTCAAATAGATCATTCGATTTTTGTGAAACACAATTCATTAGAAATTATAATACTTATTGTTTATGTTGGTGATATATTCTTATCGTGATATAATTGGAATTGAAGAGGTCAAGAAACACTTGCAACAACAATTTGTCACCAAAGATCTTGGTTAGTTAAGGTGTCCTAAAAAGAAAATGTTTCGAACACTTTCCTCTTGATGTTCCAACTTCTAATTTGTCAATAAATCACTCCTCCTCAATGGTTCAAGGGGTTGAAGAGCGGGTCTTGTTTGGGTTTATGATAGTGAAGAAAATCATGTCATATTTAGTTCTATTGTTTTAGTCTCTTTATTTTTTGTTATAGCTTTAACCTGAGATTTTAAAAATGGTTTCTTTTTCTTGCCTTATACATAGAGGTGGAAATCGGGTCATTCGGTTCGGGTTCGGGTCGGGTCGTTTCGGTTCGGGTCATTTCGGGTCTATCTAGAATCGGTTTAGATTCGGTTTGGGTCGGTTCGGTTCGGGTTCGGGTCTAATTCGGGTCTGTGATGAGTCGAATTCGGTTCGTGTATTGGATCGGGTCAAAATCGGATTGGTTGTTTTCGGGTCGGGTCAATATCGGATCGGTCGCTTTCGGTTCGGGTCAAAATCGGGTCGTTCGGGTCGCTTTCGGTTCAGGTTAAAATCGGGTCAATTTCGGGTCAGGTCAACATTTAAATTTTCTGGTCAATTTGATTTGAGTTGGGTTAAAGGTTTGAGGTTTAGTATTTATGGTTTAGTTTAGAGTTATTGGTGTATGAGATTAATTCTGATTCAACTTGTCAATCTATGCATTTAAATTTGATTAAATATTTAAATCAAAGCTTCATGTATCCATATAATTTTTTTGTATAATTATATTGAATCAAAGTTTATAATAATAATAATAATAATAATTATTATTATTATAGTAATGTTTGAAATGAATTAATTTATTAAACTTAGAATCTAATTGAACTAACTAAAATCTAAAAGCATAAATTACGGACATAATTAAAATAATTTTAAAACTAAATGTGAAATTTCAATTAAATTAATTTAAATTGAAACTCAATTAAATCAAGAAAAATAGAAAGACAATTGGTAAAAATAGAGAGGGAAAAAACAAACTTTTGGAGGGAAATAAGCCACCAATTTTTTAAGCTAGATTGAAAGAAAAAAAAGACAATTAGAAAAAATAGAGAGAGAAAAGACAAAATTTTGGAGGGAAATAAGCCACCAATTTTTTTAAGCTAGAGATTAATTACTTTTTAGGTCATGTTGCATTTAAAATGTTACATTTTAGTCAACTTTAAGTTTTAGTTTAATTTAATTTAGTCACAAGTATTCCCACGGTTTAGACTTCAGATATAGAAATCCCCTCCCCGTAGTGATATTTAGTCTCTAAAAATTTACTTTTAGTTGAAATTGACTAATCTTTATAATTTAGTCTATTAATTTAATATATTGATATTTTCGTTCATTTTAATTTCAAAGATTTAATTTTTAGCCAAAATTGACCCCTATTTATTTATATGGTATAATTACAAAATTGATCATTAGACTCTCAAATTTCTCCACTTTCAAATTGTCAATTTAGTCTACAATTTCAATTTTATGCTATATTTTATGATGAAATTATAAAATTGGTCACCAAGATCTCAAATTTCTATACTTCATTTTATTATTTATTATATTGTTAACAATAGATATTCGGGTTAAAATCGGGTCAAAATCGGGTTAAAATCGGGTTGATATTCGGTTCAGCTTTCGGTTTAGCTTTCGGTTCGGGTAGCATTCGGTTCGGGTCCATTCGATTCGGGTCCATTTCGGTTCAACAAAAAATTTCGGTTCGGTTCGGTTCGGGTTTCGGGTCAACTTCGAATCATCATGTTCGGGTCAAAATCGGGTTTCGGTTCGAGTAATTCGGTTCGGGTTTCGGGTCTCGGGTCAAGTTTGCCAGGTCTACTTATACATTTAGCTACAAGAAAAAAAATAAATGTTAAAACTTCAAGAGGAAAGGAAGAAACTCGAGAGTAAGGGGTTTTTTGAAGTTCATGGTGATATTTTTGTAAGTTAAAGTAAATGTGAGTGTAGTATGTCTTGTGTTTTAGGTGTTATCAATGAAAGCTTATAAAGTCATTTATTTATCTATAGATCCTTGAATTACTTGTATGAATTTTCTATGCCTACCGTGTATCTATAGATCCTTGAGTAACTTATGTTATGTCAATGGTTGAGAAAAAATTTGTTAAAGAAATTTAATCATGTATGGTGTAATGTGGTACCCATAAGAGCATGAAAAGCAAATTAATGCTTATATTCATTGATATGAAAATTATATTTTGAATATATTTAATACAATCTTTAAAGTGTGAAACAAATATTCACATATGAAATATGTGTAACATGTTATCTTGTGATGTTACAAAGTAATTGACAAATTAATGAACAAAAATAATGTAATTTTCCCAAGTAAGATAGATAGGAGTCACGGAGTGACAATAGCATACCATAGGGTCTAGCAACTACATACTATCACACTTGTGCGTAATGATATCCACTTCGGCGTTAATCCTAGCACTATGGTGCAAAGTGACACGTAATGGAAAATGTTATATGCTTCGGTGTTGATCTTAACACTTTGGTGGATAGTGAGAACTAATGTCATCTTTTTTACTCATGTATCCTAATGGACGCTCCATACTTTGCTTTGGGCTCTCCCACGCTAAATTTTCAATCTAAAAGATGATTTGTCATAGCTTTAGTGTTTTATATTCATACACTCTACACAACTAAAATTGACATATCCAGTGTTCCTTGCATTTAATGAAATAAAGCATGCTATTATTTTGTATAATGTATTTTGGATTGTAGCTTGATATTCTACTTATATTGTTTATCTTGTTAATTAATTCAATTAATTAATTGTTTTTTATATTTTGTTATGTCTTACTAAGTTTAAAACTTATTGTGTGGTTGTTTTTTTCACGTGTAGGTAGTTCGTGAACTCGTGTATAGTTCATGACGTTACATTAACCGAGATAATTTATAGTAATCAAATTATTGTAAATGATCTCATGTACGTCTTTGAGGTCATTAATGACTTGTATACGAAATGAATGTTATCTTAAGCAATTTAGTCTTTTTTAGTTATTGTGGTTTAAGATACACAATACACACATTACTAATATTTCTATTTTAAAAACTTGATTAATAGAAACTTCTGTTGTTAGGCATCTTAAAATTAGCCTAAAAATATGCATAAGGGTATTATCAGTATTTGGTAGTTACACAATTTCTTACACGCGGTAACATAAATGCTTACAGTAACTGTAAGAAAAATGGTAGTTACATAAATGCTTATCGGGGTAGGAGATTATGTAACTACCTAAAATCTTAAAGATTACTCTATATGTTACAAAACGCATGAGATATTCGACATCTACACAATGTTTCACAATACCTACCCATATCATTACATAAATTATAAGATTAAACGTAACTACACAAAATTTTACCTCATATCTCCTAATCTTAGAGCAATCAAACTTATGGTAGAAAATTGTGTAACTACCTAAAATCTTAAAGGATTACTCTATATGTAACAAAACACATGAGCTATTCGATACTTACACAATGTTTCACAATACATACCTATATCTTTACATAAGTAATAAGAAAAAATGTAACTACACAAAATATTACCTCCTATCTCCTAATCTTAAACCAACTAAACTTATGGTAGAAAATTGTGTAACTACCTAAAATCTTAAAGGATTACTTGATATGCTACAAAACGCATGAGATATTCGATACATACACAATGTTTCACAATACCTACCTAAATCTTTACATAAGTTATAAGAATGAATGTAACTACATAAAATATTACCTCATATCTCCTAATCTTAAACTAACCGAACTTATGGTAGGAAATTGTGTAACTACCTAAAATCTTAAAGGATTACTCTATATGTTACAAAACGCATGAGATATTCGATACCTACACAATGTTTCACAATACATACCTAAACCTTTACGTAAGTTATAAGAATAAACGTAACTGCACAAAATATTACCTCATATCTCCTAATCTTAAACCAACCAAACTTATGGTAGAAAATTATGTAACTACCTAAAATCTTAAAGGTTTACTCTATATGCTACAAAACACATGAGATATTCGATGCCTACACAATGTTTCACAATACCTACCTAAATCTTTACATAAGTTATAAAGATAAATGTAACTACACAAAATATTACCTCATATCTTCTAATCTTAAACCAAGTAAACTTATGGTAGGAAATTGTGTAACTACCTAAAATCTTAAAGGATAACTCTATATATTACAAAACGCATGAGATATTCGTTACCTACACAGTGTTTCACAATACCTACCTATATTTTTACATAAGTTATAAGAATAAACGTAAGTACACAAAATATTACCTCATATCTCCTAATTTAAACCAACCAAACTTGTTGTAGGAAATTGTGTAACTGTCTAAAATCTTAAAGGATTACTCTATATGTTACAAAAGGCATGAGATATTCGATACCTACACAATGTTTCACAATACCTACCTAAATCTTTATTTAAGTTATAAGAATAAGCGTAACTACACAAAACATTACCTCATATCTCACAATCTTAAACTAACCAAACTTATGGTAGGAAATTGTGTAACTACCTAAAATCATAAAAGATTACTCTATATGCTACAAAACGCATGAAATATTCGATACCTACACAATGTTTCACAATATCTACCTTAATCTTTACGTAAGAATAAATGTAACTACAAAAAATATAACCTCATATCTCCTAATCTTAAACCAACCAAACTTATGGTAGAAAATTGTGTAACTGCCTAAAATCTTAAATGATTACTCTATATGCTACAAAACTCATGAGATATTTGATGCCTACACAATGTTTACAATACCTACTTAAACCTTTACATAACAAGAATAAATATAACTGCACAAAATATTACCTCATATCTTCTAATCTTAAACCAACTAAACTTATGGTAGGAAATTGTGTAACTACCTAAAATCTTAAAGGATTACTCTATACGATACAAAATACTTGAGATATTCGATGCCTACACAATGTTTCACAATACCTACCTAAATCTTTACATAAGTTATAAGAGTAAACATAACTACACAAAATATTACCTCATATCTCCTAATCTTAAACCAACCAAACTTATGGTAGGAAATTGTGTAACTACCTAAAATCTTAAAGGATTACTCTATATGTTACGAAACACAAGAGATATTCGATACCTACAGAAATGTTTATGAAATTCTACGGAAAAAGGTAACTACACAAATACTTATCGTTTGACCTTTTTAACCTTTTACCTTTTTTCTTTTTAAAATTCAACAGTCCGAATTTATTTTTATTCGATCTAACGGTTATATCGATATAGTATAGATACTGTCTAATTTTAGCCTAATTTTAATCACCTAATTTTAGAATTCCCCTCGACTACTAGATGAGATGGTTATGCATTATTTTCATTGGTATGTGTTAGAATGACTTGAGTTATGATTAGAATGCTTTTCGATGAGGTATTCATATTGAGCCTGATAAATATTACATAATTCTGCATGTAATGTTTAATTGAGTATAAATGATAGTTTGCTGTTGTGGAATGTGCCTACGATTGCTTATTTGTGTTTAAAATATGTCTATGTAGGTTAAAATATGTATTCATAAGGTTTTAGAATATTTTTCATTACTTAAAAGTAATTTTTTTGGTTTTTAATCTCTATAGTAGTTTTTTCTGCATTTTCACCAAAAGTTTCGAAATTATTTTAAGAATTCAATACTTTCAATCTAGTGGGTTTTAGGGTATCAAAGCTTGTTGAATGTTTCAAAAAATTCATTGAAAATTTTAAAATTGTTGATAACTTTTTAAAACTCTTTTCATAGAACTTTAAAATTATAGTTTTTTTCCTAAAACTTTTAAGTTTTTATTAAAAAAGCCTCTACCAACTAAAATTGACTTGAAATTGATAGCTTTGAACTTTAAAGTTATTTTAAATTACTTGAATAACCATATTTGTTTAAACTACAAATTTTCCTCATAGTATTTAAATGTGATAATTTTTTTAAATAATAAGTTAGCCTATGAACTTTTTAAAATTTATAATTTGGTCCATAAGTGTTAGAGGTGGCAAACGAGTCATTCGGTTTGGATTATTTAGGGTCTTACTACATTCGGTTTAAGTTCAGTTCTGATTCAGACGTTCGGTTTTAGTTCGGGTCTATGGTGATTTCAAGTCAGGTATCGAGTTGGGTCGGTTGATTATTTTCGGGTCGGTTGATTTTGGGTCAGGTCAATATCGGGTTAATAGGAGATCGATCGGTTTCAGTCGGGTTTTCATGCCGAGTTAGGTTTTTACACCCTATATATCACTTTGTATAGCATGTATATTTGGCTTTTTGGTGAGTTATGCAACAGTTCACATCCCATCTTTCTTTCTTTATTTTAATATTTTTTTTATTTCGGGTTACCTTTGGTTTGGATTACTTTCGGTTCAGGTTAAAACGGTTCGGGTCTGTTCGGTTCGGTTGAAAATTAGTTTGGGTACATTTGGTTCGATTGAAAATCGTTTTGAATCTATTTTTGATTAACTAAAATTCGGGTCAATGCGGTTTACTTCGAGTTTCAGATCAAATTTAGGTCATTCTGTTTAGGTTGATTTTAAATCTCGGTTCAAATTTGTCAGTTCTACTAAATGTAACATCTTCTCTACATTGTTTATTAATGATTTCTAAGCTCTACCCTTCCATCTTCCTTGTATATTTTGTTATAGTTTATGTTTTTACGTTCTCAACTGTAATTAAATTTTATTGTAATTTATTATTTGAGGTAATATTATACGCTTGATATTATTAACAAAATAAAAATTATTCTATGGACTCAAAATCACATTATTTTTATTTAATATTTTAATTTAATATTTTATATCATATTCGATAGTACAAATTATAATTACACAATTATATAAATTTAAATTCAAAATTAATATTAATTATTATAAAAAAATCCATAGCGTGCTTGTTCTTATTAATAAAAAAACTTTAACGTGTTGAGGAGTGTATCATATGTTTTTTACGCCTAAAATTTATAGGGTAAACTATACGAGTAGTCACCGAACTATTATTTCTTTCTTATTTTGGTCATTGAATTTTTTTGCTAAAATTGTCACCAATGTTACATTTTTTTTATTTTAGTCCTCAACTGTTAAGTTTTTATTAAGTTTTAATGAAGATGGTGACATTGCATAATATAATAATAATTTTAGTCCCATAATATATACATTTCAACAACTTAGTCTTGATTTCTAAAGTTTAACATTCTTTTTTACACATTGTCCATTATTTATGGATGTTGCATTAGCTCTGCCATTGCCCACTTTGCCATAGTTAAAGTAGTATCAGTTCCACCCACTAGAATGCCGTAATTTAACAAATATAAGCAATAGTAATTGAAACTAGAAAGAATATTTAAGCCGTAGTCCAAGAAAGATTTTGTGAAAAACTTATCATGAAGATACCCTTGATTTGATTCATTGTAAGTGGAGATGTGTTATCTTCGCACTCGTTGTATAAATCCAAGAGAAAATGTAAGAAGACTGATTTTTTTCACTCATTCCGTCAATCTTTTTCTTCTAAGTGTCAATGTTCGTTTGTAGTTCAAGTACATAATCCAAAAGTTCATTGAACGATTGACAGATTTTCTTCATTCCCCTTTCAATGCCTTGCATGTTAAATTGAACAATTGAAGGCAAAATACCATAAATAAAATTTTCTAGTAATACCATTATTTCCGAAGAAAAATCTTTGAAGTGAACTTAAATTGTAGCATCTTCTTGTCCTCAAAGTTTGCCTCCCCACGTCATGTTGATGGTCGCATTAATCGTCGTTAAAAATGCCATTTCACTGGCATCAAACATCTTGCTAGTGTTTTTACACACATCCTCATTACTTGTTCTCGCCTTAGACCATACCGGCCAGACACTATTGTTGAGCATATTTGTTGAGTGGAATAACTTGATGTGACTTGGCCAAGAGGGGTTGAATTGACTATTTAAAATTTGAGGGAGCAAAATAGAAATTGAAAAATGAAGGATAAGGCAATTTAGAGTGGTTCAAACTTCTAACAAGTTCTGCATCCACTACCTAAGCTCCCACTAAGGATTTTCAACAACTTTCACTAGATGTTCTTCCCATTTTCTAGGCTAAGGAGGTAACCTTTACAATCGGTCAATCTTTCTACCCAAAGATTGACCCCAAAAAATCTATTTACAAAGAAGAATTTGGCAAAAGAAAATATCTCTCACAAGACTGAATATTTTGCCCAATTACAAACAAGCACTCTCCTAAACTTGAACTAAAGATTGACAATAGGAATTACAACAAGTTGGGTACAATATTTGACTCTATTAAGCACAAGGGTTTGGAATATAGCTTGGATGTTGCAAGAAGGTTCAATAGTTGTTGTTGTTGGTGCTTTGGAGACTTGCTTTTAAACCTTCTCGTTGATTTCTAGTCCTTTAGGTGGTTGAGTTCATCAATAGAGACGTTGGAGCCTTTATTTCTCACCATAAATGCACTTCTGCAACAGAATGCTTTGAAACATACGAGCATGTATCGATACCTGTCTCAAAACAGAAAGAGTCGTTGTGTGTAATAAAGAGGGTGTATCGAAACGCTTGAAGGTGTATCGAAACAGTTACGGTCAGTATATTGCTCACACTTGAATCTGCCAAAACATGTATCAAAACACACTTAGGGGTGTATCAAAACAGGTAACAGAAAATTTAAATATTTTTCAAATTCTAATAACTGACAAGTAACAGCTATATCATTAAATGCTCAGATTTGAAAAATCTTAACCCCCGTATCGAAACGGACAAGACCGTATCGAAACACTATTTAAAATATTAAAGCTCAAATGAAGGTCGTATCAAAACGGGCAAGGATGTATCAAAACCCCAATCTCGAAATAGGTAATTCCGTATCGAAACGAAATTTTCTAGGAAGCTCTTAAAATCAAGCCGTATCGAAACACCTTGGGGCGTTTCAAAACGCATGGGCGATTTTGTGCAATTTGACTTTGAAACACTAAGAAATTTTATGGGGTTTAAGCTTTGACTTTAAAACATTTTAAGTCAAAAATATACTTGTCAAATGCGAGTCTTTTGAGTAATTAAAAAATTATTTACTTTGCAATTTGGTCTTTAGACTATTTGTTATATCAAAATCAAACATTAGTTTTACAATCTCCCCATTTTTGATATAACAAAACCAAAGTAAATTTTTAAGTAAACACCCCCTAAATTTAAGCTAGGCTTTGAAAAGATTTAAAAAAAGTTAGCTTAACCCTTCTCCCCTTTTTGTTAGATCAAAATCATAATAATTCAATAAGGAAATAAGCAATATAAAGCAAACAACTAAAATTTCATTAAGCATAAAAGCATAATAGTTCAAAGAAAATAAAATCCAAACTTAAATCCAAACTGAGATCCTAAAAACATGAAATCAAAGCATAGGTCCTAAAAGGAAAACATATATAGGTGCATAAAAAGAGAAATCCTAAAATAGATGATATGCAATAAGATGCAAAGGACTAAGGCTCGTCGTCATCTTCATCTTCATCATTAGCGGTGCTCCTTCGAAATTGTCTCCACTCGCCATAAAAGCCGGTAAAGAAGATATCCATCAATGATTGTTGAGTTTTAACCAAAGTAAGTCGATTCTCAACATTTTGAACTCGCTCCTCTAAGGATGTGAAACGAGTATCAATAGCGGCAAAACCAAAGGTCATGAAGTATCCATTGAAGCAATGTTGGTTTGCAAGCTATTGAACTGCTCGGTGAGAAAGGTTGTGAGAGCTTCATTGTTAGGTGGAGAAACTTGAGGTTGAGGTTCGAGGGCCGCAAATTGAGAAGGATTCTCAACATGAACCCAATCTCCATCAATGTAGTGAAACTTGCAACAGAGAAGAGTGCGTTCATCGATGGGATCCTTGAGAGATTCTAGAAAATCAAGAGAGCAATCGATCCTCAATTTTGAGATCGAATAACTCAAAGCGGTTCCATAGGTGAAGGAAGTGACAAGATCCGAGTTATAATTTTGGACAAAATGCACCATCTCGGCAAACATGATTCGGCAAAGAATTGGTCGACATTCCTCACGAAAGCAAAGAAGCCAAAACTCGTCGACTTGGAACATGTGGGAGAACTTTCCTCCAGATGGACGAAACCACCAAGAGACCATTAGATGAAGGATGCAATCATGAGCATCAAGGACCATAACGGAGCCACCAAGAGTTTGTCCCGAAGAGTTTTCATCTGAAATACCCTCATCTTCAAACCCAAAAATATTGACCAAAGTTTGAGGATTAATCCAAAATTTCTTCCCCATGATGTAGGATTCAATGGAAATTACTTGAGAACGATCGACATTGGAAATACATCGAGAATTGGCATAAAAGAGAAGAACCATTGTAACTCCCTCGGCCCAGCCAAGCCACCAGACCGACCCAAGGCGGTCACACGGGACTAACCGAAGAAGGACCCGGAGATTCCTCTTCGATTAGCAACCAAAAAAGAGGAATAAGACTTTAATTTTATCTTTTCTAGATGCTTAGTTATATCTTAGATGAGGACACGCAGCAGATAAATTCATGAAGAAACAAACCTCGAACCGACAAACAAGCATGCAAGGACCAAAATGTAAATCTAGCATATACGACGATCTACTGTGAAAATTAAGGTTACAACCATGTGATTAGGTCAATTTCATGCTTACATGATGAAATGCAGCTCAAAACAACAACCCGGACACTTTCTAATGATAACACAACAAAAACACAAGAAAATACAAACTTAGGAGATGTCTTTAACCGAAAATAACGACCACCATTTCGAAACCAAAAAGTCTATTTCAGAACGGGTCTTCACCAGGATTTTCTAGAGAGCAAACGTTTCGGAACAGTGAAGCTCGTTCCGCAACGCCAAGGTAAAAATGCAAGGGCGTTCCGAAACTCTGGTGCCCGTTTCGAAACACAAACCAATAGGTTGGTTCAAAAACACATTTTAGGCACATCCAAGCTTGCTAATCTTGACCCAAAAACACACACACACAACAAAGAAACAACATAAGCATGCAATTTACAAGCAAAAGAACTTAACAACAACAAACGAGAGCATTTCACCATATGGATTAAACAATAACATAACATGAGACATCACACATTTACATAAAAGGTCAAAACACAAGATAAGCATTAAAACCACAAAGCCATACTTCAAACAACATTAAAGGGTCACAACAAACTTGTCTATAACCAAACATCCACAAAACATCAAATCTCCAAACATAAAACATAGCATCCCCATTGCTAGTGGTATTATTACAAACTCTAAAATCATACTTGAGCTAAAGTGGTAAAAGGCCTCACTCCCCTTGCTTGCTTGCTACTCGGAAACTCTAACGATCTGCATTGTTGAAAAAGTGAGCGTAAGCATTTAATCTTAGTGAGCGGAGCTCCAAACCAAACAACAACAATGCAGTTTTAAAACCAATTAGAGCTCTGGAAACCAAAATCTTTGCCAAACCACAATGAACATACAACATCTTACAACAACATAACATCTAGCAAGACCGTCTTACCGATCAAACATTCTTACAAAACCACAACATACACTTACAAGGTCTTACCAAACCTTAACCATCTTACCACAATATAGCAAAAATCATAAAAAGAGAGGAAAGTAGCGTATTGGCATAATTAACATTAATACTCGAATATACGGATTTCTTACAATCTTACTAGTCTTACAGGACGTCAATGAGAGTAAACTTTATCATTGTGCCCAAGCTGATCTTACATGTACGAATTTGTCTGACACGGCCGAATTTTCTTACACGTACAAAATTTGTTTTACACGCATGCGAATTTTGGTCTTAAGAGTCTTACATGTGCACATTAATCCTAGTTGATTGATCAACCATACCCGGTAAAGATTCTAACTTATGCCAATATTCTAACAAGGGTCAAACTTACCAAAATCAAACATGGCTAACAAGCCCATCTTACCACATCTTACTCTTACCAACATTTCTATACCAAGCATGCATTTACCAACACGTAAATCTTACAATCTTACAACAACAACATAGCATGCTCACCACATAATATAGACATTAAAGGTAGGAAAACAATTGGCAAGCAAACGCAAGTCTTACCACAAATTTATAGCACAACTCACAATATCAAAAACATGGTGAAAAGCAAAACCACTTACTCTTGAGTTTAGATTGGCTTATCAAGCTCAATCTAAATCCCCAAAATCACCTTTGAACATTTCCAATGCTTTTAAAACAATTCCACTCACCGATATACTCGTTTCGAAAAGCCGAAACCCACAAAAATAGCTAACAATCACCCAGATTTGCTCCCAAACTAGAATCCCTTGTTTCTAACAAGTTAAAACATAGTATTAATACTCAAATAAGCTTTCAAAACTTGCAGCAACACTGAAATCCAACAATTACTCTCAATTACCCAACAATCCAATACCGAAAATCATCGAAATCACTTCCAAAACGTCCAAAACACAAACCCAGCCATTGCCCAACATTTCAACCATCAAAATCAGCCACTTAAACATACCAAAACTATTATTGTCATTAAAAAACCGAAATCAAGCTTAAACCCAAGATTTTTTATACCAAACTTCACTCAAACTTCAAATTTTAGTTTCCTTATGACCCTTCCATCATATGAACATCATTTAAACACCAAAACACCATTTAAAAACACTCTAAAACCCAACCTAAGCCATTTGAGCAAAAATCTTTTAAAAACCCATTTTATTTCAAACTTGAACATTTAAATCAAAGGAGGTAAATCATTTGATATTGATAGGAAACTATTAATAACAAGTTTAACTAAGGAAAAGCAAGATGAAATTAAGTTTACCTCCCAAAACTTTGATGGGTAATCCTTTGGATTGAAAATGCTTCAATGGTGGCTTGGCTTTTTAAAAGTTAACGTGAAATGGAAGAGGAGGCTGACTCAAAATCCTTTATTTTTATTATAAAACCCTTTTAAAATAGGTTTGGGTTTAATTAAAAACTAAAACCACAAGTTTAGCTGATTTTGCAAAATGTCCACCAACTTTTGAAAACTTACGATTTGGTCACTAGACCGAAATCTCGGCCTTATTGAAATGATTTTCCAAAATTGTTTTCACCAACCTCTTACACAGTATAAATAGTAATTTTAGAAATTATCCCCAACATTTTAGGAATACCCGAAGAAGATTTTCCATGGTCTAACCCCAAAAGCCAAACTAACTCATCGAACCTAAAAAAACACATCCTCACCATCTAGCCCCAAAATTGGGGTGTTACAACCATGTTACGGTACTAAGTATCAGGTAATCTCAAAAATGTCAAGAAACACCAATGCCTCAATAAAGAAAGATAACGAAATATAAAATGTTCAGAATCTAAAAGGGGTATAGAAGTAACATGCTTACATCGGATTGAATGATCTTGAAAAAGTTTGAAGTTGTTGTGGGTGTCATTGTTTCGAACTCTTTTGATAGAGTGGAGTGAGGTTGGGACGAGGGGATTCGTAATCATTGTTTGTACTTCCCCTAGCCTCATCAGTTCTTACTCTCTTTCTAGAACATATATTCGAAATCTGAAAACAAATCAATATATAAAAACATATATATGAGTAAATCAACCAAATTCAATCCAATAGGCAATCCAATAGTCAAGGTATTGATAAAAATCTATACAATATAGTTTAAAAATATATATAAATATAAAATAAATTTTTGGTAAAAAGAATTTCGAAAAATAGTGAAGAAAAATATAGGATATAAATTTTATATTCGAACCAAAAAATTTCGAATTTTAAATATTTTTTCAAAAACTTCAAAAATCATACTATAAGTATATATTCCATAAAAATTTGAGTAAAAACAACAAAGAAATTTAAACGAAAATTCAAAAGAAAAAAAGGGTTTTATACCTTGATATAGGAAATTAGATGAATGACGGATGATTAATGCATCAAATTGCTTACAAAGCCTTAGCCTTGATGTGTATATTGAAAACCCTCAAAAGATTTAAGGTTTTGGTGTGAAAAACCAATGAGATTTGAGGAGTTTATATAGGGTTTTTCGGTTAGGGTTTGAAAGAAAAAGAGAGATTAAGTTTTAATTAAAGTTGGATACTCATTAAGGCTGATTTAAAGACTCTGCGTAAAAGTGTATCGATACGCCACTTGGCGTATCAGAATGGGGGGGTCAAAATGCTTCCGAACCGTTTCGATGCAATACATGTTTCGATACATGTATAAGCTATTTCAGAACAAGACCATGAACTCGTATCGAAATGCGAAGAGCCTATTTCGATACCAAAATGGACAGTAACCAACTTGGCGTATCATAATGGGGGGATCAAAATGCTTCCGAACCGTTTCAATGCAATACATGTTTCGATACATGTATAAGCTATTTTGAAACAAGACCATGAACCCGTATCGAAATGCGAAGAGCCTGTTTCGATACCAAAATTGACAGTAACCAACTTAATTTAAGAATTGAGAGCTCGTATCGAAACAGATTGACATGTTTCGATACACTTGTGCTGGAAAATGCATTTTGGGCACAAAGGTGTCCAAAAATTGGATTTCAAATTATCTTAAATGCATGTACATGAGATATGAGCAAGATAGATGGACTAAAATAGATACATATTCCCCTAGCAACAAGCATAGAAGCATCATGAAGCAAAAACACATAAGCATGATCATCAATCAAATTCAAGCAAATTTTGACATTTACGGGCTCTAAAAGGTCAAGATAGGCTAGTTAGACCTAACTCTCGTCACACTTAAGGGGCATAGTACCTACATCAATTCCATAGTCTAGAAGTTGTTGCTTCATCCAAAGAACTTGAGTACAACAACTTTTGGCTGATATATATTCCGCTTTGGTGGTAGATAAGGTTACACTATTTTGTTTCTTAAAGAGCTAAGGTATGAGCATACTACCTAGGAATTGGTAAGTGTCGGAGGTACTTTTTCTATCTATCTTACAACCCCCCATAATCCGCATCGGAATAAGCATGTAAGCTAAAGGAAGAGTCTCTAGGATACCAAAGGCCTAAACAAGGTGTGTCTCTAAAGTATCTAAAGATTCTCTTAATGGCTACAAGGTGTTATTATCTAGGACTAGCTTGAAACCTAACACACGAGCAAACACTAAACATGATATCGAGTCTACTTGCGGTAAGGTAAAGCAAAGATCCAATCATAGAATGATAAAGATTAGAATCAACACACTTACCTTCTTCATCCTTGTCAAGCTTAATTGATGAGCTCATTGGAGTGGCTTGAGGCTTCACATTCTCCAAGCCAAACTTCTTGGGCATGTCCTTGATGTACTTAGCTTGATTGATGAAGATGTCATCCTTCATTTGCTTGATTTGGAGCCCCAAGAAAAATGAAATCTCCCCCGTCATGCTCATCTCAAACTCACCTTGCATCATCTTAGAAAATTCTTGGCAATAAAATTCATTAGTAGAACCAAATATAATATCATCAACATAAATTTGAACTACTAATATGTCATTGTCATTTCTTTTAATGAAAAGAGTAGTATTCACCATGCCTTTTACAAAACCTTTTTCAACCAAAAAGTTTGAAAGCCTTTCATACCAAGCTCTAGGAGCTTGTTTGAAATCATATAAAGCTTTTGTTAATTTGAAAACATGGTTTGGAAAACTTGGATATTCAAAACCTGGTGGTTGTTCTACATACACTTCTTCATTAATAAAACCATTTAAAAATTCACTTTTAACATCCATTTGAAAAGGCTTGAAATCATGATAACATGCAAATGCAGGAAGCACCCTATTTGTTTCCATTCTAGCTACAGATGCATATGTTTCATCAAAATCAATTCCCTCTTCTTGAGTGTAACCTTGAGCAACAAGTCTAGCCTTATTTCTCACTATGTTACACTCTTATCTAGTTTGTTTCTAAAAACTCATTTAGTTCCTATAATGGATTTATTACTAGGCATATCAACTAAAGTCCATACTTTACTTCTATCAAATTGATTAAGCTTTTCTTGCATGGCCAATATCCAAAACTCAGCTTTTAATGTTTTTTTGATATTTTTAGGATCAATGCATGAAATAAATGCAACATGGTTCATTAATTTAAGAGAAGATCGAGTAGTTACCCCCTTGGATGGATCACCCAAGATTTCACCACCCTTAACATAGTTGAGTTCCCTTGGGTAGCTCACTTCCTTTTCCTCAATTTTCACGTCCTTTAAAGCTTCAATGGGAGGATCTTGTGCTTCTTCCTTGGTTGGATCCTCATCCACCTTTGATAGTTGCTCACCACCAATGGCTTCAATGATCCATACATCATCATCATCACAAGAATCCTTTATCGGAAGAAGGTTATCATCGAAAATCACATGAATAGACTCTTCTACAACTAAGGTGCTTTTGTTAGACACTCGATAAGATTTAAAATTTAAAGAGTAACCAAAAAAAATTGCTTCATCACTTTTTGCATCAAATTTACTTCGGTTATCTTTTCCATTGTTTAGAACAAAACACTTACATCCAAAAGGATGAAAATAGCTAATGTTAGGCTTCTTTGATTTTAAAATCTCATAAGGAGTTTTCTTTAAAATAGGCCTAATCATTACTCAATTTATAATATAACATGTCGTGTTTGTGGCTTCCGCCCAAAAATATTTAGGTAAATTATTTTCACAAAGCATGGTTCTAGCCATTTCTTCTAAAGTACGATTTTTCCTCTCAACTACCCCATTTTGTTGGGGAGTGCGAGATGCAGAAAATTGTGGCTAATACCGTTTGAGTTACAAAAATCATTAAAACCTAGATTTTCAAATTCGGTTCCATGGTCACTTCTAATATGACAAATGTTTTGACCAATATCATTTTGAGTGATTTTTTTAAATGTGATGAACTTTTCTAAAGCGTCATCCTTAGTACTTAAAAATAGAACCCCAAGTATATCTAGAGAAGTCATCAACAAGAACATATGCATATGATTTTCCACCCAAGCTAGTAGTCCTAATAGGCCTAAAGAGATCCATATGGATTAATTGTAAAAACCCTACTAGTAGAAACAACATTAATGGATTTAAATGAGGTTCATTTTTGTTTACCCTTAGCACAAGCATCACAAATTTTGTCTAATGAGAATTTTAGCTTATGTAAACCTCTAACTAGATTTTGGGAAACTAATTTCTCTAAAACACTTATGCTAGCATGCCCTAGTTTTCTATGTCACAACCATGCATCATTTTCATCACTAGCAACCAAACATGCATGAGATGTATGTATGTCTTCTAGATGCACCATATAAATGTTACCTATATGATGAACAATTAGCGTTATTTTATTTGTTCTAATGTTCACAATTTTACACCCATTAACATCAAAATAAACATTAAACCCTTTATCCCATAATTGACTAATGCTCCACAAATTATGCTTAAGATCATTGACAAATAAGACATCATCAATGAGAATAGATGAAAGATAAACAATAGAGCCAATACCCTCAATGTGGCCTTTGGAGTTGACACCAAACGTTACTACTCCACCATTCTTTGGCTTGAGCTCCATGAATCTACTCTTGTCGCCGGTCATATGTCTTGAGCATCCACTGTCAAGGTATCAAGTGTTTTAACTTGAAGCTTTGGCCTTGTAGCAAAGCTTCCCCTGCAAACAAAGATTAGCTCTTGATTTTTGGTACCCAAACAATCTTGGGTCCATATGAGTTAGCTCCCAAATACTTGGTTCCCTTAGGAATCCAAGAAGAAATAGCATGAATATTATTAGAAGCTACAAGTTCTTTAGGAACCCATACACTCCTAATTCTTTTAGCTCTATGATGCTTTTGAGAGCTTCTTTGTTTGTAGCCCTTAAAGTTCCTCTTCACATAGTTAGGTTTTGAAGAACTTCCATTTTCAAAATTTGGTTTCCCAACTACATTTAGAGAAGCTTTAAGTTCATTCACCACCTTGTGGTGATCATCGTGAACTTTGGATAGAAGATTGTTTAAATCAACATTTTCATCTTGAAAATATTTTAAATCATCTTTAAAAACCGAAATCTTCTCTTCAAGTTCTAAATTGGTTTTGGATAAAGAATCGTTTTGGGATTTTAAATCAGAAATCAACTTTTTGTTTTTCAAAACTGATTCTTTATATTTTTCAACAAATTCGTCATAAACCTCTTGTAGATCATCATAAGCTTCTTGAAGTTCATCAAATGTAAAATCAAAGCTAGATGAGTTGAGGTTTACCTTAGGATCGTCATCAATGTCCATGAGGCAAAGATTTGCTACTTCAAGCTTCTCTCCATCAGACGATGATTTCTCATCGCTCTAAGTAGCAACATGGGCATTTTTCTTCTTCTTCTTCTTATCGAACCCCTTCTTGAGTTGAGGGAAATCCGATTGAATGTGGTCCGATTTCTTGCACTCATAGAAAATGAGTTAATCATTTTCTTCTTCTTTGCTCTTGTTCTTGAAGTCTCTTCTTTTTTAGAACTTTCTTCCTCGGTTGGACTTCATGAACCGAGAGAATATTTTGGCTATCATAGCCAATTCTTCAAATTCATCGTCTTCACTTGAATTGCTTTCCTCTTGTGGTAGTGAGGCTTTAAGAGCAATCCCTTGTTTCTTCTTTTCCACCTCTAGCTTCTTTACTCTTATTTCTTCCTTTTTCTTTTCTTCTTCCCTTCATTTCTTCATGATCTCATGAGTAATAAGAGATCCTACCAACTCATCGAGCTTCAACTTCTTCAAGTTCTTCACCTCGATGATTGTAGTTCTCTTCCCATCCCATGATTCGAGAAGAGAGTAGAGTAACTTTCGAACAAGCTTGTCTTCGGGAATGATCTCACCGAAGCCCTTGAGACAACTTACGATCATCGAGGATCGATCAAACATTTTGGAGATGCTCTCATCCGGTTCCATCTTGAAGTTCTCATGGCTTAAGTTGAGGATCCCAATCTTGGTCTCCTTCACGTCGTTAGTCCCTTTGTATGTTGTCTCTAACTTGTCCCACACCTCCTTTATACTTGTGCACGATGACATTTTGGCATACATGTCGATTCCAGTGCACAAAATATAATGTGAAGAGCCTTGTCATTGATTTGGAGTCTTCTCCGATCTTCATCGATCATCTCTATCTTAGACTTTGGAACAAGTGCCCCTTCATCGTTTCTTTTCATTGGAATTTTCATTCCTTCTTCCACTACATCCCAAAGGACATCATAGTCAATAGACTTGATGAAAAGTCTCATTTGCTTCTTCCAATAGGGATAGTTATCCCCATTGAAGAAAAGTGGTTTAGTGATGGATTGAGACTCGAACAAGTTTGGCCCGGAGGTAGATGCCATGACTTTGATTGGATGATGATCAACACTCTTCTAGGATCTCCTATTGTGGATTTTAAGCCTTCAAAGAAGTAGTCTCTGATACCAATTCTTGAGTGGATCAATTTGATGTGATTTGGCCAATAGGGGGTGAATTGGCTATTTAAATTTTGAGAAAGAAAAATAGAAATTGAAAAATGAAGGACAAGGCAATTTAGAGTGGTTCAAGCTTCTAACAAGCTCTACATCCATAACCTTAGTTCTCACTAAGGATTTTCAACAACTTTCACTAGATGTTCTTCCCCTTTTCTAGGCTAAGGAGGTACCCTTTACAATTGGTCAATCTTTCTACCCAAAGATTAACCCAAAAGACACTTTACAAAGAAGAATTTGGCAAAAGAAAATATCTCTCATAAGACTGAATATTTTTCCCAATTACAAACAAACACTCTCCCAAACTTGAACTAAAGATTGACAATAAGAATTGCAACAAGTTGGGTACAAGATTTGACTCTATTAAGCACAAGGGTTTGGAATATAACTTGGATGTTGCAAGAAGGTTCAATAGTTGTTGTTGGTGCTTTAGAGATTTGCTTTTATACCTTCTCATTGATTTCTAGCCGTTTAGGTGGTTGAGGTCATCAATAGAGACGTTGGAGCCTTTATTTCCCACCATAAATGCACTTCTGCAACAGGTTGTTTCGAAACACACGGGCCCGTATCGATACCTGTCTCAAAATAAAAATAGTCATTGTATGTAATAAAGAGGGTGTATCGAAACGCTCGAATGCATTTCGAAACAGTTATGGGACGTATCGAAATGACAACAGGTCGTATCGAAACAGTATTGTTCACACTTGAATCTACCAAAACTTGTATCGGAACACCCTAAAGGTGTATCGAAACAGGTAACAAAAAATTTAAATATTTTTTAGATTCTAACAACGGACAAGTAACGACTATATCATTAAATGCTCAGATTTGAAAAAATTTAACCCTTGTATCGAAATGGACAAGGTCGTATCAAAACACTATTTAAAATATTAAAGCCCAGATGAAGGCTGTATCGAAATGGGCAATACCTTATTGAAACCTCAATCTCGAAACAAGTAATTCCGTATCAAAACGGAATTTTCCAGTAAGCTCTTAAAATCAAGCCGTATCGAAACACCTTGGGGGCGTTTCGAAATGTCTGGCGATTTTGTTCAATTTTACTTTGAATCACTTAGAAAATTTTATGGGGTTTAAGTTTTGACTTTAAAACATTTTAAGTCTAAAATATACTTGTCAAATGTGAGTCTTTTGAGTACTTAAAATTTTTTTTACTTTTTAATTTGGTCCTTAGACTATTTGTTATATCAAAATCAAACATTGATTTTACAATATCGGTTGCAAGAATTTTACGCTTGGTTTTTAAAATGGAATTGTTGTAAGAGTCGAATGCAATATCGTTGGAGCCAAAGATAATAACTTGTGCAGCAGTGGGGAGTTCTCGCTCAGAAAATGCAACATCATAGTCGTGAACAACTTCTTTTTTACAAGGGATTGAGAGCTAATTACTACGGTTAGTTTATTTCCAAGACAAAGTTTGTAGATAGGATTATAAGCTCCAGCCAGCTCTGTAAACGGGACTAAATTGATAATATATATATATATATATATATATATATATATATATATATATATATATATATATATATAGATTAAAACTGTTATTATATCATGTAATATCACCATCTTTGTTAAAACTTAATGGTCAGTGACAATAGAAAAAATATGTGACATAATTGATAGTTTTCTCAAAAATAATCGAGGACCAAAATAAAAGAAAACAATAGTTGGTGACTACAAGAGCAGTTTACCCAAATTTATATTACAAATATATTTTGATCAAATTTTAAAATTTGGACTTTAGATATTTTCAATTAATAGCAAACTATTTTGACATATTTTTACACACCTTTAACTCATAAATTTTGAAATTTACATGCATGCCTATTTCGATTTCATTCATTTGTAAAAAAATTGATAGATAATATTAGTTATACTATGACTAAAAAAATTATGTATCAATAATATGCACACTTGTGAAAATCGTAGTGATAAAAGTAAAAAAAAAAACAAATAACAATTATTATCACCATCAACATTAAACTTAAGGAGTTGTCCCAATAGTAAAGAGTGACATATTCTATTCATGTGGCCCGCGTTCGAACAACTTAGTCTACAAGTATGTATGAATTTATCTAGAATTGAAATCGAACACAATTTACAATTGATCAAATATATCACACATGTAATTACATTTCAAATTCATCATCATGCATATTGTTTTATCTTTCGATATTTTTTCTACCCCTAACTTTAGTTGTTTTTTTAATAATATATCAGTTGAATTCATTAGAAAACAAAATAGAAAACATTCTAAATGAAATAAAAATATAGAAGAAAAATAATTAGAAAATGAAACATCATACCAATAAAACACAAGTCCAATAAGCTACAATGACTCTATCCACCTACACTAGAGATGAAACATCAGAGAAAGGAAGCAGAAAATAAAAGCATGTCTCTATCAACCTACATGTTTAAATATTGAGATAAGAGTGGTGAGCGAAACCATCATTCTTGCAAGCTACTTCGCAAAATAGATCTAACTGCATCAGCAAACGAACCACAAAATGAGATCAAATTATTGAAGAACCACTGCCAATCGCAAAACAGAGTCAAGCATCGTGAGAAAAGTATTCATGAACGTAAATCTACCACAAAAGTGTGCAAAAATGTGTCATAAGGTAGAAGCGTGTCACAAGGCATAGGAAAAGCATACTCAAAAAATATATAAAAACTAAGGAAAATCGGAACATGAGAAAAAAAAAGAAATGAATATAAAAAACAGATCGTGAATACCGACTCCCTTCGTATGGCGGCGAGAGGTAAGAATAGATCGCGAGGATGCGTTACGTCGTATGTGGGAAACTTATTAGAGGAAATACACTGGAGATGTTTGTGTTTAGTGTTTGATCGATGTGGCAAAGTGCTAGATACATTTATTCCTAATAAACGAGCGCAAAATGAGAGGCGTTTCAGTTTTGTGTGAATGGTCTCGAGATCGGCGACGAGAGTGGCTATTAAAAGATTTCATGGGAAAAGGTTGTACGGATCTGTTATTTTAGTTTTTAAAGCCAAATATAGCGCGAGATCGGATTTTTGGAGGAAATCTAAGAGGGATATAGGAGAATCAAAGGAGGCAAGTGCGCAGTTGGATAAAATGGTAGAATCTCCAAGGTTAAAATCAGCCCTCAGGAAGGTGGATGAGGATTCGGTTGCAATTTTGGATAAAAGTTTGGTGAGGTGGTGTAACGGTGTTTTTGAGGCCTGACAACTGCAAAATGAATTGTCGAAAGTAGGGTTGCGGGACTTCTCTATAATGCGTGCATCAGGCTTTGTTTTCATGATTATGTTTGAATCTTTCGAAGCGCGGAAGGTCTTCATGGAGGGAAAGTTATTGTTGTCAACTTGTTTTAATAGAATTGAGGCTTGGTCGGTAAAGGTAGCGGGGTTCCACAGTTGTAGAGTATGGCTCGAAGTTTGGGGGATGCCAATTCATGCATGGTCGTGTGAAAATTTTACGCAAATTGCTGCTCTATGGGGCTCTCGTGCTTCGATTGATGACGGTACGACGATACTTGATACATTTGAATGTGCGCTATTGGAAATTTGTACGGATTCTTTGGACTCAATTGATGAAGTCATAGTTTTGGAGGTGCATAATAGACAATTCAGATTGCGAGTACGGGAAACACATAGAGTTATTAATGACAGGGGTATTGAGAGTGAGTTAAGCGTCGATGATAGTTCAGACGAGAGCAAATCGGAGGGGGCGAAAGAGTAAAAGAAGACTGTAAGGAAGGTGGAGGATAGTTCAAAGCAAGGGATAAAAGAGGTTGTGGAGACTACATCAGAGGGTGATGTTCAGTTGGGAGGTAAACTAGATAAGCAACCGATTGTTGTGAAGGATGTCTTGGGAAAAGACGTTTCAAATTTTATATCTCATGCTATTAAGGTGGATTTGCTAAAGGATAAGGATGTTGGAGTGGATAAGAAGGCGGAGTTGTGTAGTGATATAGGAGTATCGGTCGAGGAGGAATTTGTGGTTGAGTTAAAGTATACAGGGGAAAAGTGTGACATTGTGGAGAATTCTTTGCATCATAATAGTTTAATAGATGAAGCAAGGGTAAGTAAGCAACGGAATAGCTTCGACACAGTGGGGGATAAGTCCAAAAAAGGTAAGGGACGACCTCGCAAGAAACAAGTTTCGAATTTAGAGTCCGAGAAGGTGGAAAATAATAGAAATTTGTTGTTACAGGAGGCTGAAGAAACGTTGAAGGTGGGGAAATTTCTTGGGACAAGTACAGTGGGTAGAGAAGAAGGGGTGATTCAAGATCTTGCGAATATTTTTGCAGTGCGTTTTCGTCAATAACGTACAATGAGAGTGTTGTCGTGGAACATCCGTAGGCTTGGCTCATCGTCAAAGAAAAAGGCAGTGGAGAGTTTATTACGACAACATAATTGTGACATGGTGTTCTTGCAAGAATCAAAGTTGGAAGTGCTTAATGACATTGTTATTCATGCAGTGTGGCATTTAGATAATTATGAGTTTATATTTTCTCCGTCGCAAGGACGACCCGGAGGCATCTTGGTGATTTGAGAAGGATCGCGTTTTATGCTGATGGATTCAGTAAGAGGGGTGAATTCTTTTTTGGGGTAAATGGGTGGTGATGACTTGTCAAATTTCTTATATTTTACACCTTTTAGCTTACGTATTTGTTTGTTCTCGAGGTCATTTAATACAATGTAGGTGCATTTAGAGCATATAGTTGCATGTATCTTTATTTGTTAATGGTTTGGCTTTAGTTCATGAGACTAGATGTTGCTTGAAGGGTATTTTCCGGTATGGTGTTGTGCATGCTAGTGCTAAAGCAAAACAAGGAAGGAAAATGCTATAGCAATGTGGACACAAATTCTGGGCGCAGAAAATGACAAAGTAATGCGCACAAGTTGATCGCCCACATGTGTGAACCCCCTTTTGTCTGGTTGTGCCCCACATGCATAGGGAATATTCCCATGACTCTAAAGAATCATTATGGCACAAAACCCTAGGACCCCCCACTATATAAAGGACACAAGACCCTCATTTAGGGGAAGAGCGTGAGAAGGTAACAAAAAGGGCTAGGGAGAGAAAGCTAAAGGCGGCTCTTTTCTTCTTCTTCCTCTACCACCACTTGGTGTCCTCTGTCGTAGAAGCTCTAAGGGTCTGACCTTGCTGACCTTGAGACGAGGCGGCAAGCCTAGGGCGGTTCGTGGTGTTGTAAGTCCATCACGGATTGGGAGTTCTTCTCATCCCTTTATGTTGCTTTAGCATTTATTTTATATCTGGAAAAATGGGTTGTATGAACGAAGATACTTCGAATATTTGCTCAGCCATGAAGTGATTTAGGTGGCTAGGGATGTTGGATGAACTATGTTTTATTCTCTTTTATGAATGTTTATTTATCTCTTGCTCGTATCTATGTTTTGCCTATATTGTTATATGCTTAGGGTTGTAAGAGCCCTCGAGAGTTGGCCTTTCCTTAGGTGTTAGTTGAGGTTAGTGGTCGAGAGAGCTTTCCTTAACCTGCATAGACAATGGAGTTGGATGCTGAGAGGCACTGCTCTAATCCACCTTAGAGATAAGTGTTGGGTTTCAACGGCTAATAGGGATAGACCTTTAAGGGTAGGGGGAGTGTTAGATTTCATGCTGAGAGGTATTGTTGTAGCATTTTCTGCTCCCAGTTCCTGGCTAGAGATAGCTTAGGACACCTTAAGTAAATCATGCCGAGCATAGACTAAGTTAGAGAGGTAAACCCTAGTAGAGAGGTAAAACATAGGTAAACCTGGTAGCCCAACCAGTCATTCCCAAGAGAGTTTCACACGCGTAAGAGGACCTGTTTGTCTATCTGATTCTAGCTCGTTATCTTTTATTTTTAATTGCTATCGTATTCATATCTCCGCTCTGATTTGCAACAACATTCATCTCTTTGACTTAAATTTCCACAACATTCTTCATTTACATTTTTTGACACTTGAG
Source organism: Hibiscus tridactylites (assembly GCA_958450335.1). Taxonomy (NCBI): domain Eukaryota; kingdom Viridiplantae; phylum Streptophyta; class Magnoliopsida; order Malvales; family Malvaceae; genus Hibiscus; species Hibiscus tridactylites. The sequence goes on from OY288285.1 coordinate 61,036,576, forward strand.
TGCTTAAGCTTGCCTAAAAGCACCTCCAATCCCTCTGGAGACGATACTTACTCATCACTTTATTACTTGTTCGACGTGTATACTTGCACTATTTGCGTATCATTTGTAGTACATCGCACACAAGCAACAAGTTTTTGGCGTCGTTGCCGGGGATTGGCAATTGGTTGTTTTAGGTTTAGTCTTTGCACTAGTTTTTTTGTTTCTATTTTTGTATATATTTTCTTAGCTTGTTTTTATTTGTCTTTTTAGGTATTGTGCTATTCCATGCGCCGAATGAGACATTGAGAGCCTATATTACCTTATATTCCTGAAATTGAACATCTATTTCGTCAGCGGAGACGTATACAAGAAGTTATTAGAATCATGAACGGAGCTCAAAATCTAGGGGAACCTACTGCATTAATTGGAGACCAAGGTCAAAATGCTCCAACAAGACCCAGAGCTATTAGTGATCACCTAAATCATGTCTTGTATGATCTTAATCCAGGGATTGTTGCTCCCGAAATTCAGGCAGCCCACTTTGAGCTTAAACATGTCATGTTCAACATGTTGAACTCAATTGGTCAGTTTGGAGGCTCGCCTCATGAAGATGCTAGACAACACATTTTTGCTTTCTTGGAAGTGTGTGACTCTTTCCGTCAACAAAGGGTGCATGAGAATGTGTTGAAACTCAAACTCTTTCCTTATTCTTTGCGTGATCGAGCACGAGAGTGGTTGAGTGGTATGCCAGCCGGATCATTAGAAACATGGACAGATTTGTGCAAAAGGTTTTTTGTTGCGGTATAATCCACCAAATAGGAACACTCAGTTGAGGAACGATATTGCATCCTTTCGCCAGACTGATGACGAATCAATGCATGAATGTTGGGACAGATTTAAGGGATTATTGTGCAAGTGCACTAATCACGGTTTCCATGATTGGACACAAGTGGTTATGTTCTACAATGGTGTTAATGCTCCTACCAGAATGTTGCTAGATGCCTCAGCAAATGAGACATTGATAGACAAGTCACCCGAGGAAGCCTTTGACATCCTTGATAGAATAGCTAACAACGATTATCAATTTCCCTCATCAAGACTTGGAATGGGGAGGAAAACTCAAGTATCACGTGATACGGATGTGGATGCCTCAGTAGCAGCCCAATTGACCGTTATCATGACCATGCTAAAGAATCTCCAAAAGCCTATTGAGGTGAAGGAAGTAAGAGTGGCATCAACTTGCCTCCGTTGCAATGGAAACCACAACTTGAGCGAGTGCCTGGACAGCCAAGAATCTACTAGCTATATAGGGAATTCCAATCAGAATAACATTCCCTACTCAAACACCTATAATGCTGGATGGCACCAGTATCCTAATCTCTCTTGGGGAAATCAAGGAAATAGCAGTTATGGGAACACAAATCAGCAGAATCTGGGAGAATCACACGGGCCACAACAGAATATGTCGTGGCAAAACAACAAGGGTTTTTCATTTTCATCAAAAAACAATTCATTGGAAGCTACACTCAAGGACGCAGAAAGCCTTCCACTGGCAGGCGACCGTGTTTTTCACAGGATTTCTCGTTACTCATGTCAGCATTCTCACTTCTGATATCTCCAGGTGTTGTCACCAAAAACATGACATCCACGAAAGAATTCATGGCATCTACTAATACATTGCTTCAAGATCATTCTATGACCATCAAAAATCAAGGAGCCTTGTTGCAAAGTCACAGTCCATCCTTGCGATCATTGGAAATGCAAGTTGGTCAAATTGCTCAAGCATTACATGTGCAACCTCAAGGAAATCTGCCTAGTGATATTGAAGTCACTAAAAAGCATGGAAAAGAGCAATGTAGTGCTCTCACATTGAGGAGTGGTACCCAGCTTAACACTGAAGATAAGTTTGGGGGAACAAGAAAGAAGACTCTGCTCCTAAAGAAGTGCAAGAGGAACCGGATTTGCAAGCTGAAACATCTTGTGAGAAGGAGAAGGACGGAGATTTGGTAAATGAAACTATTGATGAAAGGGAAAATGCTACAGGAAAAGAGAAACCTGAATCGATAGAGGAAGAAATTAGACCCCCGCCTTCCTTTCCTCAACGATTGAAGAAACAAAATGAGAATCTCTAGTTTAGGAAATTCGTGGATGTTCTAGACCAGCTGCATATTAAGGTCCCATTCTTAGAAGCCATTGATTAGTTTCCCACTTACGCTAAGTTTCTCAAGGACATCGTCACCAAGAAAAGAAAGGTTGAGCGGTATGCGACAGTTGCTACAATAAATTAATGATATTCTGTGTGGAGCAAATTGCCTCTTAAGAGACAGAATCATGGCAACTTTATTATGTTGTGTTCAATAGGTGAAAACTGTGTGGGAAAAGCCTTGTGTGACCTTGGATCTAGTGTAAATCTCATGCCAAATTCAGTCTTCATGAAGCTCGGCATAGGAGGTGTAAGGCCAACTATGGTTATCTTGCAATTGGCCGACCGGTCTCATGTACGCCCGAAAGGAAGAGTAGAAGATGTGGTAGTAAAGGTGGACAGATTCATCTTTCCAGTTGACTTCCTTATTCTTGATTGTAAGGCGGATGATAACGCACTCATTATTTTGGGGCGGCCATTTCTAGCAACCGGTAGAATTTTGATAGACTGTGAAAAGGGTGAATTATCATGAGGGTGGTTAATCAAGAGATGAAAATCAATGTCTTCTACACTCTCAAATATTTGGATGAATACGAAGAGTGTCAGTACATGGATGCTACAGCAAAAAGGGAGACTGCAGACTTTTGCTTCAGCAATATTTTAGAAATGGATGAATATGAGCAAATCCAAGATGAAGACAATATGGAGGATTGCGAGATCGAGTATGAGAAATTTGTAACACCAGGGTTTAGGGGTTAGGTGAAAATAATATTTTAATATTATTTGGGCTCGGGTTTATAATTAAAATGATCCTTTAAAATTTTCGGGTTTCAAAATAAACATTTGAAATGAGACCAAATTGATTTAATTACAAAATTGAAGAGCTATTTTAAGAACAAGGGAATAGCCATTCATTAATGGCCTTTTTGTAATTTACCCATCCTTCAATTTAAATCCCCCTTTTTTCCCAAATAACCACTATTCACCCTCTTCCTCATCCTCACCCAACGTGAAATAGCTCTCCCCTCCCCAATCTACTATTCCATTTCAAAGCTCTCTCATTTCAACTCCATTTTGAAAGGTAATGACGTTTTTGACTTCCCCTCATCTCCCTCTCTTTAAAAGTACATTTTATTTTCATTTTCATGGAGGTTTTAGAAAATGGAATTTTGGAAGGTTTGGATTAAAAATGGAAACTTTATGATGTTAAGTGAAATGTTTTGATTTAATATGTTTAGTTATGATGTATAGAGGTCAAATGGTATAACATATGTGAATTTCAAATGATTTTGAGCAATTTTCGGATTTGGGTGAACATGGGGTTTTTGGAGGGTTTTGGGTGAGTTTTGGGGGTTGTTTTAGGTGGGTTTTGATAGGCTATTGATAGTACTATGGATAGGGGTTGAATTGGGATCATTTGTGGGTGAAATGGAAGTTGAAAACATGGTTTTGGGGCTGTCCGAGTTGGTGAAAAATGGGATTTGTTCATGCTTGCAACATAGTAAATTGTGGTTAAATTGTACTCCGGGTTAGTTTCGACGATGAGTTATTGATTGTGGATGTTTTGTTTGTGTTTGGGATTGATTAGAACCAAGTTTGGGCATCGGTGAAGCATCAGAAGTAAATCCGGGAATTTGAAGGTGGTCGATTGCTTGGTCTTTGAGCTTGGAAGCTTAGGTGAGTGGTTAATTGTTTTACATGGTTTTAAAATGGTTGGTTCGAGTATATGGACTAGGTTGGGCTTGGTAGACCCACCTAGAGTTAGGATTAGGGTGGTAGCCTAATCCTTAACTTAATCTAGAGCCTTTGGATGAACTCATATATGTGGATGTGTATGTCTCGTATGAAATGTGATATGAATGCTTATGTATAATGTGTTATACATGTGAGATGAGGCATGATTTGTGATGCTTGAGACATGCATGATGATGGTTTATGGTGAGTACGTGCTAAGCAAGGAATTGTTTGAAATGAGTAATGTGAAATGAGTTAAATGTTGGCACTAGTATGCTTGAGTACAAATGATCGATCATTAGGATGTTAGTGTGTACACATGAGTCAAAAGTCGCGCGTGGCCTTGGTGGCGTTGAGTCACCAAGGAGGAGTATGGGTTCGCCTAGAAATTGTATTTAAATATAGTCGATGATGAGTGGAATCCCATCGACGGGGCGTGAGGATGAGTGGAATCCCCTCCGCGAGACCGGTGATGAGTGTAATCCCACCGTGAGGTAATGTGGTGGTTGGATATGAGTTCCAACGTGTCTATCCGCATATTCGAGTCATAGCTAGGTGCCAATGTTGATTGATAAGTGTATCAATGTGTTGAGATATATGATCTTTAATTGGATGCTTAAATGTGATTACATGCATTGTGGAATTGAGCTTATGATCATAGCATTTATATTGAATAGTGCTCATGCATCTTTATCTTGTGGCTTTTGTGGATCCTTGGTAAATATGTGTCTTGCCTTGGCTAGATCGTGCTCAGACCCTGCAATGTTGAGGTTTGTTTTTAAGAGCTTACCCTCACTAAGCACCATTGCTTACGCTCTCTTTGTTCAACATTGCAGATCCTTAGTTCGTGGGTTGCTTGAGCAAGTGGAGGGCCTCCAAGTGTGGTTGTTGGCTGAGTACATCAAGTATGAACTTTTAAATGTTGAGCATGTAATAGTTTAAGCAACGGGACATATGTTATTTTGATGGATAGTTGTTGGTTGTTTAGGAGCTTGCTTACACTCCTTGTTATCTTGTTTTTGTATGGCTTGTTTTGCCATGTTTGAATTGTAATCCATGCCTAAATTGCTTATCATGAATGTTGGCTATGTACCTTTGAGGTTGCCTTTATGTTTGAATGTTGAAGTATGAGACTTTGGATGCTTAAATGTCATCTTTGATCAATTGCATGATTTCCTTGATGTATGTACATGTTGGGTGTTTGTATTGCTAAATAATGACCTGTAAATGTTGTATGAATGCTTGTTTGGGTCTAGGGAAGTCCTAAATTGCATCTAGGTTCGAGTCTTGGTCGTTTTAGCTGAGTTTGGAAGTTTTGCAGTGCAGAGGTATCGATACAGTTGGTCCCGTATCGATACGGCCTTCTTGTTTCAAGCCTCGTGTTTCGATACGCGAGGGGGCGTATCGATACCTTTTTGGTCACTGAAGCTACTGTCCATTTTGGTATCGAAACGGGTCTCTGGCGTATCGATACGGTCATCTTAGCGTTGATCGTGAGAAGTCAACCGTTGGGGAGGGTATCGATACACTCCTTGGGCGTATCGATACGGTCTCCACGGGTTGACTCTGACCAGTTGGCATAGTCAAGGGGTATCGATACACCCCTTAAGTGTATCGATATCGCCTGCAGTTAAGTCTAAAATTGGGCTGTTAAATGTTGGTTTGGGTTCGTTTGATTGTCTCGTGTATGCTGTTCTGATGTATGATCACTTAGGATTTAATACTCCTCTAGACAAGATTAAAATGAGAATATATATATATAGGGTTGCTAATCGAGGGGGAACCTTAACGAGTTTCGCTTCGGTTTTCCACGTGTGACCCACTCGGACCGGTCATCCGGCCAGACCGGGACGAGGGGGTTACAGAATTCGAGGAATTATCTGAGAAGGTGGAGCAATCGAGCCTGCTCGAAGCTAAACCAGTTACGCACTTTGAACCTCTTGATTTTTCAGAATTTATTCCTCCTAAACCTTCACTTGAGCATGCTCTAACATTATAGTTAAATCCCTTACCATCTCATCTTAAATATGCTTATTTGGGTAGTAATAAAACTTTGCATGTGATAATTTCATCTAGTCTTACACCTAAGCAAGAAGCTAGTTTGATAAATATGCTATCGCAACATAAAAGAGCTTTAGGTTGGACTATGGCTGACTTAAAGGAGATTAGCCCTACTATTTGCATGCACAAAATTCTGCTTGATGATTGTCACAACAATTCCATTAAACCCCAAAGAAGGCTCAACCCCATGATGAAGAAGGTGGTGATGAAGGAGATAATCAATTAGCTTGACACTGGTGTAGTCTACCCCATATCGAACAACTCATGGGTTAGTCCAGTCCAATGTGTGTCTAAGAAGGGAGGCATCACCGTGGTGAGTAATGATGAGAATGAATTGTTACCAACAAAGACGGTAACGGGATGGAGGATTTTCATGGACTATAGGAAGCTCAACAAAGCGACCAAGAAGGACCATTTCTCTCTCCCATTCATCGATCAAATGTTGGGTAGATTGGCGGGCAAAGCATTCTATTGTTTCCTTGACGGATACTTAAGATACAATCAGATTGCTATAGCATCTAAGGACCAAGAAAAGACGGTATTCACTTGTTTCTATGGAACCTATGCTTTCAGAAGAATGCCTTTTGGGCTCTGCAATGCCCCCAATAACTTTTCAGAGGTGTATGATGGCTATTTTCTCAGATATGGTTGAGGAATTTCTAGAAGTCTTCATAGACGATTTTTCAGTCTCTGAGGAAGATTTCGATTCATGCCTGTGAAATTTGGCCAAAATGACAAAGCGATGTGAGGAAGCTGATTTGGTGCTTAATTGGGAAAAATGTCATTTTATGGTGACCGAAGGAATGGTTTTAGGTCACAAGATATCGAAGAATGGCATCGAGGTGGATAGAGCAAAGATCGAGGTGACTAAGAAGCTGCCCCCTCTCACCAATGTGAAGAGCATCATGAGTTTTTTGGGCCATGATGGCTTCTATAGAAGGTTCATCAAGGACTTCTCCAAGATCTCCAATCCATTGTGTAATTTGCTACAGCAAAATCAGCCCTTCATATTCGATGAAAAATGCCTTAGCGCTTTCGAAGAACTAAAAGAGAAACTTACTTCAGCATCTGTTGTTGTCCCCTCTGATTGGAGCTCACCTTTTGAGTTGATGTGGGACTCAAGTGACTGCGCAATAGGAGCAGCTCTTGGACAACGCCGAGTTAAACTCTTTCATGTTATTTATTATGCTAGTCGCACATTGAATGATGCACAAATTAATTACACCACGACTGAAAAAGAATTGTTGGATGTTGTATTTGCCTTTGATAAGTTTAGGTCATATCATATCAAATAGGAACTAAAGTCATTGTTCACACTGATCACTCGGCTATTGAATACTTAGTGACCAAAAAGGATGCTAAACCTAGACTTATTAGGTGGATATTACTTTTGCAAGATTTTGACTTGGAATTTAAGGATAAAAAATGGTGTGATTACCAAGTAGCTGGCCATCTTTCTAGGCTAGAAAACAAGAGTGAAAAGCATGATGAAATGGAAATTAAGGAGGAATTCCCTAATGAGAAAATACTATATGTTGTAGCAATTCCATGCTATGCTGATATTGTTAACTTTCTCGTTAGTGGTATTTTGCCTCATGATTTGAATAAACAGGGACAAAGAAAATTCAGGCCTGACACGAGATCCTATTTTTGGGATGAACCATATTTGTTCAAGCAAGGCGCGGACTAGATCATTAGCAGTATAGACTTCCCAGCCTTTCCAGAATCTCTAAAGGCCCACGCGAAGGAACCTCCTCCCAGCACCCAGAAGACGTTAGTCCCCAACAAGAGCCCCACTACTACTCAGTCTTCCTCCCAGAACCAGGACACTGATGCTACAGCAAGCCCGCTACCTAAGAAAAGAAAGAGAACAACAAAACCTACCAAAGTTGCCCCAGCAAAAGAACCATCTGTTGAGCTTGTCAACCCAGTGACAATTGGATCAAAGGATGATGAGCCTGCACATTCTATGCCAGTGCAATCACCAGCCCAAATTCAGAGCGCTACCCCATCAATGAGAACAAGAAGCAAGCGCACTGCCAGACGAGTTTGGAGTACACCAGCTGAGGGAAACGAATCCGACACAAGTTCCACCAACCAAGGAACACCAGCTGAACAAGAACAACCCCCTCCACCAGAGCAAGACGAGGCTGGCCCGCTGATTGCCTCATTTAAGTCTTTCAGAGTCAAGCACAAAGCCAGGAAGACCACCACCACCAAGAAGTGAAGTACTTCTTAAACTTGCATTGCATTTAGTTAGTTGCATATTATTTTATCTTGTTGCATTGAGGACACTACACTCTTTAAGTTTGGGGGTGTTAGTGCCCTTTAGTTAGGCATTTGCATTTGCATTTCATTAACAGTTCACTTATGGGAGTAAAATTTTAAACTAAAGTAGTTCAAACACTAGGATGAACTTGGGTTCTATTAAGAAATTTTTCTACCACTGTTAAGCCTAAATTGTATGCAATCACTCACACACTAAAAAAGGATCTCGCCCTAGGAAATCATTCTTAAAATCTCAATTGTGTCTTAAATATTAAAGCCTTACTTGATTTAGGGTTGAAATTTTACCATAGCATCTGTCTCGAGCTAAATTTTTGCCACAACATTTTCTTTATTTCTTTCTATTCATTGCTTGAGGACAAGTAATAGCTTAAGTTTGGGGGGTGTGATGACTTGTCAAAATGCTTATATTTTACACCTTTTAGCTTAAGTATTTGTTTGTTATCGTGGTCATTTCATAGCATGTAGGTGCATTTAGAGAATATAGTTGCATGTATCTTTATTTGTTAGTGGTTTGGCTTTATTTTGTGAGACTAGATGCTGCTTGAAGGGTATTTGTCGGTATGGTGTTGTACAGGCTAATGCTGAAGCAAAGCAAGGAAGGAAAATGCTATAGCAATTTGGACAGCAATTCTGGGCGTAGAAAATGGCAAAGTAACGCGCACAAGCTGATCTCCCACATGTGTGAACCCCCTTTTGTCTGGTTGTGCCCCACATACATAGGGAATATTCCTAGGACTCCAAAGAATCATTAGGGCAAAAAAACCATAGGAGCCCCAACTATATAAAGTACATAAGACCCTCATTTAGGGGAAGAGCGTGAGAAGGTAACAAAAAGGGCTAGGGAGAGAAAGCTAAAGGTGGCTCCTTTCTTCTTCCTCCTCCACCACCACTTGGTGTCCTCCATCGTAGAAGCTCCAAGGGTCTGACCTTGCTGACCTTGAGACGAGGCGGCAAGCCTATGGCGGTTCGTGGCACTACAAGTCCATCACGGATTGGGAGTTCTTCTCTTCCCTTTTTGTTGCTTTAGCATTTAATTTATATCTGGAAAATGGGTTGTATGAACGAAGATACTTCAAATATTTGCTCAGCAATGAACTGATTTATGTGGCTAGGGCTATTGGATGAACTATGTTTTATTCTCTTTTATGAATGTTTATTTATCTCTTGCTCGTATCTATGTTTTGTCTATGTTGTTATATGCTTAGGGTTGTAAGAGCCCTCGAGAGTTGGCCTTTCCTTAGGTGTTAGTTGAGGTTAGTGGTCGAGAGAGCTTTCCTTAACCTGCATACACAATGGAGTTGGATGCTGAGAGGCACAACTCCAATCCACCTTAGAGATAAGTGTTGGGTTTCAACGGCTAATAGGGATAGACCTTTAAGGGTAGGGGGAGTGTTCACGCTGAGAGGTATTGTTGTAGCATTTCCTGCTCCTAGTTCCTGGCTAGAGATAGCTTAGGACGCCTTAAGTAAATCCTGCCGAGCATAGACTAAGTTAGAGAGGTAAACCCTAGTAGAGAGGTAAAACATAGATAAACATGATAGCCCAGCCAGTCATTCCCAAGAGAGTTTCACACATGTAAGAGGACCTGCTTGTCTATCTGATTCTAGCTCGCTATCTTTTATCTTTAATTGCTATCACATTCATATCTCCGCTCTGATTTGGTACAACATTCATCTATTTGACTTAAATTGCCACATCATTCTTCATTTACATTTCGTGACACTTGAGTGCTTAAGCTTGCCTAAAAACACCTCCAATCCATATGGAGATGATACTTACTCATCACTTTATTACTTGTTCGACATGTATACTTGCACTATTTGCATATCATTTATGGTACATCGCACGCAAGCAACATGTGGCATTTAACTGGGAATGTGGTATGGGCGCGATTTACGCCCCTTGTGTTTTGGATGATAAAAAGAATGTTTGGGGGAGTTGTCGAACATTATGAGACGTTTTTCAGTGCCTTGGTGTTTGGGAGGCAATTTCAATGTGGTTTAGACATTAGAAGAACGAGCTAGATGTAGCTCTGATTCGAGAGGGATGAACGAGTTCAATGATTTCATTGAGGATTTGGGGCTGTTAGATATCCCCATGAAAGGTAAACAATTTACTTGGTTTGGCTCGAGTAACCGTAGAAGTCGATTGGACAGGTTCTTAGTTGATGTGGAATGGATTGACAAGTTCTAGGAATTGATTCAAGTAAATTTGCCAAGGGGTGTGTCAGATCATGCGCCTTTGCTTCTCACTACAAAAATTCGAGATTGGGGGGCTTGTTCTTTTTTATTCTTTAATTGTTGGTTGGAAAAGAATTTTTGTGAAGTGTATAAAAGAGAAATGGAAATCGATGGAGGTTTCAGATGGGAATGTGTCTTGGAAGCATAAGGTAAAGGAATTACGTGTTTTTTAAAGGGTGGAATAAATCTGATTTTGATGATGTGGATGCACAAATTGATTTTGTTACCTTGCTCTTAGAGGAGTTAGATGCAAAGTTGGGGCATCAAGTTGATATTTTGGAAAGTGCCGAGGAGAAGAAACAATTACAATTACAGTTGTGGAAGCTTCTTAAATTTTGGGAGTCTATGTGGCGTCAGAAATCGAGGTCTATTTGGTTACGCGAAGGGGATAGGAATACTCGTTACTTTCATCAAGCTGCAAAAATTAGAGGTTTGCGAAATCATCTGTGATGCCTGTTTATAAAGGGGATTTGAGTGGATGATCTGGATCGTCTAAAAGGATATTTCCTCAAGGAATTTCGCAAGCATTATGCACGGGTGCCTGAGAAAGCATCTTTGGATGCCACGATTCCTTTTTGCCAATTATCGACATCTCATAGGGATAATCTAACAGTGGGTTTTAGGGAGGAGGAAGTAAGAAATGTAATTTGGGGTTGTGATGGTTGAAAATCGCTAGGGCCAGACGGGTTTACACTTGAATTCTATAAGAAATGATGGGAGTTCTTAAAACATGATATCATGAAGGTGTTGCAGGAATTTCATTTGAATGGTGTTTTACTGCGAGGCTTGAATTCTTCTTTTATTGTCTTGATCCCAAAGATTGAAGTGCTGAAGGAAGCGAGAGATTTTAGACCAATTTGTCTCTTAAATTTGTTATACATGATAATAGCAAAGATTTTGGCTTCTAGGTTCCATCAGGTGATTGGTAACATTGTTAGCGATACGTAATCGGCATTTATCAATGGATGTCAAATTGTTGATGGTGTGTTACTCGTTAAGGTGTTGCACTCGTTGAAACAAAGAAGGTTGGGGGAAGGCGGGGTGGTTCTAAAGTTAGACTTTGCCAAGGCTTACGACTGCGTCAAATGGGATTTCTTGGATCTTGTTTTAGATCAGATGGGTTGTGGGGCTCAATGGCAGGCATGTGTTAAGGTTTGTATGAGTTCAACGCGTTTGTCGGTTTTGGTTAATGGGAGTGCGACGAAAAAATTCGGGATGGAGCGAGGTTTAAGACAAGGTGACTCGTTATCGCCTCTGCTTTTCATTGTAGTCGCCAAAGTTTTGCATCAGTTTATGAACAAAGCGGAGATGTTGAATTTGGTGGAAGGTGTTTAGGTAGCAGAGGGCTTGCGGATATCTCATCTGTAATTTGCAGATGATTCTATTTTTTTCCTCCCGAGTAAGGTGGATTGTGCAAAATTTTTAAAGCGTGTTCTGATATGCTTTCAGTGTTGCACTGGTTTACAAATTAATTTTTCAAAGTCTTGTCTCTATGCGATCAAAGTGGAAGAGTCTGTCGTGTCTGATATGGCAGCTGAGATTGGTTCTGTAGTGGGTGAGGTGCCATTTAAATACATGGGTATGCAAATTGGTATTAATCCATGAAGTGTGGCAGCTTGAGATCCATTAATTCAACGTGTGAGATTAAAATTAGCTGGGTGGAAGCGTAAATCTTTATCATTTGTAGCTCGTTTAACATCATTGGATGTGATACTCTCAGTCCTTCCTCTATATTATATGGCGATTTTTGAGTTGCCGAAAGGAGTAATTGAAAAAATTGATAAGTTACGTCGTTCGTTTTTATGGGGAAATAAGGATGGGAGAAAGAAATTGAGTAGGGTTGGATGGGAAACATTTTGTAAACTGAAACATTTAGGGGGTTGGGAGTGGTGGATTTGCGGTTGTGAAATTTTGCTTTGCTATCAAAGTGGGTTTGGCGTTTGGTTATGACCGATGATTCCTTATGGAAAAAAGTTTTGGTAGCTAAATATAATAAGGCGATATTACCTTGGCGACTTAATGTTGTGGGTAAGAGAAAGACGTCCCATGTTTGGCGACAAATCGTTGAGGTCCAAGAGGATGAACGGGTGCAGCGTTTCATGGGGTTTCGATCGTTCTATTAGATAGTTGGGATGGGCACAAAGGTGTTGTTTTGGTATGATGTATGGTGTTCTGTTGAACCTTTACGGATCCTTTTTCCACGTTTATTTTGTGTTGCTAGGAATAAATTGGCACTTGTGAAAGCTTATACACTTGATGGTTCTTTTGTACATGACAGATGGTTGGATTTTTTCTGCGCGAGCTGTGTTCTTTTGAGGTATCGCAGCTAAGGGAGATTCAAAATTTGGTGGCGAATTTTTGGTTACAAGATTGTGAGGATCGGTTAGTATGGTGTCCTAATATGCATGGTTAATTCTCGGTTGGGGAATTGATGTTGTATATGAGTTCTTTTGGTCTTGCTGAAGATGGTTTTGTCGATTTCACAATTTGGCATTTAGAAGTGCTGCCTAAAGTTCAATGTTTTGCGTGATTTGTGTTTCTCGATCGGTTACCTACTTTTCATTTTTTGCTAGACCGTGGAGTGTCTTTACATGGTGCATCGGTTCATTGTGCTTGGTGTGGTGATAGTGATGAAACTTCAGATCACATTCTCTTTGCATGTTTGCATGTTGGACAGGTTTGGTCAGCTTTTTTTCAATGGTGGGGCATGAGTGTGGTGCTGGCACAATCATTACATTTGTTTTTGTTTCAAGAGAAGGAAGGCATGTTTGTTGGGTTGTACGTAAGGGTTGAGTAGCTAGTTGTGTGGCTGTTATTTGGTCGTTGGGGTTGGCGATAAACGATTTGATTTTTCAGAAGAAAAAGTTAGACGTATCCTCCATTATTGTTTTGATTAAATTACGGGCATTTTATTGAGTACATGCGATGTGAGGTGTTCTAATATATGAGAGGTTATGGTGGAACAATCCATTGAGTTTTTTTTCCAGGTGTCTAAGTCCGGTGTTGTGCGGTGAGGTGTGGTGTGGGTGCCTCATTTGTGGGGTACGTTAAAATTTAATGTCGATGGTGCAGCACAAGGTAAACCGGGACCTGGGGGTTGTGGTGTTATTCTTCGAGATGAGAAGGGTTATGTCCTTGCAATGTTTTCAGGTTCGTAAGGCTTGATGGATTCGAATAAGACGGAACTGCGAGCAATTTGTTTTGCAATGGAGATGTTGGCTAAATCTAAGTGGCGTGAGAGGTGATCTTTTATTATTGAATCTGATTCGCGAGTGACAGTTGCATGGGTTTTGCATAAACAAAAGCGGCCTTGGCGTTTATGGCAGAGTTTTCGAGATATTGATCAGGCATGTATCATAATGGCGTGTGTTTGATTCTCGCATATTTTTCGCGAGGCGAATAGGGTAGCGGACTCGCTAGCAAAGGGGGGCATTGGAAGGTTATCTTGGTTACATATTGGGGTGTGATTGTGGGGTTGTTTTGGTTGGTGTTGAGTGTTTGAGGTGGGAGTGTATTGTTTTTTGAGGTCTTTGGCTACAGTTTGGGGAGTGTTTTTTGTTGGCTGTTTTGGTTGGTGTTGGGATGTTGGAGGAGGGCGTGTCATGTTTTTGGTGTTGGGTTTTGAGGATGAGTCTTTTGGTTAAGTCGTGTGTTTTGTTTCGCTTTATTATTTTGTGTACTATTTTCTTTTATTTAGGATTAGAGAAATTTTTGATGAGACATGTTTTAATAATCGTTTCGTGCATAATTCGTTCGTTGAATAAAATTATACCGGCTTATTTTGATAAAAAAAAATAATACCAACTATCAATGACTAACATTAATGCTGACGCCTAAACATAAGATATACATGTATATACTTTATTTAAGATTTTACACATTTAAAATTTTTATGTTTTATTGTTTACACTAATGTAAGTCAATATGACACACAACAGGCGTACACGAATTATTAAAATAAAAATCTATTTATATATTTTATTGTTAACTCAATTAGGGATTATTATGGGTTAGGTAAGATCGGGTTTTCTCCCTATCTGACCCCGATCTTAAAATTGTTACTCTCCACTTGTGATCTGACCCATCTTTGATTTTAAAGTATTCTCAAGGATGAAAAAAAATTATACCGGACGAGTTTTGACTTGATCTAGCCCATAAAAACTGTGAGATAGGTTCAGATTTAGGGTAAAATTTTCTAACCTTACCTGACCCGATACATTTTAATTATATATCATATTTACTAAAATGCCAATATATATTTACCTTTTTAGAGTTTCTTTCGCTCATTTTTTTTTTCATTTTCCTTTAGTTGCGTCGTTCTCCTTATCCCTTTCCCTTTTTTATCGATAGTTTCTCTTTCTTTTAGAATATAAGTTTCAATTTGTTTTTTATTTTGATTTTGGTTCATGAATATTTTTTTAGTATTGTTAAATGCATAAACATGTGAAAGAAAACTAGTGATTTGTGCCATTTTTTAGTATTGTTAATGTGGTTTTATGATAATATTTGTTTAATTTTAACATTTTATAGAACTCAACAAGTGGTTCAGTGAAAAATTAGATGATATTCATGCTATAGACTCCGGTTCAATTGCTTTGTCTACAAAGTATATATTGTCAAAGGGTTAAGAATATATATGAACATATATTAAATTGTGACATGTGATGCATAAATTATACCATTACATATTCAAATTATCAAATTCATATACAATAAAACTTCTATAAATTAATCCTCTTTAAATTAATAAACTCTACTAAATAATAAATTTCTCTGGTTTCGACTTGGGCCAATGTAGAAAATCATCAAATTCGATAAGATAATAATAATATAAAGGTCTCATCAAAACTATAAATTAATAATTCATAAATATTACAATTACTACTTTGGCAACTTGCTAAAATATGAATCTATTGTAATCTATTTCTTTTCAAAATTCAAATCTAATTCAATTTCATCTCTAACTTTTCTAATTGCACCCACAAGTTCCGGCGTCGAGGTCTCCAACTGCAATAAAAAATTGTGAAGAGTTGTTGTCGCATTCAACGCTTCCTTTCGCGTGACTAGTTCAAGTGGTGTTGAATCATCTATAATTTCATCATTAGTAGAACTTTCAACAATATTAACCACAATTTCCTCTAAACTTTGAACTTGTAAACATTCGTCATTTTCGCCTGGATCATATCTTTATCAAAGTTATATTTGCTGAATTAAGAAATTTTTTAATTAATAAATTATTAATTTTATCGATATATTAATATCTCTGTAAATTAATAAAATTTCATGGTCCTAAGGGTATTAATTTATAGAAATTTTACTGTATCATATTAAAATATCAATTTCAGATACTAAATTAAACAAAAATATTATTTAAAACTAATAAAAATAATTAGCTTTATCGAATAAATATGGAGAAAGTACAATAAAATCACAATCTCAAAAAAGAAAAGCTTGTAAAAAAATTAAGGTAGACTAATCTAATTAACCAGTCATTTAACATAAAATCATAAAAAAAAAACACAAGCTAACCGCTAAATAATGAAAATATGATCATACATGAAAATGTTAAAAAAACTCAATCAAACATTTCGAAAAAATAGAAGATATGAATAAACACCATTGTCGACGTTGAACAATAAACACATCAACATTAACATAAAAATGAATATGACAATGATATCACTAGAAATTGGTTTTATCACAACTCAAGTGAGACCTATCGAGGGTGATTGTGAGCAGCTACCCCAAATGAGTGTATTAACTGGTAAAAAAAATGTAACCGTGAAGATTATTAGAATAAAATATAGTCTCGTTTCCTTGTCTAACCGATATCGTCTGTATCATGTCTATTTGAGGGTTTTAACGAAGCTATTCTCTTTTCAAAAAAATATGAATTCAAATCAAAGATATAAAAACAAGATAATCAAATATAGACTAATTAGTTAAATAGCCCAAATCATGGATAAAACAACAAAATAATCAAATAAAATTCAATTAGAGCAACCATAAAAAAAAGAAGAAAAAAAACGTGCCATGAGATCATGAAACAATTCATATTTTCTAATGAAAATGAGAAGACATATTAACAAAAATAATACCAAAAACTTGAATATGCAAAAACAAAATTTAAAGAGATTAAAAAGGAGAAAATAGAAAGAAAAAAATGAAAGAGAACAGAATATGACAAAGTAGAAAAATAATAGAAAAGATAAAAAAATTTACTGTCCATGTTTAAAGGTGCGATATTATCTCTACTAACAATATCGTTTTTAAAGTTTAAACTCACATTTTTTTAGACTGCAAGGTGATAAATATTTTTTCTATTGATTGAATTAAAATGATAAATTTAGATATCAACTTAGATCAAAAGAGAAACCATAAATAAAATTGATATATTCATCTAATAAATAATCAAACATTAGTCATTGAATTCACTTTGGTGAATATGAAAATATTTTTTTCAAGTAAGAAACAAAAATAACTATAAGCAAGAAAACGAATCAACTTGTCTCAGTGGTTAAGGTAACAGTTGTTCTTCTTAGAGGTCGCAGTTCGAATACCAGCAGCTGCAACAGGGTGATTGAGCATGCATTGTCAAATAATTAAAAATATATTTAAAACAGATACTACTTATAATCCTCTTAGTTAAAAAAAAAAAAACTATAAGCTAAGCAAGAAAACAGAAACAATATACAGGATTAAAATATATAATAAAAGAATTGAGACAGTAAAGAATACAAATAGTGGAGGCAAGACAGTAGAGATTATCTCTCTCTCTCTCCTGAGCTCTCATAAGCTAAGGCAATAAGGATTTTGTTAACACTTCCTCTTTCCCTACCAACCATCTTCTTCACCTTCCAGCCCTACAGCCATTTTTAACGAATTTCGCTTCTTCCAGTTTTTTACTAGTTAGTGAAAGAAAGAAAGAAAGAAAGAAAAAAAACCATTTAAGTTTTCTATCCCAAACATTTTGTTTGTTTTGTAAGAAGAAGCTTCAGTTTCTGGGTTTCTTCCTTTTTCTTTGGTTTGGGATTTTCTACTCGATGAATTAAATGAATCTCTCTGTTTCTTTCGCTTTCTCTTTTCACCTTCTTTTGTTGCTGTTGTTTTTGGGGTTGGCTTCTGCATCTGGGTTTGACCCGTTGGAGCTCCGAGCTTTGCTTGAGTTCAAGAAAGGCATCAGGCACGATCCACTCCATAAGGTGCTTTTGGTATGGGATCCGGATACCCGACCCGACCCCACTTCTTGGACCGGCGTAACCCGCGACCCCAACTCCGGCTTCATCGTTTCCATCAGCTTAGATCGGCTTGGCCTCGTTGGCGACCTCAAGTTCCACACTCTCACTCCTCTCAGGAACCTCCAGAACCTCTCATTGTCAGGCAACAGTTTCACGGGTCGGATTGCACCCGCATTGGGATCGATAGCCTCGCTGCAATATTTGGATCTATCTGATAACCAGTTCATTGGCCCTATCCCGGGTCGGATCTCAGACCTTTACGGGTTAAATTATTTGAATTTGTCGGTAAATAAGTTCGACGGAGGGTTACCAGGCGGGTTCCGAAATTTACAGCAATTAAGAGTGTTAGATTTACACAACAATACACTTCGAGGCGATATAAGCGAGCTACTCGGTGAGTTAAGGAACGTTGAACACGTTGATTTGAGTTATAACGAGTTTTACGGGGGTTTGCATGCGTCGGTTGAGAATGTGTCCAGTTTGGCTAATACAGTCCGTTATGTGAACTTGAGTCATAACCAGTTGAACGGTGGGTTCTTGAAAGAGGAAGCAATTGGGTTGTTTAAGAATTTGCAGGTTTTGGATTTGGGTGATAATTCGATTGCTGGGGAGTTGCCAGGTTTCGGGTCATTGCCGGGTTTGCGGGTTTTGAGATTGGGTAAAAATCAGCTCTTCGGACCGGTGCCAGTGGAGTTGCTTGAGGGTTTTGTTCCTTTGGAGGAGTTGGATCTCAGTCACAATGGATTCACGGGTATGGACTTTTTGTTGACTTTTCCTTTTTCTCTTCATTTCTCTGTTTTGATATCAAGTTGGGATATTTAGTCCGTAGGCTACTAGTTTTTGGTTCTATTTCTTGGATTCTAATAATAGATGGTGTTATTTATCCTTAGATTTTGATGTTAGAAACCAATGCCAGTGTTCATTTTGTTCTGATTTTCACGTGAAAGCAATGTTAGTTCAACATGCACGTCTTTTTTTCGGTTTACAATAATTATTTACTTAATAGTTTTCTATATTGTAATTTACTCTGAAGTATTTTTTGGGTGTTAGGTTGAATTTTAGCTGAAATCATCCATCATTCCGATTGTAAATGTTCGTAGGGCAATAAGTTGCAAAGAGAGGAAATAGTTTGCCAAGTAAATATGTTCCCTTAATTCATGATCTTAATGAACACGACTTGATTGTTATTAGTATCTTACATAAATATGATCTTGCATTAAATTGTGGATTTAGAGTACAAAATTTTAAAATGAACAAAAGGCATCATTGTTGTCCCCGTAAGCTCTTGAGTGTGAAACAAAGGAAAATGTTCCTCTTGGTTTGTTTGTTGTTTTACGTATAGTGCTTGAGGAGTGATGAAAGTGTGATGTACTCTTCCTGCATCATAGGTCTGCTTTAGATGTGCTTCAAACAAAATATGATGCTTGCTTAAGGGGATTCTATTCTAGGCACTTAGATCGTGTAACAAGTATTCATCCTTTAAATCCAAGCTGATCATGCTTTCACTTGAAGTAGTGATTACTAAACTGGGAAGATTTTTATGCACGTGGATATCCGAAAAATGCAAACCACTGAATCCCATCGATGAGTTATTCACATGTGGCAAAAATACTGACAGTAATAATTTGTTATGCCAAAATTAAATCCTTGACTCCTTTTTTTTATTAACCTAATGCTGCACTTAATTCTCTTCTGTTTGCATTTTACTGTCATCTGATATTTCACATCTATCAAAATCTCTACAGGTTCAATTCGAATAATTAATTCTACGACTTTGAAGGTTCTGAATCTTTCTTCTAATCAGTTGTCTGGTGATTTGCCCTCTTCTCTAATTAGCTGTGAATTGATCGATTTGAGTAGCAACATGATCTCCGGTGACGTATCTGTTATATCGAATTGGGAAGCCTCTTTGGTGGATCTTGATTTGAGTTCAAACAAGTTGTCAGGAAGCCTATCAAACTTGTCTCACTTTGGGGATTTAAACACATTTAATCTTAGGAATAATTCCCTTGTTGGTGCCTTGCCTTCTCTATTGGATACATCTCCAAGATTATCTGTTGTTGAACTCAGTTTGAATCAACTCAGTGGGCATATTCCTGGCAGTTTCTTCACTTCTACATCACTGAAAACCCTGAATCTTTCCAGAAATCAGTTGACTGGACCAATTCCACTTCAAGCCTCTCGTGTTAGTGAATTACTTGTGATGTCAACTTATCCCCAGATGGAGTCACTTGATCTGTCCGATAATTCCTTGACAGGTGGTTTGCCTTCAGAGATTAGTAACATAGCTTTGCTCAAACAGCTGAATCTTGCAGGCAACAAATTATCAGGCCAGCTGCCTGGTGAATTAAGCAAACTTAGTAATTTGGAATACCTTGATTTATCGAGAAACAACTTCAAGGGTAAAATCCCTGATAAGCTTTCAACTAGCCTTAGTGAATTTAATGTGTCCAATAATGATCTGTCGGGTCCTATTCCAGAAAATTTGAGAGGCTTCCCTAGGTCTTCATTTTCTCCGGGAAACTCATTGCTAATTTTCCCTAAGGGCATGCCATCAACAGACTCAAGTCAGGATCCTACCCTTGGTCATGCAACACATCATAATTCAAAGGGTAATATCAGGGTAGCAATTATTGTTGCCTCTGTTGTAGCAGCTGTAATGATTGTTTTTGTATTATTGGCATTTCACCGAGCACAAATTAAAGAATTTCGTGGAAGATGTGGATTTAGTGACACAACTACTGGAGTCGATGCAAAGTCAGGTGGGCTTGCACGACCCTCCCGTTTCAAGTTCCACTCAAATGTTCAGGCGCCACAAACTTCATTAAGTTTTTCAAATGATCACTTGCTTACTTCAAATTCTGGGTCACTGTCTGGACAGCAAGAATTTGTTCCTGAAATTGTTGAGCATGGTGCAGCTGGGAGAGTGACTACCGCTTCTGCATCTGTAAATCCTAATCTACTAGATATTGAGCCAGTATCATCTGGGAGGAAATCCTCCCCGGGCTCTCCATTAGCATCATCACCACATTTTATTGAAACTGGTGAACAGCCTGTGACATTGGATGTTTACTCACCAGATCGTTTGGCTGGAGAATTGTTCTTCCTTGATACTTCATTATCATTCACTATTGAGGAGTTATCTCGAGCTCCAGCAGAAGTTCTTGGAAGAGGCAGCCATGGAACTCTGTATAAAGCTACTCTGAGAAGTGGGCATATGTTGACCGTGAAGTGGTTGCGTGTAGGACTGGTTAAACATAAGAAAGAATTTGCTAAGGAAGTTAAAAAGATAGGGTCTGTGAGGCATCCTAACTTTGTTCCAGTCCGAGCATACTATTGGGGACCAAGGGAACAAGAGAGGCTTCTCCTATCAGATTTTATCCAGTGTGATAGTTTGGCGTTGCATCTTTATGGTAAGAGCTCTTAGTATTTTTTTCTTTTATGTTTGCGATTGTTAAACTAGATCTTAATGTTTGTTTGCGATTGTTAAACTAGATCTTAATGTTTGTTTGCTAGTTATATCCTTGAAGTCTTTAAAGTCATCTTATCACATGGATTATGATTTATATGCTCTTGTTTATCATATCTTTTTCCTATTTCTGTGCTAGATTTGCTCATAGTTTGTTGCACGTTAATATTGTTGGTCAGCTCTTGGTGCTTTTTTTTCTTAGCTGCTACTAGTTATGTTGAAACTACAAGCAAGACAATGTATATTAAAATCAGTGCAGTTAACATATCTGTAATAAGCTGCTTTTATGTTAGTTTGGATTATTTCTAACTTTTACCTTGGATATTTGCCGAGTGCTTTCCTACCTCAATTTTGGCAAGAGTGTTGTTTACTCTCGTTTTCACTTTTCAGTATGGTCTGGTGTATTTTGTGTGCTTGTTGTGGAAATTCTGGAAGCCAAGTCTCTTCATAACCCTTTCCTTAAATATGTAGCAGCACCTAGAAACAGAATTTGAAGTGTGTTTGCTCTACCTATGGGCATCATTACTACCATTAAATGGTTATGAAATTAAACTGGATAACATTCATCCTTAGGCGTATAAGGTCACTGTTGAAGTCGATTGCTAATATTTTTAACATGCGATGCAATGATGCTTAACTGGATTTTGTCTTCCTTGGAGGGAAAATTATTAGATCGGTGTCAAATGAAATTGAGTAGTCGCCATAATTTCTAATATCACCATATAAGGTTTGTCAATTAAACCTATAAAATTAGGTGTTTGCTTACCCTATAATCACCGGTGTTCACAACTACTATTGTGACTTTACCAACCTGATTATGTTCCGATATGAACCTGTAATCAGTCGGCACAGAGAAGCCTTAAGTACTAAATCTTGAAAGTCAAAGACCATGGCCATAAGCAAGAAACGATTGCAGTAATTTAAGAGGAAGATAAACATAGATATAATCTGGTTTAGAGTTTAGGTTCTGGTACTATGGCTGAAGTACTTTTAAATTCTGCTTCTTTCACTTTCCCCATGACTACACCTTTTGTTTTCCTTCCTTGCACAAGATGGAGCTGAAGGTTGAAAAGAATATTTACAGTTTCATTAACCCATGCTTGGAATATCGCATATCTGAGTTGATTGTTGCAAATGAAGAATGACAATAAGGGTTGAAAAGAATGGCATATGTTTGCATCAGTAATGTTTTTACAGACATGAAATTGACTGAGATTCTGCCTTTTATGTTTTCATTTAATCAGCGTATATGTATGTATGTTAATGCAGAAACTACTCCTCGGAGGTACTCCACATTATCTTTCAGCCAAAGACTAAAAGTTGCTGTGGAAGTTGCTCAGTGTCTGTTATACCTACACGATAGAGGTCTGCCTCATGGAAACCTGAAGCCGACAAACATACTCCTTGCTGACCGTGATTACCATGCTTGCCTCACTGATTATTGTCTGCACCGGCTAATGACACCAACTGGAATTGCGGAGCAGATATTGAATCTGGGAGCCCTTGGATATCGTGCTCCCGAACTTGCTTCTGCATCTAAACCAGTCCCATCATTTAAGGGTGATGTCTATGCATTAGGAGTAATCCTGATGGAATTGTTAACACGAAGAAGTGCGGGTGACATAATATCCGGTCAATCAGGAGCAGTGGATCTGACGGATTGGGTTCGGTTATGTGATCAAGAAGGACGGGGAATGGACTGTATTGACAGAGACATAGCTAGTGGAGAAGAACACATAAAAGCAATGGATGATTTGCTTGCCATATCATTGAGGTGTATTCTTCCTGTTAATGAGAGGCCTAACATCAGACAAGTATACGAGGATCTCTGTTCAATATCTCCTTGACGTTTTGTACATTCGTCTTGGAATTCATTTTTTTCTCATTCCTTGACCTCATTGTTGTTGTTTCTCTTCATATTATATTTTTTTTTTCGTTGTGATCAGATTTGTTTTTTTATGTTGAAAATCTTCTTGTAAAGTGATTGCGACAAACCATCAATTGATTATTTGACTGTGTGTCCTGTTTGATCCTCAGTTGAAAAGGTTGCAAATCTCTCTTCCAGATCTGTTTGCAAAATTCTTAGCTCCGACTCCAGAAACTTTATATCCATTACTCTGTTTTCTTTTATAAACATCGGTATTCAATCCGTTAACTAAAAACTCTCAGCACAGGCGTTTGCTTTAAAGCGTTTCTGAAGAGGACAGGGAAACTGTTTTCAGAATCTATATAATTTAATTCATAATTTTAGAAGTACAATCACAGAGGCAGAACCTAGAATGAAGAAACACAGCCTAATATAATGCTCAGCTAAATTACTACATCCGATCCCGCAAACCTCCTGCTGAGAACAAGCCGGCAATTCGACATCTTATCCAAAAAAATATTGCTCCAAAAGTCAAACGACAACCTCACACCCAACTCTATAAACTCTAGATTCCTCCACCATCACCTAAAACCAGAAGCAAGAAGTGATCTTTCCACTCACTTGGGCTCGCAAAAGGCATAAGACCACACAATAAGGGAAGAACAAAAAGCATAATAGAATAGAATATTGATCTTCGAATCCAGTATGGAAGAAGCGTGCTTCTTGTCCTTTGTGATATGTTAACAGGTCCATAAAGAATGATGAACAGCGCCGATGTAAAGACATTTGAGAGGAAATGCAAAAGGCATAAAATCTCCCAGTAGAAGAGCCAATAATATCCATTTCCACCTAATGTATCTACACAGAACTTCCCAGCCAAACCACAGGCAATTCCCAACAGCAACAGGATAAAAGTGACTGGCATCGTCTGCTTCGAAGTTCCAGATCTCTGTATAAGCAAATAAGCTACTGCAAGAATCAGCATGAGACCAAAGATCATTCGGGTTACAACTTGAACCTGACACTTGAGAATGTTGAGCCCGGAATTGAAAGATGAAACCTGCTTTGGGATCCACCAGGGCTTAGATTTCTGAAAATATATATATACAAAAAATCAGGGCACCATACAATATTCAATAATTCTGCAACGTGAAAAATAATCTTAGAGGGGAAACATCACAAAGACAAGAATTTACTATGAATCGCATGCACATAATGTCAAGAGACAATATTGAAACAGATGGTTATCTAGAACAGAACAGCAAAAATTGGATACGTATATGTGCATCACACCTAAATATTAATTATTGTAATCAAAATTTAGAAAGACAAACACCATACGATATATAGTAGCAGTCTCTATAAAAAAATGTTGTCCTACACCCCCACCATTCTTGTCTGACAGAGGGCAACTGAACACCAATGTCAATCCCAGAACCTCTCACCGTTCATTGCCCCATAAACCACATTCTCAATTCCTATAGACCTGAAGGCTACATGAATTTTTCACAAGACGTTACAAAGTAAGCAACTAGATGATTCACTCAGAAACCAGCAACCAAAAGAGAAATTTTCATATGGTCTTGTTGAGGGATTACTTTTCATGGACTTGAGAAATTAGTTAAGGAGATAATTAATTATCAAACACATGAATCATTATTATGAGGCGCCTATCTAGTGGTCAAACAAATCAAAAGAAATCAAAACACTGAACTTCTAATGCTCGAAAAAAATCATAGGAGGCAAATGATAAAACTGAAGCCAGGAAAGGAAGATCACCCCTACCTCAAATGAAAGATTACATGATGATGTCGCGTCAGTAATCCTTCTGTAAGAGTAAACATATGCACCATATATGAGGAGGAATGACATGATGAGCAATCCAGCAACAAGAAAATCGATGCACTTTTTAAGCAATTCACCATGTCTTGTGTCTTCTAGTTGGCTCTTGAACTTTTCAGCTTTAAAGGATGCCTTTGATATACCCATTGCTAATTTTGACCTCTCCAGATGGTTTAAATCAGAGTTTAGAGCTAGCTGTTCCTCTTTCAACTTCAACTTTCTCATGGTAAGACTAAGCTCTAATGTTTTGAGGTCATTAGAACGAACTTGCTCTATAACAGATTTCTCGATTGTGGTGATCATTGACAGGTCGGCTTCAAAACCTGTTCTTGGATTGACACAAACCATTTGATTTACTTGTCCATGAATGGCAAGTTCTCGATTCAGGGAACCAGTTTGGATATTCTCATGTACATCTTCGTGGATATTTAATTGATTCCGAGTTGAAACAGAAGGCAGGTCAACGTCTGAGTAAGAATCCTTCGTATCATTAGAGTTTCTATCACACCTCCTGCTTGTAGTTTCATCTGAAGTAGAACTTTCCACATTATGGGGGTTGGATAGATACTTTTCCTTGTGCTTTGATGAGTCATTAATCAATCTAAGAGTCCTCAAGGTGCTTCCAAATGATTTCTCAAAGTTCCGCACAAAACAATCAAACTTGTCTCCAAAAACCTGTGACAAAGTGGACCATAGAAGCAAAAGCCATGTTCTCGATAAGCATCATCGAGAGCCGGGTAAATAAAAAGACACAAGGAAACTTAACTTGTAAAATCAGAGTCGGTCTATGAGTTGGCAGTTTAAAATCTGGCTTACATTAGATAAAGATTCTCTGACAGCTGAAGTGCAGATCTGCAAGCATGAAGATTGACATTGTTAGCAAGCAAGGAAGTTTAAACTTCAGAAAAGCAAACCAGACATCATAAAAAAATCATGTTAAGAGAATTTGGACAATACCACCGAGAGATAATCAGGAGGTAGCCTTTCATTTGAAACATCTGTCTTTTCCAGAACCTAGAATTACAAGGAACGATGTTAACCATAATCAATCAAACTTAGTGGTGAGATCCTTACAAACAGAACAAAAATATAATCGTCTTTTAGAAAATGTAGCCATCTTTAAAAGAATTGGCCACAATTGAGGAAGGCCAAGAGGAAGAAGGGATTCAAACTACCTTGAACCCTCCACAGCATGATAACAAACGAACTAGGCAAGACAAAGTCGGGATTTTTAAGGCTATAATCAAACAAATAAAATGAGCAGTTGCATGGAAGACGAAGGAAATAATTTTAGAAACTTTGTAAACTAAAACAGGGAAACTTGTTGTCAGGAAAGACTTCAAAAAAGCTACAATAGCTTTTACCAACAGCCCAGATATAGCTCTACATTACAACTCAAACTTCAATGTGCCAGGCAAATATGGTATACATCAGCCCAGCACTCCTTTTTGCTTGAAGCAATTGCAAACATTATCGATTCACTACATCATCCATCTACAAAGGCAAGATCATAAGATATCTTGAAATCGTCAAAACTAAGCACAAACAAGAATAATAAATGTAGCATAAACATTCATAAATTTAAACATATACCAATTTGAATTCACAACAAACTTAAATATTAGGGATCAGAGATTATCACCCTAAAAGACTAAAACTTTTTTCCCAAATTGTCAAATACAAAACCAGAATTAACTTCAAAATTTCCCGACTAAAAAAAGCTACGTTTCAACCAGAATCCTAAACATGTCCCCTCAAGAAAGTTCAAAATTTGAACTTAAAAGATCAACGATTCTAGCATATACAATTTTCCGTCTAGCATTACTGCAGTATGGTTAAAATTTTTATAAGGTTGAAACTTGATCGAACCTGAGCAACAACGGCCGCGAAGGACATTCCTAGAGGGAGCGCAATGGAATCAACGTCGCGGACCTCGGGTCTCTGAACCGAACCGAATCGAACCCTAAGAGTCCGGCGTTTAGATGACAAACGCGTTCCTTTATGAGAAGAAGCGGAGCAAGAAGAAGATGAGGGAGCGTCTCTATCAACTGCTTTCTTTTTCTTCTTTCTGATATGGAGTTTTGAAGGTGTAAAGTGATTATGGGGCGTCAGATTGGAATCATGGTTGAATGGTCCGGTGGACGTGCAAGCAGAGGATCCGTTGGGTTGCAAAGAACGAGGGGAAGAAGAAGAAGAAGAAGAAGAAGAGTCGGCGTCCATTGAGGCAAATAAGGATAAAAGTAAGAAATTTTGAAAATCTTACTTGCTTTATAATCATATCGGTAAGGTGGGGATGCATTAAACGACGCCGTGTTTGATAAAGGAACGTTGGTGGGTTAAATTCTGTATTTAAGCTACTATAATTGCGGACTTTTCTAGTATGCGGCCGACTAATATACGGCTAAGAAACGGTGTTACTGGAAATATTATAAGATATATAATGTATTCGGTAAAGCGTTATCCGATATGTTGATATGAAATGATGTATCCGGTAAAAAAACATGAAAAAAATGAAAAAAAATGGTAACCGGCAAATTTAAGTTATCGGTCAGACATAACAAAAACGGTAATTTTACCTATTTTGTTATCCGAATATCAATATAATCGGTAGCGCCTAAATTATTGATAAATTTGAGCTGATGGGGCCTCGAAAATTCCCACGATAAAAAAACCGGTAATTTTACCTAATTTGTTATCCGAATATCAATATATTCGGTAGCGCCTAAATTGTTGATAAATTTGAGCTGATGGGGCCTCGGAAATTCCCACGATAACAAAACCGGTAAAATTGCCGATTTTGTTATCCGAATATCAATATATTCGGTAGCGCCTAATTTGTTGTTAATTTCGAGCTGATGGGGCCTTGGAAATTCCCACGATAACAAAACCGGTAAAATTACCGATTTTGTTGATCCGAATATCAATATATTCGGTAGCGTCTAATTTGTTGTTAATTTCGAAAGTATCCATACTTTTGAAAAGTTTATCGATACTTTTTTATCAATATATCTGGTACTAGGGTAACGTAATAGGTAGCCAATAAGAATCGACACTTTAAATAATAATATCGATATTTTAATAAAAACATTGGAACTGGTTCAATTGTGGGTCGATAGTATGGATACTTAAATAAAACATATGGATACTTATATTAAATGTGTCGATACGTTTATTAGAAGTATGGATACTTTCTTTTACTTGCAGGAAAAGTATGGATACTTATATCAAATGTTTGGATACTTCTAATATTAAATCGAATGACAATCCCAATAAACGAATAAATGCTTAGCAACCTGGCCTTTCAAATAAAAATATGACGAAATATTAAGTTCACAACCTGGCCTTTCAAATGAACAGAAGGTAAAACACAGTAATTCAGTGATGAATAACACATGCGACGAAAAACGAGATGGCAACGGAAAGAAACAAGAAATTGAAAAGAAAGAAAAGATTGATCTTCTAATATTTATGTGCAATGCAAAGACCAAGCCGGATTGTTTCCAATATCATAAAATCCCATTACATGATATTGGAAACAATATCTGGCTTGGTCTTTGCATTGCACATAAATATTAGACCATCAATCTTTTTTTTCTTCTCAATTTCTTCTTTCTTTTCGTTGGTGGTAAAAAGGATCTTGTCCCTTCAAGCCTCCTCCCTTCAAGTCCCCCTGCCACCCATGGAACTTGTTCCAGCACCAGCTTGCTGTCCAACCATTTGTGCATATGGTCGCATCTCAAACTTGACCTTTTGGTTGCCTAATGAACAACATTTTTTGCATAAGTATGAGCAGAAGTGTATATTGTTATTAATAATAGAAGAAAATGGTAGAGAAAACCTTGAAGATGGCGGTTGAAGATGTGTATGTCTTCTTTTTCAGCCATATAACCATATAGTTGGCGCTGGCTGGATGGAGCATAACGTTGCCAAGCATCTCTTCCGAAACCTTGGGCAGCAAACCGGTTATGCAGACGCTGAGCATCTAGATAACCTTTTGTCGTGCTCTCAAAAATCAAAAGGCTCATCCCACGATGGCCTTCTGGACTGTATGAATGGCGAGCCTTGGCAACAGCACCATAGGAACTGAAAGAGTCGAGAAGCTCTTTGTTTCCCATACCAATCCACTGAAGCAAGCAGAAAATTAAAAAAAGAAGTTAAGTATTAAAATATAATATTAATAAAAACATAATTCAGAAGTTATATAACTACCTTCCCATCTCCATCTCTATGAAGCTTTGTGTTCATAATCATCACCATGGGTGACCAGAGTATTTGGTGATGAGCTTCCTGGTTGCTTGAAGGCGGGGGGGGGGGGGGGGGAGACAATAGCAGCATCATTACTCAGATCACTCCATTGGCCTAAAGTTTGACCTTGAGGAGTAGCCGAAGTACCCCTTCTTCGCAATTCCTCCTTCAACATCTGACCAAGGAGGCGATGAATTTTCAGCTTTGGCCCTCCTTTGGATTTTGCATGGGTGAGTAGGGACTGAAGGCTACAAAACTTGTGAAAGGCACCAGGACCTCCGTGGCATGCTGGACACAACCATTGAGTAGAAGGGTCGTTGATAGAGTTCATTCGATCGAAGGCCTCGAAGAACTTGTTGAAGCATTTGCTGGATTTCATTGCCTCGTGGCTTAGTTGTTCCTCATTATCAGAATCAGAATCATTATAGAAATCATCATCACTGTTTGATGATGTCTCGAAATCAATCTTCCTCTTTGCCAAAGGCTGAGGATTTTTACCCGAACTTCTGCTGGAACTCATTGTATAATAGAAGAACGTGAAAGAGAACTGATTATAAAAGTAAACGAAAGGGTTGAGTAGATTAATTTGAAGATGTTGTGAAGAGTAAATAGAGGAGTTGTTAATTTATAGGCAATTTCCGTTTGTGGGGGAAAGTGGGAGGGAAAGTGATAATGCATGAAACTGAAAAGGCAGATTCAGAGATTCGTTCGTTCTCCTCGTTTCTCGGGTTATAGAAATAAATGAGGAGAAGGTACATGAACAGAACGGTGCATGTGATACATTGAAAAGACACGAAACTGAAAAGGTAGAATCAGATTCGTTCTTCTCCTCGTTTCCGGGGTTATAGAAATAAATGAGGAGAACTAGGAGAACTACCCAATAAATGAAGGTCATGAACGGTGCATGTGATACAAGTGAAAAGACACGAAACTGAAAAGGAAGAATCAGATTCGTTCCGGGGATTAAGGGTTTCAGCTTTATACAGGATGAGCAGTAAACGGTGCATGTGATACAAGTGAAAAGACATAACACTGCAATGCAAAGTTGATGTAGTGTATAATGAAAACGATAATAATAAACCGGATACATTGATGTAATGAATAATGAATACAGTAAACATATACCGGAAACATTAGTGTTTTTGCAAACGTATCGATAATTACATTCAAACATGGAAAAAAGTATCGAAAATTTTGTTTCCAGTAAGCTATGGGAAGCCTTTAGTTTTTGTTAATTATCGATACTTTTGTAAAAGTATCAATATTTTCGAACGATATTCGTACCGGAAACATTGATTTTCTTTCAAAAGTATCGGGTTTTTTTATTAATAGTGTCTAAATCGTATCGAAACTTTTGTTCCAGTATGCAATGAGGATCCATTTGTGAATAAAAAGTATCGATAATTGTTTTCAAAGAGGATTAAAGTATCGATAATTTCGACCATATTTGCTAACGTATCATGTAATTTTACAACAGGATCGATACTTTTACTGAAAGGGGGAAAATGTATCGAAACTTTAATTCCAGTAAGCTATGAGAATCATTTGTTTATGAAATTATCGATAATTTTATCGTAACGGACAGAAAGTATCGATAGTTTCGAGCAGAGTCGCTAATGTATGATGGAATTTTACAACAGTATCGAAACATTTTCAGAAAGGGGGAAAAATGTATCGAAACTTTATTTCGAGGTAGCCCCCTAACTTTGGACAAGTAAGGGATAAAGGATGAAATAAGACGTCATATAACATAATTGGAAGATAATTTCAGAAGTTTATGGTTAATCTGATCATCGTAGGCAGTGGACACGTCTGAACTTAGGTTTAGTTCTTCGATCAGCTGTTGTTTTCTTTGTCTACGCCTGTACATAAAAAGTTGCAGCTCCTCCGCAGCCGCATCAAGATCCGGTGAAGACGGTGCGTGTTCAGTGTTCGGAGCAGGTTGTACGGGTGCAAACGTATTACCTTTGCCGGCGTTGACGTCGTCAAACTTAACATTTAAATCGACGTCTCTAGCTCCGACGGAATTGAGCCGGTCATACATGTTACGAACGTCTGTTTTGTTCATAAGCTTCATAACGTAGTGCGTTTCGTTTGCTGGCGGTGTTGGGATTCAACATTCCATGGAAGAAATTTGTTTGTCGGTGTGTTTACTAACCTCGATTGTTGTCAACTGTATTAAATCTTTCAGTGACATTTTGCTGGTGATTGTTAACTCAAAATAAGTATCGAGAAAATAAAATGTTGCCTGAAATTTTGCAATAAGGTGAGCAAAGATTGGGTGTTTAGAGAGAATTTGGAATGAGTAAATGATGGTGGAATTCGTGGGTATTTATAGGAAAGAAAAAACACCACATAAGTAAATTTAACTCGAATGAAAACTTTAATTCGCATTTCATTTAACAAAACTTTCAACATGTATTCTTTAATAAGTAAATTGAGAGAATCCTTTGTGCCTGAAAGTATCGATAATTTTATCGTAACAGACAGAAAGTATCGATAGTTTCGAGCAGATTCGCTAATGTATGATGGAATTTTACAATAGTATCGAAACATTTTCAGTAAGGGGGAAAAATGTATCGAAACTTTATTTCCAGTAACCTAAGAGAATCCTTTGTTTGTGAAAGTTTCGATAATTTTTATCGTAAAGGACAGAAAGAATCGATATTTTCGAGCAGATTGCTAACGTATCATGGAATTTGACAACAGTATCGAAACATTTTCAGAAAGGAGGAAAAATTGTATCGAAACTTTATTTCTAGTAACCTATGAGAATTCTTTGTTTCTGAAAGTATCGATAATTTTTATCGAAAATGACAGAAAGAATCGATATTTTCGCGCAGATTTGCTAACGTATAATGGAATTTTACAACAGGATCGAAACTTTTTCAGAATGGGGGAAAATGTATCGATAATATACTACAATTTGTTGCACGTTAACTTTGTAGGAAGGAAGAAATAAATGTTGTTACTGCTTTCAACCACCATCACCTACCGAATTTAGTACCTGAAAATGAAAGCAACACACAACTCCTGTGCATGAAAAGTTTGGACCACTTCAACCGATCGTGTTTAAGAAAATGGAAGATATTCCATCCAACGATGTTAATGGTAGCGGGAATTTGCAAGATAAAAAGTTGATTGTTGATGATTCGAAACTATTGGTAGGTCAACTCTTTTCTTCACGTGAGGAAGCTTGAAATTTTTACAAGGAATACGCAATGAAACATGGTTTTAGTGCACGTCGAGGAACAACACGGCTGGATGGCAAAGGGAATGTGAAGACACAAGAATTTTGTTGTTCAAAAGAAGGGTTTAGGTCTTCGAAAGTCGAAACTGTTAATCGTCAACGTGCTCATACGCCAGTCACACGAACAGGATGCAAGGCCAAAATCGTTGTCACAGCAACAAAACAAAAGATCAGTGGGTTCTAAGTAAGTCTTTCGACGAACATAATCATGCCTTGTGCACACCTCTTATGACACCATTTATGCGTTCAAATAGAGCTGTGAGTGAGGCTGATGTGGCTGAGGCAACAACGCTGAAAGATGTTGGCGTTGGGACATCAAAGGTAATGAATTATTTCATGAATCAGGCAGGGGATTTCATAATGTTGGATTTACTAGTAAAGACCTGTAAAATGCACTTGATAAAGGTAAAGCAAAGGAGCTTGTCAATGGGGATGTGAATGCACTCATTGCTTACTTTGATTACAAGAAAGAAGATGATCCGGGGTTTTTTATGACATACTCCACAGATGAATCAAGGGCATTGCAGCATCTTATTTGGTCTGATTCAACATCGAGATCAGATTACACTTGCTTCGGTGATGTTATTGCGTTCGACACAACTTACAAAGGTAATTACTATGCACGACCAATTATGCCTATTGTCGGTGTCAATCATCACCATAGCACAATAGTATTTGCTATTGCGATCATAGCAGACGAAACGACTCAATCGTTCGAGTGGGTGCTGCGAAATTTTCTACAAGCCATGCTGAATAAATCGCCTCTTTCAGTTGTGACAGATGGGGATAGGCCAATGCAGAGGGCTATCAAATGTGTTTTCCCTTATGCTAAGCACATATTATGTTCCTGTCATCTATCTCGCAATGTACAAGCTAACATTGGTGACAACAAATTTAGCACATCATTTAATAGATGTATGAGTTCGTGGTGGACAACAAGCGAATTTGATAGTGAATGGTCTAGGGTGATTTCCGAATTCAACGTCGAAAGCATCCATGGGTGATTGAGAAGGGAAATACTCGGAACTTATGGGCTCAAGCATATCAAACGGGTCATTTCTTTGCGAATTTGCGATCCACACAAAGAAGCGAGTCCTTGAATGCTGCACTCGGACGTGCCCTGATAAAGAAGAAGACATATGTAGATGTTGTTCGTACAATTGAACAATCTATTGGTAAAATGCGTATCAACGAGTTGCAAGCAGATTGCTTAAGTTCGCAGACAACGCCCTTCCAGATCACTAAACTCACAGACCTAGAAAGCCATGATGGTGAAATTTATACGCGAGCATCATTTGGTATATTCCAAGACGAACTTCAAGAGGAGACCTTGTACCGGATTGACGAACAAATTCAGTCCTTATCAGATGAATGTCAACATTTTGTTCTGTCAAAGTACAAGGAAAAGAACATTAGATTTGACGTATCTTTTGATGTTGTCTCGGGAACCGTCACATGCTCGTGTAGGAAATTTGAGACTGTAGGAATTCCATGTTGCCATCAACTACATGTTCTGAAGCACTTGGATTACACATGTATTCCAAAGTCTTTGATTCTAAGTCGATGGACCAAGGATGCGAAGGCTGCTGCACCAAGTTTCCTTGACTTCAATGTAGCACCTGAAGTTATGCAAATGGCACGGTTCGCTGCCCTACGTGCAACGTCAAGTCGTTTTTGCTACATTGCATAAAAGACAGATGCATCTTTCATAACCGCAAGAGATTAGATGAAAAGATTAACTGCCGAATTTGAACACTCGTTCAGTTTGAAAGATTCAAGTAAACGACGAAATGTTGATAATGGAGTTCGCGTTGGCGACCCTAAACGAAGATAAGGAAAGCGAAAAGTAGTCCAAAAGAAGATGGTCTAGAAGAAAAGTAGGCTATGCTCTTTCCGCAAGATTGAGGGACATAACAGATTAACGTGTCCTAAATTAAAGTTGGGTCTGGATTCTTTTACACAACCTACCTCGTCTGACTTTTTTGATAACGATACGGAATGGTCCTACGGCCGCGTAGATGAGGATTATAATGTAAGTTATTATATCTATTCTACAACATATTGTCTTCAATTGTTTATGGTTAATTTTAATATCAATCACTTCTTTATGTCTCAGGGCAACGAGGACATTTGGAATACAGCAAGTACCGATCAACAAACATTGTGACTACATACAACAATATATAATTCAAGATTGTTACATATAGAAATGATATAAAATTCAAATGTATAAAGGGTTATTTTTAACAAATTCGCGAACAGTACTCTGCTCATTCGCCAACTTTATGAAAAATTCTCGGATGCTTCCGCCCTTTTCTGTGGATATATAAAAATAAGCCAAATTAGCAGACTGTCAACATGTTCAATATATTAATAAACCAATGGAATAAGTCACATATGTAACTGTCATACCTAATGCATTGTCGTTGCAAGATGAATGGTTATAGGGATGCAGACATATGTAGCTGTATTCCTATAAAGAAAACATAAATTAACAAAATAATAGCATATTACCTTAAAAATAAATTGCATGGAAAAAATATAACTCACTGGATTATATTTCATTTTCTCGGTAGAATCATCCACCAACAGTGTATTGTCCGAGTTGAATTGAGGATACTCATTCCAAACTTCATGCAAGTCTTTGCAGAAGGTGAATTCCTCTTCCTGTATGCACTTTGCTTGATCCTGTTTATAGTAAATTGTGAAACACCAATTTGTAAGAATTATAACAAATTCAATTACCGAACGCAAATAAGAAGCATCTTACCCAGATGAATATATATTGTTCATATTATACAGGTAGTTTGTTAAGAGCAAGCTTAATGTTATGCCTGCAATCGTGAACCATTACCACGATAAACTTATTAAGAGGTCAACATTAAATGTTAACAATTTTAATCATAACGGTGCGTACCTCAACTTCGATGACCATATTCCAACAACAAACTTCTCTAAACAAAATTGCAAAATTCTTCTACACCTGGCCTCATTATAACATCTACAACATGAAAATAAATTCAACATAATTGTTTTCTTTATAACCGTAAACAAATTTGAAGACATTTAATTACCTCTGGGAGTTTGTTTTGTATAATATGCAAGGACTCCGTTGACATAAAAAATGACAAGTTTTTTGTTCTGTGTTAGAGAAATCATATATATGTTGGGGTCTTCACTGTCATCATCATCTGAATTGTCTACCTCTTCATCATTCTCCTCTTCATGCACCGTATTCTCCTCTTCATGCACCACTGGATTCTCCACTTCTGTTATAAGTATGTCAATAGTCAAATAACCGAATGTCAATAGTAAATTTAAAGGGTTATTTTACCTATAGGTTTGTATTTGCTTTGAAGGCATTGATTACGAAAGTTGGACAAGTCAGCACGAAATGAGGAAATATCTGCTCGCATTTGGCCGATTTGGTCATTAATCTCGCCAAAACGAGCATCCATGTGCTCGCGGAAATGAACCATGTAAGCCATCACTGACTTCATGGTAATCACCCCTCCAATCTCATCTTCTTGCATCCGCTCGTGGTCTTCTGCTTCAATGTTCTCCACTTGGCCGTTGCCTTGTTCCGCTCCAATTACAGATTTGTTTATCCAACCGACATTTTCAATAAAATTGTATCCCACTTTTGTCAAGGTAAACATGTCGATCTTCCGGGATAGTCGAAGAGGGTAGTCAAGATTGAATTGCACTCCTTCCTTCCTCAATATATGGCTAATTATGCATCCATATGGTAGTGAGGTTGTAATGGAAGCACCCTTCTTCACTATATGTAGAATTGTCATATATATCAGTTTTGCTATGTTTGGAGCAGTTCTTGATTCATATTTAGACAACCACCAGTAATCACTATCTCGAATTTGTGAAAATTTCCCACCGGAAGGCCGAAGAAACCAAGTGACAAGAAGGTGGAACAATCTGCCCTCCGCACCAAGGTTACTGGGACTATTCCGATCCACACGTTTCATGGTAGGATCTAAAACATGTTCATCGAAATCTCCTACATTCTTCACTCCTATACCAGCAGCAATAGAGGACACATCTATATATATCTCCTTACCCATGACATAAGTCGTAATTCCTAATATTTTTCCCGTACTAGGTTGGAGGTCTAATTTTGCATTACTGTAGAATACTCTAACAAGATTGGGGTAATATTTTGGTTCTACACCAAGTAGTTCAAGCCAGCCCCAATCTGTAAATGTTTGTTTAAACCCAAATTTGTTTTTCTCATCGAAGAAGAAGTCCAAGTCAATAACACGTTCTGGATGAATCTTTCTTGTTTTGAAATTGCTATCATATGTCACTTTCTCTTCCTTGCTTCTAAAGTTTTGCGTTTCAAAATACAAATTTTCTTCAGAAGAACTTACTTGAGCATCAGACCTTGCTTTAGAAGATGACTTTATCTTGGAAGCAATACCTCTCTTACGTTTGGGTGCCACTTTTTTGGGTGCCATTACAACTGTTATATGCAGAAGAGGAACGGTTACTCCTAAATCGTGCAAAACCCTAACCATAAAGCATACAAAATCAGTCTCTTTTACTAACCTGTAAATCTGATCGTAGTAATCGTCATCGTCGGTGTTGATTTTATACCCAGGTTGAACGGTGCAATTTCTCTACACTGTGATAATCGTCGTTGGAGTTGAAGAGATATCTGCAATAGTATCGATAAATTTGGGAAATGGAGGATTTAATTTTAGGGCTGGTTTAAATAGAAATCCCGCCTAAATTTCAGATTCAAATCGCTACCGGAAACATTGACAAGTGTACCGGGTACAGTGATGTAGTCAGTAATGAAAACGGTAAAGACGCAACCGGAAACATTGATTTTGTTTATTTGTATCGATACTTTTAATCATAGCGTCCAAAAGGATCGAAACTTTCCTTACAGTAAGCTATGTCAATCCCTACGTTTCAAAAAGTATCGATAATTTTATCATATATGGAACAAAGTATCGATATTTTCGGGAACTTTTTTAAAGCGGATACTTATACTTCTTTTAAAAGTATCAATATTTTTACTCTTAGAGCAAGAAAAGTATCGACACTTTGATTCCAATAAGCTATGTCAGTTCTTCTGTTTCAAAAAGTTTCGATAATTTCATCATAAAGGAAAAAAGTATCAATTTTTTCAGGAATTGTTATTCTCAGGATACATATATTTCGTTTAAAAGTATCGATATTTTTACTCATAGCGTCAGAAAAAGTATCGACACTTTGATTCCAGTAAGCTATGTCAGTCCTTTTGTTTACAAAAGTATCGATAATTGCATCATAAAGGAAAAAAGTATCGATATTTTCGGGATTTTTTTATCCGGATACATATTTTTCATTTAAAAATATCGATATTTGTTCTCATTGCGGCACAAAAGATTCGAAACTTTGATTCCAGTAAGCTATGTAATTCCTTATGTTTCAGAAAGTATTGATGTTTTGCAGTAAGCTATGTAATTCCAGTAAACTTTGATTCGAAACTTTGATTCGAAACTTCGATAATTGCAGTAAACTATGGGAAGCATTAATTTGAAAAGTCTCGATGTTTTGTTTAAATTGATTTTTATAGCGTTATTCAAGTCTCCATAATTAGTGTATCCAGAATTAAGTTTCATAACAAACAAAAAATTTCTTTACATTTTTTCAAAGAAGCTAATATGTTAACATAATTTACATCAAACTAACTATGATAAACAATTACATAATGGGAAAAATTATGGTAACATAATGTACATATATTTGCTTTCAGAAGGAATTATGTTTTCATACGTTCCAGGCAAGCAGTTGTGAACTTGGCTCTCCTTCTATTACATTCGTGATTTACGAGATCGTTTAAAACTCTCGGACGATCATATTCCCCAACAACCTACATTCAAATTAGGAGTCAATGTCAGTGTCAATTTTTTTTAAATAAAGTCCTTTTCGGACCACTTACCAAATCATCCGGTGACCTCCCTTAAAAAATAGCTTCCATCCACATGACCACATACATTCCGCAATCATATATGTTATAATGACGCAAAATGTCAAATAGTTAGATAAGCACAATGAATTTTTGACTTATTAAATACTCAAATTTCAAACCCGTTCGTTTGAACCTTCGTCTTACGGACCACGAATTCTAAATCCCTCAGTGGGACCTTAATCTTCCCAAATTGGGCACAAAACACCTTGTCCTCATTAAATTTATGTAAACATTCCAGCTGCGTCAAAAAAAATTTAAAATTAGATTACGAAGAAATTATGCATTATAAATTACAAAATGTATCGACATATACTGTTTTCTTGGTTTGTTCCACTCTAGTCCTGTGCCGGATAGATCTATGTAGACTATCAAGAAACGATGCTACACGATCAACCATATCCATCACCAAGAGACACCAATGATTATTCGTATCGTTTATTGGCATGAAGATCTACAACAAATGTCACACAAGATATTAGAACATTTATTGTTATTATTTATATACTGAACAACATGTACGCAAAAATATCTTACCATGTCACAATCGGTAAATTTATTATGGTCGATCAATGTATTATAATAGAAGCTTATAAGATTCGGCACATTTTGATCGTCCATTATCAACTCGGACTGCATTTTAAAAAACAATCTCCATTAATTGACCAGCCATGAACAAATTGGACACGAAAATGTGTAAAAATGTAACTTACCACAAAACCGGATGGTAGATAGCAAATCTTCCGGTTCGCTGAACTATTCTTCATCGATTCGTAACCCAACAACCAGTCTTTCAAATCAATAATCGGACTTAAAAGCCATTCCTCAGGTTTTAACGAGCCAAGGTCGCCTACTGTGCCGTGTTCGACCCCGTAATCTAGGATAACATCTCTATAGAAGCAATTTTTTGTATTATTTTTCCCAAAATTATTTAAATATCACTCGCAAAGCAATATATATTACTTACGAATTTTCTAACAATCCACTATTCCATACATAATCACACATCGCAGCCTCCATCGAATCAATTCCACTTGGTATTTTGACCTTTGTAGCCTACGATATATCAATAGATATTAGCCACAACACAATAATCAAAATGGATGTCATTTGTATTATTCATTTTACCTTTTTAGTCTTCTTCTTCTTTGGTGCAGGACACCCTAAATCGAGCTCTACATCTATTGCATGATTCGGTGTCCTCGTATCTTCATGGTGGACCTCTCTTATATTTTCCTCCCTCTTACTCAATTCTTCTAAATTTTCTTCATCATTTTTTCTAAGTTCATCATATTTTTCCTCAACATAACTCCTCTTTTTGTTTATTTCAGGACTTAAATTTATCTCCTCATCCATTTTTTTTCTACCATTCCAATCACCCCCTTCAACTCAACCCTCAATTCCACCACTTCTTTCACAACACCATCAACCTTTTCCCCTACTTCCCCCTTTAAGCTCTCTCAATCGCCTGTTCGATTCTGGATTGTCTTTGCAAACAATCAGAAACGACTTTTTTAACCTCCGCCAACTCAGCCATCAATATGTCATATTTACTTCCCCCTTCATTATGTTTCACCTTATCTTCTACCTTCTCCTCTTCCTCCTCGCCAACCTTCACAAATAAACTACATTATTAGAGCATCTTTCTTTTTTAAGTCCTTACTAATCTATAAATACTGAAATTACCCTTAATTTATTTTTCGGTAATTCCAACTTTAACTTTGCCATAACTCAGGCAACTTCTTTCTTGCCCCAGGCAGTGATGCGTGCCACTCCGGTTTTTTGGAATGTCGGCACACAAGAAGAATCTGACCAAAAATCAAACAATGCAACCTGCATTTATAATAAACTTTATCATTTTCTATAATAACTATTTACAAAGTTTTCTAAACCAATACCAAGATTCAACTCATTTACCTCTAAGACAGCTATGCATCCTTTGAGGTATATGGGGGTTTTCGGCCTTTTGAAAACTCTTGATTGCATCAATTAATTTGTCACTGACATATGACGCCCAATTTAATTCACCTTTCAACCCGGAGTCGCAAATCAACTTCATACTTTCCTTGCTCGGGGATGTATCACCCGTTGGACAAAGGAATACTCCGACAATGTACAATAGTACCCGGGCCTTCAGATCATCCCCCTCATACTTGCCGCTTTTTATATCGTCCTCAAGTGTAGCAAATGACACATTCGACGTTAGGCCATACTTCTTCACAAGTAATTTCCAATCCTCCCTTTTAATAACTTCATCCACACTCTGGCCTTTATTTTGTAGCCCCAATACGGCTTCAACAAATCGGACACTAAAATGAAATGAATATTTGCCGTATCGAACATCACACTTGTGCAAATCAAAATCTCCCATCAACAAGCGACACAATTCCCTCGGAATTGGTCGGTCCTGCATCCCAATAAGAGATCCAAACCCCATTTCTTCCAACACATTTGCTTTATCCTTCGCTTTCAACTCCTCTATTATGTGGTCCACTCGTTTTATGCTACACCTAGTCGACACTTCCTATGTAAATAATATACATATAATGTCAGAGTTTTTATATATCATTTATCAACGTATTTACAATACAAGTATAATGAATATCTTCTTCACATTTTTTCCTTCTGCTTTCTTCTTGGCCTCATATTTTTCTCTATCATTTGTGGACAACATGTAGAATGGTTGCTTCTCAGTTTCACTCATCGTGTTCCATTTATTCACCACCATGTCTCTCACCTGAAAATTATGCATAAACCATCAACAATCAAAATATTCAACCTACAATATATTCACTATAAATTCAATTTACATACTGAATCGATAGTGTAAGTACCACAATCCTTCATCCTCTGACATTCTTTCATACTGTCATGATAGGAAAGTTTAAATGTTCATAAATACTTTCATCCAATTACAATTTACAGAACAATTATTTGACAATTGCTACTTACTAGAAGTACATATATCTACCCTTTGGTTGCTTCAGATTTTCCTCACTTTCGATACTCTCCGGCTCTATTTGAACCATTTCAGTCTCATCTTCAACAACATCTTCATGATCCTTAGCACCCATCTCGCTTCAGTTCTCTGAAAAAAGTTTCGATATTTTATTTCTACCAACATTATTAATTTCTACCGATAAGATCTCAGAACAAAGTACTGATATTTATTTCCTAAATATAATTACACAATTTCGACCTATAATCGATCCGAATTCCGATTTTACTTCAACATCACTAAACCCAAAACATTATCCTCAACTACCCAATACTACATTACCAAAAAACTAGAGTTTCGACAACATACCTTTTACTTCAAAGTCCCCAAACCCAAAACCTTTCCTTTCGATTCTGATACAACACGACTCCAATAACGCCTACCTTGTATTTCGCAGCAACCAAACTCGGGTCGATTTCAAATACTCTCCTCTCTTAGGTTTTCTGTAAATGCAAGCAATACAAAGCCAGAGTAGATACTTTTAACCGGTTATATCATTATGATATATATAATCGATACATTTCCCCAGGTTTCGATACTTTTTTGAATTATGTCGATTCTTTCGACACCAAACAAGATATCCGGTAAAGATTTACCGGTTACATTATATGAATTAATAATGTAACCGATTATGTCTAATTTTTTCTATTGTACCGATTCTTTTGCACACGTTCTTAAAAAAAGTATCGAAACCAAACAATATATCCGGTAAAGATTTACCGGTTACATTATATGAATTAATAATGTAACCGGTTATGTAGAATTTTTTCTATTGTACCGATTCTTTTGCGCACGCTCTTAAAAAAGTATCGAAACCAAACAATATATCAGGTAAAGATTTACCGGTTACATTATATGAATTAATAATGTAACCGGTTATGTCTAATTTTTTCTATTGTACCGATTCTTTTGCATATGTTTAAGTAATGTAACCGGTTACATTAAATTTGCTTGTATTTTACCGATTCTTTTGACATGTGGTAACGATTTAACTGTTCGATAAAATTGTATAAAGTGTTACATTAAAGTTTCTGTTTTTTCGATACTTTTTAAAATTCAATACAAAAAACTGTGCATAAGGTATCAATATTTTCGACATTTTTTTCCAACCGCGGTTACATTGCTGTTCAAAAAGTATCGATAAACTTTTAAAAAGTATGGATACTTTCGAAATAAACAACAAATTAGACGCTACCGAATATATTGAAATTCAGATCAACAAAACCGATAATTTTACCGGTTTTGTTATCGTGGAAATTTCCGAGTCCCCATTAGCTCGAAATTAACAACAAATTAGGCACTACCGAATATATTGATATTCAGATCAACAAAATCGGTAACTTTTACCGGAAACATTATCTTTAACCGGTCACCTTTCTATCCGATTACGCCGTATATTAGCCGCCTTACCGCAAAACTACCCTATAATTGCACAACGATCTTCGTCGGTTAAATTCTGTTCGAATTTTAATAATAAAAAAATTGAACAATTCCTACTTAAGAGAACGAGAAGGTAAAATTTACTCGTAATGATTATTGAACTCATAATTTAAAAGAGTAGATAAGTTAAATTCTGTTTGAATTTAAATTTTTCAAAAAATAATATTTTGATAATAGAATCATATATTAGGTTTTAAAATTATTAACTCTATTTGGTATTTGGTAAAATGAGTTTTGAGCTTAAATTAGATATTTGTATCACCTTTAGATGACTGACCAGTTAAGTCTACTAATTTAAGTGCTTGATAAAGGATAATAACAACGGATGATGAAGATAAATTAAAAAAAGTGTTATGAGGAGCTTTTTGATTTAGAGAATTATATATAAGAATTGTAAAGATTTTTTTATCCTTTACAGTTACAAAGATGATTCTCCAAGTAACTTATATTCGAATAACTCATATATGCTTTTTG
This sequence comes from Hibiscus tridactylites, assembly GCA_958450335.1. NCBI lineage: Eukaryota > Viridiplantae > Streptophyta > Magnoliopsida > Malvales > Malvaceae > Hibiscus > Hibiscus tridactylites. The sequence continues at coordinate 61,079,819 of OY288285.1, forward strand.
AAGTAAGACATATTTTCATATATAATTTAATAATTATTTTGCTTCAAATAGATGAGATTAATACATATGCTTCAAAAATAATTTAAATTTAATAATTAATAAAAGTATATTAAAGAGATAATTTTATAAATAAGAAATTAATATATACATCCTTCAAATATGTTTAGTAATATTATATTAAAAACTAATTTTCATAATCTAACATGTATTAATAGATAAAATATTGATAACTAATAAATTATTCAAATATGTTTAGTAATATTATATATCATTTTGTTCGTTCAAAAAAATAAACAACTATTTGTAACGACGTTTTTCAAAGGAAACCTTGAAGTGTCCCTCTTTTTGAAAAATATTTGTTTAAAAGAGGAAATTTGTGTTTCAAAAAAAAAACTTTAAAAATTTTAGAGTCGCCACCGGCCACTAAGGTAGGCCAGACATCATAAAAAATCAAAACCAGAGATTCATTTGAAAGGGTTCGGGAGTTGGTTACGTGTGGGGAAGGGTTAGCACCCCCATCATGCCCGGAAATCAGTACCAAAATACTTGTTGCTTTTAATCGATGGAAATTATTCAAAATTTAAAATGTGTTTAATTAGGGGTTCTTAATTGAAAATTAAACTTTAATTATACGAGCTTTATCAAATTAGCAGTTTCAAATAAATTAGGCATTTAATTAAAAAGGATGACGGTACACCGAACCAAAAACTAAACCGACATCATATAAGTCTGACTGTCGTGTTATTTTAGGGTTTGTATCATGTACGTCACCTTTATGCATGATGCAAGCAGATAAAGTATGATGTCATGGTCTTGTTCGTTTTAATTACTTACAAATTTTACCTTTAGATGATGCAAATTAATCCGAATATTCAGGGAATATCCGATAAGCTAGGATATTTCGACCCAAATACGCGAATTAATAAATATCTCCTTTTTATGATTAAAACTAATTATCACATATTTGAGGAATATCTAAAATCACGTGAATGACAATTAAAAATGCATGCCAAAATACATATTCGAGCCATATAAAAGGCTAAGATATGCACGCATTAGAACCATATATTACATACATAATAAAACTATATTATAGAAAACATTAGATGTCAAACAAGACTAAAAGGCAATCACATAACATATATACATCTATAACAACCACAAATCATGCAAACACGGATCAACATGGTAATCACATACATAAAACATGAACGTATACTTAACAATATGGCAAAAAGCATGAATATAATATAACAAAAATAAAAAGTGAAGTAAATAATTAAAGTGCATGATGATAGGGACCAAAATGGTAAATAAACCACTAAAACTAATTATATTGCAAAAGCGAGAGCCCTATTAAAATAACGCGGAAACCTAAAGGGACCAAAAGGGTAATTAAACCATTTGAAATCTAATTAAAATCAAAATGAGGACGAGATTAAAAACATTTAAAAAGATGAAGGGATCGCGGAAAAGGTTTTGAAGTGCGGAAGCCCTTATGAGCGTAATTATATAGGTACAAAGGGATTAAAGGCGGATTAAACCATTTTTAAAACACAAAATAATTATATAAACCGAGTTAAAAATATTTTGAGACCTTTTTTAGCCCTAACCTAATTCCTAGAGACTCTTCCCCTCTCTACTCTCTCATTTCTCGGCGCTGGAAACGTCGGTCGTCGCTAAACGGCGGCCGGCGAGTCCATAAACAAGCCAAAACTCCCTTTTTTTCCGAGATCTTTCGAAACAAAAAAAATAGCACCATTTTTCACTTCGTGTAAATAGAACCACAAATCCCCTTTCTCTGTTTTAAAAACCAAAAACCCTTTTTCTTTGTTTATTTTTAACAACAAAAGTGATCCCTTTTTTGATGTTTTCTTTTCACCGATTCACCACGTATGGTCTCGGGAGAGACAAACGGCTTGTCACCGGCGAGGAGAAATGAACCGACACAAAGGTAAAAAAACCCTAACGCTATGTTTTTTTATATGATGCGAAATGAAAATGGAAGACGATAATGGTGATACCTCTGAAATCTGAGGTTTTTTGTGAACTCTCTATTGCTTTGAAATTCCCCCTTTGAAAACTTGGGGGTTACATTGTGTGTTTCGACTTTTATAAGCCCGAAAATTACATTTTTGAATTACATGAAATTAGGACTAAAAAATGTCATTGGTTGCTGCTATTCTCTTGTTTGTATTCATCTCTGTTTTTTGTTTATTTTCCACTGGAATTCGATTATTCATTCTGACATTTGTTTGTTTCTTGCATGTGACGGCCGACTGGTGAGAGGGGAGACCAGTGAAGACGGCGTGGCTCGGCGGCTGGGGAATCGGCGCGGGCGTCGTGGAGTAATCTTAGCCACTGGTGAGGGTCCAGACGGTTTGGAGAGCTTCGGAGCGTCGTGCGCAAGCTTCACGTGCGTGTTGGGAAGCCTGGAAGGCTTGAGATGCGTGTGACTTCGACACAGAAGCCGAAGCGTCTGGGCGTGGCTTGCACTCGCGCGTGAGGATGGCGGACATGCGCGCGTGAGTTCGTGTGGGAGCTGAAAGGCCTCCTTCATTCGACCTGGACAGTCAGATCGTTCCAGATCTGACGGTGAAGATTAAGCTGTGCAGACACCAAAGAGATCAGATTAGGGTAGGGTTTAATAGTTGGGCTTAAAATGGTCCAAATGTATAAGTTTTTCTTGGGTTTTTAAAATTTTGTAAACGGACTTTATTAAATAAACTTGGACTTTTTATTATGAATTAGGCATGTTTTTTTAGTTTAATAATAATAATAATAATAATAATAATAAATAATAATAATAATAATAATAACAATAGTAATGTTAATAATAACAATAGAAATAATAATAATAATAATAATAATAATAATAATAATAATAATAATAATAATGTGAAACAGATATTTTAATTTTGATATAACTAAAGAACCTAAGGACTAAATTGAAAATGTGAAAACAAATTTTTAAGTCCTCAAACCTCTCTATATGTTTTAAACAATATGCCTAAGTTAAAAACTAAATTTATCAAATGTTTTCTAAGTGTTCTTAAAGCCAAAACAATGATTTTCGAGTCACCGTTTCGAAACGGCCTTAGGCGTTTCGAAACAGTTTTGAAACTATGAGTTCATGTTTCGGAACGGGTATCGAAATGATTTCAACACTACCAACTCGTGTTTCGAAACATGTTTCGAAATGGCTTAAGAACATTGAGACATCGTATCGAAACGACATCCAGTGTTTCGAAATGACTTTAAAACTGATTTGAAAAATATGACCGTTGAATGCTTTTAACTGATTTTAAACAAGTCGTTAAGGCGTATCGAAATGATCTCAAGCCGTTTCGATACGATCCTTGACAGTGGCAAAATGTTTCGAAATGGCTCTTAGCGTATCGAAACTTTTTTAACCGTTTCGATACGGGCTCTTTAATGCACCCCAACGACTCTTTCTATTTTGGTCTATTTCGAAACAGGGTCGGGCGTTTCGAAACGGTTGGTTGCAGACTGCATTTATGGAGGGAAGATAACATCCCAACAGCTCTATTGATGAATGCAACAACCACAACGGCTAGAATTCAATGAGAAGGTATAAAAGGGACCTCTAAAAGCTTCATCAAGAACTATTGATCCAAAAGCAAACATCCAAACATCAAATCCAAGCATTTGTGCCTAAATCTCATTATTGTCTTGTAACCCCAATTGTATTTTTCATTCTTATCGTTTCAATTGGGTTGAGTGCTTGTAATTGGGCTATATTGTGTATTGAGAGATACTTGTTTTAGCCAACAACTTCTTTGTTTCAATTGTGTGAGGATTGGGTCAAATTTTGGGTAGAAATTTTGACCGAAAATTGTAAGGGTTACCTCATTAGCCTAGAAAAGGGGAAGAGCAATTAGTGGAATTGTTGCAAATCCTTAGTGAAGCTAAGGTAGTGGATGTAGAGTTCAATTGGAATTTGAACCACTCTAAAATTCCTTGTCTACCATTTTTATTTGCAAATTCCACCACCAAGAAATTTAAAAATCCAATTCACCCCCTCTTGGTTTATTTCGATAATTCGATCTACTCAACAATTGGTATCAGAGCCTACCTCTTTGAAGGATTAACAACCACAAGAGGAGTTCCTAGGACTAGTGTGATTATCCAAAAAATCAAGATATGGCATCTACCTCCGGTTCGAGAATGTATGAGTCTCAATCCACTACAAAACCACCTTTCTTCAATGGTGACAACTATCCGTTTTGGAAGAATCGGATGCGCCTCTTCATCAAGTCCAACGATTACTTGGTTTGGGATGTCATTGAAGATGGCCCCTACATTCCATTGAAGCAAGATAGTGAATGGAAGATGGTTTTGAAGAAAAAGATGGAGACGAGTGAAGAAGAGAGGAAGAAGATCCAAATAAATGACAAAGCTCTCCACATGCTCTTTTGTTCTTTCGGTCCGGACATCTACTCCAAAGTCTCATCCATTGAGAGTGCCAAAGAAGTGTGGGATACTCTTGAGACCACCTATGAGGGAACCAACGATGTCAAGGAAACCAAGATTGGAATTCTCAATCTTAGTTATGAGAATTTCAAGATGGAGCCCGATGAGACGGTGTCCAAGATGTTTGATCGCTTCTCAACCATAGTCAATGGGCTCAAAGGATTTGGAGAGACTATACCGGAAGACAAGCTTGTCTGGAAGCTACTCTACTCACTTCCCGAATCTTGGGATGAGAAGAGAACCGCCATCATAGAAGCCAAAAACTTGAAGACTATAAAACTTGATGAGCTAGTGGGTTCTCTCCTTACTCATGAGATTATGAAGCAAGGAAGGGAAGAAGAGAAGAAGAAGAAAGAGAAAAGAGTAGAAAAGCTAGAGGTGGAAAAGAAGAAGAAGATGGGAATAGCTCTCAAAGCTTCATTTCTTGAGGAGAGCTCTTCTAGTGAGAAGGATGAGCTAGAAGAATTGGCTATGATAGCCAAACGATTCTCACGCTTCATGAGGTCCAACCGGGGAAGAAAAATTCAAAGAAAGATGGACTTCAAAGGTAAAAACAAAAAAGAAGCAAGGGATCAAATCATTTGCTTCGAGTGCAATAAACTCGGCCACATACGTTCGGAGTGCCCTCAACTCAAGAAGAAGGGCTTTGATGTGAGCACATCAGTTCAGAACAAACAAGCTGATCCGGAGGTCTTACCAACAGGACCCATCACTCGTTCTAAGGCAAAGAAATTCAGGGAAGCCCTTTTTCTTACTTGTGCTACAATTCCTGATTCATTCGAGCATGTTCATGCCTTAGAACATAGGCTTTATAATGTGTTGCATGCTGATATCTGACATACATATACTATACTACTTATATAGGTGTGTTTGCTATGTATATATTATGTTAAGTGTGTTTTAGATAAGTTTGCCAGCTTATAATATTTTATGTTAAGCTATGTTAGCTTGTTGTGTGTTAAAACAATAAGGGTGCATTGTTTTGTAGCTTGCTTGAATGTTTTCAATAAGTTTACAATGCTCTGAGTGTGTTTCTTTTGTTTTCATATAGTTACAATAAAAGGGCAGCAGCTCAAAGGCTTAAACTTAGCTCGGATGAAGCTCACGGGAGTGTACGTAGCTCATCTTCAGCTCAAAGGAGTATAGGCAGCTCAACTCAGCTCACTTCACTCCCAGCTAGCTGAATTCAGCTCGTTTCAGCTCCAGTCAGCTCAACTTTAGCTCCACTAGCTCAACTCCAGCTAACAAGTCCAGAAGCAGCTCAAAGGTGTCCTACATGTGGGAGAGTGTCTTACAAGCATGTGAGCAGCATGTGGGGCGTCCTACATCTCTTCAAGCATGTGCACGGCATGTGTGGACAGAATGTGCATGTGTGTGCAAGCATGTGGCAGATTTGAAGCAATTTGGGCGCCATTTTGGAGAGAAGCTATCAGCCACCTTTTTTTTGAAATTTGAACACATTTAACATGTGTTAATTTCGTTCAAACTCAGCCACAAATTATCATCACATGTGCTGCAATTTGGGGGAGGTTATTGGCAGATTTCTTTTACATTTTTAAACACATTTAACATGTGTTTATTTTCAATTCAAACTCAGCCACTAATTTGGGCGCCCTCTCCCTTGTTTTCCCCTATATATATTTGTTAAATTATTATGAACAAGGTTAGACTTTTTATGAAACAAAATTATTGTGAGTTTTTCTCTCAATTTCAGTTCTTCATTGAACTTCTTTGGCATTTTCAGACTTTGTTTGATTGTGTCATCCTCCTTGATACTTCGGGTTCCTAGATCGCTATCTAGAGGGTCCAAGTCCGTTGGCGAAGAACGTATTCAATTTGGGTCCGCTCAGTATATTGTTCGGGTTCTTTCGAGTTCAACGTCTTGTTAATTTCCAGCAACTTCAACACCATTTTCTGCCATTTTAGTCGTTCATTTGCTGCTATGAAAGCCCTTTGAAGCATTCATCAACATTTGAATTCCGAAACTGCCAGAAAATTCCTTTCTCTCATTTCTTTCTTTATTTTCGTTTTTTTTTGTTCTTGTTGTTTTAACATCATTCTAACATCCATAACATTGTGTTACTGCAGAAACATGCTTGCTACAATCCTAGATCCGTTACAAACAAAGGACCGTTGTTTCTGAAGCAACGTACCCCTTTATCATATGGTAATCAGAGCTTTGGTCGGATTATAGCACTTTCTGCCCTACAAGAAATAAAAAAAATACAAAAGTAAAAAAAATTGAAATTCTGAAGAAAAAAAAGTCAAAGTCAAAGTTTGACCAAAAAAGTCAAGTAAAAAAAATCAAAAAAAAAATTCAAAAAAAATCAGATTCGACAAATTAGTGTTGTTTACATCTTATACTGTTGTTTGGATCAAAAAAATGATGAAAAATTTCTTTGTTTACCGTGGAATGCTTCAAAATCACCCGAAACAACCTGTTCTTGTTTGTTCGGTGATAGGGTTGTGGTAAGCATTTCTTTTGCAGTAAGTACTTTGTTTTTCCTTTCTTTCACTTCATTTTAAGCTTTAATTCCAGCCATGTTCTTATTTTGTTTCCAGCCTTTGTTTTTGTTCAATTAAACAGCCCTAAACTCCGTTTAACCTTTGTTCTATCATTTGTGCATTTATATCTTGGAGTTGACACTAATAACAAGTTTGAAGGGTCAGATTAGTTTCTTAAAGAACTGTTTGCGAGAGAACGAGTGGAAAAGGCATTTGAGCGTTGTGAGAACAGAAGGGGAGACAAAAAAAACCATTCAAGAGCATTCTCCCGAGTGAAACACGAGCGCTGAGTGTTATCTTTTGAGTGCACTGTTCTTTTGAGTGATCCGTGAGAATTTGATTGTGTGTGCAGTGAGGGACTTTAATTTTTCGTTTTTACTAACCTATTGATTTATTTTCTTGTGTTTTGTGTTATAATGACAGGAAGTGATGATCGTAGTCCCGGTGGAGGTAATCCACCAGATTTGCAAATGCAAGCTCTTACTAGAACTTTGCAACAATTGTTAGATCGAGCATTGGAGCCTATTCAGCCTCGTTTGGATAGAATAGATGGGGGTGGTTCCCAATCTGTCCAAAATGAGAATAATGATGAGAATGACGTCGAATATTCACCTAGAGTGAACCATCGTGCAAGACAAGTTATTGATGACAATTTGACTAACATTAAGGTTGCTATCCCTTCTTTTCAGGGACGGACAGATCCGGATGCATATCTTGCTTGGGAAAGCAAGGTTGAACATGTGTTCGAGTGTTACAATTATTCCGAACAAAAGAAGGTCCGTTTGGCTGCGATGGAATTCACTGATTATGCCTTGATATGGTGGGATCAATTGTTGATCAGTCGGAGACGTGCCGACGAGGGTCCCGTGGCTTCATGGACTGAAATGAAGCGTATCATGCGTAAGAGGTTTGTTCCTTCCCATTATCATCGTGATTTGTTTCAGAAATTGCAAACTTTGAAACAGGGGAATCGGAGTGTTGAAGATTACTACAAGGAGATGGAGATGGCCATGATGCGAGCCAACATCGTCGAGGATCGTGAGGCGACAATGGCACGTTTCCTTGCAGGTTTGAATTCTGAAATTTCTAACGTTGTTGAATTACAACATTATGTTGATTTGGATGACATGGTGCACATGGCAATTAAAGTTGAAAGACAACAACGAAGGAAGTCTTCAAACCGAGGTAATACTCCTTTTAAGTCATTTTCAAATAATTTAAATGCTCCTAACAATTTCAGGAAACAAGCACCACCACCACCACCACCACCATTTCAGAATCGAGATAAAGCCGAATCTAGCAAACCGAAGGCACCTACTACTGAGGGTAGGCGTGACAAGCAGGTGGTGTCACAGGAGCGTTCGAGAGACATCCTGTGCTTCAAGTGTTTAGGACGAGGACACATTGCCAGTAAGTGCCCCAACCGGAGGACCATGTTGATGTTAGAGAATGGCGAGATTGAGTCTGAGTCTGAGGAAGACACCCAGGACCCCCCTATGGAGGTTGCAGATGATGATGACGAGGAGGTGCAGTTGTTTGCCACCGGAGAAGCACTTGTTGTCAAGAGAAGTCTGCAGACACAACCGATCCAGAACGAGCAGCAGCGAGAGAACATCTTTCACACGAGATGTCTTGTGAATAATAAGGTATGTGTTGTAATTATCGATGGTGGTAGTTGCACTAATGTTGCTAGTACTGTGATGGTTGAAAAGCTAGGTTTACCGACGACGAAGCATCCCAATCCTTACAAGCTTCAGTGGCTGAATGACGGTGGAGAGATTCGAGTGACCAAACAGGTTTTGGTGCCATTTGCCATTGGGAAGTACCAAGACGAAGCACTTTGCGACGTAGTTGCAATGGATGCGAGTCATTTGCTGTTGGGTCGTCCGTGGCAGTTTGATAAAAAGACGACTCATGATGGTTTCACGAACAGGTATTCTTTTATGCATGCAGGTAAAAAGATAACTTTGGCTCCTTTGACACCGAGTCAAGTTCAGGAGGATCAAGCGAGATTGCGAAAGAATGCTGAAGAAGTTCGTGGGAAAAAGAAGATGAACGTGTATGCAAGCAGCAAAGAAATCAGGAAATGTCTTTCCTCTCAGCAGTTTGTTTATATTTTATTGTTTAAGGATTATTGTTTACTGTCTGAGTTTCCGAGTGATTTGCCTGCTTCTGTGTCATCTCTTTTGCAGGAATTTAAGGATGTGTTTCCGGATGAAACACCGAAAGGATTGCCACCCCTTCGTGGCATTGAGCACCATATTGATTTCATTCCAGGTGCTACTATTCTGAACCGGCCAGCTTATCGAACCAACCCCGAAGAGACGAAAGAACTTCAAAGACAGATTACAGAGTTGATGGACAAGGGTTACATTCGAGAGAGCTTGAGTCCGTGTGCTGTTCCGGTACTGTTGGTGCCGAAGAAAGATGGTTCTTGGAGGATGTGCGTAGATTGTCGAGCTGTGAATCAGATCACAATTAAGTATCGGCATCCCATTCCAAGACTTGATGATATGTTGGACGAACTTTGCGGAGCCGTCATCTTCTCCAAAATTGACTTAAGGAGCGGCTATCATCAGATTCGCATGCGAGAAGGCGATGAGTGGAAGACAGCCTTCAAAACAAAGCTAGGTTTGTACGAATGGTTAGTAATGCCTTTTGGGTTAACTAATGCACCTAGTACTTTCATGCGTTTGATGAATCATGTTCTACGACCTTTCATTGGTAGGTTTTGTGTTGTTTACTTCGATGACATTTTGATTTACAGTAAAACTTTACCAGATCATGCAGAGCATTTGAAAGCTGTTTTGCAGGTTTTACGAGAAGAACGTTTGTTTGGTAACCTAGAGAAGTGTGTGTTTTGCACTAACAAACTTACATTTCTTGGTTACATTGTTAGTGAACAGGGTGTGGAAGTCGATCCTGAGAAAATCCGAGCAATTCAGGAATGGCCACGACCGACATCGATTACTCAGGTCAGATCTTTTCATGGTTTAGCGAGTTTTTACCGTCGGTTTGTCCCTAACTTCAGCTCTATTACCGCCCCCTTAACCGGGATCAATAAGAAGAATTCGAGCTTCTTGTGGGGTAAAGAACAAGAAGATGCGTTTCTGAAAATTAAGGATTGTTTGACTAGAGCACCAGTGTTAGCCTTGCCTAATTTTGATAAAACTTTTGAGATTGAATGTGATGCATCTGGCATAGGTATAGGTGCTGTTTTAATGCAGGAAAAGAGACCTATAGCATACTTTAGTGAGAAACTAAGTGGAGCTACATTGAATTATCCTATTTATGACAAAGAGATGTATGCATTGATTAGGTCTTTAGAGACGTGGCAGCATTACTTGTTGCCTAAGGAGTTTGTCATTCACACCGATCATGAGGCTTTGAGATACATAACGAGTCAGCATAAATTGAACAAAAGACATGCAAAATGGATTGAATTTTTAGAATCTTTTCCTTATGTCATTCGTTACAAGAAAGGGAAAGAAAATGTTGTTGCTGATGCGTTATCACGTAGGTATGCCCTGTTGAGTTATTTAGATTCACATCTGATTGGGTTTGCATATATTAGAGAGTTGTATTCTGATGATCCTGATTTTCGTGATAAGTATGTTGCTTGTGAAAAAGGTGCAGATGGAAAATTTTACAGGCATGATGGTTATCTTTTCAAAGAAAACAGGATATGCATTCCACAGGGTTCGATGCGTGACATTCTGATATGCGAGGCACATGAAGGTGGTTTGATGGGTCACTTTGGAGTCACCAAGACATTACATACCTTAAAGGAGCATCTGTTTTGGCCCAATATGCGTCGCGATGTTGAAAGGTACTGTGATCGTTGTGTGACTTGCAAGAAAGCAAAGTCGAAGGTTTCATCACACGGTATGTACTTACCTTTACCTATTCCTGAATCCCCTTGGACTGACATTTCTATGGATTTTGTTTTGGGATTGCCTCGAACTAGGACTGGTAGAGATAGTGTGTTTGTTGTGGTTGATAGGTTCTCTAAGATGGCACATTTCATTGCATGCCATAAGACTGATGATGCTGTTAATGTGGCTAACTTGTTCTTTAGAGAGATTGTTCGTTTACATGGTATTCCTAGGTCGATTGTTTCTGACAGGGATGTAAAGTTTTTGAGTCACTTCTGGAGGACTCTTTGGAGCAAACTAGGTACGAAACTTATGTTTTCTACTACTTGCCATCCCCAAACTGATGGACAAACTGAGGTTGTTAATCGTGTTTTATCTACTTTACTTCGTTCCATCATTAAAAAGAACATTAGGACTTGGGAGGATTGTTTGCCACATGTTGAATTTGCATATAATCATGCCATTCATTCTGCTACTAAGATGTCACCATTTGAGGTTGTTTATGGTTTTAACCCCATTACGCCTCTAGATTTGTTACCTCTGCCACAGGAACAGGTGACGAACAGGGACGGTCAAGCGAAAGCAGAATATGTCAAGAAGTTGCATCAGCAAGTGAAGGAGAATCTTGAGCGAAGGACTCAGCAATATGAAAAGCAAGCAAACAAGGGAAGAAAGCGAGTCACCTTTGAAGTTGGAGACTGGGTTTGGGTTCATTTCCGAAAGGAAAGATTTCCAGCCCAAAGGCGGTCCAAACTGTTACCGCGCGGAGATGGTCCTTTCCAGGTGTTGGCGAAAGTGAACGACAATGCCTACAAGATAGACTTACCGGGAGATTATAATGTGAGTGCCACTTTTAATGTTTGTGACTTAACCCCTTTTGATGACTCTACAGATTTGAGGTCAAATCCTTTTCAAGAAGGGGGGGATGATGTGAGCACATCAGTTCAGAACAAACAAGCTGATCCGGAGGTCTTACCAACAGGACCCATCACTCGTTCTAAGGCAAAGAAATTCAGGGAAGCCCTTTTTCTTACTTGTGCTACAATTCCTGATTCATTCGAGCATGTTCATGCCTTAGAACATAGGCTTTATAATGTGTTGCATGCTGATATCTGACATACATATACTATACTACTTATATAGGTGTGTTTGCTATGTATATATTATGTTAAGTGTGTTTTAGATAAGTTTGTCAGCTTATAATATTTTATGTTAAGCTATGTTAGCTTGTTGTGTGTTAAAACAATAAGGGTGCATTGTTTTGTAGCTTGCTTGAATGTTTTCAATAAGTTTACAATGCTCTGAGTGTGTTTCTTTTGTTTTCATATAGTTACAATAAAAGGGCAGCAGCTCAAAGGCTTAAACTTAGCTCGGATGAAGCTCACGGGAGTGTACGTAGCTCATCTTCAGCTCAAAGGAGTATAGGCAGCTCAACTCAGCTCACTTCACTCCCAGCTAGCTTAATTCAGCTCGTTTCAGCTCCAGTCAGCTCAACTTTAGCTCCACTAGCTCAACTCCAGCTAACAAGTCCAGAAGCAGCTCAAAGGTGTCCTACATGTGGGAGAGTGTCCTACAAGCATGTGAGCAGCATGTGGGGCGTCCTACATCTCTTCAAGCATGTGCACAGCATGTGTGGACAGAATGTGCATGTGTGTGCAAGCATGTGGCAGATTTGAAGCAATTTGGGCGCCATTTTGGAGAGAAGTTATCAGCCACCTTTTTTTTGAAATTTGAACACATTTAACATGTGTTAATTTCGTTCAAACTCAGCCACAAATTATCATCACATGTGCTGCAATTTGGGGGAGGTTATTGGCAGATTTCTTTTGCATTTTTAAACACATTTAACATGTGTTTATTTTCAATTCAAACTCAGCCACTAATTTGGGCGCCCTCTCCCTTGTTTTCCCCTATATATATTTGTTAAATTTGTATGAACAAGGTTAGACTTTTTATGAAACAAAATTATTGTGAGTTTTTCTCTCAATTTCAGTTCTTCATTGAACTTCTTTGGCATTTTCAGACTTTGTTTGATTGTGTCATCCTCCTTGATACTTCGGGTTCCTAGATCGCTATCTAGAGGGTCCAAGTCCGTTGGCGAAGAACGTATTCGATTTGGGTCCGCTTAGTATATTGTTCGGGTTCTTTCGAGTTCAACGTCTTGTTAATTTCCAGCAACTTCAACACCATTTTCTGCCATTTTAGTCGTTCATTTGCTGCTATGAAAGCCCTTTGAAGCATTCATCAACATTTGAATTCCGAAACTGCCAGAAAATTCCTTTCTCTCATTTCTTTCTTTATTTTCGTTTTTTTTTTGTTCTTGTTGTTTTAACATCATTCTAACATCCATAACATTGTGTTACTGCAGAAACATGCTTGCTACAATCCTAGATCCGTTACAAACAAAGGACCGTTGTTTCTGAAGCAACGTACCCCTTTATCAGGCTTTGAGAAGAAGAAGAAGCTCAAAGCCAAGCTTGCTACTTGGAGTGATGAGGAGTCATTCGAGGATGACGAACAAGAAGTGGCCAACCTTTGCCTCATGGCACTTGAGGAAGATTCCTCCATGGTAACCTCTAACTCATCATCTTTAGATATTACATATGATGAATTAAATGATGCATATGATGAGTTGCAAGAGGTCTATGATGAATTAATTGAGAAATAAAAGGAGTCGGTCATTAGGAATAAGAAAATTATTTCGGAATTAAATGATAAAAATGACTCACTTTCTCAAGCTAATTTAAAATTTGAGAAAAAGATTTTAGGGTTGAAAGATGAACTAAAATTCTTCCAAGATGAAAATGTTGACCTTAATAATCTTCTTTCTCAATGTAATAGTGAACACCAAAAGGTGTTAGATGAGCTTAACAAGCTCAAAGAGTCTTTTAAAAATGTTGGTAGTGTGAAGCATGAAATAGGTGAATCTTCAAAAACAAACCAACCTAGGAAAAAGACTAATAACTACAAACAAAGTAGCTTTCCTAGACATAGTAGAACTAAAAGGATTAGAAGTGTATGGGTTCCTAAGGAACTTGTAAAATCTAATAACATTGTTGCTATGTCATCTTGGATTCCTAAGGGAACCAGGTTATTGGGAGCTAACACTCGTGGACCCAAAATGATTTGGGTACCAAAAACAAAAGTTTAATATCTTTGTTTGTAGGGGAGCATTGCTACAAGGCCAAAGCACAAAGTCAAAACTCATGGTACCTTGATAGTGGATGCTCGAGGCATATGACCGGATACAAGAGTAGATTCATGGATCTAAAGCCAAACAGTGGAAGAGTGGTGACATTTGGTGACAACTCCAAAGGCCACATCAAAGGTATTAGCTCCATAGGTAATCACTCTACTATTCTTATTGAAAATGTCTTGTATGACGATGGTCTTAAACATAACTTGTTGAGCATAATTCAATTGTGTGATAAAGGATTTAATGTTTTATTTGATAAAATGGGTACAAAATTGTTGACATTAAATCTAATAATATTATGCTCATCGGTCATCGCATAGGTAACATATACATGGTGCATCTAGATGACATACATACATCTCATGCATGTTTGGTAGCTCAAAATGAAAATGATGCATGGTTGTGGCATAAGAAACTAGGACATGCTAGCATTAGTGTTTTAGAAAAATTAGTTTCCTTTGATCTAGTTAGAGGTTTACCCAAGATTAAGTTCTCAAACGATAAAATTTGTGATGCATGCTCTAAGGGTAAACAACATAAGTCCTCTTTTAAATCCATTAATGATGTTTCTACAAGTAGGTGTTTACAACTTATCCATTTGGATTTATTTGGGCCAATAAGGACTATGAGCTTGGGTGGTAAATCTTATGCATTTGTTCTTGTTGATGTTTTTTCTAGATTTACTTGGGTTCTATTTTTAAGTACTAAAGATGAGGCTTTAGAAAAATTCATCTCATTTTCAAAACTAACCCAAAATGATCTTGAACTTAGAATTTATCATATTAGAAGTGATCATGGAACCGAGTTTCAAAATTTAGGGTTTGAAGAATTTTTGAATGAAAATGGTATTAGCCACAATTTTTTGGCTCCTCGAACTCCTCAACAAAATGGGTAGTTGAGAGGAAAAATAGAACTTTACAAGAAATGGTTAGAACCATACTTTGTGAAAATAATTTACCTAAATATTTTTGGGCGAAAGCCACAAACACCGCTTGCTATATTGTTAACCGAGTAATGATTACGCCAATTTTAAAGAAAACACCTTATGAGATTTTAAAATCTAAAAAGCCTAACATTAGCTATTTTCATCCTTTTGGTTGCAAGTGTTTTGTTTTAAATAATGGAAAAGACAACTTAGGTAAATTTGATGCAAAAAGTGATGAAGCTATTTTCATAGGATACTCTTTAACCTCTAAAGCCTATCGAGTATTTAACAAGAGAACTTTAGTAGTAGAAGAATCTATACATGTTGTATATGATGATAACCTCCTTCCAAGGAAGGATTATTGCGATGATGATGATGTACGAATCATAAATGCCTTTGATGGAGGAAAAACTTCAAAGGAGGATGAGATTCCAACAAAAGAAGAGGATACACAAGATCCACCTCTTGAAGCCTTGAAGGACTTGGCTCTTGAGGAAAAGGAAGTGAGCTACCCAAGGGAGTTCAACTATGTCAAAGATGGTGAAATCTTGGGTGATCCATCCAAGGGGGTAACCACTCGATCTTCTCTTAGACTAATGAATCATGTTGCATTTATCTCATGCATAGAGCCTAATAATATAAAAGAAGCATTGAAAGATGATTTTTGGATTATGGCTATGCAAGAAGAGTTAAATCAATTTGAGAGAAGTAACGTTTGGACATTAGTTGATAGACCTAGTAATCAATCTACCATAGGAACTAAATGGGTCTTTAGGAACAAACTAGATGAGAGTGGTAACATTGTAAGAAATAAAGCTAGACTAATAGCACAAGGTTACACTCAAGAAGAGGGAATGGGTTTTGATGAAACATATGCACCGGTAGCTAGAATGGAAGCCATTATGATGTTGCTTGCATATGCATGTTATCATGATTTCAAGCTTTTTCAAATGGATGTTAAAAGCGCGTTTTTAAATAGATTTATAAATGAGGAAGTGTATGTGGAACAACCACTGGGTTTTGAAGACTCAAAATTTCCAAATCATGTTTTCAGACTCACTAAAGCTCTTTATGGTTTAAAACAAGCTCCTAGAGCTTGGTATGAAAGACTTTCGAACTTTTTAATTGAAAAAGGTTTTGAAAAAGGTAAGGTGGACACTACACTTTTTATAAAAAAGTATAAAAATGACATCTTAGTAGTACAAATTTATGTTGATGATATTATTTTTGGTTCTACTAACGAATGCCATTGCAAAGAGTTTGCTAAGCTAATGCAAGGTGAATTTGAGATGAGCATGATGGGGGAGCTCTCATTCTTTTTGGGACTCCAAATCAAGCAAAAGAAGGATGGCACCTTCATCAATCAAGCAAAGTACATAAAGGATATGCTCAAGAAGTTTGTCTTGGAGAATGCAAAGCCTCAAGCCACACCTATGAGCTCATCTACAAAGCTTGACAAAGATGAAGGAGGTAAGTGTGTTGACTCTAAGCTTTACCGTTCTATGATTGGATCATTGCTTTACCTTACCGCAAGTAGACCAGATATCTTGTTTAGTGTTTGCTTGTGTGCTAGGTTTCAAGCTAGTCCTAGAGAGTCTCACCTTATAGCCGTTAAGAGAATCTTTAGGTACCTTAGAGATACTCCTTGTCTAGGTCTTTGGTACCCTAGAGACTCCACCTTCAACATTTATGCTTATTCGGATGCGGATTATGGAGGATGTAAAATCGATAGGAAGAGTACTTCGGGAACTTGTCAATTCCTAAGTAGTATGCTCATATATTGGTTCTCTAAGAAACAAAATAGTGTAGCCTTATCTACCACCGAAGCCGAGTACATATCCTTAGGGAGTTGTTGTGCTCAAGTCCTTTGGATGAAGCTACAACTCTTAGATTATGGTATTAAAGTTGAAACCATACCCCTTAAATGTGATAACACTAGTGCCATATGTTTGACAAAAAATCCCATCCAACACTCTAGAACCAAACATATAGAAATAAGGCATCATTTCATTAGAGATCATGTCTTTAAAGAAGATGTTGTTATATAGTATGTTGACACCTTAAATCAATTAGCGGACATATTTACAAAACCTTAAGACAAAGAGCATTTTTGGTCCCTTAGGAGAGAGTTAGGTTTAACTAGCCTATATTGACCTTTTAGGACCTCTTTTGTGCTTAAAATTGCTTGATCTTGTGAAATGCCATGTTTATGTGTTTTACTCCTAATTTCATTCATGCCTATAGCTAGGGGGAGTATGTTTTTGTTTGCATATGTTTTTTCCTGCTCATTCATTTCATTCATGCAAGATAGGCCTTAGAAAATTTTATTTTTCTGCACTTTTAGAGCCTCATCTGCACTTCCAGGCCCAAGTGTATCGAAACGGGTCTACCTGTTTCGATACGGATGCTTTAAATTTCTATCTGAGAGAAGGGTGTTTCAAAACGCCTTCCAAGGGTTTCGAAAGGTTTTTGCTACTGCCAAGGGGTGTATCGAAACTCGTTTCGATACAAGTCAACGGAGATTTTATACGGTCAATCCTGTATCGAAACGATCAGCTGGAGTTGAAAAGTCAGTCAACCTTTCATGTCGGCGTTTCGAAACGGTCGACACCATTCCGAAACGGGTTAGCGGATTGCTTTAAAGGGGCTTTTAATGTTAAAGTTTAACTTCAATTAAAACTCTCCCAAAACCCTAAAAACCCTAAAATGATTTTTCCTATAAAAACTCTCTAAACCTCATTGTTTTTCACCAAATCTTGAGGGCTTTTACTCTTAAACACAAGTCTAAGCAAGCATCAACAACTTTGTGCAAGGATTTTCATCCATTCATCCAAAATCCCAATTTAAGGTATTTTTTCTTTTTCCTTCAATTTGTATTCGAATCTTAGGTTAGAAAATTTTAGTTTTGTATTGTTTATGTATTTTGATACTTGGGTTTTTCAAAACTCGTAAATTTTTTTCAAAATCTTCAATTTTTTTATTCGAATATATATGTTTTCATTCGTATTTTCTTTACTATTTTTTTTAAATTGTTTTTCTCTTAAATTTTTTTTTGTTTTGCTTCTTTGTTTTTAAAAACTTGTTTTTAAACCTAAGTGGGATTTACCATTGGATTGAATTAAGAAATTTCATGCATACACTTAAACTTGTTTTTAAATTGCTTGCTTTATGTTCTTAGGATGTCTATGGAGAATGTTAACAAAAAGCGTAAGACGGGTCAAACAAGTGAATCAAGTATTCGTCCTAATCTCACCTAGCTGTTTCACAAAAGTCTTCGGACTCGAGAGATGAGGGAGCGTTTCAATTATGTCAAGGAGTTTGAAGTTCGTCATGAGCGTGTTGTTGACCTCTCGTTTCTTGACTCCAAGCGTTTTCTCTTTCATTACCTCCCCCGTTTAAGAGAATGGGATTTCCTTGGTTTGATGAGTATCCCGGATATTTGCTACAAGCACATGGGTCTTCTCTTTTACTCCAATGCTCAATTTATTAATAGTGAAGACAACTCCGAAGTTGTTGGCCTTGAGTCTTCTATCTTGGGAAAGAGGATTGTCATTGACACCCCTTACTTGGAGACTACTTTTGGTCTTAAAAATGAAGGAATCGAGAATGAGAGTCACTTTGGTTCTCACACCGGTTCAGTGCTTGCCTTGGATGCTCACGATAGGTTCCTCCACTTGATAGTCTCGTGGTTTCTTCGCCCCTCCTGAGGTAAATTTTCTCACGTTCGTCAAGTAGACTACTTTTGGAGAGTATTTTTGGATTGAATGTTTTCGTCGTGGTGAGCGCCCTAATCTTATTAAGATCATGTTTGCCGAGATAGTCAATAATGTTAAGCTTCGTGACACCGATGCACTAAAATCTTTCACTTATGGGACTGTTTTAAGTTACATTTTTGGAAATCTTAATCTTGATTGCATCTATGACTCACCAGAACCCCGCAAGCAAAAACTTGGTGAATCTTCTCTCTAAAGGTCCGGCTTTCGATATATCAACGATGGGCAATGGGAACATGTTGATAAGGAAGTACTTCTACCTCAAGTTGAACCTCAACCACAAGCTCCAAATGCGAACAATGAAGCTCTCACGGCTTTTCTTATCGAGCGGTTCAGCACTTTGGACACTAACATGTCTAGAGGTTTTGGTGCTATCAATACATGCTTGCAATCCGTAGAGGATCGTCTCCTTGCAAATGAGAATCGACTCACATCCCTTGAGAATCAACACACTGCTATGGACATGTCCTTCTCCACCTTTTATGGCCAATGGATGAATTTTCGTCGTTCTCAAGCCAAGAACGATGATGATTCCATGGATAATGATGGTGACGACGATGAGGTTTAGGATTCTCATGTAATCTCATATTAGCTATGCATATTAGGATTCAGTTTGCATCTTTATTTCTTATGTTTTATGAACCTATGCTTTGATTTTATTTGGGATTATGCTTTGACTTATTGTTTACGATTTATGTTTTGGATATTTTAATTTTATGAATTAATATTATGTTGCTTATTGCTTTTTACCCCATCTCTTCTCTTTGAGCCTTGTTTATTATTTTTGATCTAACAAAAAGGGGAAGAAGTAATCTAAGAGCCAAAATTCGTTTTAAATGTTTTAAGTGTTTTTAAGTTTTAAACCTTGAATTTAAATCCTTAAATCTTTTTAAAAGTTTAAAAACTCATCTTAAATTGAGGGGGAGTTAGAATGTATTCAAAATTTTCAAAACTCTTAAAAATTCTAACTTTGGTTTTGTTATATCAAAAGGGGGAGATTGTGAAACCGATATTTTAATTTTGATATAACTAAAGAACCTAAGGACTAAATTGAAAATGTGAAAACAAAATTTTAAGTCCTCAAACCTCTCTATATGTTTTAAACAATATGCCTAAGTTAAAAAATAAATTTATCAAATGTTTTCTAAGTGTTCTTAAAGCCAAAATAGTGATTTTCGAGTCACAGTTTCGAAACGGCCTTAGGCTTTTCGAAACAGTTTTGAAACTGTGAGTTCATGTTTCGGAACGGGTATCAAAACGATTTCAACACTGCCAACCTGTGTTTCGAAACATGTTTCGAAACAGTTTAAGAACATTGAGACATCGTATCGAAACGACATCCAGTGTTTCGAAACGGCTTTAAAACTGATTTGAAAAATATGACCGTTGAATGTTTTTAACTGATTTTAAACAAGTCGTTAAGGCGTATCGAAACGATCTCAAGATGTTTCGATACGATCCTTGAAAGTGGCAAAATGTTTCAAAACGGGTTTCGAAATGACTCTTAGCGTATCGAAACTTTTTTAACTGTTTCGATACGAGCTCTTTAATGCACCCCAACGGCTCTTTCTATTTTGGTCTGTTTCGAAATAGGGTCGGGCGTTTTGAAACGGTTGGTTGCAGACTACATTTATGGAGGGAAGATAACATCTCAACGGCTCTATTGATTAATGCAACAACCACAACGGCTAGAATTCAATGAGAAGGTATAAAAGGGACCTTTAAAAGCTTCAGCAAGAACTATTGATCCAAAAGCAAACATACAAACATCAAATCCAAGCATTTGTGCCTAAATCCCATTATTGCCTTGTAACCCCAATTGTATTTTTCATTCTTATCATTTCAATTGGGTTGAGTGCTTGTAATTGGGCTATATTGTGTATTGAGAGATACTTGTTTTAGCCAATAACTTCTTTGTTTCAATTGTGTGAGGATTGGGTCAAATTTTGGGTAGAAAATTTGACCGAAAATTGTAAGGGTTACCTCCTTAGCCTAGAAAAGGGGAAGAGCAATTAGTGGAATTGTTGCAAATCCTTAGTGAAGCTAAGGTAGTGGATGTAGAGTTCAATTAGAACTTGAACCACTCTAAAATTCCTTGTCTACCATTTTTATTTGCAAATTCCACCACCAAGAAATTTAAAAATCCAATTCACTCCCCCTCTAGGTTTGTTTCGATCATTCGATCCACTTAACAAATAATAATAATAATAATAATAATAATAATAATAATAATAATAATAATAATAGTAACATAAGGGAAATACTAGAATATATATATATATATATATTAATAACACTTAAGTTTTTTTTTCAAATGAGTAATAACATAATACTAATGACTATATATGATAATAGATAATACTATATACATCACTTATATATAATAATAGATAATAACAAAGCCTATTATTTATAAAAAAATAAAGACGAGTTAACACCCGGACAAAATTAGTGATTACAGCTGCCCCCTTTGCTTATACTTGTGGAACGAGAATAAAGCAAAGGTCATAAGCACTAATTTTGTCCAACTTCCCTGTTTAAAATCCCGAATCACCGTGCACTTGAACTACTGGCGGTCCGGAAGTTGGTACGGGAAAACGTAACGGTCGCGGAGGCTTGAAGTTGTCTTTTCATTTCGACATTCTTCAACCCTTAGAGGTCCGAACGAATAGATAATTGCTGAAAAATAAAAGCTTCATTGTCTTTGCGCCCGAACAGATAGGCGTTTTCCATTCTCCTCATGCCTGAACGGATAGGCCTGGTTCCATTCTCCTCATGCCTGAACAGATAGGCGGGTTACATTCTCCTGATGCCTGAACGGATAGGCATATTCCATTCTCCTCATGCTTGAACAGACATGCGTGTTCCATTCTCCTCATGCGTGAACAAATAGGCGGGTTCTGAAAGATAAGAGTTCCATTCTTCTCATGCCTGAATGGATAGACGAGTTCCATTCTCCTTATGCCTGAACGGATAAGCGGGTTCTGAAAGATAAGAGTTCCATTCTTCTTATTCCTGAACGGATAGGCGAGTTTCTTCTACTGGAAAAGCTTTAATATACTTGTCAAAATAGGCAAAATAATATGATGATGAGAGTTAGCATGCCCCTAATCTTAGGGATGCCTATCTACCAGTGATGCATGAATTATGACATCAAAGTTCCTCAGACGCTTTCATATTCGGGTCGCTCGATTTTGACCCTTTTCTTGTTTTTTCTTCTTCTCAATCTTTGTTGGCTTTCTCATCCTTGCCAAATATACATCTTTCGTCTCTTCTTGAAAGATGAGTGCCGACTTTCACTAGTCAGGATAGACATAACACTTCTCGTAGTGCTCATTCTCGAAAAATTGCCCCCTACTCGACCTGGGTGCTCAATTGTTCTCTTCGTCTTGACTCATCTCGACGATGTTTCTTTTATCGAAACATTAGGGGGGAAGGCACATGCCCCCAAGTCCCTGAACTTTTCTCTTAGGTTCATTAAGGTCCATTTTCATTTTCTAAAGCAATCAAAGCAGAAACTCACATCAAGTCCCTGAACAGTAGCATGTAGAATCTTACTACTATCCTCACCATGGCCACTGGTGAACTATCATTTGTATTCATGGCATTGCATCCTAAACTTTATCCTTGAAGCAATGGAAAGTGATATTTTTTGTTTCCACTATAAAACTTAGGCTACATCTCCAAATTTCAAAATGAGATGCATTTTCAAAAACCAAACTTTGTTTTCAAATTATGGATATATCAGGCTAAATTAAATACCCCGAATATAAAGTGCACGGACAACGCTAAGATGGCTCACTAAGGATTGCCTCAAGCATCATGTGTCTAGGAGACCTCAAAAGCTGAGCTAATGTTTGAGGATGTGAAATACCCCCCAAATTGTTTTGTTTTTTAATCAATTAGACTTATCTTCTGTAGGATTTGCCATTATCACTATTACTTTGTCCCATTTCTTTATGGTTTTGGGGAAGTCAACTCATCACGTTCCTTTGTCTTGAAATAAATGATGGATCAAACAACAAAATCCCGAGTTACTCGGCATTGTCATGATTTGAAAATATTACCATCACTCATGAAGCTAAGATTTTTTATTCGAATGGTGCATAGCAACCTTATTGGTCCTTTTGCTACAGCGGAGTGCCCCAAAAGTTCCACACTCTTATTCGAAAATGCCTATTACTAGGCTTCGAACATTGGAGTGCTTTTGTTATGTTTCTATTATCCTTGATTTTTTTTCGTCTCTCTTTTTTTCTTTTTCTTTTTTTTCTTCTTTTTTTTCCTTTTTTTTGGTGCGGAAGATTTCTTGTTGTTCTCCCAAATGCCTTAATGCCACGCGTACTCAATAAATGACCAAATTAAATTAGAGTGTAAGTCACATATTCATCATCTTCGTAGCTTTCGATTTCCACTAGACAAAGGTTGCTCGAAATCAACCTTTGGGTCAAGGTCAATGTCCCTCGTGCAATTGATATACGAGGACTCAATAGACAAATATATACACAAAATGAAGAGATAATAGAAACACAAAATATAATGCATCCTTTCATTGAAATTTAAAAATATGCAGTCTTAGGCCCTTACAAAAAGATCTTTGCTACCTTTGGGCAAAGGGTAGCAAAGTTGATTCCACACATTACTTCAAAGAAAACATTAAAATGCAATGAAATGAAAACAAAGCAACACTAAACACATAGCAAACTCGGATGCATTAAAACCCTTGACCACTGTTAGACTGGCCACTTATCACAACCCTTAAGCTTCCTCGAGGAACTCAATCTCCATATTATCCATCAGTTCCTGAACCAACTGCTTGAATTCTGGACAACTTTGAATCTCATGCCCTGTAGTCTGATGGTACTCACAAAATGATTCGTGGCCATCATACACTCCCTTCGTACCATTCTCAATCAAGCCCGCCGTACACAACTGTTCGTACACCCAACTCAGAGAGGACATGATTTTTGATATTGCCATCCTTACCTTCTTCGCATCTACCTCTTCAAGGGCATTCACGCCTCGTCCTCCATGGTTTGGAAGTGGATTGGCCGCCACATTGGGCCCCTCTAATTCGATGACCCCGATGTTGATCATGTTTTGCATGAGCTTCTTGAACGCTGTACAATTTTCTATCGTGTGCCCCGATACTCCACCGTAGTACTCACAATGTGCTTTCTTGTCATACCATGGAGGGTAAGGCGTCCAGAAGGGAGTAACATGATATGGACGGACTAGTTCAGCCTCGTATAAGTGTTTGTACACCTCCTTGTATGGCATGGGTAGAGGAGTGAATGGGAATCTTCTCATGTTCCCTCTTGGGAGCCCTATTTTCTCTTCTATTTGAGCTTTGCGCACTCTCGATTGTGGCTTGAGGTGGTGAGATTGTGAGGTGCTTAGGAGCCTCTTAGGTACTGGTGTTGTTCACCTTATGATCTCTCTTCTTGAATTGCTTCCGAGCATTTTCTCCCTCATCAATTCTACCACTCTTGATAGTTGCCTCAATACGTTCACCGATCATAACCATATCTGAGAAATTACCGATAGGGTTGCTTATCATGCGGTCATAGAGGGTTCCCTTCAAATTATCGACAAACATAGGAGAGATCTCATTTTCGCAGAGTGGAGGTTGGACTTGCGTCGCCACATCTTGCCAACGCTGGGCGTATTCACAAAGGCTCTCATTGTGCCTTTGCTCCAAACCTTGTAGCATGAGTTGGTTTGGGACCATATCGGTTATGTGCTTATACTATTCTGTGAAAGCCATGGCCAAATCCTTCTATGACCTAATTTGAGCACGAGTTAACTGATTGTAACACCTCACTACGGGCCCCGCTAAACTGTCTTGAAAGTAGTGAATTAGAAACCTCTCATTGTCGATGAAACTCGTCATCTTTCTACAGAACATGGTTATGTGGGCAGTAGGGCAAGTTGTCCCGTCAAACTTTTCAAACTTCGGCGTCTTGAACTTGGGTGGAATTACCAAATCTAGAACCAAACTGAGATCTCTAGCATTCATCCCATATAACCCTTCTTCTTCCTCCTTTGTCCAAAATTTCTCCCCGAGGTCCTTTCGTGTCTCTTTTAGTTGCTTCGAGAACTCTGCCTTGACCTTGTTCAAATTCTCAATCTCATGCAAATTTGGGACACTATCCCCGACATTCTCCACATGATTAAAAACCAGATCTGATGAAGAATGGGTAGAGGCGTCTGCCTGATGCGATGTTGTGCCATGTCCTTGAGTAACCGCTTCTTGCGAGGGCTTAGGGGTATCGGTGACAAAACCAGGGGAATATGAGGGGTCTCCCACCTCTTGACTAGGGCTTCCAATAGTACCCCTTTCCTCTTAGACTGACTTGTAGCAATTGAGATATCATATATTGTTGGGACTTGATGATGGTGTCTCTCAATTCTTACTGAGCTCGCTCCAACTGACCCCTTAAATTTGCTTCCAACTTAGCAAAACTCTCATCCATTTGCTTCTTTTGATGACGAGTAAAGTGTGGATGCGGAATCTTCGATAGTCAAGAATACTGTCATGTCCTCCAAAAATTAATTTCATGTGTTTTATGATTTAATGCATGCAATGTCGTATGCATAACAGAAACAGATAATTAAAGGCAATAAATTAAAAAACACAATCAAATGCAAAGAAGTGTTGATTCGACGAACATCCTCATTAAACAACTTTTCATAACGAAGATCAAGTCTTATTACAACGAGATAAGAAATTAGGTACATAGGGTACGATTTTCGATAAGTTTTGCTCGTCCTCCCTCTAAATTAGCGCGTTCCAGAAACTATGTTGCTATGAACTATTTCTCTCGTTAGGGCAGTTTTCAATTTTAGACTGTTCTCGAATCAACACTTCGTATGAAAAGGCCATGAATGTGCAAAAATAATCAAACAAAACTAGATGAGAAAAGCAAATGGATTAGTAACAAAAATAACGAATATGATGGTACACCGGACCAAAAACTAAACCGACATCATATAAGTCTGACTATCATGTTAGTTTTGAGTTCGGATCTCATACGTCACCTTTATGCATGATGCAAGTAGATAAAATATGATGTCATGGTCTTGTTCGTTTTAATTACTTACAAATTTTACCTTTAGACGATGCAAATTAATCTGAATATTCGGGGAATATCCAATAAGCTAGGATATTTCGACCTGGATACGCGAATTAATAAGTATCTCCTTTTTATAATTAAAACTAATTATCACATATTTGAGGAATATCTAAAATCACGTGAATGAAAATTAAAAATGCATGCCAAAAATACATATTCGAGCAATATAAAAGGCTAAGATATGCACGCATTAGAACCATATATTACATACATAATAAAACTACATTATATGCATAAAACTATAAATTATAGAAAATATTAGATGTCAAACAAGACTAAAAGGAAATCAAATAGAATATATACATCTATAACAACCACAAATCATGCAAACACGGATCAACATGGTAATCGCATACATAAAACATGAACATATACTTAACAATATGGCAGAAAGCATAAATATAATATAACAAAAATGAAAAGCTATGTAAATAATTAAAGTGCATGATGACAGTAACCAAAATGGTAAATAAACCATTAAAACTAATTATATTGCAAAACGAGGGCCCTATTAAAAGAATGCGGAAACCTAAAGAGACCGAAAGGGTAATTAAACCATTCGAAATCTAATTAAAATCAAAACGGGGACGAGATTAAAAACATTTAAAAAGATGAAGGGGTCGTGAAAAAGGTTTTGAAGTGCGAAAGCTCTTATGAGCGTAATTATAGAGATATATAGGGATTAAAGGCGGATTAAACCATTTTTAAAACACAAAAGAGTTATATAAACCGAGTTAAAAACATTTTCAGACCTTTTTTGGCCCTAACCTAATTCTCAGAGACTTTTCCCCTCTCTACTCTCTCATTTCTCGGCGCTAGAAACGTCGGCCGTCACTAATCGGTGGCTGGGGAGCCCATAAACAAGCCAAAACTCCCCTTTTTCCGAGATCTTTCGAAACCAAAAAAACAGCACCCTTTTTCACTTCGTGTAAACAGAACAACAAATCCCATTTCTCTAATTTTAAAAACCAAAAACCCTTTTTCTTTGTTTGTTTTTAACAAAAAAACTGATCCCCTTTTTTGATGTTTTCTTTTCACCAATTCACCACTTATGGTCTCAGGAGAGACTAAACGGCTTGTCACCGGCGAGGAGAAACGAACCGACACAAAGGAAAAAAACCCTAACGCTCTATTTTTTTATATGATGCAAAATGAAAATGGAAGACGATAATGATGGTACCTCTAAAATCTGAGGTTTTTTTGTTGATTCTCTATTGCTCTGAAATTTCCCCTTTGAAAACTTGGGGTTACATTGTGTGTTTCGGCTTTTAGAAGCCCGAAAATTACTTTTTTGAATTACATGAAATTAGGACTAAAAATGCCATTAGTTGATGCTATTCTCTTGTTTGTATTCATCTATGCTTTTTGTTTGTTTTGCCACTAGAATTCGGTTATTCATTCTGACATTTGTTTGTTTCTTGCATATGATGGTCGGCTGGTGAGAGGGGGACCAGTAAAGACGGCGTGGCTCGGCGGCTGGGGAATCGGCGCGGGCGTCGTGGAGTAATCTTAGCCACTGGTGAGAGATTTGGACGGTTTGGAGAGTTTCGGAGCGTCGTGCACAAGCTTCACGTCCGCGTTGAGAACCTGGGAAGGCTTGAGTGGCGTGTTACTTCGACGTAGAAGCCGAAGCGTTCGGGTGTGGCTTGCACTCGCGCGTGAGGATGACGGACAGGCGTGCATGAGTTCGTGTGGGAGCTAAAAGGTCTCCTTCATTCGGTGAAGATTAAGCTGCGCAGACACTAAAGAGATCAAATTAGGGTAGGGTTAATTGTTGGGCTTAAAACGAGCCAAATGTATAAGTTTTTCTTGGGTTTTTAAAATTTTGTAAATGGACTTTATTAAATAAACTTGGGCTTTTTATTATGAATTAGGCATGTTATTTTAATTTAATTATAATAATAATAATAGTAATAATAATATTATAATACATAATAATAATATTGGTAATAATAATAATAATAACAATAGTAATGTTAATAATAAGAGAAGAAATAATAATAATAGTAACGTAAGGGAAATATTAGAATATATATATATATATTAATAACACTTAAGTTTTTTTTTTCAAATGGGTAATAACATAATACTAATGACTATATATGATAATAGATAATATTATATACATCACTTATATAATTAATATTAATAATACTTTTGTTTTAGTTTTAACCATATTATTTAGTTAAGGTAGATGAACAAAGCCCATTATTTATAAAAAAATAAGGATGGGTTAACACCCCAAACAAAATTAGTGATTACACTATCGGCTATCAGTTAATTTTATCAAACACTTGTATACAATCAGCTAATATAATTTGCTAGCAACTAATATATATGTTATCAGTTACGCTACCAGCTATCTGTTGGTTGTAAAACATAATCATTTTTCTTAATTGAAACATAATTTTCTCATTATTTTTATAAAAAAATCATTTAAACTTTTAATTTTTTTTTTTCTAATTTAGTGTGTGAGATTAAAAACGATTAAAATATTTTAGTAATCTTTCTCCCACATCAAAGTATTTGAAGAAACCTACGGGTTGGTTTGATTGTAAAATATTTAATTTATTATGTTACTTGTTGTTAATAAAGTTTTTAACTGAGTAACAAAACATAGAAGCTATAAGATGTTGGATTTTTAATCTTATTTGTGCAACTTTGAAAATTGGATGGTAGATACTATCATATAGTAACACTAATATATTAAAAAAATAGATAATAGTGAATAAGATACCTATCCACGAAAAAAATCATTTCTTGTTTTACTAAATCCAAATACATGTAAAAGTCCATATTTAAAAATATCCAAATTTTATTTAATAATTATAAATTTAATAGGTTTTTATATAACCATCTGTAATTGATTTTTTTTGTCTATTAGTTAGAATTTGAATTATTTTTTTGTCTATAACCAAATTCATGGGGTTGGGGAGACAGTTTTGCAGACTACAATTCTCTGAGGGCAAACTCCTCTCAGCTTAACTTGGAAACATCAGAAAGCACTCTCAAGGGCGTTGAATCTTCATCTGTAGAAGTCATTCTCGTCTTGGCTGCAATCCTTGCTTAACTAGTTAATTCAGTGGCTTGAGTCTCTTCTCTTGTAGTCTTTGTTTCTGTTCCTCAACATGAAAAATCTTCCCCTCCTCGCGCTTTTAATATCATAGCCTCCAAGCAATCTCATCGCTCAAAAAGGCCTTCCCCCTCTCTTTGTCCAAACCAACTACTACCCCACATCCACCTCTCCATCTTTTACTTTGTCATTTATATCTACACACGACATGGAATTTTTATTGCTGCCTCGGATCACACACACCAACCTTTTCCGCCAACAGAAAGTAAGGGAAGTGGCGCCCTGGAATCTTTGGACTTAAATAAAGATGGCAAAGTTAATCTCGCAATTAAGAACCAAGCTCTTGTAGGTAAGATCATCTCCGATTCTGCTGCCAACCATTTCACTTTGAATGTCATTCTAAGGAAGGCATGGAAATGCCCTGACCTGGAATGTCACGACCTGGGAAACAACATCTTCCTCTTTGTTTTCCAGTCACCGGAAGATAGACTCCAGATCCTTAGGAACAGACCATGGGCGGTCCACGACCATCTCTTTATCCTCAAAGAATGGCTACCAAAAGTGGCATTCGATGAACTTGACTTCTCTTTAGAGGAGTTTTGGATCAAATCCATAACCTCCCCTAACCCTGATCACTCAAGAAAACATTAGAAAGATAGGGAATTTATTCCCTAAATGCTTTGGATCCAATTTCGATGGGAGAAGCAAAGTCAAGTGGGATGGCCAACTCCACTTGAGAGTTGTTGTTAGAGTAGAAGATCCTCTAAGAACGGGATTCCTACTTAACAGACAAAATTACAAGCCTGTTGAGGTATCTTTCAAGTACGAACGTCTACCCAAATTCTGTTACAAATGTGGTAGAATCGGCCATGGCGAAAAAGAATGTTGGCACGACACCAGACTCTTCAAGAATGCTGGAAGATTTGGTCCCTGGTTAAGAACTTCCCCTACCTGGGAGAAAAAATATGCAAGATTGGCGAATCAGCATCGTTGGAACAATACTCATGATAACATTTCCCAGAAATCCTCTCAGTTGGACACAAAAATCAATAAGGACAGCCTAGCGGATCATTGCAGCAAAACCAACGAGACCTCGTTTCCTCCCCCCGAGGGTACGAGGTTACCAAAACCAATGGGGAAAGAAATTTCTTCTCCAACTAAACATGTCATTTCCGTAAAAGGTAAGGAAAGGAACAAGGTTTTTCCTCTAATGTCAAGTCTATAGTTGACTTTCAGAACACTAGTGTCAACCATGATGACCTATCTCCTAAGGAAACTAAAACGATTGAAGAAGGAATAGGTCATACCTTGGGCCACTCCAATCATGTGTGTTTACAACCAGATGAGATCCTAAACAATTTGATCACTGAAGGGGTTGGCAACTTAGGTGTCTCGAACAAACTGAAAAGGAAAATAGAAGAAACACAAGAAGAATCATTCTTCGCTGAGAAAAGAAAGGAGATCTGGAACTACATAGATGATGGAATCTTTCAAATCTCACCAGGTTACTGGGGAGCTAAAAGCTTTGGTGCGGTTGCAAATGAAGACGTGCTAAAAATCTCCTTATTCCCAAGCTTCTTTACCAATGTCTCACCTATCATCAATAGCATCGAAAGACAAAGGAAAGGTTACTCTTGTGGAGCAAATCGCCTCACTCTGATCAAACAAGCATCAAGAAGAAAGCATGCCATGGAGAAGACAAGGATGATGCTTGATCATGTGGGAATTGTTGAATTGGGGATTGATCTCTTTGGGAAGAAAATTACAACAATGGTGTCCATGTTTGTTGACAGCAATTGCTCACTCAATGAAGAAATAGTTCTCAGTGACGAGGAAGCAACTAACACCCTGGAACAGGTCAAGCCTTGTGGTGAATCAAGCGGCCTCCTGTCTGATCAAGCAGATGGTTCTCTAGGGGACTATCCGTAGATGCCATGAACCTACTCTGCAATGCCTCTTTCATAGGGAAGGTGTGGAAGAGGGCAGTGTTATCTAAACCTTCCCCTAAGATCATATGGTGCTTTTGACGGCCTGCTGATCTAAGGTTTTCTAGTTTTAAGATCGAATTTCCCTGCTTCTCCAGCTCGAAGTGCAAGAAACTGATGGTCGCTGGTTTCTCTTTTCTCGCGATTCACTTTCTAATGTATGGCTTGACGTTTTCCCCATCTCAGTTGACAAGACTCTCTTCGGACGACGAGGGACCCTGTCTCTGAATGGAGCTCTCACTAGGATTTCGAGATAATGTCCTTTGTCCAGTTTTAGAAAAGGCAAGATGTTATCGTTTCTTCACGTTATCTTTCTTTATGTTTAAGATAATCATGTGTTTAGGATTCATCC
This sequence comes from Hibiscus tridactylites, assembly GCA_958450335.1. Taxonomy (NCBI): domain Eukaryota; kingdom Viridiplantae; phylum Streptophyta; class Magnoliopsida; order Malvales; family Malvaceae; genus Hibiscus; species Hibiscus tridactylites. The sequence goes on from OY288285.1 coordinate 61,111,130, forward strand.
TTGTCTGTGCCTTTGTTTTTATTGTCTGTACGCCCATAGGTGGTGCGTCTTTTGCCAACGTCCTTGTGGCTTTCGATTGTTGGCACGGTCTGGGGAGATGGTCTGTTCTCCACGTAGGTGGCTGCATGTTTTTGCATGCCCTTTTGGTTGGCTCCTGCATGTTTTGGAGGTTGTACCCCCTTACTTTTTATTATGAAGTCTACTTTTCCCTTTGATCCAAATAAAACTTAGGAGAAGGGAATGGAGAAATATTCCTACTAGGTATTGAACTCATGACTTAGAGAGGAGAAGAGGATGTCAACGAGAGGCTTAACCATTTGCTCTAATATTTGTTGACGAATATTATAGAGACTTAATATGGCACGACCCTCCCAATCCAATAGGTTAAATGTTCATAGACAATCGCATTAAATAATTTTGTATAAACTACACTACTAGTCACTAAACATTTAACATTATCTTGTTTTAGTCACATAACTATAAAAAGTTTCAATCAAGCCACTATTTTTTTTCAATTGTTTTTTTGTTCATTATATCGTGAAATTATTAACAGTTGGAAGTGATATTTTTGTGCTGACGTGAAAGTTAAAAAAAATATTTTTTATTCATTTTTGTATTGACATAGCATTTTTCTTTTTTCCCCACTCATTATCTTCTTCATCAGAACTTAGGTCTCCTATTTTCAACCATTTTATAATTATGCGATTATAGCATTTTATAGCGCTTTCTTGGAGTGAGGGCTTTTTGTATTTGTCCAAAAATCTGAATGATAAGAAGTGTTATTCTAAGAAGATGAATATAGATGTCCCATCACAACGTATTTAAGTTTTTAACGGAAGAGTGGCCAAAATAAGAGCAAATCAAAAGTTTAGTAATTAAGTTAAAAAATTAGTTCTTAATAATAACGGAAAATGAGATGATTTTGTCTAACAAAATAAAAGCAATTAATTTCTCGAACTGCCCTAAATCAACTCCATTGACTCTCCCTCTAATTTCTGCTTCCCTATCTCATGCTAGAATTATACAACACATCTTTTATCTACCAACTTCTTTATTAATTTTTGGTCTACTTCCCAATTTTTTTCGTATTTTTTGAAATTTAATCTCTATTTTTATTTTTGAGAATTTAATCTCTCCATTTATCTTATTTAAAAATTAAAGTTAGATTAATAATATTATTAATGATTTTTATTTTGATTTATTTTTATCAAAGTAAATTTTTATTAAATTTATATGTGTTATTACACATTCAAATATTAAAATGTCACATATTCAAATTTAACGGAAATTCATTAATAATATTATCGCTTGAACTTTAATTTTCCAAAATCACACAAGTAATAGAACTAAAATTCTAGAATTAAAAGTTGGACTTGTTTTCAAAAACCCAAAGAGTACAAGGACCGAGGCTATAATTAAACCCAATAATTAATCGAAGCCACAAATCGCCTAGATAATATGTAACCTTGCTCCCTTGATCAAGTTAATGTATACTCGACAAACTTGACCCGAGACTCGAACCGAATTATTTGAATTGAGACTCGATATTGACTCGAACATGATAATCGAAGTTGACCCGAAACTCGAAATAAATCGAACCAAAATCGACCCAAAATTTTGTTGAATCGAAATGGACCCGAACTGATTTCACCCGAATCGAAAGCTGAATCGAATATCAACCCGATTTTAACCCCATAATTAAGGTAAAGTAAATGAATAATTTATTTTTAATGTTATCTATTTTTAACAATATGATAAATAGTATAATGATGTATGTTTTTATTATTTTTGTATTGTACTATGAGAGAGACCGTTACTTTTCTCAAAATTGTAGTATAATAACATTTTATGTCATTTTAAGTTTAAATATTAATTAACTAAGGCTTTTGTCCCTACTAACTTTTAAATTTAGAAGTTTAATAGACTTTTTCCCTCCCAATATTTGATCTTAACTTCATCCTAAACTACACCATAAACCTTAAACCATTAACACTAAGCCTTAAAAATCCTAAACAATAAATCTTAAGATATAAAAACTAATCTCATAAACCAATAACCCTAGACTACAACATAATCCCTAAACCATTAGCACTAAGGCTAAACCCAAAACGATAAACCGAAATTAGGGACCTTTTTCACAATTTACCATAAAATATACCCTAAACTCGAAATTAGGGACCAATTTGACAGTTTTAAAGTGGATGAATTTCAGAGCCCAGTGACCCATTTCACAATTTTACCATAAAATATAACATAAATCGAAATTAGGGACTAATTTGAAAATTTGGAAGTAATGAAATTTGAGAGTTCAGTGGCCAATTTCACAATTTTACCATATAGATAAATAGGGGTCAATTTCGGCTGAAAATTAAATTTTAGGGACTTAAATGAAGAAAAATATTAATATATTAAAATTATATACTAAATTACAAAAATTAGAAATAAATAGGTGTCAATTTCAACTAAAAGTAAACTTGTAGGGACTAAATATCACTGTGGGGAGGGGATTGCAATATCAGAAGTCCAAACCGTACGGATGCTTGATACTTGTGACTAAATTGAATTAAAATAAAACTTTAAAGTGAATATTAGGATTAAAGTGTAAAATTTTAAACGTAGCAAGACTTAAAAGTTTATTAACCCCTAACCTAAAAATGGGCGGCTCATTTTCTTCCAACATTGTGTTTTCCCTTTTTTTCTTTTTATAAAATGTATTTTCCCTTCTTTTTCAATTAAAATAATCCGTTATCTTTTAGTTTCAGTACAATTAATTGTTTAGTCATTCTAATTTTACCTATTTTTTATTTAAGTCCTAAATTTTCAGTTTTATGTTTAGTTTAATTCTATTGAGTCTCAATTTAGATTAGTTTAATTAAAATTTCACATTTAATTTTAGAATTCTTTTAATTATGTTCGTGATTTAAACCATAAACCTTAAGGAATCGAAACTAATATCAGAAATCAATAACCATAAACTAAATCATAAACCTTAAAGAATCAAAATTAATCTCATAAATTATTAACACTAAACTAAACCATAAAACAGTTAATATTAAACCGTAAATCATAAACCTTAAAGAATCATAATTAATCTCATAAATCAATAACCTTAAACTAAACCATAAATTGTTAACACTAAACCATAAAATATAAACATTAGATAATAGAAATACTCAACTCAAACTGAATTGGCATAATCTTATGTATAATCCACTAACAAAATCTTCTACATGAACAAAGTCTATGTGAATCATAACCCAACTCAAACCGAATCGACCCAAAATTTCAAAGTTTGACCCGACTCGAAACCAACCCGAACGACCAGATTTTGACCCGAACCGAAAGCACTCGAATCGATATTGACCTAAACCAAAAACAACCAATCTAATTTTGACCCGATCTGATACCCGAACCGAACCCAACACATCATAGACTCGAATTTAATCCAAACCAAATCTAAAACGATTTCAAACCGACCTGAAGCAACCGAACTGAAACCTATCCGATTGCCACCTCTAAGTTAATGTTAGCTCGGACTCGGAAATGAATATCAAATATAAAATTTAATACATTTAAAGGATTATATTGGAATCTACATGAAAACGAATAATTTAGAAAACATAAATTATATACAACTGAGCTTTTAATTCTGCAGTTTAACAGTACATTTATTAGGAGATTTTCCAACAACCCTTCATATATAGTCATTTGATGGTTAATCAAAATGGACAAAAGCTTCAACATATTTTTAATATATAAATATTTGGATTTCTCAAAGTTTTGGAGCTACTACCAGTCAATCCTGTGGGAATGAGCTGCCATGGTTCTATTACCATTTCCATCACCATGCTCTTGGATCCTGCTTCTGTTGAAACCACCGGCCATCAGATTTTCATCACCGTAACTCTGCGGTTGATTAACTTGAGTCTCCAGCGAAAAGAATCCTCCGTTATAACCCCGGAAATGATCTGCGGCGTCTACACCGTTGAATTCATTAGCCCCGCCGTGGGTGATCACGGCATACGATGTGGGAGACTGCTGGTGGTGGTGATGATGATGATCGTCTTGCCTAGCCATGGAATTCTTCTCCCCCTCGGTTTCCCTGTACTTGTTTAGATAAACCTTGAGAGGGCTGACGTAATTCTCGAAACCCAGCGTCGTCATTGCCCACAACAGGTCGTCGCCGTTTATGGTCTTCCTTTTCTCCCTCTGACACTTGTCGGAAGCCTCGCCGGTGATGAAGCTGATGAACTCCGACACGCATTCTTGCACCGTTTCTTTGGCTTCTTTGGATATTTTGGCGTTGGCGGGGAGGGATTTCTTCATTATACGACTGACGTTGGCTATGGGGAGGAAGCGATCGTGTTCTTTAGAACAACTGTCGGAGATGTTACCGGAGGAGGGGCTGCCGACGGGACTGCTGGTTTGGTTTCTTTTTCCAGTCATGGATATGGCGTTTAGCTATAGTGAAGGGGGGAAGATAATCAGAGTGAAGGAAGGAAACAAGTTGGCTGAAGAATCTAAGAAAGGGCAGTCTGGATTTATAAGGTAATGGAAGGCAAAGAAATATAGTAAAAAAGAAGATGGAATTGATGGAGACAGGAAAGGAAGGATCAAAAGAAAGAAAGCTTATTAGGTTTTGGGAATCTTAAAGAGAGTGTGAAAGTTGTTCTCTTTTTCTTTTATATAATAAAAAAAGGAGCTTCTCATATACTCCATGATTTCATGATATTTTCATTTAGGTCCCTCAGTTCCAATATGCAATTCTCAGTCAAAACTTAAAACTCACTCCTAGGAAAAAGGAAAAAGGAAAAAAAACCAGGACCAACCAACAAAAGAAGAATATATATTTGGCCAATATGCATAACTAAAAGCTTCTTCTTTTGCTACTCAATTCTGTAACACAAATTTGCCTTATACAATCGTATCTACCAAATTGCATGCTTGATATGATGTTGGCCTTGACTGAATCAGTGTTCACCCACTACGGCTTTTCCCATTAACATGTCTTGTTTTTCTTTTCTAGAATTTACTCATGCTATTTATGTCTCAAGAATTATATACCATATTCATATGTTGATTGATGTTGTAATTAATAAAATTAATCTTACATTTGTTCCGTTTATAGTTTAAAAGCATCGATAAAAAAAATTAACCATACGAGACCATAGACATTCCCTGACCAGGGATATGCATCGTGATGATTACTACACAAAATGTGTAAAAAGGAGAAATTCTTAATGATAACAAAAAATAAATAAATAAAAAATTAACAACACAAGGCTACCGACAACGCACAAAAAAAAAACTAATGAGAGCATTGGTGAGGAAAAATTTCTTCAAATAGTTACTTAAGCGTCTAGTTTGATGGAGACAAGGGAATTTATTTGCTAAATTTCTGTAGATGGTGAAGGATATCTCGGTGAAAGGTTTTAGTTTGTTCTTTTCACGACTTTTGAATTTTATATTTTATTTTTTCTTTCTGTTTGAGATTTCTTGGTAAACATATTTGTCAAGTTTATTTCATGTTTTAGAGTGTTTTGTTGTACATTTTCTTATTTTCATGAAATTTGGTTTCTTGTTCAAAAAAATATGTTCATTGGCGTTAGTTTAATTAACATCGTTGTTTTTACTCAAAAAAAATTAACATCGGTGTTGTTACAATATTTAGGAGGCCGTAACAGTAGAATTAGACATTTTATTTTGAGGGGCCTAGCCGTCAGACCGCATCGAACGGGTTACACGGGGAAAACCGAAGGGAAACCCGTTAAGGCTCCACTCCGATTAGCAACCCTAGAAAAATTTCTTTTAAAGTTATCTTGTCTAGATGTTTTAATCATATCCTATATGAGAGGGCACACAGTGGAAACACACAAGATAGACAATTAACAAACCCTTTTTAACTTTTATAACAGGCCATATCGGTACGCTAGAGGACCGTATCGATACGCCTGGACTTGGTCAACACCCCAAAGTCAACCTAGGGAGACTGTATCGATACGCTCTCAACAGTCAACTTTCCCATGGCCAAACTGCGAAGACCGTACCAATACCCTCAGGAAACATACCGATACGCCAAAATCTCGTCAATTTCTCAGATTTCCAGAGAGCATTTGGCGTATCGATACACCCCCGCGTACTGGTACGCCCTGCCTAAAACAAGGTCCAAAGCAAAAAACCGTATCGATACAGCCCTTGAGCGTATTGATACGTCTTGCACTGCAAAACTTGTTTTGGCTGCTAAAACACAAGGACTCGACACTAAAGGCATATATCGACCATTCAAGCAACATACAATCATGCTTATAATACAAGGCATCCATGGATGAACATACGAAACAACATCCAACAAGATAAGATTTTAAAGGGAGACATGCATACATAGCGTTCACCAACATAGCCAAAAGATAAACGAAAGCATACTTCAACATGGTAAAAGGCATTACAAGCCCAAAGCAACTAAACAAACATGTCTAAGCAAAAAGGACATGCCAACAACACTTCAAACATAAAGGTCATATCCCATTGCTCTATACTAGTTATTGAAGTCTAAATCATACTTGAGCAAACCAAAATTTCTTGGAGTCTCCCTTGTTCCTCGAGCTACTCCGAAGGTCTAAGGGCATGCATTGTTGGAAAAGAGAGCGTAAGCGTTTAAGCTTAGTGAGCGGTGCTCAAAACGGTAGCTACAACAATGCAGTTTTAAAACACAGTTTGCTTGAAAACCAAAACCATTTACAAATCATTTTCACATGTTTGAACACACAATGTCATGCATTTACCTTCGCGTGCATTTACAGAATGCAGCCATAAGCCATAGGCTTACCACATGCTCATTCTCATAACGCAAGCAAAGTAATCAAAAATGCATGAGCATAAGCATAATAGAGGGAAATCAAAAACATGCTTAACATGAGAATTAAAGCATTCATGGGTATATTGACATTCAACGTTTTTACTCGGATATGCGGATAGTTTCTCAAACCCACTTGACACTTCTGGTGGAATCTCACATCACCGTACTCACACATCTAGTAAAAACATGACTTCCGGTGGAATCTCACATCACCGTACTCCTCCTTAGTGGAATCTAACATCACTAAGGCCACGCGCAAATTTTACCTCGAGTGCACTCTAATCCTATTGATCGATCAATTATATCCGGTAACAACCCAACAAATGTCAATATACTCAATCACAACCACAAGCATTACTGATGCTTGAACCAATTACCAAGTCCAAACTTCCATGGAAGGCATGTACTCACAATGCAAGTATAAACACAAGTCTCACATCTCAACATGCATAACAATGCAATTCAACGCATAACAACATAACATGTTCAAACTTGCATTCGAGAATCGTAAAACACAATATAATTGCATAAACCTTTAAAACTTACTCTCGAGCTTGGATTGGCCTTTCAAGATCAATCTAAACCCCCCAAAACACTTCCTTAACTACGTTAAGGCTTTTAAAATCGATTCACTCACCAGCCAACTCACAAACGATGCCCAAGATGTCGAATCAAGCTTCCGAATTACCCGGATTTCCATCCACAAAGCCCGAATCCAATGATTCTCTAGTTCGACCTACGATGTGTTTCGATGTCGAATCGTGAATCTTCTCTAGTTCGACCGACAGTCTCAATCTATAGGCAACAGGACCAACTCTCTAAACTATCCCATACGAACCAATGATTCTCAGGCTCAACTTACCTTTCCTACCGAACCTCATCACCTTCTTCCAAGGTGAGACTTTTAAGAACACTTTGTCGCCCACGGCATACTCTATTTCTCTTCTTTTCAAATCTGCATAGGATTTCTGTCTATCCGAAGCTGCCTTCAAACAATCACAAATCAACTGTACTTTCTCGGTAGTACCCTTAAGCATATTAGGCAAAGGTATCAATTTCTGTCCCGCTTTGGCCCAACAAACATGTGTTCTACATTTTCTACCATACAGAGCTTCGTAAGGTGCCATCTGAATGCTCGCTTGATAATTGTTATTATAAGCAAACTCTACTAACTGTAGATGCTTCTCCCACGAACCCTGAAATTCAATAATGCAACATCTCAACATATCGTCCAACACTTGTATGAATCTTTCTGACTGACCATCGGTCTGAGGATGATATGATGTGTTGAAATTCAGTCGATTACCCAAAGCACTATGCAAACTCTCCCAAAATCTAGCCGTGAACCTCGGATCTCTGTCTAACACTATAGATTTCGGTACACCATCAGTCTCACTATATCACTGATATACAAATCGGCCAACTTATCTAAAGTATAAGTAGTGTGAACGGCCAAAAAGTGCACACACTTCGTAAGACGATCAACAATTACCCAAACTGAATTCTTCTTATAAGGTGTCAACGGCAAACCCGATACGAAATCCATGACAATTCTCTCCCACTTTCACTCGGGAATTCTCAACGGTTGTAACAAACCTGAAAGAAACTGTGCTCGTCTTTAACTCGCTGACAAACCATGCACTTACTCACAAACTCGACAACATCTTTCTTCAAACCAACCCAGAAATACTCATTTTTAAAATCACGATACATTTTCGTGCTTCCCAGATGCATAGAAAACGAATTATTGTGAGCTTCAATTAGGATGGTGCGTCTCAAGTCTACATCTTCTGGAACAACTACTCTACTCTTGAAACACAAGACTTCATCACTACTAAAACAGAAATTTGTCGATTTACCATCTGCTATGTCTTGCACATGAGATGCTAATGATCTATCTTGCAACGGTTTCTCTGTAATCAACTGAAGCAACAAAGGTTTAACTTGCAACTCGGCCACTAAACTACCATCTTTGGACAAACTCAATCTAGCAAACATAGCTCGTAACTCCACTGCTACCTTTCTACTCAAAGCATTGGCCTCTACATTGGCTTTACCCAGATGGTACTCAATTGTGAGGTCGTAGTCCTTAAGCAACTCTAGCCACCTACGTTGTCAAAGATTCAACTCTCTTTGTGTCATTATATACTTCAGACTCTTGTGATCCGTATACACTATGCATTTCTCACCATACAAGTAATGTCTCCAAACTTTCAAAGCGAAAACCACTGCAGCCAGTTCTATGTCATGCGCAGGGTAATTACGCTCATGAGTCTTCAACTTTCTAGACATATATGCCACTACTCTTCCTTCTTGCATAAGCACACAACCTAAGCCAACATACGAAGCATCACTAAAGACTACAAACTTTTTCCCTAACACGGGCTGAATCAAAACATGAGCTTCGGTTAAGGCTTCTTTCAATTTCTCAAACGCTTGTTGCCTCGCATTAGTCCACTCAAATCGAACATCCTTATGTAGCAATTTAGTCAAAGAAGCTGCAACCTTTGATAAACCCTCAACAAAACGTCTATAGTAACCGGCCAAACCTAAGAAACTACGAACTTCGGTCACTGTCTTCGGTGGTTTCCAATTCACAACTGCCTCAACCTTCTTAGGATCTACTCGAATTCCCTCGGCTGACACAATATGGCCTAAGAAGACTACTTCTCTAATCCAAAATTCACATTTGCTCAACTTGGCATACAACTGATTGTCTAACAATTTCTGCAACACCAAACGCAAATACCGATCATGATCTTCCTCGGTACGAGAGTACACTAAAATATCATCAATGAACACTACCACAAACTGATCTAAGTACTCATGAAACACTCTATTCATCATGTCCATAAAAGTTTCCGGTACATTAGTCAAACCAAAGGGCATCACTAAGAATTTGTAGTGCCCATAACGAGTGCGGAAAACTGTCTTCGGTACATCTTGATCTCTTACCTTCAACTGATAATAACCGGATCTCAAATCTATCTTCGAGAACACTGAAGCACCTCTCAACTGATCAAACAAGTCATCAATCCTCGGCAACGGATATTTGTTCTTCACTGTCAAGTTATTTAACTGTCGGTAATCTATACACATTCTCAAACTACCATCTTTCTTCTTCACAAACAACACTGGTGCACCCCAAGGTGAAGTACTCGAACGAATGAACCCTCGGTCTATCAATTCCTGAAGCTGTGTCTTCAACTCTTTCATTTCTTTAGGAGCTATTTGGTACGGTGCAATCGATACTGGAGCTGAATCTGAATAAGTCTCAATAACAAACTCTACATCTCTGTTTGGAGAAAAACCAAGCAATTCTTCTGGGAACACACTCGAAAAATCACAAATTGTTCTAATGTCTCGCGGTCGTGCCTCATCCATATTCGGATTCATAACATAGGCTAGGTATGCCTGAAAACCCACATCCAACAACTTCTGAGCCTCTAAGGCTGGAACTACATTGGACAAGAACTTAACGTTCTCGCTCAATATCACTACCTCGTGATCCTCTAAAAGTCTCAAGGACACCCACTTTGTCTCAAAATCTACCATAGCCTTATGTTCTACAAGCCAGTCCATGCCTAATATTACATCAAAACCATAAAACGGTAATTCCATTATATCCACGGGAAAAACATGACCCTAAACCATCAAAAGACATCTTCTGTACATCTTTCTGACCACAACTGTCTCACCAAAAGAACTAGTGAGATTCATACTCACATCTAATATCTCAACCGGAATATCTAACAATCTTGCATGCTCACTCAATATGTACGAACGCGTAGAACCAAAATCAATCAAGGAAAGCAAAGTCAAAGACTGTAACGAGAAATTACCTGCAATGACATCGGTGTCATTCCTGTCCTCACGGTGTGCATACACCCTAGCTGGCCCACCTCCCTCGGGCTGAACTGCTACAACATGAGCTACATTTCTCTGTCCGTCATTCCTAGGCTGAAAGTTACCTCGACCGCACCCACGACCTCTCTGATGGTCGACAGCTCGTGCAGGAGCTTGTTCATCCCTAGACGGATGTGGACAATCACGCTTCAAATGCGCCCTAGACGCGCAGTTCCAACAAGAGCCATAAGTGCCCCAACACTCACTGAAATGACGTTTACCACACTTGTTACACTCGGGAGTACGATTCTCAGTCCCTTGGCCGTGATGGCCTCGCCCCTGATTACTACCTCCACGTCTATGATCATGATGAGGTTTCTTATCATTGTGCCTCTTGGCACGATCTCTGTCCAAATCAGCAGTCTTCTTTCCGGAACTAGATCCACCCTTGCAATCCGCAAGTCCTAAAGATTGTTCGATGTCCTTGGCCCTAGCGACCAACACATCAAAATCTGTATAGTCAGAAGCCAACATGTAGGTCTTCACATCCTGAACCAACCCATAACGGAAACGCTCACAACATTCCGCCTCAGTGGGAACTAACTCAGAAGCATACTAACTCAGACGTACAAACTGCACCTCATAATCGGACACGGTCAAGCTACCCTGAACTAGAGCCATGAACTCTCTCTTCTTCTCATCTAGGTATCAAGAACCTAGGAACTTTTTACGGAAAGCAGTCCTGAAGAACTCCCAAGTAACCTCGGCCTCTGGCATACCCGTAGTGATAGTAGTCCACCAAGTGTAGGCATCTCCCTAAAGCAAAGAGACAATTTAACCCAACTTATGTGCTTTGGAGCACTCTATCTAACTTAAGATACGAACACTGCTCTCAAACCATGCCTCTGAATCCTCGGGTGACAACCCACGGAACTCAACCCCGCCCAAGCTACGAAGTCGCTCTAACGGTAAACCAGAACCTGCACCCTGAGGCGGTGCTGCAACCCGAACACCCGCTAAAGCCGTCTATATAGCCCCAACTATAGCCTGAATCAACAGATTCACATCAATAACTGCTTGTCCCTGACCAGCCTAGAGCCCAACACCTTCCGCATTCATTCCACCACCCGGAGGAGTAGGAGGAAGAGAAGGAGGCAAGTTCTCTCCTCGCACATCCTCATCATTCTTAATCCATTCAACCCTCAGATTATCCATTCTCGGCATTCCCCTCGGTCTCACCATGCTAACAGATGCAAAGCTAAAAAACAAACACAACAAGTGAAATGAATTGGGGTCAGCAAGGAACAAGGTCCAAGGTGCTCAAGTCCTTAAACTTAAAATCACTCACAATAATAGTATACTAGAAATGGGTGCCCCTACTACTTATCAACCAACACAAGATAGCCAAAAGCATGCTTACAATCACCGTGTAATCACAATCAACAAGCTTACACCATAAAACTTACCTCACTTACCTATCGGCTTGCGGAAACTCAACGAACCTAGGCGAAACCTAGGCTCTGATACCAACAAATGTAACCCCATCGACCCGACCTAGCCGCCAGACCGCATCGAACGGGTTACATGGGGAAAACCAAAGCGAAACCCGTTAAGGATCCACTCCGTTTAGCAACCCTAGAAAAAATTCTTTTAAAGTTGTCTTGTCTAGATGCTTTAATTATATCCTATGTGAGAGGACACGCAGCGGAAACACACATGGAATACAAAACACACAAGACAGACAATTAACAAACCCTTTTTAACTTTTATAACAGGTCGTATCGGTACGCTAGAGGACCGTATCGATATGCCTGGACTTGGTCAACACCCCAAAGTCAACCTAGGGAGATTGTATCGATACGCTAGAAAACCGTAACGATACACTCTCAACGGTGAACTTTCCCATGGCCAAACTACGAAGTCCGTACCGATACCCTCAGGACCCGTACCGATACGCCAAAATCTCGTCAATTTCTCGTTTTTCCAGAGAGCATTTGGCGTATCAATACACCTCCGCATACCGGTACGCCCTGCTTAAAAAAAAGGTCCAAAGCGTAGGACCGTATCGATACGCCCTGCACTGCAAAACTTGTTTTGGCTGCTAAACACACAAGGACTCGACACTAAAGGCATATAACGACCATTCAAGCAACATACAATCATGCTTATAACATAAGGCATCAATGGATGAACATACGACGCAATTTAAACACTCAACGAAGCAACATCCAACAAGATAAGATTTTAAAGGGATACATACATACATAGCATTCATCAACAAAGCCAAAAGTTAAACGAAAGCATACTTCAACATTGTAAAAGGCATTACAAGCCCAAAGCAACTAAACAAATTTGCCTAAGCAAAAAGGACATGCCAACAACACTTCAAACATAAAGGTCCTATTCCTATTGCTCTATACTAGTTATTGAAGTCTAAACCATACTTGAGCAAACCAAACTCCCTTAGAGTCTCCCTTATTCCCCGAGCTGCTCCGAAGGTCTAAGGGCATGCATTGTTGGAAAATAGAGTGTAAGCATTTAAGCTTAGTGAGTGGTGCTCAAAACGGTAGCTACAACAATGTAGTTTTAAAACACTGTTTGCTTGAAAACCAAAACCATTTCCAAATCATTTCCACATGTTTGAACACACAATGTCATGCATTTACCTTCACGTGCATTTACCGAATGCAAGCACAAGCTATAGGCTTACCACATGCTCATTCTCATAACATAAGCAAAGTAATCAACAATGCATGAGCATAAGCATAATAGAGGGAAATCAACAACATGCTTAACATGAGAATTAAAACATTCATGGGTATATTGACATTCAAATTTTTACTCGAATATGCGGATAGTTTCTCAAACCCACTAGACACTTTCGGTGGAATCTCACATCACCGTACTCACCCATATAGTAAAAACGTGACTTCCGGTGGAATCTCACATCACCGTACTACTTCTTAGTGGAATCTAACATCACTAAGGCCACGCGCGAATTTTACCTCGAGTGCACTCTAATCCTATTGATCGATCAATTATATCCGGTAACAACCCAACACATGTCAATATACTCAATCACAACCACAAGCATTACCGATGCTTGAACCACTTACCAATCCAAACTTCCATGCAAGGCATGTACTCAAAATGTAAGTATAAACACAAGTCCCACATCTCAACATGCATAACAATGCAATTCAAAGCATAACAACATAACATGTTCAAACTTGCATTCGAGAATCGTAAAACACAATTTAATTGCATAAACCTTTAAAACTTACTCTCGAGCTTGGATTGGCCTTTCAAGCTCAATCCAAACTCCCCAAAACACTCCCTTAACCACGTTAAGGCTTTTAAAATCGATCCACTCACAAGCCAACTCACAAACGATGCCCAAGATGTCGAATCAAGCATTCGAACTACCCGAATTTTCGTCCACAAAGCCCGAATCTAATTCCTCTGTTTTGAGCAACCCAAAATCAAACATTAGAATACAAATACACTCGCAAACACAGCAAAGACCTGGAACTCAACAACCTTGCATCTACGTACATCGATTCAAGCCCAAATTTCACCCGAAACATAATCAATTCAAGCCCAAACTACTAGCAGCCATACCACATCCCTAAACATCAATCCAAAGCTACCAAACCTTCAGCTGCCATTTAGACTCAAATCCTATCTGAAAACTCAAGATTTCCAACTCCTAAAATCACCCACAATACCCATTTCTGGTTTCCATTAAAAACCCATCCTTTTTATGTTACTTTAGTGATAAAACAAATTTAAAAACACTCTCAACTCAGCCCTAATCAACCCAAACGAAAATCCAAAGATTTTCCTTTCATTTCAAACCAAACTTTAGAAATCAAAACAAGATAAATCCACAAGTTTTACAAAAATATCAACATAATAGACTTAAGGAAAATGAAACTAAGTTGGGGAACCATTTACCTTGAAGAAATCACTTGGTTTGGAAGCTTGAAATCAATGGAATAGTGAATTGGTTGGGGAAGGGTTTTAGAACGTGGTATTTGAAAAGATGATGGCTTTTGTTAAAAATCCCTTTTTTATTCCTTTTTTATGAAAAATTCCCCTTTTTGCCCTTTAGTCTTTTAAAACCCTTTTTGGTGTATTAAAAATAGTTTTTCTCCAATTTAATTTTAATCCAACTCGGCTGACTAATCTGATATCTCCCGACCCTAAACTCGGGGCATTATAGGTCAATTACCGAAACAAGTTTTATTGTAACTTTATCTATCAAACCACACATGTCTATATAGAACTTCATGAAACAAATGTAATACTTATGTGTTTCTTCGACAAATTATCTGCTTAGATCTTCTTGAAAGAAAATGAAATGAAACTATAACAGAAGAAACTCCTAATATGCTGTGCAAATTGGTAGGAATTTGCCTTTATTTATAGAATAAAGTAAGAGATTAAGGGTCAGTTTGGCAGAGCTTTTGAAAAATTTAAAAGTGTTGTCGGAAAGTGATTTTAAAAAGTTAATTATAAGATTTTAGTGTTTGACATTGATGTTAAAAAATGCGTTTAAAAAGATAAAATGTTTTTAGACATGGTATTGTAAACTAAAAATAAATGATGAATAAATTCGTTATCACAAATTTCATTAATATTGTTATATACAAAAAAAAATTAATTTAAATAATAAAAATATTAAAACCATGACAATTCATTATTATTTTGTTTATATAAAATATTTCTAAATAAATAATATAAAATTTTAAATATTTTTAAACTATACATTTTTTATATTATTGTCATATAACTAAATATTATTTAATATATTGATAATTATTATACGTAATATTATTTTATAATATTAAGATTTTTTATTTTTATTTTTATTTAAAATATTAATTTTTTAATAATTATTATATTTAATATATTTAATAATTATACACTGATCAACAAAATATATTTAGTAATTATTGTATTTAATATTAAAATATTAGTTTAATATAATAATTATAATTATATTTAATATTATTTTAATATATTAATATTAATATTAGTGTTAATAATTAAGGGCAAACAAGTAACTTTACACCTAAAAGTAATTTTTCAGCCCAAAGCTAGAAATTTTAGCTTTTGAGGTTGGGTGAAAAATCACTTTTTAAGTGATTTTTCACTCCAAATTAGAAGTGTTTGGCATTGCTTATGGGTGAAAAGTCACTTTTTTAAGCAAAAGTTCTTTTTTAAGCCATGCCAAAAGGGGCCTTAAAAGTATTTAATATATGGATTATTATTCTATACAGTGGTGATGGAAACTAAAAGTTTCTACAAGCGCCTTAATTTTAGTGTTTAGGATTATATTTTAGGGTGTAGGGTTTAGGGGTTTAGGTGTAAGTGTTTAGAATTTAGGGGTAGTGGTTAGAATTTAAATTTTAGGGTTATAACTCAGGGTTTACAAGTTAAAACCTAAATCCTAACCATATTGCCCTAAAAACAAAACACCAACCTCTAAACCCTAATTCTAAACCTAAACCTTAAATTTTAACCATTATCCCTAAATTCTAAACCCCGACACCTAAACTCCTAAACCCTACACTATAAACTAAGACCATAAACCCTTAAACTAAGGCGCTTGTGGAAACTTTCAGTTTTCACCGCCAATGTATAGGATATAAATCCTTAAAATATTATGCGACATTTTTTAAAGGATAATTATTTGATACACTAGCGGTGAAAACTAAAAGTTTTCACAAGTGCCTTAATTTTAGGGTTTAGAGACTCAATTTAGGGTGTAGGGTTTATGGGTTTAGTTTTAGTAGTTTAGAATTTAGGGATTATAAATATAATTTATGGTTTATATGTTAAAACCTAAATCTTCAACATGTTACACTAAAACCTAAACCCTAACCTCTAAATCCAAAACCACAACCCTAACCCCTAAATTCTAACCATTATGCCTAAATTCTAAACCCCTAAATCCTACACTCTAAACTAAGTTCATAAACCTTAAAACTAAAGCACTCGTGAAAATTAAAAGTTTTCACTGCAATGTATTAGATATAAATCCTTTTTTAAAATCTTCTAATTCCATCAGTTTAAAATTTTAGAGGGAATATCTAATTTTAGTTTTCTTCAATGCAAATTTTTCATTTTATTTTTATTTGAAAAGACTATAAAAATAGGGAGAAAAGAGCCCCGAGTTTGAGAAATAAGATTAAAAAATAATATTAAAATAAAACCAATAAAATGATTAAGTTTGTGTGTATATATATTAATTATATCTTATCAATGTTTCATTAATTTGGAAGGTTTTGCTCATAGAAAAAATTAGCATTTAAAAAAAAATTCAAATATTTATGATTTTTGTTTAAGGAAATTTAAGTTATATATATATATATATATAATTCCATAGGAACAAATAATTATTTTTCCAAGTTTTGATATAGGTAGTTCTACCCTAGAGAGACCGCGTGTGCTGAAGTAAAATTACCGGGCGGAGAGACTGTGTGCTTCAGCACAATTACCTTTGATTTAAAGATTAAAGGGGCGATGAGTAGTTTAATATTTATAATTTGCGGTTTTGAATATATATATAATTGTTGTGAATAAAATAACGAAAAATAACGAATAAAAATAAAATAATAAAGAGATGAGAGAAAAAGGGAAATTCGTATTATTATCCAAACTAACTTGTGTACAATGAATTCATCTATTTATAGGCATAAGAAGTACATAATACATTAAACTCTAATTAATGTAGATAATATTACTAATGATAAAGTAAATCAAATCTCCTAGATAAAGTTCTTATCATTATAGACATCCACATAGATAAATATTGGGTAAACTACAACGGAGGTCACTCAATTATGAATAAAGTTACATTTGGGTCACTCAATTATTAAAAGTTACATTTGGGTTACTCAATTATGGGCAATGTAACATTTGGGTCACCCAATTATTAAAGGTTACATTTAGATCACTCAATTATGGGTAAAGTTACATTTGGGTCACCCTTCATATTTAAAAAAGTGCATCAATTTATGTATTAGATTAATTAATGATTTCAAATGAAGTACTCTAATGTTAACGAGGATATACACGTGATTTCGAAGAAAAAATGACTAAATTGATGTACTTTTTTTAAATATGAAGAGTGACTCAAACGTAACTTTACCCATAATTGAGTGATCTAAATGTAACTTTTAATAATTGGATGACTCAAATGTAACCTTACCCATAATTGAGTGACCCAAATGTAACTTTTAATAATTGAGTTACTCAAATGTAACCTTACTCATAATTGAGTGAGCTTCGTTGCAGTTTACCCATAAATATTCATAACACCCCCTTGGATATCTATGAAGATAATGTGCCTCGTTAAAACCTTACTAAGATAAAAACTCAGTGGGAAAAAATTCTTTAGTGAAGGAAAAATAGTACACACGTCTTTGATACGCATAACATGTTGCCTTATTAAAAACCTTACTAGGAAAACCCATTGGGACAAAACCTCGGTTAAGGGGAAAAGAGTGCAACGGGTATTTACTCTCCCTCATAAAAACATCACATAAGATCTTTGAATCTTCATAATTCAATCTTAAATACTATTTTTATAAAGATCGTGAGGGATGAAACTTTGGAGTAATATGTTCTATGATGTATCCACTTTTCATTATCTCTACACAAGATAACATTTGTATCATATCTTGTGAAAGTAAATCACATATCTTCTGAATATGTTGGGTCAATATTTTTAGCCAAACACATTTTTGGCTTGCCTCGTGTATAACAATTATTTCAACAAGATTTGAGGAGGCATCGACGAATGTTTGAAGATCTAAAGGTAATGATCTTTGTATATCCATGGATATTTCTTGACCAACTAATATACGATGCCTCAAGACCAAGAAAAGATATAATTATCTTTATTCACATCCAACAATCTTACAATATATATGATTTATCCATATTGAATCTTCTTTAAGATTCTTTCAACTTATGTCCATTCATAGACAAAAACACATATTTAAGTGTTCGATCTTTAGGTCGAGACAAAACCACATCTCAAGATTCTTTTTCCCAAATATTTTCATTAAATACTTTGAAAGCTCTTCATGAGTTTCCAATTTGAAGCTCTTCATGAGTGCTAATGATATAATGAATCTTGATCCAAACTCTTTTATAAAATACATATGGAAATATGATCATTCTTATAATATTTCCTCAATTAGTACCCACTAAGGTGATTATACCAAATGCGCCAAAATATGAATATTTAAGAGGATATATCTAAATAAATTTCCTCGAAAATTTCCAGATCCGTCACGGATAGCTTTCCTTTTATATGGATCACAAAATGATTAGACACATATATAATATTTCATAACGGCCAATGTAACTGCATCCACCATAAAGTAATTAGATTCTTCATAAATCATAGTTTAGTCGTATTTGCAACTACTTTTTTGTGCCCCACTTGTATTACACCTTTAGATGTTTGGACTGTTGGTCCAAATACTTCTCTTTTGGAAGTTCAAAGAGTCTTTCTATAATGGTCAATCATTTCAACATTTGTAGATTTTTATACAAGATCCTCATTTTCTTTCCTTACTTCTACAGAAGTATTTTATGTAAAATCGTTTGTAAAACTGTTGTCGACAACTTTTCAATTTTCTGTTTCCATTCTCCTAGTGACATAATTCATCGAGATCTCTTCAAGATCTCAATGTTTATTTCAAGTACCTGGAACTCTTCAAGAGTTTTATAATTAGTTATGTCTTGGGTCTCTTCATGAGCACCCGCCTCCAATATATGACCATCTCATACTACTTTCTATTTACTAGAATTTTGATTATTAGAACCAATTTCAACTATCGTGCTTCGGGCATGATTTACATCCATTCGCTCTAACATGTAATTTAAACTTAGAGCATTTTTAGCTGGTATATAAGACTTGATTACTCTCATTAGGTTAGTAAATATGTCTGACAATTGAGATACAATAACTTGAATTATCTTATGAACTTTTAGTTCATATTCGAGGATTTAGATAATGATAATTCATTTTCCTTCTTTATCCAGCTGATTATTATCTCCCCCCGATGTTGAGAAAAATCATCTCATAAATGATTCTCGAATTAATGTTTAAGAGTTTAAACATAAAAGGAGACTCGTACTCAATATATATTCTCAACCTTTTTATTTACCCATTTTGCGCGTTGTGGTGGAGCAATTCATATCGCACATTCAAAAATTATAAAATGGGAAATGTATGACTTCTGACCAAAATCTAATCATAACGAGGAGTTTATTATAACTCATTGGCTTGATGCGTATAAGTGTTGATATATGGAAACACCATATAAATAATAATTCTTTTGTTCTCATAGTTTAGCTATTAAAGAGGAGGCATCCAATTGAAATTTTGCTAAACTTTATTTTTCATAATCAATAGACTTTGTAACAACTGATATAGCCTAAAATATAAACTCACTAGCTTTTGCAAGACGAATAGTCTAATTGCATAATCTGAATCCTTTTAGAATCAATCTCACAAACTTCTGGTTGTAAGTTGATAAAATAATGTAGATGCATCTACTAAAATCATATAAAACTTTCCACATTTGTGGATATATGGGTCCATATTTCATTCAGATATGCAAAACATGCAGTCTCAACTTCAGTACAAGAACTTAAAGTTCTAGTTCTTTTGGTAAGTGGGATCAACTAAATCTTTTGAGAACAAACAACACAATAACTTCAAGTTCTTTTAGTAAGTGGAATTTAATCAATTCCTTTAAGAAACACAAGAACTTCATGTTCTTTAATAAGCAAAATTTAATAATTCCTTTGAGAATAAGCACCACGAGAACTCCAGGTCCTTTTAATACATGTGCATGTAAATCTCAATAATTTTTGCATCATTATTGATCAGGATGGTTTAATCGATCATGCCAATTATATACATGTGTGTATATATATTTCTGAATTTGGTAAACTTATGGTTTACCATAATATGTGATTCAATTTCACACGTACATATTTAGTACAACCATCAAAATTGTTCCTTTGAATATGAATATATTTATTTCTTTCGGAGCTTTCAATGGAAATTATCTTTTGGTAGCAATATATAGCTCTTCTAGAGCTTTCCACTGACTTTTGGTTACTATAACTTATATCCACATTGGCTTATTTCAAATGCCAATTGATAACACATGTTATTTATAATTTCTGAAGGATTATTTTGCGAAATCATATTTCTTTCTTAAAATTTCCACTTCTAGTGGTGACGATATTATTATCATCAACGGTAACTTTTACAATAATCGCAATTCTGCACTTCTCATAATGTGTTTTCTCTCAAGAACTTATTGCTCTTCTGAAGTATCAATATTTTCAGTACTTTGAGATATAGTACTCACATTTTCCCATGCATTAAATGGGAAAATATATCTTATGCTTCTGTTAAGCATAAATCGTCACCATAAATTGTATTTGATAAGTAATTATATTAAACAAAATAAATATCATAATATATAAATATAAAACGTAAATAATTAATATGTAAAGTAAATAAACAACAAAATAAATAAAAAGATAAATAATTATCTTCATAGTTATGATAGTTATGAGAATAATTATAAAATGATTTATTCCCTTCGTGGGTTATAAGGAAATTAACAACGTTCAAATGAGTTGGACTAGCAATGTCCAAATAAGTTGGACCAATATCATCTTCATCATTTTTCGCAAACAAAATGTGTTTCTTTTTTGTTTCCTTTATCATTCAATGATTGTTGATTTTTCAATGTACGACAAGTACGAGACCAATGATTTATTACATCGCATTAGTAATAAAAAGGATTTTACTTCCTTAGAATGATATTTTATCACTCTTGCCATCCTTATAATCTCACTACCGGTGGGTAGAAGTATTCTTAAAATGACCAAAATGTCTATGTCCATGGCCTCGACCATGACCACAACTACTAATGTGGCATTTATTCTTTCTATTATAAAATATCACATTCACTTCAGGGAATAGAGTAGAGTCAGTGGGCCTTTAAAATCTTTTTCGCGATATTGTGTATAAGAACAACATTATTTGTCGTGAAAAGTGGATCCTCATCACAGAGAACAAAGATTTGATCCTCGTACGCGATATTGTTAAACTAGTTCATAAGGTCCTTTAAAAACTTTCTTTCAGACTAGTAGCCTCGTAGAACGGGATGTCCAGCCAATATACTTGGATTATATCGAAGTTATGTCTCGAATTGAATAATAATTTACTATGTTTGCATTCACTTCAGGGAATGAAACAGATCCAATAATCGCATGGAATAAACATCATGCTTGCATTCACTTCAGGGAATGCCTCATCATTGATAATCGCATGGAATAAACACCATGCTTTGCATTCACTTCAGGGAATGCCTCGCACATAAATTCTTGTCAAGATGTATTTTTGTAACATGAACTTGGGAGAAGTCTATAGTCGATTTTTTCCGACGTAGAATAAATGTTGTTTTCGAGCAAAATCACCATGATTTATCAGACTTTAAACTAATAATTTAAAGAATAAAAATAAAATTAGAATTTACCTATGTTGATTTTCCTCTTAAGGACAATGGAGACATAACAAACAACCAAAACGGCTTCTCATAATCTCTTTTTTGTCATGTCTCTTACCACGTCATTCAAACATATCATGTAAAACTCAAAACAAGGTTGGAAATATCAAATATCATCAATAGGATAAAATAAACTAAATATTGATAAATAAATCACAACAAGTATGTAGGGACTAGAGGTGGAAAATAGGTCAATCGGTTCGGGTTCGGTTCGGGTCATTTCGGTTTTAGTTATTTCGGGTCTGATGTCATTCGGTTCAGATTCAGTTCGGTTTAGTTCGGTTTGGGTTCAGTTCGATTCTATTGTGCTTCGAGTCATTTCGGGTCGGTTGATTTTCGGTTAGGTTCGATTCGGGTCAACGTGAGATCGGCCGGTTTTAATCAAGTTTTTAGTTTGATCAGTATTTTACACCCTTTATATGGCTTTATAAAGTCAATATATTTGACTTTTAGTTGAGTTGTACGATTGTTCATATCTAATCTTTCTTTATTTCTATTAATATCTTTTATTTATTTCGAGTTGTCTTCGGTTCGGGTCCATTCAGTTCAACTAAAAATTGGTTCATTTTTGGTTCAGTTTCGAGTTTCGGGTCAAATATTGGGTCATCATGTTCGGTTCGAGTCTCAGGTCAAGTTTGCCAGGTCTAGTAAGGACTAAAGTAAATAAACCAGAAAAATATGAAGAACTTGACAGAAACTTACCATTTTCTCTTAAAGTTTATGCATATGAAAAACACAACATAGAAAACTATTTTTTTATCAAAACAATGAAAAGCACTAACAAAATAAAAAAAATAATCGATTGATACTGAAATTAAAATACAACCAATCATGGTATACCCATCTTTGTTAATTCGTCCTTTGATTTGTGAGAAACCACAAATTCATCTTTACACAATGCTTAAATACAATCGAACACGCCCTTCTTTGGTTTTTCAAAAAAACAATTAAAAACCAAGTTAAAATATAAAGAGAAAGGTAACCAGTAACAAAAGGAAAATTGAGGAAGAAAAAAAAACTTATCTTTAGTTCACCCTGTAATCGAATTCTTTCCAATAATATTTTTTAGATTCGAACGACGAAGATCTCAGTTGATTAGAAGCTCGTGCTAATAACGTGTTGTGAATAAAATAACGAAGAACAACGAATAAGAATAAAATAACAAATAGATGAGAAAGAGGGAGATTCATATTATTATCCAAACTAGACTTGTGTACAATGCCTTCATCTATTTATAGGCATAAGAAGTACATAATACATTAAACTCTAATTAATGGAGATAATATTCCTAGTGATAAAGTCAATCAAATCTGCTAAATAAAGTTCTTATTATTATAAACATTCACATAAATAAATATTCATAACAATACTCGTATAATTAAATTATTATTTTTTCTTTGCTAAATTATGTAAAAGTAAAATCGTTGCAAAAAAAAACACACCAATAAAGTAGATAGTATTTATTTTTTGCTATTTAATTATTTGGCGTAGCAGCTCTATATAGCATAGGGTTCCATTTCAATATTTCCATATATACCCTAAGAATAAAAATCCTAAATATAGATTATAGATTGGACATCCATGGAATGAAAGCTAGCCCCCGGGCTTCTCCTCATCATCTTCTCTATTCCAATCTCATGCAGATATTTCCAACATTAATACCACAAGCCCTCCCCCTCCCCCTCCCCCTCCCCCTCCTAGATAGGATTAAGATTAAATTTAAAATTTTATCAAAAAAAAAATTCTTCCCTTTTTTTTTTGAGCACAAAGGAGCTTATATTTTAAAATGTAACCGATATTCGAATCTCAAATGTTTTGAATATAATTTCTTAAAGGTGATTGTATAAACTAACATAATCAATACTCAGATTCAATTTTAATTTTTTTTTTTATGAGTAAAAGACGAGAATCAAGTACTTGTTAAATGAAGAAATGGAAAATAAGCTCCAAATTCAAATTTTGTTGATTCTTAGATTAGGGTTATTGTTATAGCATTAAATCCATGTATGAAATGGTCATGGTATCTTTTGTACGACTTGATTGGAAAGAAAGAAAGAAAGAAAGGCAGCATGAACAAAAAAGAAAAGGAAGATGGGGATCCACTTTGCACATATGCCTTCACTTTGCTCTCTCTTCCTTTTCGCTGCTTTCTTCCAGTTACGGAGATTCTCCCCACCTATCCTATGCCTCCACTGCTACTCACTGTCCACTACAACTACGGGTGAGCGTTCGATCGAGTCTAGTCTAATCAAATTTTATTCACCCCTAATTACAACGGGTAAAATGATTGGTCACATAACTATGGATCTTACCTGTTCCACAGCGGAGAAATAGACTGTTACCGGGTTGTAACCAAGACATTACATTAACTAATTAATTAAACCCTTTGAGCATAAGTGTGACAAATGGCCGACCCTAATCTCTTCAAACCAGCTATACCTGTTCAACCCATTGCTAATGCTTGGCTTTAAAATATAATTAAAGGGGGAGTGTCTGTCCACAAGTCTGCTGTCTCCTCAATAAATTGGATTGCTAAACTCCCAACTTTATTGTCAATTAAATGTTTGGTTTCATTTTTGTATTGAGATTCAAAATGCGACTGAGTTTTGGGTCTGGCATGCAACACAGGTCAAACATTAAAGTTTGGACACATTGTATTAATTAATTACTTGTACAAATCTTTGCTTTAGAGAGTGGATATAAAATTATGTAATTAATTAATATGTTGTTTGGGAACAAAGTAAACCATCCAACCACAAGGATTTCCTTCACATAAAAACAAGCTTTAGCTTCTTAACAAAAAACATAAAGCCACTCATTAAGCTCACACTCTAATGGGGACAAAATTTAGTCTAATATATATTGAATAATCATTAGAACTTGGCCTCTGTACGTCATGTTTTTTTAATAATTCTTAGGAAGGGTTTGTATGAGGAATTTTTTTAAATTTTGAAGATTTCTAAAATATTAGTACTTTAAGATGTGCTATTTTAAAATCTTAATATTTATAATTATTTTTTTCTGATAATACCTAAATAAAAGGCATTGCCTAACTGAACATATGATCTTCACTAGCTACCAAATAAGCTAAATTAGGAGGCGGATCCATAAGAACAACCTCCCTAACCGGAAATGCTCGTGCCAAAACAGTCGATCTATCCGCAACAAGCCAACAACATTCATTTCCTCATAGTATATGATAAACCTTCCTTTTCCAGTCACGTGAGAACAATCCATGAATCGAGTCCACAAGGACACAACAGTATTAAATTACAGCCGCAATGCAGTGTAATAGTTGCATTGCAACGATTTTAGAGGTTCTCGCGACACTGCAAACCGCAATTAGAATCATAGTTATATTTTAAAGAAAAATCAGACCGCAATATCCGTATCCGCAACCGCAACCGTTGTTTAATACTACCGGCTAGTCCCTAGAAGCTCTATTAAGAATTTTAAAGTCTCAACTTTAAGGCGACGATATCTCAATCTCCAAACATGGCGTAGAATATCATTAAAAATTAGGCTTAATAGTTAAAAAGGTTCAATCTATACTTTTTTTTTTCCAGTTTGATGACTAACTTTTTTTTGGGTCACTTTGGGGACTAACGTTTCATTCCGTAACTTAATTTGGGTTTTTCCGTCAATGGTCTTTAAAAAAATTTCATTATCCAATAAAAACATGTCACGTGCCCTATTTTATCTATTTATTTATTTTCTGAATTAATTTTTTTAAAAATATAAACTTCTTAAAAACCCTAAAGTTTTAATTTCTTTCAATCAAACCCTCAAATCACATCTCCTTCGCTGTCCGGCATCCCAAACACGCCGACGGTTCACCGTGCACCCCTCAAACGTCTGGTACCTCACCGTTCAACATCCCCAACCCTCTAGCCATCGATTAGAAGCCCAATCGATCTCTTTTTCTTCATTTTTGGATGTTCGTCGACGAAGCGATCGCCAATTCTTTCGCATGTTTTCGACAACAGGATGATCGGGGTTTCGGTAGTAGGGGGCGACAAAGGCAAGGGTGTCCGGTGGTGGTTGAATCGGTGGTGCAAGGGGGAATTTAGGGATCTAGGGTTTGGATTTGGGGTTTTTTTAAGAAATTGAATATTTTGGGGTTTTTTTATAAAATTAAAGATTTTTTGATTTTTAGAAAAATAAAAAAAATTAAAGAAATTACCGGAATATGCCATGTGTTGCGTTTTTAATGGATAACAGAAAATTTTAACGGTCATTGACGGAAAAACTCAAACTGAGTTACGGAATGAAACGTTAGACCTAAAAATTGCCCAAAAAAAGTTAGGCACCAAACTAAAAAACGGGTATAGGTTGGACCCCCTTTTGACTATTAAGCCATAAAATTAAGGTATTATAATTTTATGAGTTTAAAAAATAATTATGCAAAAATGAATAATTTTAAAAATAAATAATACAATGCATGTAATTATGGATATCATTAAATTAATAAAAATATATAAATAATTCTAATAATGTAAAGCAATAGACATTAAAATGACATTTTAAAGTTTATGTTTTTTTAATCCACTAACTAACTGGCCTAGTGGTTAACGGTGTTCATCTTGCCCCATTTTGTATGGGTTTGAACCTCAAGTGTAACACGTTGTGTCACAATTTTGTCACCCGAGTTTTTTTTGGATTTTTTATTTCATTTAAAAAATTCTTTAAAAATCTTAAAAATTTTGAAAAAAATTATAATTTTTAAAAAAAAACTTATAAAAAGATTTGTAAATGCAACGTAATTGAACTATAGTGAATATGTGACAGTATTATTTAAAGAAAAAAATTTAAAATTTAATGGTCAGAATTAGTCAAAAGACTTAATTGATTCAATTATTAGTTTAAGAGATTAATTAAGTGAAAAAAAATTTCTTTCAAAAGTTCAATGAGTTTTTACACCCTTAAACTAAGGTTTTGAGAAATTTTAAAAATAACCTATTTAGGTGGGATTTGAATAAGGGATTTAAAATATTAAATTCCTCTGTCAAAATTTATAAATTTAAAATTTCCTATCCAAAAGAAAAGTTTATTTTTAACCTTAAAAAAAGTAAAAATGAATTTCATCCTTCAAAATCTTTGGAGAGTTTGTATTCCAATTTTAGTTACCTCAAACACGGACAAAGTAATATGTCCTACTAGCTTAGCACATATATTTTTTATTAAAAAAATATATTTCCGTTTACCATATAAATATCGAGATTAGAATATTATAATGAGATAAAACAAATACTTTGACCACTTAATTAATTGAAAAATCTAAACTTAACGCATATATTAAAGAAACATTGCTAAATTTATATTGATTGTTTTTTTATTACTGTTTTAATGTCTATTTTAAAGTATGTGACTGTTTTACTAATCATAGCGTCTCAATATTTAAATTTATATTTGGTAGTGCAGTGTATTACTAATAGTAAAGCAGATGGAATCAACGGCTCAACGGACATTTGGTTTAATAAATAAGGTGTTAGAACTCTTAAATAAAAGTTAGAGATTTAAATTTTGAAGTTGTGAATAGAAAAAATTGATTGAGAGTCGCCTTAATATTGGACTTTTAAAAAATTCAATCTATATTAGTCGGTCAATGAGTGAGATGCCGATAATTAAACTAAAAGATATAATATCAAGAAATGCCTCTAACAATTGACTGGATAGTCACTTTGCCTATATTCTTTTTTGAAACACTTTAGCCCTCAATGTTTCATTTTGGGTCAAAATAATATTTTTGTGGATGAAAACTAATAGTTAACTAACGATAAACAACTTGAAATAATTTGACAAAATGACACATCAACAGAGCTTTTTATTTTATATAATTTTATAAAATTATTTTTTGATTGGTGTGTCATTCTGTAAAGTCAATACATTTGTTTATATGACATTGTTGTGTCAATTATATATCAGTGTGCACTGTCATATAGTTTTGTCACATCATTTCAAGCCATTTATCGTTAGTTAACTAATAGTTTATCACCAGAATAGTCATTTTAACATAAAATAAAATGTTGGGGTCAAAATGCTTAACTAAAAAGAGTCAAAATAATTAACCAATCAAATATTAAATATATATTTTTATGGCATTATGTCAAACTAAAAAATAATAAAGCAAATGGAATTAAAAAGGTAAAAAAAGGGGGGGTGAACCTCTTGTAGAATTGGAGGTCCTATACACAGCTGTTACAAACTTTTCTTAAAATAAAATTCTCAACGCACTATTTTTGGATGTGAATAATGGAGTAAATTACTATGCACAAATGGATATTTGATACTGTCCCTTTCCCTTTTTGCTTCACTGTGTCAGTGAGTTAAAAGAATATAAAATTTTAGATAGGTTAAATTTAAAAAAAAATGTGTTGGAAAATTAAGTTGAATTATTAACATTTGAAAGGGTTGTAAAATATAAATTTCGAATTAACAAAAACCTAAAAAATCTTAAATTCAAAGGACTAAACATGTAATTCTCCCGCTCGGCCACTTAATATCAGTACTGTCGATTACTGTCATGTTACGTTTTTGCTTCGCCACTGCACATCAGTACTGCCGTTGATGCCTTTTTGCTTGGGCATATCGTTAGCGTCGTTGGAAAAGACATTAAATAGTAAAAAGATTGGATTGAAAAAATTGTGTTCCAAAAAATAAAAGTTATGATTTAAAAGCTTTTAAACGTTTGACATTATTGTAAACAAAATAAAATGTGAAAAGGTATATATTTAAACTAATAAAAGAATTTTTTTCTGAATATTAATGAATGAGGCCTAATTAGAGTTCAACCTAGAATATGAGACAAATTAAGGGAATATTGCCCTTTGAAATTAAATTTAAAGAAATTAGGATTTTTAAGTTTTATTTTAGAAATTACGGCAAAATGAACGGTGGAGGTGAAAGACGCCACTTGCAGGTGACGTCTTGAGTTTGTTTAATATTTTTATAACGTAAAGTGATCAATATATGATAGTTTTGAGAAAAAATTTAATTAAAAATATTAGGTCGCCGTCTGCAAGTGGCGTCTTGTACCTGCACTGTAAATTTTGCCATAAATTTTAAAATATATTTTAATATCACATATTTTCTTAAATTTAATCCCTAAACACCCAACAAAGAGATTTGTTATATTTTTAATCCCTAACTTAATTACCAATTACACAAAATATAACAATGAAACCTAACTTAATTACCAATTACCAACGTAAAAAATTGAAGTTGTTGAAGACTTTGAGATCAATGCTCGAATGGAATTTGGGTCAAGGGGAGATTTGTCATATTTGACTCAAATTCTAATTGGTAATTAAGTTGGATTTTGTTGTAATTATAGTGGTTGGAGATTACTTGGTAATTAGGGTTTACTTTAAGGAGTAAATATTTATATTAGGTAAAAGATTTTATTGAATAAGATTTCTTGGTGACCAAGTATTTGGAATTATAAATATAGACTAGGTTTAACCTTTTGAATTATGAGAGAAAAAGAGAGAATTACTCTAGAGAGATGTAATCACTTTTAGGATTTACAACTATTGTGCCTACATTGTAGAGATGGGTATTGTAGGGATATTGGGAAGAGTGTTTTGGTTCCACCATGTTTTGGGATACGTGAGATATCATGTATTTGTACTCTTTGTGTTCTCTACGTTGATAGTGGATTGTTCGTTTCTCTCGTATGTAGAGGTAGGCTATGTTGAACCATGTTAAATCTTGTCTCTTGTGCATGTCTTGGTCTATGTTGTTATCCCTTTTGATTATTTTGCCGCATACCAAATTTCGAACATCATCCAACCTCGATTGCTCTAGTTGTCAATAGCTCGTACTAAGGATAATATACTTGTGCAAGCATATGGATGTTGAATAAGTAGAATATCCATTAGACCATACTACTTGCATACCAAGAAAAATCGCCCATAGTTCTGTCCGTAAAGGATCAACAACTCATATATATTTATTAAATCCAGGAAGCCATGAACCCTCATTATCTCGAACAAGATCACCATTGGAACCATAACCAGAAACAAATGAAATCGCTCCATCTACATTCAAACATAGCCAACCAGATTCATGAGCTTTTCCGTTGTACCTAACTGTCTTACGAGCTGGACCGATGTACAATATGACAGCATTTTTAGTATAGTACTTAGCCCATGCAACCCCACGACGTATAACCACCTCATCATGGTCAGAAAGATTATTGAACACAAAATCATTTTCCTATTTTCATATTTGCCACATAAAGGATGCAAATATCAATTTTCATGGGACGTCTTCATCATTAGTAACAAAAATTGATCAAAAATTCTCACCCAACCAATCATGCAGAGCCAGATTGAAAGACGCGAGACTTGCAAAAGGGGTGAATTCTCATGCATACTTTATTTTTCGCTCTCTGATGATAGGATAATAGGGAAAGAATAATTACATGTATTTGGTGCTGAAGGAACGCGAGAGTCCCCAACTGCATCCTCTAGTACCACTTTGTTAATATTCCTTTGATATGTATCATTGGAAACTTCGGCACCACGCGCACCAACATCATTTACTTCCTCGCTAGACGAGCACTTTGATGCAACCACATCATCCTTCGTGCTATATTTTCCACATAATTCCTTCACCACATATTCACTTTCGGAGAGGTCAGAAACTGCTTTGTAACCCCCTCGAAGATCTGTTAGCAATTTTTGTTGACAACCAGGGCCTTTGAAGACAGCCACAAAGATTTACTAGTACATTTTTTCTCGTAGGCTTCACCCAACATTATTTTGGCCAAATCATCTCCAGCATTATAAGGCTAGGTTAGCCGAAAACCTACCACACCTGAAGGAGAAACTTACACGAGGGTTAAATCTTTCTGCGTCCACCCATTGCGGTTATTCCCCCTAAGATAGTATTTGAAAACATTCTGAAGCGTGATTACTTATGGAATATCCAGCCAATCACCGTGCGACAGTTTCTCAACTTAAGAAATCTTTGATTTTGACAAGTCACTAATGGAAATTCTTTTGGTCTTGCTGGGGATCATCCACCATAAAGGAAAGTTGTAGACTTGGAAGCTTCATCGTAGTCTTGACATACTTGGTGCGATCAAGAATTAGCTTCATTCTACTAGTCCACCCTTCGATAAACTCTCTAATACCAACACCATTGTTTTGCCTTCGAGAAAAAAATAAACAAGCTTGGAGTATTCTCCTACTTGGCTCCGGTCAAAACAAAAAGATTATTTAGAACGACAACATATGACTTCTATTTTTTTCCTTGTACAACAAAAGTAAGTGACATGATCCACCATGATACTTGTAGGAATATACGTGTTAGGAAATAGTTTAAATTAGGAATGCTTTTAATAGGATTCTGTGAATATTTCTTGTAGTTACAATCCCTAGAATTAGTTTCTTTCCTAACTTAAAGTTTCCTAAAATAGAGATATGACTTGTATATAAATATGTAACAAATCTTACTGATTATGATATGAAATAACAAAGAATTACTTTGATTTCTTACATGGTATCAGATTAGGTTTTAACCATTCTAAATCTTAATCGATGGCAAATACTTCTCTTCCTCCTCTTCTATTGAGATTATCTCTTCGCCAGAATTTGTTTCTGGTTCTGATGACCTTCATAAATCTTCCAATCTGGTCATTACCCGCCATCGATTGAATGGTAATAATTATCTCGAATGGTCTCAATCCGTGAAAATCTTCCTTGCGGGACGAGAAAGATTGGGATATGTCATTGGGGACATCGTAAAACCTACTGTTGGAGCCTCTGGTTATGCCAAATGGATACGGGAGAATAGTTAGGTAATGATGTGGCTTATTAATTTTATGTTTCCTAGTGTGGGCCGCAACTTTCTTCCTTATCAAACCGCGGATTCTATTTGGCGTGCTGCTCAAGAAACTTATTCTAGCATAGACAACATCTTCGAATTATATGGAATTGAAAACTGGGCAGCATCTCTCAAACAAGAAGGGATGATTGTCACTTTATACAATAACACCCTCAATTCCCTATGGCAGCAGCTTGATCTTTATGATAAAAACGAATGGTAGAATCCAACTCTGTTGAAGAATTTGCCCTTGTTACCCAAGCATCCTCCAGCTCACATAAGAAGGGAAAGCCTTGGCGTGATCACTGCAAGAAACTAGACAACTCCAAAGAAAAATGTTGGAAGCTTCAAGGTGAACTAGTTGACTGGAAATCTAGGTCCTCTACAGCAACTCAGTCTACCTCAGCTTCTGCCATTATTGTTTCTAATTTCACTAAGGAACAAATTGTAGATCTTTAGATGATGTTTAGTCAATTAGCTGGGCCTCGAGTGCGTAATCTAGTCATGGCTAAACCAGAAGGTAAAACCTTTCCTACAGCCCTTCTTTCTCAACAATTAACCCTCCACTTGGGTCCTTGACTCCGGGGCTTCAGATCACATGACTGGCAACATGATATTGTTTGAAACTATTTCAGTTACATTTGGTAGGGCTATTAAAACTACATATGGTTCCCTTTCCCAGATTCATGGACATGGTTCTATCTCTCTCAATAAGAATATGCTTCTTGATAATGTCCTTTTTGTACCAAATCTTGCTTACAACCTTATATCTGTTAGTAAACTTTTGAAGGATTTAAATTGTGCTATCAATTTTAATGTATCTGGTTGTACTTTGCAGACACTGGATATGAAGAAGATGATTGGCAATGCTAGCTTGCACAATGGCCTCTATATCCTAAATGGCCTTCCATCAGCTTTCGAACAACCACCTCCCACTTCTTTCACGGCCTTAGAAAAAATTGACATTGTTATGTTATGACATTTTAGGTTAGGCCATCCTAGTTTTCAATATCTTGCAAAGTTATATCCTTCTCTTTTTATTAGTAAAAAGCCACATTTGTTTAAATGTCATATTTGTTCTCTTGCCAAACATACCAAATCATCCTATTCACCATCTAAATATAAGCCTTCACACCCTTTTGCTTTGATCCATATTGACATTTGGGGCCCTTCTAGAGTAAATAATGCTAATGGTTGTAAGCGGTTCATTACATTTATCGATGATCATAATATGCTAACTTGGACTTATTTGATGCGAGACAAATCTGAAACCATGGTTGACACGCAATTTCATTCCAAAATTCAACTTTTTCATTCTAATAATGGCAGTGAATTCTTTGCTACATCGTTGGGTGATTTTTTCAAAACCCAAGGAATAGTTCACATCAGTTCTTGTGTTGACACTTCACAGCAAAATGGCACTGTCGAGAGGAAAATAGACACCTTCTTGATGTTATCGGTTCCCTTCTCTTCACCAACAACGTTCCAACTTACTTGTGGGGAGATGCCTTGTTAACTGCCACATATTTGATAAACCGTATGCCTGGTAAGGTCTTGAATTTCCATACTCCTCAATCTATTTTCTTGGAGAGTTACCCCAACTTCCAGCCTATTTCTTATATTTTACCTCTTAAAGTCTTTGGTTGCACTGTTTTTATCCATAATTCTGCTCCTAATAGGTCCAAGTTCGATCCTATATCCCTAAAATACGTTCTGGTAGGGTATTATTTCCTAAAGAAGGGTTATAAATGCTATCATCTACCTTCTAAATGATTTTATGTCACTATGGATCTCACATTTTTTTAGCAGGACCCCTATTTTACTAAAGCTGAAATTCAGGGGGAGATATGGACTGATTTTCAGCCTTATCATCAACATCAAATAACCTCTCCTAATTTTCCAATACCTTCAGATTTGTCACCTTCAAATCCACCTTTGTTATCTACACCTACTACATTTCCTTCCATACCTTCAGATTCTTCTACACCCACTCCTAATAATCTTCCTAATACTTCTAAAACTACACCTCCTAAATAGCTTGTGGTTTACACAAGGAAAAAGAAAAGTATACCTGAGGCTATTTTGCAATCTGGTACTTGCCGAGAGTTGGATTTAGGTCCAACTGCCAATGTGGAAGAAGAAGGAAATGAGTACAGTAAGTCCACTTCTCCTAATCTTGATGTTTTTCCTATTTCCATTGGAAAGGGAGTAAGACAATGCATGAAACACCTTGTTCAGAGATTTGCTGGTTACAGCTCTTTATTGCCTTCTTTCTAAGCCTTTACAGTTAGCTTAAATGAAGAACAAATCCCCTCAAATATTGATGAAGCATTAAAGGATTCTAAATAAAGAAGGACTATTAAAGAGGAAATCATTGCACTCGAGAAGAATGCTACATGGACTATAACAGACCATCCACAAGGTAAAAAACTTGTTGGTTGTAAATGGAACTTTGCTGTGAAATATAATTCTAATGGCAGTGTACAGAGATACAAAGCGAGACTAGTGGCTAAAGGATATACACAAACCTATGAGGTAGATTTTATAGAGACTTTTGCCCCAGTGGCTAAACTCAATATAGTTCGGGTGCTACTAAGTCTTATTGTCAACCATGACTGGAAACTACATTAACTTGATGTAAAAAAAGCATTTCTCAATGGCAAACTCAAGGAGGAGGTCTATATGAAGGTACCACCTGGTTTGGAGTCTATTGAAGGAAATCAGAAAGTGTGCAAGCTTAATAGGTCACTATATGGGCTAAAACAATCCCCTAGGACCTGGTTTGAAAGGTTTAGCAAAGTGATCCTAAGAAATAGCTACATGTAGTCCCTTGCCGATCATACACTCTTCATCAAAAAAATTCCAGAAACAAAAGAGCTATCCTAATTGTGTATGTGGATGACATAATCCTAACTAGAGATGATGAGGAAATTAGCAGTTTAAAAACACTCCTAAACAGGGAATTTGAAACTAATGACTTAAGAAAGTTGAGATACTTCCTAGGTATATAGGTTGCAAGATCTAAAGAGGGGATCATGATCAACCAAAGAAAGTATGTTCTTAACTTACTCAATGAAGCAGGCTTTTTAGGGTGTAAGCCAGCAGATACACCAATAGAAGCCAGTCTGAAATTCAACAAGGAGGCAGCAAGCTCCTTAGCAGATAAAGATGGATTTCAAAGGTTAGTGGGAAAGCTAATCTACTTGTCATTAACCAAGCTGGATATTGCTTTTTCAGTAAATATAATTAGTCAACACACGGCTAATCCTAATGAAGAACACATGACAGCAACTAACAAGATCCTGAAGTACTTGAAGAAAACTCATGGATATGGTTTAATGTTCAAAAAGTCACAAGACAGATCTGTGAAAGTCTTTACAGACTCTAGTTGGGCAGGGGACTTAACAGAAAAAAGATCTACTAGTGGCTATTGCACATTTGTGTGTGGGAAACCTTGTTACTTGGAGAAGTAAGAAACAATTAGTTGTTTCGAGAAGTAGTGTTGAGGCAGAATTTAGAGCCTTAGCATTGGAAATGTGTGAAGGAATCTGGATACTTAAGATGATAAAAGAATTATACCCTGAACAAGAAGACTGTTTTGAAGTTCTGTGTGACAATCAATCTGCAATTCAGATCGCCAAAAATCCAGTTCAACATGATAAAATAAAACATGTTAAAATTGATAGCACTTCATTTCAGAGAAAGTAAACAAAGGGATAGTTGCTTGTTGAGTGTGTAAAAGTTCTATTATTTACCCCTTATTTAACCCATATTTTTGCTGCATTCAAGCATAATTCATTGCATTTAGGTTAGTTTACAGTTAGACATCATAAATATATTAAAAGACACAGTTTCTACTGAAATTGGTTGCTTTTGCAGGTTGCTGCTGTAGCAGATAGAGAGGCAGACGTTGGACAGTGAAGCAGAAGAGCTGGAACTGGACGAGCAGTCAAGGAGGACGATGCTGCCATGGTTTCCGCCGTGACAGCAGAGGACGACAACAGTTTTGAGGAGAAGAAGCAAAGTGGACCTCGACAGATAGAGAAAATTAAGCCCGTTTGTCGTGGAAAACCAGTATATTTTTCCAAGCCCTAGATCAGAAGAAATGCCAAGCCCAAAGTTCAGGGAGAGAAAATCCCAAGCAAGAAGGAGGACGAGTTAAAGCTATATTCTCTGAAGATTTAGTCTTTATTAGAGTTGTACTTTAATTTAAACTTGTATTCTTGCTATTTTAGAAAACTTGGACCCAAAGCCTATATAAAGGCATGTAATTCGACCTAGGAGGACATCACCTATCTCTAGCCTTCTTCCCAAAACCCTAGCCGTTTTCATCCTCTCATCATGTTCTAAATTCCCCTTAGGGTCACGGGTTGTTTTGTAAAGTAGTTGCAAGGGTTGCTTTTGTTTTTGGAATTTTCAGTTCAATAAAATAAACTTCAAGTTCTCTTATTCTGGTTATTAACATCTTGCAAGAGTATCGGGAGAGCATTGCGAGGTTATCTATTTACTTAATATCGGGAGAGTTAAGTATACGAAAGGAATAAGTGCGGGTTCTCTAGTTTATAGTTGAACTATCTCGGACCTAGGGATAGGACGAGGTTAAGTGGCTAAAGAAGAATTCAACAACATCGGTGTTCATCATTCGATTCACGCCGGGAGGTATCATCAAAGACGTGTTCATCGACAGACTTGGACCTAGGGATAGACCAAGGCACAGCAGAGATTCTTGCCAAACTTGAAGTACGGAGTTGTGTGTTCGCTGCCGCGACAAGCAACAGACTGCCGCCGTGACAGGTGCTGCCGCGACGGGGACGACGACAGAACTGGATTTCCTAGACTTAGCAATACCTACACTACTGAGCAATTCAATACCAGCCCATTCTCTCTATCTTGATTTCTCTACTCTTTTATTTAAGTTTTCTTTATTATTCTCGTGACAAACATCTTAAATATTTTCTTTACTTTTGTGCAGTAATTCAAGGTGAAGCTATTAGCCCAGTCCCTGTGGAGACGATATCTGATACTTCCGTATCACTTTACTACTTGCGTCGTGTACACTTGCACAACAATTGCGATAGACACTTTTAAACGCAACAAGTTTTTGGCGCCGTTGCCGGGGACTGGCAACATAACTCTACCTTATCTTTTACTGCACTTTTCTTTTTATTTTTCTGTTTTAATTTGGTGTGTTCAACTTTTGCTTTTCACAAGGTTTCTTGTTTATGCGCAGATCGAGATGAGGAGAAGAACCTGAGTATCCATTAGATCCTGAAATCGAACGTTCATTCAATCTTAGGAACTGACTTCGTCACGTACTAGCCAGGAATGAGTACCTTGAGGAACAGTTAGAGACGATGCAAAACCAAGGGAACCCCCAGGTTGATAATCCTGCCAGAGATGGAGAGATTATACCTCCTGTCGGTGACCCGCCTGCCGCTGCCGCACGACGGTCCTGTCGAGACTACATGCTGAATGATCATGTAGAACTAGAAACCACGCTGCCGGATATAGATGTTGACAACTTCGAGCTTAAACCTGTTATGTTCAGCATGATCAACAATGCCGGTCAATTTAGTGGTGCTGCTACAGAGGATGCTAGAGAGCATCTGAAAACGTTCCAGGAAATCTGTGGTTCGTTTAGACTACCAGGAGTTAATCCGGAGATACTGAGGCTTCGGTT
This sequence comes from Hibiscus tridactylites, assembly GCA_958450335.1. NCBI lineage: Eukaryota > Viridiplantae > Streptophyta > Magnoliopsida > Malvales > Malvaceae > Hibiscus > Hibiscus tridactylites. The sequence continues at coordinate 61,148,961 of OY288285.1, forward strand.
ATTTCCCCATTCATTGAGGGACAGAACAAAGACTTGGTGGAATAAACTTATGTCGGGTTCAATTAGAACTTGGGCAGATTGTCTCGTGAATTTTTATCTCGTTTTAATCCTTCACACTTATCTGAGCGATTACGTAATGAAATTGCTACTTTTCAACAGGAAGATGACGAGCCGATGCACGAGGCCTGGGACAAATTTACCACTCTTCTACGGAACTGCCCAATGCATGGATTCCCCGTCTGGAACCAGGTAACCAAGTTTAATAATGCTGCCAATTTACAAACTCGTATTCGAATTGATTTAGCAGCAAATGGATTACTACTAGACAAAGACCCAGATGAGGCAATGCAAGTATTGAAAAATCTGGCTAAAAATGAGGAGCAGTTTCCGACAACAAGAAGAGGGGGTAAACAAGTCCTAGCAGTTAAGGATTATGAGGCCGACAACACAATGAAATCACAGGTGGCATACCTTACTAAGGCAATGAAAAAGCTCATGAATGATGATTCCCAGCTTGTATTTGCTATCGAAGAGGTATGTGAAATTTGTGAAGGAAATCACAGTTCGGATGAATGTCCTATACAGTTAGAAGAGGGAAAGTATGTTGGAAACTACAATAAGCAGAATTATAACTCCAACAACTACAATCTCAGCTGGAGAAAAGATCCCCAGTTTTCCTGGAGTAATCCTAATAATGCCCTGAATCCTCAAGCCCACAATAATCAGAATCAGGGAGGACCTAGATTGCTGACTCGACAACAACTGCGGCCACAACAGCAGCAGCAACAGCCACCAGCTGCCACAAACAGTATACTGGAACAGACTCTGGCTACGTTTATGTCTCAGACAGGAACTTACATTGAGAACATGAATCAATTTGTTAAAAAGACAGAGACATTCATGGATAAAATAGAGATGCGGATGACAAATCATGAAGCTACTCTGAAATCATTGGAGACACAGATGGATCAGGTTTTCCCAGCATATCAACCCCAGGCAGACTGGCGGATTTCCTAGCAATACTGAAAATGCTAGGCAGCCCAAACATGAGCAGTGTAAAGCGATTACTACTAGGAGTGGGAAGAAACTACCAGGGCCACAGAAGGAAGCTGAAACAGTGAAGAAACCAGCCTTGGACATACCTGCCGAGGAAGATGCCTCAACAGGTAACAAACAACCTACTGCCGATGAGCCTGTCACGACAGCAGAAGCAACAGAGGAGAAAGATGATGAACCCAAACCTCCTCAGATTCGTATGCAGTGGGAAGGACGTATTGCTGATTATCGTCCTCCACCTCCTTTTCCTCAACGGTTACAGAAACTGAAACAAGAATCACAGCTTAAAAAAATTTATGATATTTTTAAGCAGGTTCATATCAACATCCCGCTGTTAGATGTCGTTAGAGAGATGACTGGTTACGCCAAATTTCTCAAGGATGCCATGTCGAAGAAATCTAGACTTGGGGAATTTGAAACGGTTAAGATGACAGAAGGATGCATGAGTATTCTGCACAAGCATCCACCCTAGAAAAGGAAAGATCCAGGGAGCATCATCATACCTTGTGTAATCGGAGATAAATGTGTGGGTAAGGCACTTTGTGATCTTGGTGCTAGTATAAATTTAATGCCAAAATCTGTTTTTCAGAAATTAGGTATTGGAAAAGCTCGACCCACAACAGTAATTCTGCAGCTGGCAGACCGCTCTTACGTTCATCCGGAAGGAAAAATCGAAGATATTCTGGTAAGAGTGGATAAGTTTATTTTTCCTGCTGACTTTCTTGTTTTAGATTGTGAAGCAGATGAAAACGCACCAATCATCCTGGGGCGACCCTTCTTAGCCACGGGAAGATCACTAATTGATGTGGAAAAATGAGAACTCACCATGAGAGTGAACGATCAAGAAATAAAGTTGAATGTTCTCCAAGCTATGAAGCACGCTGATGCAGAAGAAGAATGCAAGGTTATCACTGAAGTTACCCTTGACCAACCCTGCATCAGGTCGGGCTGTCACGACATCAACATTGGTCACTGCCTCGGCAGCCACTTACAAGACTGTCACGACAGCACCAACGACATCAACTCCTCAGAATCTGACACATCAGATACTGAAGATCAAGAGGAGGTAAACTGGATAGGTGATCGTCCAGGTAAGTTATTCGAGCCTTTAAATTATATCTCGAATAACCATGCAATCCAAAAGCCATCAACTGTTGAGCCCCCTGTTTTAGAACTTAAGCCCCTGCCAGGGTAGCTAAAATATGCTTTTCTTGGTTTAAATGATACGTTGCCCGTAATCATCTCCACCAAGTTGATGCAGGAACGGGAACAACAGTTAATAGGGATGCTGCAGCAGCACAAAAAGGCTATTGGATGGACGATAGCCGATATTCAAGGCATTAGTCCGGCCTTATGTATGCATAGAATCCTTCTAGAGGATGATCATAAGCCGACTATAGATGCTCAAAGGCAGCTAAATAATACAATGAAAGAGGTGGTGCGAAAAGAGATAATCAAATGGCTAGATGCTGGAATAATCTACGCCATCTCAGACAGGAAATGGGTGAGCCCGGTGCAATGTGTTCCCAAGAAAGGAGGAATGACAGTGGTGACCAACGAAAACAATGAGTTAATCCCAACCAGGACTGTGACCGGTTGGAGGGTTTGTATGGACTATCGGAAGCTTAACAAAGCTACCCGAAAGGACCACTTTCCTTTTCCCTTTATTGATCAAATGTTTGATAGATTAGCGGGTAAACCTTATTATTGTTTTCTTTATGGTTATTCAGGTTACAATCAAATAGCTATCGCACCGGAAGATCAAGAAAAGACGACATTCACATGCCCTTACGGAACTTATGCTTTTAGGAGGATGCCATTTGGACTATGCAACGCACCAGCCACCTTCCAAAAGTGCATGATGGCCATATTCTCCGATATGGTGGAGGACTTCCTAGAGATTTTTATGGATGGCTTTTCAGTCTTTGGAGACGACTTTGAAAGCTGTCTAGGCAACCTACAAAAGGTACTCGAAAGATGTGAAAAAGCAAACTTAGTGTTGAACTGGGAAAAATGTCACTTCATGGTGGATGAAGGGATAGTCATTGGCCATAAGATTAGCTGTCGTGGCATAGAAGTCAACAGAGCCAAGATAGAAGTGATCGAAAAGCTGTCGCCGCCCACTACAGTTAAAGGAATCAGAAGTTTCTTAGGACATGCTGGTTTTTATCGAAGGTTCATTGCGAATTTTTCAAAAATCACCAAGCCCTTATGCCATCTTCTGGAGCAGAACCGACCCTTCGACTTTAACGATGAATGTACTGAAGCATTCAAGGTTCTGAAGGAAAAACTGGTAACAGCCCCAATAGTACAACCACCAGACTGGACACAGCCATTTGAGATCATGTGTGATGCTAGTGACTATGCTGTCGGGGCAGCACTTGGGCATCAGGGAGATAAACTTTTTCATGTCATATACTATGCCAGCAAATCACTGAGTGACGCCCAAGTGAACTACACTACCACAGAGAAGGAGCTACTAGCTGTGGTATTCTCCATTGACAAGTTTCGTTCTTATATACTTGGAACGAAGGTCATAGTGCACACAGACCACTCTGCACTAAAGTATCTGTTCGCAAAAAATGATGCAAAGCCTCGATTGATACGTTGGATCCTGCTATTGCAAGAATTTGACCTTGAAATTAAGGACAAAAAAGGGACAGAAAATCAAGTGGCAGATCACTTATCAAGGTTGGAGAAGGGACAGAGTCTACCGATAGATGAGACAAACATATTGGAGACCTTCCCAGATGAGCAGCTCTTTGCTGCCGCAGTCACTGCTGCGACAACCATGGCGGCATGTAAGTCTTCTGAACTCCCCTGGTATGCTGATTTCGTTGATTTCTTAGTTAGCGGAATAATTCCTCATGACCTTAATTATCAAGCCAGGAAGAGGTTCCAAAATGATGTTAAGCATTATTATTGGGACGAACCTCTTCTTTTCAAAATCTGTGCAGATCAGGTTATAAGGAGATGCGTACCACAGGATGAACAAGAAGACATACTTCATCACTGCCATGCCTCACAGTATGGAGGACACTTAGGAGGCAACAAAACTGCTGCCAAGGTTCTACAGTCAGGATTTTATTGGCCGTCACTGTATAAAGATGCGCAAATCTTCTACAAGAGCTGTGACAAGTGCCAACGGACAGGAAACATCTCAAGGAGACACGAGATGCCGCTGCAGAACATTCTTGAAGTCGAGATCTTCGACGTTTGGGGGATTGATTTTATGGGACCATTTCCATCCTCATGTGAGAATTTATACATCCTCCTGGCAGTAGATTATGTATCTAAGTGGGTTGAAGCTATCGCCACTCGAAAGAATGATGCCAAGACAGTTCAAAGGTTTTTACACAAAAACATCTTTTCCAGATTTGGCATCCCTAAGGCGATCATCAGTGATGAAGAGAGACATTTCGACAACATGGTTATTGTTGCTGCCTTGAATAAGTATGGTGTCAAGCATCGGATCGCAATAGCATATCACCCCCAGACCAATGGACAAGCTGAAATATCCAACAGGGAAGTCAAGAAAATTCTTGAGAAGATAGTTAAGCCAACTAGGAAAGATTGGTCTTTACACCTTAATGATGCGTTATGGGCTTATAGGACAGCTTTCAAAACTCCATTGGGAATGTCTCCTTACCGATTGATTTATGGGAAAACATGCAATTTACTTGTCGAGATAGAGCATAAAGTATATTGGGCAATCAAGGCAGTTAATATGGACTTTGAAAAGGCAGAGCAGAAAAGGCTATTGGATTTGAATGAAATTGAAGAAATTCGGACAATGGCCTATGACAATGCAAGAATCTACAAGGATAAAACTAAGAAGTGGCATGATAAAAAGTTGTTGCCACAACAGTTCTGCCCAGGGCAGCTTGTACTGCTATTCAACTCTAGATTGAAACTCTTCCTAGGGAAGCTGAAATCTAGATGGTCTGGCCCGTTCCAAGTTGTGCAGGTTTTTCCCCATGGTGCCATCACAATCAGATCGTTAAAAGACGGGCACCAATTCAAAGTCAACGGACAGCGCTTGAAGCATTATCAGGGGACTGAAGCCCCAGGAATGCAGGAAGTGGTTACCTTAGGAGATGCCCCACCTGGCATCTCTAATTTAACCTAACTTTTATATTTCGTTTTATCTTTACTTATTATTTATTAGGAAATAAGATTTATTTTATTTAAATAATGTTTTTATTTTTATTGTTTTTAGTAAATAAAAGAGTCAAGAAGAACAAGAGAAGTGAACTCAGCCCACAAAGCCCAATTTTTGGAGCATGTCGTTACAGCTGCCGCGACAGACGCGGAAAATACAGGTTGTCAACACGCTATCGCGACAGACACAGAAACGCGTAACAAACGCGCACAGACACGGAAACGCGTGACAGATGCGTCAAACACGCTACCGCGTAACAAATGGCCCCGTTATTCGCGCCTGCCGTTATAGCTCCAACGGGCAGCAAATCTTTCTCTATATAAACCTCATTTCTTTTTTTCATTTTCACTCACTTCTACTCTTCTTACTTGCTTCCTCTAGATTTTATTTGCTTTCATTTTCATTTTCACAACCCTTGCAACAATGTTTTCCAGGAATACCCGTAGGAATGCTGCCTCCAGCTCCACCCCGACAGCAACCACCCCACGCTCATTTCAGATCAGAGATATGTGAGAAGAAAGGGGATTCATTTACACTTCAAATGAGGGAAACTTGGGCCTAAAGCCGTTCATTGCCCGAAAAATTCGAGCTCTACAGTGGCAGATCTTAGCCGAATAGCCTGAGGAGATGAACGTCTCATTGGTGTGAGATTTCTATGCTGCCATTACCAGCAGGACGACGACAGCAGTGATCGTACGAGGAAGGGAAGTGTCGTTCGAAGTTGAATACATCAACACCCTTTATAGATTTTACGTAGGCAGCAATGACGACGGCCACCAACAGTTCCTGAACACCCTTGACCCTGCTGCCTATGATGTTGTTATGGCAGAGCTGACCGATGACGAAACACAGTGGAACACCAACCGAAAGAACCCAAGGATGGTAAAGAGGACTCAACTCCTACCGGAAGCCAAATTATGGAACACTTTCATTAAAAAGCGTATCATGTCGTCGTCACACAATACCACTGTTGATCAGCCAAGGTTAGCCTTAATTCACTCTATTTTACATGAGAGGCCCATTAACGTGGGCAGCTATATCTGCGAAAGTATCCTGGAGTGTGCCTACCGGCCGACGGGACCGCTTTATCTGTCGTACCTCATCACAGCCCTCTGCCACGAACATGGGGTACCTGAAGCTGCCACGAATATTCGAGTCCAAGGGAAGGGATGGACGGACAAGAACATACTCAGCTTAATGGAGCTGACTGTCGCCACCCCTCTGTCCTCATTTGATCATGCTGCCACGACAACAGACACGACAGAGCAGCCGGAGACTGACCCTGCTGCCACAGAAGCCAGGCAACAACCAACAGCAATAGCCCTAACTGACTCCTCCTCCCATATTCTTACTGCTATCCAGAAGTTGGAGGAACGACAGCTCGGTCTAATGAACTTCATCAGGGATTTTACTTCATCTACGGTACATTTTATCTAGAACTCTTTAAATTTCCCTGATGTCGTATTTCCCACCTTCCCTGCACATTATTTTGATGTACCAACCCCTGTCCACACCCCAACACCTGCTGCCACACCACGGACACCATCTGCAGCATCAACACCAACACCTGCCCCGACAGCAGTTGGCAGCAACCGTGCTGAGACGTCTGCCCGTGGAACGAAACACAGAATGCCATCGGAAGAGCTTGACGCCTTCATTGCCGGTTTTTCTTCCTCATCCGTTTGGGCCGCAAGCGACAACGAATCCTCTGTTAAGAGGAATCTCTCAAAGGAGTTTACACCGGTCAAGAGGCAGAAAAGAATGGCAGATAAAAACAACAGGAAAGGAAGCGGTAGCAGCAGCAGCGACAGCAGCAGTGGTGAGGACAGCAACAGTAGTTCAGAAGTCCAGGTTGTGGAGAAACCCCCTCATATCTCCCCAACCAGGATTCAACCACCAAGGGAGGCCAAAACAAAGAACACATCTGCCTCCCCTATCCACTAGCCAGTTCAGAAAGCTCGTGCCCGCTGCCAGATAAGAGTCAGCAGCAGCAGTGACGACAGCGCTTAAAAATTTGAGTTTCTTAACTTATTTTGCTGTCTACTTATATATTTTGTGATGTACTGCTTTTATTTTTTACTTGTCATTTGCATTGAGGGCAATGCAACCCTCGAGTTTGGGGGTGGCATCCCTTCACTAATGGAGTCCATTTTAGTTTTAAAAATTGTGTCTTTTACTTAGTTTACTCTTAAAATACACACACACACACACACACACATATATATATATATATGATGAAAATATGAAAATTTTGGCTTAAGTCTGTGAACTGAACTTACCTGCCGTGACAGCTCTGTCGTGGCAGTGCCTTTAGGATAGTTTTAGGAGAAGTTTAGAGCCTTTCTATAGTTCTGAAAACTTAAACACTACTTGTGACTGTTATACTGCTTAGAACTCTTTTAGTCAACTAGAATAGGAAGCTTAGCACTTGAATAGCCCCTAGAGGTGCCTAACACTGGCTCTAGGAAAGAAGTTTAGCAAAAGAGACTCAACATCCCTAGAGGTGCCCGAAACTGGCTTTAGGAAGTTAGCTAGAGGTGCCCAAAACTGGCTCTAGTGAAACTTTAGCTTAAAAAAATAAATGAAATCGAGTCAAAACAAAAAAATCAAAGGAGCATAAGAAATGCATTCAAAAGATAAACTTTGGCATAAAAATTCGAGTTAAGGGCTGAAATATTCTAGTGAAACTAAGAGAGTCTTGGCATATAACTGTCACAAGCATGCACACACTGCACGAGGACTATAGTGAGAATCCGGACGAATTCTAAGTTATCCGACAGGGTGCTGCCGTCACAGAGAACGAATGGAGGGTAAGGGAAAGTTCACTGTTTTAAGCCAAAACAAAAATATTTTATTTTTCTTTAGGTCTGAATTGCTTGAGGGCAAGCAAAATCTTGAGTTTGGGGGTGTGTTGAGTGTGTAAAAGTTCTATTATTTACCCCCTATTTAACCCATATTTCTGCTGCATTCAAGCATAATTCATTGCATTTAGGTTAGTTTACAGTTAGACATCACAAATATATTAAAAGGCATAGTTTCTACTTAAATTGGTTGCTTTTGCAGGTTGCTGTTGTAGCAGATGGAGAGGCAGGCGCTGGGCAGTGAAGCAGAAGAGCTGGAACTGGACGAACAGTCAAGAAAGACGATGCTGCCATGGTTGCCGCTGTGACAGCAGAGGACGACAGCAGTTTTGAGGAGAAGAAGCAAAGTGGACCTCGACAGATAGAGAAAATTAAGCCCGTCTGTCGTGGAAAACCAGTATATTTTTCCAAGCCCTAGATCAGAAGGAATGTCAAGCCCAAAGTTCAATGAGAGAAAATCCCAAGCAAGAAGGAGGATGAGTTAAAGCTATATTCTCTGAAGATTTAGTCTTTATTAGAGTTGTACTTTAATTTAAACTTGTATTCTTGCTATTTTAGAAAACTTGGACCCAAAGCCTATATAAAGGCATGTAATTCGACCTAGGAGGACATCACCTATCTCTAGCCTTCTTCCCAAAACCCTAGCCGTTTTCATCCTCTCATCATGTTCTAAATTCCCTTTAGGGCCACGGGTTGCTTTCAGTTCAATAAAATAAACTTCATGTTCTCTTATTATGGTTATTAACATCTTGCAAGAGTATCGGGAGAGCATTGCGAGGTTATCTATTTACTTAATATCGGGAGAGTTAAGTATACGAAAGGAATAAGTGCGGGTTCTCTAGTTTATAGTTGAACTATCTCGGACCTAGGGATAGGACGAGGTTAAGTGGCTAAAGAAGAATTCAACAACATCGGTGTTCATCCTTCGATTCACGCCGGGAGGTATTATCAAAGACGTGTTCATCGACAGACTTGGACCTAGGGATAGGCCAAGGCACAGCAGGGATTCTTTCCAAACTTGAAGTACGGAGTTGTGTGTTCGCTGCCGCGACAGGTGCTGCCGCGACGAGGACGACGACAGAACTGGATTTCCTAGACTTAGCAATACCTACAACTGAGCAATTCAATACCAGCCCATTCTCTCTATCTTGATTTCTCTACTCTTTTATTTAAGTTTTCTTTATTATTCTCGTGACAAACATCTTAAATATTTTCTTTACTTTCGTGCAGTAATTCAAGGTGAAGCTATTAGCCCAGTCCCCGTGGAGACGATATCCGATACTTCCGTATCACTTTACTACTTGCGTCGTGTACACTTGCACTACAATTGCGATAGACACTTTTACACGCAACATTGCTCTATCTTACATCCCTTCAGAAGGACAGTTAGCAAACATGTTTACAAAAGCCTTATCAAAACATGTATTTGACAATTTTGTATCCAAGCTGGGATTATACAATTTATATTCTCTAGCTTGAGGGGGAGTGTGGGAATATACGTGTTAGGAAATTGTTTAAATTAGGAATGCTTTTAATAGGATTCTGTGAATATTTCTTGTACTTACAATCCCTAAAATTAGTTTCTTTCCTAACTTAAAGTTTCCTAAGATAGAAATATAGCTTTTATATAAATATGTAACAAATCCTCCTGATTATGATATGAAATAACAGAGAATTACTTTGATTTCTCAAAATACTTCTGTCAGCTGACCTGGAGCAATGTTATATTCGTAGAAAACATCAAACTGCGACACCGCAACAACTCAATCGCCTGCCTTGATCGACTTTAGACTCAAAATAAGCCCTAACAACCCACTCAGAGTGGTTTGCATCGTTCTTTTTCTCCATGATTTTCTTTCCCCTCACTATTGTTCACGACAAATTATGAAGGACTAATTAAAGCTTAGAAGAAACTTGAAAGACTTGAAGACAAAATCAAGGGCTGGAAAAATTATCCTAAGCCATTAATGGTATTTATAGCATATAAAAGTGCCCTACAGAAAAAACTACTAGATTCACGAGTCGAAACGACATCATTGCACGAATAATATGTGTATTCACCCACAACCGCAAAATGAATCATCGCAATTTAACATTAACACAACCACCTCTTGGCATTCCAACAGATACAAAGGAAACATTATGTTAACATTTCAATTCGTGCCACTTTATAATACTCTTTTGACTGTGGGGGATAAGTGTTAGACTCAAATTTATCGCCTTTACACTATTTCGAAAATATCCTTACGCTCCTCCATATTTGGTAAATACTAGAGATGGTCTGTAATAGTCACTTCTATGAAAGAAGACTCCACATTTCAGAAACTAATGTTTACGGAACCCTCATGTTGCATGAAGATAAGACATGATCAGAATTCAGACACCTATGCACGATATCTACGTACTCATCATACAAGACCTAACACTCGGATGTTAGACCTATCTTTGTCAACCCGTTAATAGGCTATCGTCGCTAAGTATGACACTATCCAATTATAAACAGTTATATGGATTATAAAAATCAAGACAAGCAAGGAGAGAAAGTAAGTCAGATCAAGAGGGCAATACCCCTCTACTCAATCAGCTCAATTCATATCTATTATGAGTTTTGACTTTGACTGTCAAATGATTGTTTGCAGCTCTCTACCTATAATCTATAGGGGTGAACTGCCTGAATCCACAACAACTACCTTAGTTCACTATTTTCACCTCCCTTGTTCAGCGCCTCATATTTTTCATCAACAAATACCTATTTCATTTCAGTGAACCGACTTTCTGACTGATTTAATTCTTGGTTGATTGTTTTTCACTAGGTTACTCGAGTAACCTGAACAATGAGTATTGGCCACCTGTCTGGAAAAGAAATAAATCATTTTAATGATACAGTGACAGGTGGTTGAACGCAATCATATTTATTCCTACTCTTTGAAAGCCACGTTACTGAACCAAAATCCTCTCCTTACGTAACCACCAGCCCGCCCTCTAAAAATAGTGAGGTGAAATGTCCATTAGACGTGGATTCATAAACCACCACGTAGGTTCCACAACACACAATCCTCAAATCACCCCCAACATTATAGGAATCGTCAAAGCAAACACTGTGCCATTCTTTTCTTTTTTTCTCATTTTCTATGGCCACGGCGGCGCGTGTAATTCACTGCCAACTAGTGTCCAATAAACCCAGAGCCAATTCTAGGAGAGAAGTGGGTGGTCAGGTCCCGATCCCGGTTCAGAAAGTGAGAGTGGGTGAAGCTGAGAATGGAAAGATAGTGTTGCAGCCCCGGTTATGTACGTTAAGATCGTACGGTTCGGATCCGGTTGGTGTGCTGAAAACGAGAAGGGGAGAAGGTGATGAAGTTTCACCCTTTTTCGAGACGTTATCGGAGTATATTGAGAGTTCGAAGAAGAGCCAAGACTTTGAGATCATCTCCGGCCGCCTCGCCATGGTAATTAAAGTTGAAACTTTTGAGTTGAATCTTTTACAGCGATTCAATTCCTTAAAGACGTTTTGAATTCCTTATTTTTCAGATTGTGTTTGCTGCAACTGTGACGACAGAATTTGTGACCGGAAGCTCCATATTTAGGAAGATGGATTTGCAAGGGATTGCGGAAGCCGTGGGTGCGTGCCTAGGGGCGATGAGTTGTGCAGCGGGTTTCGCTTGGTTATCGAGTGCTCGGAACAAAGTTGGTGGGATATTCACGGTGGGTTGCAACTCGTTTATCGATTCGGTGATCGACCAAATCGTGGATGGACTGTTCTATGACTGGTCTGATGATATTTGAAATCAGGAATTGATGTTTACAGTTTATACTTTATATATAAATGAAGGGGGTGGGATTGGGATCTCCCTTTTGTTTAGAGAGATGATATTGATAGTATGTGGAGTTGCTGGTAAAGAAAAATGTGTAAATGAAGGGGGATGGGTTTGCATGCAGTATCTGCCTATCTCATGTGAGATTATAATTATATATCCAACTGGGAGAATGCTCTGTTTTGGGTACAACTAGCAACTTTGGATGCTAATCACTAATCACCAAACCCTGCATCTTAGTTTCAAATGACTTGTTTTGCTTTCTAAATTTGTTTTTTCATGTTTTAGTAATGAAATGAAAGGAAGTTTTTTGAAATTGGTTTATTAGAAAGGCAAAAAATTAAATTTTGGAAAACAGTAAAAATTTGGAGTTGTCATCGGTCACTAAGGTAGGCCGGATACCACAAAACTAGAGATTTATTTTAAAACAGTTTCGGGAGTTGGTTACGTGTGGGGAAGGGTTAGCACCCCCATCGCGTCCGAAAATTGGTACCAAACAACTTGTTGCCTTTAATCGATAGAAATTATTTAAAACCTAAACTGAATTTAATTAAGCATTTTTAAATGAAAATTTGACTTAAATAGTGCGGACTTTATTAAATCGTGACTTTAAAATTAATTAAGCATTTAATTAAAAAGGATGACGGTACATCGGACCCTAGACTAAACCGACATCATATAAGACTGGTTGTCGTGTTAGTTTAGGGTTCGGATCTCGTATGTCACCTTTTATGCATGATGCAAGCAAGTAAAGGATGATTACATGATATTTTAATTTTTAATTATTGCTTACCTAGAGACGGTGAGAATTAACTCAAATATTCGGTCCACATCCTTTAAGCTCGAACTGTTTTGACACAAACACCGGGTTAATAAATACCTCTCTTTTGTATATTTTAGATTAATTATCGTACCAATATATAAGTGGTTATGTGGATGATAAATATAAGTGCATGTCACATATAAACAACACATTATAAAAGTCATATCTTACCAAGTATTAAAGTATATATTTATATATTATATAAAGACTATATTATATGAGGAAACTTTATATTATATATATTTACTGTATGTTACATTAAAACCATATATATATAATATATATATATATATATATATATATGAAACTATATACTATATACTACACGCGTACTATGAATTATGAAACTAATACAATATATATATATAACGTATTATGTATAAACTGTATTGTATAAACTATATCTTACATATGAAACTATAAAAACAAAACTTATATTATATGTGAACTATATTACTATATATAAACCTTATATTATATAAATTATACATTATAAAAAAGGCTATAAAAATAAACAACAGATGTCAAACAAGATAAAAAAAACCATATAACATGAATATCTATAACAAACTTCTAATTAGATAGATCTACAACATTAAAGTGAGAATAAGATCAACATGGCAAGAACAACAACAATAAAAGCGTAATGGAGAAATGAAATTAAACATGCATGAACAAAGGGCGTTTAACTATTGGAAAATGACCAAAACAGAATAAAAAGGGGATTTTCGGGACCAAAAGGGAGATTACCCCCCCTAAAACAGATTAAAGGCAAGCAAGGATGAAATTAAAAGTATTTAAAAAGCTCGAAGGACCACGGACGTGAATATAAAACGCGGAGACCCTCACGCGCGTAAATAAGAGGATGCGGAGGTCCTTAAAACGTAATTATCTCATTTTTAAAACATGAAAAGGATATAAAACCCACATTATCTCAGAAAGCTAAACCCTTTTTGCCATTTTTTTTATAAAAAAAAAAAACTACCTCCCAAACCTAGAGAACGGTTGTCCGGCAACCATGTCGATTATCACCGGCGAACCCAAAAACCGAAAACAAAAATCCTTTTTCCGATCTAAACCCGGATCTGGAACGAAACTCCAATGAAGAAACCCCTTTTTCGCTTAAACACTCAAAAACTCAGACCAAAAAAACTCATTTTAAAACCCTTTTAACCTTTGTTCCCTCACCGGTTCACCGTGCATGGCCTCAGGAGGCCAAAGGCTTATTACCGGCAAGGAAATCAAACAGACACGGGAACGACGACTCTATAAAGCTAAAAAAAGAAAGAGAACCCTAATTGCTTTGCTTTCTTTTTTTGTTTTGAAATGTCAAATGAAAATATTGTACCTCTGAAAATGGTTTCCTTTTGTATTGATATCTGAAACTTCCCCCAATATTGCCTAGGAATTTACATTGTTTGGTTCGAGCTTTTATAGCCAAAATTTATAATTTTTGGATTATATGAAATTCGAACAAGAAATTGCTATTGGCTACTGTTTATTTGTCTTTATCCATCTCTGATTTTCGTTGCATTTGTTCGTTATTATTTTTGACATCCTCATTTGTTTTGTTTACATGTGCTGGCATGGTGGACGGCCGAGAAGGGGACCAGCAGAGGGCACGATCGACACAGAGCGGGTTTGGATGATCACAATGGATCTGAGGAGGCACGCGTGAATTCCACGCGGGGCGCGTGGGAAACCGAAACGTCTGGCGTGAGTCTTCGACGCACGCGTGAGGAGATGGAGGATCGTCGTTGCTTGAATCTGGACCGTCAGATCTAGATTGGATCTGATGGCTGAGATGCTGCGGCGCGGAGAAAGGGTTAGGGCTCCTAGGGCTTCCATCCTCTAGCACAATCTAGACCGCACGATACGCCAGAGATCCGACGGCTGCGAGTGGTGTGGCGCTGAAAGTCTCGAAGGGATCTTAGGATTTCTATTCGGAGTGCGATCTGGACCGTTAGATCTAGATCTAACGGTGGAGGATGGGCGGCTGCATAACAATAAAGGATAACAATTAGGGTTTTAGGTTGAATTAAGTTGGGCCAGAAATATGCTATGTAACATAACATGTAATTTTTGGGCTTATGTAATAGACTTTATTTCAATAAATAGGGTTTTATAATATATGTGTGGGCTGATTTATTTATTATTGAATTTTAATCTATTTATAATCGGGTACATATATGTATATATTAGTTTTTTGTATTTACAAATTTATTTCAAAACATTAATAATAATAATAATAGTAAAGGTAGTAACGATAATGATGATGATGATGATAATAATAATAATAATAGTAATAGTAGTAGCATATAATAATAATAATGACGACGACGACGACGACGACGATACTAAAACATGCTAGCATATAGTAGCAAAGCAAAAAAATATTTAGGGGTGTAATAATATATTACTTTTATTTTTTTGGCTTTAATATAATAATATAATATTTAAACAAAGCCCACTACACACATGTGCCCCTTTTTTAAAAAAAAAATAGTGATAACCTATGACAAAAGCCCATTATTTATATAAAGAAAAAAATTAAAAATTAAAACAAACCTACCCGGACAAAATTAGTGATTACAAAGTCAACAAAACCACGTCCATCTATCCTCATCAAATGATTTAAGGTAAACTATATGGGTGAAAACCTAACTATTGGGATTCATCTATTTTGACCACAAGCGTCTTAGGTTAGGGGTTTATAGATTTAATTTAGAGTTTATGAGTTTATGGTTTAGGGGTCGTGGTTAGAATTTAAGGTTTATAGGTGAAAATCTAAACCTCCAACTATATTACCCTAAAACTAAGCCCTAACCTCTAAGTGCTAAATTCTAACTACAACTGCTAAACCCTAAACTCATAAACTCTAAAGCTCTAAACCCTAAATCCAAACATAAGAGAAGCTTGGAGACTATGTCTACAAAAAACTTATGCATAAAAAAGTTTAATGGTGTAAGAAGCCCTTGAACTCCTTTTGCACCAAATTAAGCTCTTGAACCAAGAAATTGAATCAATAAAGCCCTTGAAACAAGAAATTGAATCAATAAAGCCCTCGAAACAATAAATTGAATCAATTAAGCCCTTTGACCAATTTTGGCCATTAAATCTTCACGGTTTTTTGGGATATGTTGGTGCAGTACATCGTGTCACAGTGTTTCCACTTGACATTTTTAGATTTTTTATTTAAAAAAATCTTTAAAAATTTTAAAAATTCTAAAAACTTATAAAATTGATAAAAAAATATTTTTTTTGAAAAAATCTATAAATGCAACATGAAAAAATTATAATGTATCATATATCACTAATATCTAAAGAAAAAATTGTCAAGATTTAATGATCAAAATTGGTCAAAAGACTCAATTTCTTGGTTCAAAGGCTTAATTGGGTGCAAAAAAATGTTTTTGGGATTAATTGATTGTTTTTTATTCTAAAGTTCAAGGGTTACACCCTTAAGCCATGAAAAAACCTAAAACCTAAGGGGTGTGAAGAAAATAAAACCTTCCTTGAACATGACATTCTTTTTCCTTAGAAATTCAATAATCATCATTAAAATTTCACTCTCTTTGTAACACCCTGAAAATCGGTCTAGTTGGAATTGGGTTCCGACAATCGAAAAAACCTCCACTGGAAAGGGTCCAAATATTACATTAATTTTGACCATGTGGTCAATTGCCTTGGTATAGGACTCTAATTGAGTCAATTGGTTTATTAAGGACCTCATTGAATTTATCAAAATATTTTTTAGTAACTATTCTGTGAAAATTGAAGTTTATGGAAACATTAGTATGAAGAATGAGAGTTGAGGGACTAACTTGGTGATTAGCCCCTCCTTAGCCTTGTCATTTTCCCACGTGACTCCAATTCCTTCGTATGAAGGAAGCTTTGCAAATTAAAGATTAAAAAGAAATGAGATATTAGATAGGCTTGCATAGAACTTTCTAGAGAAGCTAAAACTCATCTTCTTCCTTTAGAAGCTAAGCAAGCACCACCATTGATAACAACTAAAAGCTTGAGTTTTTCTTGATTTCTCGATTCCTTCATATTATTACCGCTTGGGTAAGCTTAAACCCTTTGACAATTAAATGTTTCCATAGAGGTTTATTGGCTAATAGTTATTTCAATTTTGGGTATTGATTTCGAAATCATTGTATTGATGATAATATGTTTTCCTTGTGCTTTTTCTAGCTCAAGAGTTGGAGAAAGAAAGTCCATCATCTCCATCGAAATCTAAGAACAAGGGAGTTGTAATCTTAGAGCCCTAGGAGCTTCGGAAAGCTAAGGTGAGTGTAGTCGGAGTCATGGGATTAAGCTAGGTGCTATTCATGATTCCATTGTTATTGTATATCACATATCTAACCTTTTTGCCTAAGGCTTATAGAGAACTTTCTAAAGAAGCTAAAACTCATCTTCTTCCTTTAGAAGCTAAGTAAGCACCATCATTGATAACAACTCAAAGCTTAAGTTTTTCTTGATTTTTCGATTCCTTCATATTATTACCGTTTGGGTAAGCTTAAACCCTCTAACAATTAATCATTTCCATTAAGGTTTATTGGCTAATAGCTATTTCGATTTTGGGTATTGATTTCGAAATCATTGTATTGATGATAATATGTTTCCCTTGTGCTTTTCCTAGCTTAAGAGTTGGAGAAAGAAAGTCCATCATCTCTATCGAAAGCTAGTAACAAGGGAGTTGTAATCTGAGATCCTTAGAAGTTTTGGAAAGCTAAGGTGAGTGTAGTCGGAGTTATGGGATTAAGCTGGGTGTTATTCCCAATTCCATTGTTATTGTATATCACATATCTAACATTTTTGCCTAAGGGTTATACATCGAACCTCGTTGGAGGCTTTATTGGTAAGCATTGGTAAGTCATCGTATTGAACCATGGAACATAGTATCATTGTTGTTATCATTGAAACCTTGAATATAGAAATATTGACCAATGAATATTTATCAAGTCATTGTCATAGACATTGAACATTGTTACAAACGTTGTATAGTCATTGATATTGATATTGTCATTGTCATTAAACATCGGTAATGATATTGTCATCGCTATTGAAACATTATCATCGATATTGTCATCACCATTAATATCAACGTTGTTATTGTCACCGTCATTGCTATAGACATTGTATAGTCATTGATATTGATATTGTCATTGTCATTAAACATCGGTAATGGTATTGTCATCGCTATTGAAACATTGTCATCGATATTTTCATCACCATCGATATCAACGTTGTTATTGTCACCGTCATTGATATTGTTATTATTACCGAACCTTGGATTCAAAAGGACATTGGATACAATTGGCATGCCATAAAATTCATGATCTCATTGGTACGGGTGGACTACGGTCCTTGGCTATGACCATTATTGTGGCGAGGTGGAGGGATGTTTGTGATATTGGTCAATTGGCGAGGCGGAAGGACTAAACCATTAATTGATTTGGCGAGGAGTAGGAATTTGCGTATCCACTATCTTGTTTCGATCCAAGGAAATACTATTGAAATATGTCAAGCATATTACTGAATATAGTCATAGCATGGTTATTGTCATAGCATTGATATCGCCATAGCCTTGATATAGTCATAGCATAGTTATTGTCATAGAATTGATATAGTCATAATATAGTTATTGTCATAGTATTGATAATGTCATAGCATTGGTATGGCCATATCATTGACACTAATATAACCTTGATATTGATATAATATTGTCATCGTCTTATCATGATTTAAATTGCACACTATCGTATTTATTGTTGTTAATTACTACCTCACTAGACATTATATGTCCAATGCATTTCACCTTATGCATTTCAGGTTAAAGGAATTATCGTCGCGAGATCGGGGAAGTCGAAGGTTTTGGCAAGTCACTACAAGGCTAAGTAATGTATATTGCCCCTACGAACTCTTAGAATGGTGGCAAAATAGTTAAATTATTTACTCTTAATTCTCTTGTTATGTATGCATTGCCTAAGTTTTGTATAAGTCTTAAAGGTCTAAAATGCTAGTTTAAAGTTGGCTAAATTTGCATACTTAGCTTTTAAAGGTGAAAACCTATTAAACGAATTCATTTGATTATGAAATTTGGCATGCTAGTAGATTCTAGTGATTAAAACTTGTTGGTAAATATTTATTAAATTTGGACATTGTTTGATTGGTCACCAACTGGTTTTCTTGGTTAATTTATGAAAAGATACATATTGGTCACTGATTGTTAATTGGCCTAATTGAATGAATAGTTGAACTTGAAATGACATGAAATTTTGCATGCCTCCTCATCTCTGGTGGAATCTCATGGTAATAAGGCTATTTCCAGTAAAGAACCTTTAAGATATTGAAATTATATATTAGTCCCCTAAACATTGTAAAAGTTTAAAACGAGTCCGAAATTGATAATCATAACTTCGCATAGAGTTACTGATCCTCCTTTAATGTATAGTATCCTAACGTGATATCGGTTACTGATTAAGAGTTGCATCGATTACTATATTGTTCATCAATAACATACTCCGACCCGGTTCTCTACCAGGTCGGGTAGGGGTGTTACACTCTTTATCTAACTAGACACTTATGTATTAATGTAGGAGAGATGATGGAAATAAGTAATCTTGCAGATATGTTCCGCTACTAGTTCTGGTTACATCGACAAACTATCATAAAGGGATCTAACCATACTATATTGTTTGATTAGGGGCGTGCATCATAATGATAGTTATACGAATGCAAAACTTCAACAATAGAGACAAATAAAAACCATGCCAGAAGTCAGAAAAAATCGTGCCACAAGATAGAGAAATTGTTCCACAAAGGCTGACAAATCAAACACAATAAGACGTTCGAAAAGAAGGGATTGAAAACAAAGAAAATTCTTATTGAGAACAAAAATTTTAAATAAAATTATAAAAGGAAATAGACATGGCAAACTTGACCCGAGACTTGAACCGATTTACCTAAACTGAGACCCGAACAAGATGACCTAAACTTAACCCAAAACTCGAAAAAACCGAAATCGACCCAAATTCTAGATGAACCGACATGGACCCGAAACCAATTTGACTCGAACCAATTTAACCAGAATCGATTTTCACCCGAACCGAAAGCAATCCAAATTTAATTTTCCCAAACCGATCTAAATTGAACATTGACCCAATTTTAACCCGAAAATTAAGGAAAGTGAATGAATAATTTTTTTACTATTATATATTTTTAACAATATAATAAATAGTAAAACGTTTTATGTTTTATTATCTTCTTGCATTATAATAATACTACTAGTTAACCACTACATTTGATAATAATTTAATGGTTCAATATCATGTTTTTTTTCTCCTTCAAAAAAATTATTTTTTGACAAACACAAGTCTTAAATAAAGAGTTCTCATTCAAAAGTAATATTTAAGTATTTAACTGCAAATAAAGTTAAATATCTAAACTCAATTACTCTCACGTATCAAATTCATTCAAAAGTATTAAATAAAGAGTTCTCATTCAAAAGTAATATTTAGCTGCAAATAAAGTTGAATATCTAAACTCAACTACTCCTAGTCTCCTGCATATCAAACTCAGATACATTGAGTAGACACAAATAATGTATGCATCAACTATTGAATTTTGTTGTAGTCAAATCCACATAAGAGCCGACAAACTCGTCATCTTCCGTAGCTACACAAAAAATAACAAGGAATTAATAATTTGTTTGCTAGTGAAATGAGAAATTAAGCAATGTAACTTTTAAGTTAAAATAAACAAATGCAGTAGAGTAATAGTTCAAGAAGATTGCGTAGTAAACATGTTTTACTATAGAAATTAAAAGCAAAATTAAGAAATAAAAAAGTTACCTTCTTAACCGAACAACCAACTCTGAGATGTTATCAAAGCCTCCACATTTTTCAGGAATATAAGAACTTTTCCACTTATTCAAAATTCGGCCTTCTATGCTAAAATTCGGTTATGAAGCAATAGTTGTAAGAGGAACAATGAAAATATCCCTAGCAAGATGAGAAAGCTCTTCATATTGATGCTCACATTCCTTCCAAAAATTAAGGATATCAAGTTCTAATTTCCTATCCATTTTGAGGTTGTCTAAGTAAACATCCAATTGTATTTTTACTTGAGAAGTAGATTTTTTCTTGTCATAGTCCTAAAAGTACACAAAAGATATAATATAAACATAGAATGAAAATAAACAAATAGAAGACAACAAATACTAATGGCTAAAAATTAGAAAAAGTACATATTACAAAAACTAGATGGTATAAACAAAAATGAAATGTAAAATACATAAAAAATACATAAACACAAAATAAAAAACAAGAAACTTACTGCAAAAAGTTCGAATTTTTGTTTGTAATTGCCAAATGAAGTGCTCATGATATTGGAGTTTGAGCTCGTTGTTAGTGATGTTTCATGTGAGACACGCGTTTCTAGAGCATATTCTTTAAGTAGCATCCCTCACTTAAAACGAACATCACTAACCTTCAAACTAGCTTCTATTTCATCTTCAAATATGCTTTGATAACAATACTTGAGAAAAGACAACTAGTAACAAGGGTCAAGAATCATCGGAAAAAGCAAATAACATGCTATAGTCATCCTCACTTGAATTGAACCAATACTTATCAAACTTCTTATTTATTTCTATTGTCGTTTTTCCAAAATCGCATCATTGCTTTCTATCAACTCTCTCAAAAGCATAAAAATTCTTTAAACATTTCCAAAATACAAATTTTCAGTAAGATAATCACTTCCTGAAAATAACACATTTATATCAAAGAATGGTTCTAAAATATCTCGAATTTTCTCAAGTATTTCTCACTTTTCAATGCTTGGACAATGATGGAAAGAAGAATCAACAACAACCCTTTGCTTAAAAGATTCACGATATAAAATAGCTCTATCAAGCATCAAATAAGTAGAATTCCATCTTATGGGAATATCAAGCCATAATGCTTTGGTTTCTTCTATTTTAGCTAATTTCACACTACGTAGAAAAGTGTTTTTTTCTTCTTGATTTTGGCCACTTGATATACTTCACACGGTCCCTTATCTTGACAACAATATGTTTAATGACTTTAAGTCCATCCTTACAATGAGATTCAACACATGTGCAACACATCAAACATGAAAGTATGCTCCTCCATATAATAAACCCCATGTGCATTAAAAGTGTCATTCAAATAGTCTTGCATTTTATCATTTCTAAATGCATTGTCCAATGTGATGAAAAATTCTTATAGTCAATACCCCAACCTTGAAGCAAGTCTAGCAAAGCATCTATATAATGAGCAGTCAAACTTGAATATCCTTCAACTTGACAAGATGTCCACATATCACATGTCAAAGAAATACGACCAAAAGATATTACGAAGAATTTTCTTTAAGTTATTTTCAAATTTTTATGCAATTTCAAACAATCATCTTTTGCAGTATTTTTACATACTTCTAACTTGATTGTTAAAATAAGCATGAATTCTTCTATTACCTTCATGTTCGACCCAAGAAAAAACGTATCCATGCTTTATAATTGCTATAGCTACCAACTCTCAGTAGACTTTTTGGTCGTAAACATTATCTTCTGGCACTTCTCCATCAGCTCCCAAACTATTCTTATATGCATAATAGTATTTGCATTTGTCAAGATGCTTCTGCATATTAAAGGTTTCATAATGTGAGTTGGAAATGAAGGAAGTTGTTTTGCAATATTTGCAAAGTGACATTTCTTTTCCATCTTTAGTCCATAGAGAATTTATATGGTCATACAAATTTATACATTAACTCTAATATAATATATTCATATCGATAATAACTAAAAGTGCATGTACACAAACTTACAACACTAAAAAAATGAGCACCTACAATAAAGTTCAATAACAAAAATTACAATAACAATTGTCTATTAATACAAGTCAGCACTAAAAGGATGTTTATTAGTAATATTTTTTTTTTTGCTAAGCTAATAAAATTAAAAATTTCATCCCTAAACAATTACTTACTAATTTCATTAAATAATTGAACGTGAAAGTAAAAATGAAAGGGAAAAGTGAAAATTAACGAGAGATTAAGAGAAAGTACTGAAAGTAAAAATGAAAGGAAAAGAGCAAAAATTAAAAACCTTAAATTTCAATCACCTTACTTATCGTCGTTGACTATTGAGAATTGCTTGGATGAAATTAACAAGAGATTAGGGGGAAATGAAAGTAAAAATGAAAGGGGAAAGTGGAGGCACAGGAGCAAAAACTAAAGAGCACCTAAATTTTGAAACAAACTGAGGGTTAAGACTTAAGAGAACTGTTGGTAGGAAATTGACGAGAGATTAGGGAAGGGTCTATTTGTTTGAAAGAAAACATTTTACAGAAAATATTTTCAGTGTTTTCTCTTGTTTGGTTCAAGAAAAAAGAAAAAAAGTCAATGTAAAATGTTCTACAAGTTAAAGGGAAAATGACTTTATTCTCCCGTAAAACGACATACGAAGTAAAAAAAAGGGGGTAAGTTGATTTACAACCCAAACTTCACTCTTTCTGCTCTTAAAACACAAAAGCATCCAAGACATACCATCACTGACATCTTACCTTTGACGCCGTCGATTACTCAGGCTGTTCATCTTCTCAGGCAATCTGTCTCAAATTTTATTTATTTCCTCTTTATCCTTTCAAGGCATAAAGTCAAAACTAGCCCCCAACGTTTGACATTTTGGTCACTTTAATCCATATTCTTTTTTTTGGTGCAAACATACTCCTAATGTTTCATTTTCATTCAAAATTCACCCTCGTTGGATGAAAACCGTCAGCCAACCAACGGTCAACGCCCATTGATGACGTGGCATGCCACGTGGCGGGAGATGCTGACGTGGTAATGATGACGTGACATCACAATTTTTAAAAAAATAATTATAACATAAAAATGGTGGGATTTGAACTCAGGTCTAATAGATGAAAGTCTTAATGCCTAACCACCATATCAAGTATATTATATAAGTCCATCAAAATAACAGATCTTCTTCTTCATGAATCAACTTCACGATCAATTTTCAGTCCCAGTGGAATCAATCAACGTTCCTACCAGTCCTTTCCTCGTCCCTAGCTGTATTAAAAATGGTCGTATATCCTTCAGTTGAGGCCGGGTCGTTTACATCCCATTCACCAAATTTTGGTAGTGGCTACGAATACATGAACATATTATTCATCTAACCAAATCCAGAAAAAAGAGTTTTCTATAAACAATGATAACATTTCTAGGTTTCACTTGTTTTTCTGAGAAAACAACAACAAAACCTAGAAAGGAAGGAGTGAAAGAAGAACTTATAGAAGACATGATAGAGGAAGAGATGGGGATGAAATAAAAGAGAGAATTTATTAGGATTAATTGATTTGGTGATATTAAGATGGGGGAAATTTAAAGATTAGTGGATTTTATATTAGGGTTTTGGGATTTTTAAATCGGTAAGGGAAAATTAAAACTAGGATTTTGATTGTTCAAAAAAACTTAGATTTTGATTGATAATGATTTTTTTTTCTGGATTTCTCGTTAAGGAATTGATGGTGAAGTTGATTCATGGAGAAGAAGATATGCTATTTGGATGAGATTATATAATATACTTGATGCATTTTATCACATTTAGAAGGTTGGTTTGGTGGTTAGGCGTTAAGCTTTTCATCCACCAGACTTGATTTCAAATCCCACCATTCTTATGTTGTAATTTTAATTATTTACTTTAAAACTAATCAGATGATGCCACGTGTCATCATTTGATTGGTTAAAATTTAATATAAAAATAATTATTTTTAAAAAAATTGTGATGCCACGTCATCGATGGGTGTTAACCGTTAGTTGACTAACGGTTTTCATCCAACGAGGGTGAATTTTGAACAAAAATGAAACGTTAGGTGTGTGTTTGCAGCAAAAAAAAGAAGAATAGAGGCTAAAGTGACCAAAAGCTCAAACGTTGGGGGTTAGTTTTGACTTTATGTCTTCTTTCAATGGTTTGAATTTTTCGAACTCTTGAATTTTTTTCTTCTATTTACAAACATAAAAATCTATCTATCTTCTTCTTCTTCTTCTTCTTCTTCTTCTTCTTCTTCTTCTTCTTCTTCTTCTTCTTCTTATTATTATTATTATTATTATTATTATTATTATTATTATTATTATTATTATTATTATTATCTTCTCAACTTTTTGATTTCTACTCTAAATTTAGATATTGGGTTGTGTAATTTAGCATGCTAATTTGTTTCCTTAGTTGTTAATTTGATGAACTATTAGATTTAGAAAATCAAAGTTCTAAACAAATTTTAGTGAAACCTAAACATGATTTTTGTAGAACTAATATTTTAATATAATAATTGAAAAATGTTTTGGACTGATTTGAAAAGTATTTAAAACAATTTCCAAAGTCCAAATAACTTGAAACTATGTTTACGGAAGTTTTTAAAGGTTTTTACATGCTTTCAAAGGTCAAACTACACAAAACCTTCCAGGCGTTTCGAAACACCTTAGGGCGTTTCGATACGGTGTATTCCAGTAGCTAAAACGTTTCGATACTGGTATCAAAACAGGCTTTTCCTGGATGAGGATTTTGCCCAGTGTTTCGAAACGGGCTCTACCGTTTCGATACACCTATGTGGCATTGACCACAACGGTCATAAACCCCAATGGCTATTTCCCAACTAACATTTAAATGCAGGGCGTTTCGATACGGGTCTAGGTGTTTCGATACGTGTTCCGAAACTGCCAGGGGCGTTCCGAAACGGGTGCCTTGTCAGACTGCAATGGCTTTTTCTACTTAAAGGGTGTTTCGAAACGGGTTCGAGCGTTTCGAAACGGTGAGCTGCAAAATTGCATTTATGGTGGAAATTAAAGTCCTCAACGGCTCCAATTCAATCCCAACGGCTAGTAATGGCTACAAACTCATCAAGGAGTATAAAAGAGACCTCCAAGCATCAAGTAAAGGCTAATGCTTCAATTGTTACAACATTATGATGTCAAAATTTTTCTAGAGCTTAAATTGTAAATTCCTTGCTTAGACAACACTTGTGAGCTTACATTGTTATATTTGCTCAAGTGTTTAGGTTTGGATGAGTGCTTAGAATTGCAAACAAACACATATTAGAGGGATTTCTAGTTTGCTAAGTCTTTCTTTGTACAAGAGAGTGTTTCCTCAAGCTTTGGGTAGAAAGCTTTGAGGGTTGCAAAGGTTGCCTCCTTAGCCTAGAAAAGGGGACGAAATTCTTTGTGAATTTGTTTGGAAATCCTTAGTGGAGAGCTAAGGTAGTGGATGTAGATCTTGGTTAGAAGGTTGAACCACTATAAATCCTTGTGTCAAATTGCCAAATTTTCACCCCCCACTAAAACACCTAATTATCCAACTTCTCCACACTTGGCGAGCAAGAACGGTTGATCGAATCGAGCCCCCTAAATCTCAACACTTTTCTTGGTTTAAGTAAAATATAGATGCTAGAAATTTAATTAGGGAGATAAGTGTTTCAGCGAGGGAGGCTTTGGTTATGCTAATCTTTGTAACTTTTATTCCAATACAAAAGAAATTAATAATTAAAGTACCTTAAACTTAGTAGGAAAACTAAATTTTTGGATGATTTTGACATACTGAAAGCAAAAAAATACCAATTAATCACCAATTTTATAGGGAACGGGGAAGATGGTGCGGAAGAGTAGTGTATATAGAGACTCAAAATTAAAGTGGTTTAAGTTTGGTTAAGATAAGGTTAGACTTGTTCCAGTCCTTTGTGTTGTGCCAATTAACATTGGGTTTGAAGCAGTGTATGTTTTGTTTTACTGGAGTTGTGTTGTTTGATTGGTTCGTCTGAAGTTTTTGGTTGTGGAAATGTTTGATGCTGTGTAAAAATAGATGAACTGAGTTGCCTGAAAAAGCAGGTAATCAGTGCTTTAATTCAATTTAAATTGCATTTGTTTCTAGGGGATCCAAGGGAGGCACAAAAACTTTAATGAGGGTAGATGGTGATGAATTGGGATGTTTCTGTATCATCCTTAGTGCTAATATTTTTTATATTGTTTTTCTTTAAGTAGTTGCTGAGAGTTTATGGGGTCTAATGATAAGAGTAACTAATGGAGAACTAACAGACTTTTAAAATAGTCCAAAAACAGAATTTAAAAACATCTCAAAGATAAATATCTACCTTCTTTGCAGCTAGCTTAGATTGTTGCTCACTTTTAGCACTAATACAAACCTAAAAAAGCGTTGAAAGTTATTTAGTAAATCAAAAATTGAACAATGTTAACTGGCGCTAGTTATTTACTAAATAATTTTAACACTAAAACTTTCACACAACCAATAAGTGCACTAGTATATTATTAACAAATATTTAACCATCAGTAGCATACCTTAGTTGGTGAATGATCTAAAAAACATTTGGCATATGATTAAATTGCCCTACCACATTATGTAATTTATGTTCATATTACTATTGCAGACAAGAGCTAAATTATTTTAAGGAAATTTTTATCTCATACTCGAATGAACCGATGTTAACACGAACCAAAAATAATCGATCTGATTTTGACTTGATCCAAAATCTGAATTAAATTTGATTTATCATATACTTGAACTAAACCTGAATTGGCCCGAATTAAATCTAAACTGAATAAAGTCAAACCTGAACTGAATGACCCGAATCAAATCTAAACTGAATAAAGTCAAACCTGAAATGACATGAACTGAATGAC
Organism: Hibiscus tridactylites; assembly: GCA_958450335.1. NCBI lineage: Eukaryota > Viridiplantae > Streptophyta > Magnoliopsida > Malvales > Malvaceae > Hibiscus > Hibiscus tridactylites. The sequence goes on from OY288285.1 coordinate 61,176,393, forward strand.
CCAATTGTCATCTCTAAGCAAAAGCAACTAGCTCAAGAATGGTGTCCGCGTCGACATAAAAAGAAAAAGGAAAACTATGATAAAAAAAGAATGAAAAGAGAATGACTAGGGTTCTTCAAATTTCTATTAATTGATTATTTTAGATAATGTTTTTATAATGTGTAATAATGTTCTAAATATTGTGATTTAAGTTAGATAACTGATTAAGTAGTGATAAACTCTTTTAGTGGTTATTCTTTGCCTATCCATTTCAACAATCTGAAAAGAAACTAAATATTTTCGAGTCGTGTAAGTTGGTTTTAACGCCAACATTGAATAACTATTAATATTTTTTTATGGTTCGACTAATTCAGATTAAATATTAAATAAATTTATTATAATATAATTTTGACAATTTAATTTTTTCCATTTACACGATAAAGATTTAAAGAAAAACTCAAAATGTGCAGTTCCGTTTAAACTAACTAGTACTAAATTTCCAATTTTAATAAAAAAAATAGCATTGAAACTTATAAAATTATAATCAAAGATTTAAAGTCAAATTCCAAATTTCGAAACCCAAGCCAATTAAAGAACTCCAAAAAAAATTATGAAGGGAGGAGCATTGGCGTCACTTTTGTGGGCCATTGTGTGGATATAACTCAAATTTGTACATATAATCATGCAACTTGGATCCAATTGTTCAACCTGAAATCAACAGATTTGAATCTCATTTACCAATTACCAATTACCAATTACCATGACTTTGTTTCTACATTATCTCTAGTTTTCGTGTAATAGTAACAGTCGCGCCTATTGCGCTAGGCGCCACAGCTTCGTGTGCACCCCCTTTCATTTCTGCCGTTCCATTGCTATAGCTACCAAGTGCAGTATTTGCCTCATGTTTTTCTGCCTAATTATAGACCCTTTGTTTTAATATCACTGTCTCCTTATCCCTTTCCCCAATTCACACATGTTTGTGAATTTCCATGGCGATTCCTACCCACATCTCGCTTCCTTCCTCCACCCCGAAATTCTATCACTCCCCATCCCCTCCTCCACCTTCCTTCCCTTTCTTCTTCAAACCCTGCTGCAAACCTCTCACTCTGCGCTTTCCTGCTCATGTCCACTCCTCCACTCTGACTGCTATGGAAGTCGGTCAAGATTTACCACTTGATTATGGAGATTGGCTTCCCAACCCCGACCCAAACCAGCGTCGAAGAGCCGGCATTTTGCTCCACCCCACTTCATTTCCTGGAGCTTATGGCATCGGCGATCTTGGGGAACAAGCTTTTCATTTCATTGATTGGCTACATTTAGCTGGTTGCTCCCTTTGGCAGGTATAGATGACCCCATTTAAGTTCAAACTTCAGTTAATGTTGTTGGCGTAAGCTAAAACGAATAAGAAATGTTATGGGATAATCTTCTCTCTCTTTTTTTTTTTGTATTAATGAATGAAAATTGATTATCAATGTAGGTGCTTCCCCTTGTTCCTCCTGATGGTGAAGGGTCACCATATGCAGGCCAGGTGCTGCTTCACTAATAATTGATTCTGGGGATTTATCAATTTAGTTCCTTTTCCTTTCACCAATAATTGATATATGTTTCCTCTTTATTGTTTAAGAAATTGTGTAATTTTCCTTTATGATTATTGTTTCAGGATGCAAATTGCGGAAGCACTTTCTTGATTTCACTTGAAGAGCTCGTTAAAGATGGTTTGCTCACAAAGAAAGAGCTTCCACAACCAATGTGAGGAGATTTTTTTTCTTTCATTTTTATATTTTTTAGTACTGTTATATTCGGCCAAAATTGTTGTATAACATAATGTTGACACTTATATTTTAAGTTGCTGCTATACAATTTGTGCAGTGATTGTGACCGTGTGAACTATTCTATTGTTGCTAAGCTAAAGAACCCTCTAATAACTAAGGTAAAGCTTCATCTGAATGTCTATTCTTTATCTGGTTAGCTATGCCCAGTTTAACACATATCGTCATCTCTTAGGCCGCAGAGAGGCTACTCTCGTCTGATGGAGAACTTAAAACGCAGCTTGAGGCTTTCCGTAGAGATCCTACCATATCGTGTGAGCTATTTATTTCCATATAGTTTCACTAACTACAATCACATTCCTCTGTACTCCTAGTTTAAATATCCGCTAAGCTTCAATCTGCATTTGATTGTTTTATTACTGTATGAATCTGATGAGTTTGTGGAGCTTGAGAGTGGAAGGTTTTTGGTGGAAAAAGAACAATGTTTTTTTCTGGGATTGAAAAGAGTTGACTCTGCTTTTACAGTTCAGGGTTGACAAAGATTTTGAAAATAGACATTTGCATATTTACTTTCTCATTCTTAGCTCGTGTGCTAGTCATTTATTTGGTGCAGCTTCAAATTGTTTCCCTGTGTTTTCTCCATTATTGGAATGAAATTACTGTAACCAGATGATTTCTTTACAAATCCTTTGCCAGTATCCTTGGAAGTTAGCAAACAAATTAGATTCAGGACCTTCTTTCACCCAAATTTCTCTGAATTTGCTTTGCAAAATCTCATGATTCTTTTTATGGAAGTTTTACTTTGATGTCCCGATCCTTCCACATCTCTTTGAATATCTCTATATTACTGCATCTCTATACGTGTAGGGGCATGATTTATATATGTAGTAGTCTACAGTTAATAGATCACATAAGGAGTTGTCTGCAGCAGTCATTATTTTTTCAGAAAACTTTCTCTTATGTGCATGTATGGCCTTATAACAAGTTTTTTACTTTATCCTGATTATTTAAGTAATACTCAATAGAATTATTAAAAAAAAAACACACAAAGTAAAAGTTTTTTTTTTTTTTGTTCTTTTTGATGTACTGGTCTATCATGTTCCTCTCCTTTACCTTTAAATTTAATGTGTGAAACTGGAGACCTTTCTTCATGATTCTTTTCTCCATTTTTTTAGGCTGGCTTGAAGATGCAGCTTATTTTGCTGCTATTGATGACAGTTTAAAAACATTCAGTTGGTATGATTGGCCCGAACCTTTGAAAAATCGCCATCTTGCAGCCTTAGAAAAGATATACCAGGACAAGAAGGATTTCGTATGATCTGGATCACTCTTATTAAAATATTGGCTCAATGGTATCTTAAATTATCTACCTAATTTAGATGCTAATATTGCTACCTGCTGTTTCTTTCACTTGGCAGATAGACTTGTTTATTGCTAAACAATTCCTGTTCCAAAGGCAGTGGCAAAAAATTCGTAACTATGCACAGGCAAAAGGAATCAGCATAATGGGAGACATGCCAATTTATGTAGGTTATCACAGCGCTGATGTCTGGGCAAATAAGAAACATTTTCTGCTGGTGAGGAGTTTTTTCGTGATCAAGAATAATTTAACTATGCTCCAAATCATTCTATTGTTGGTGTTGGCTACAAGTTTTCTGTTCTCTTTGGCAGAATAAGCATGGTTATCCTATGCTAGTCAGCGGTGTTCCACCTGATGCCTTCAGTGAGACTGGTCAGCTGTGGGGGAGGTTTGTACTGACCAAAAACAAGTTCACATGCCTGTTATATAAACAATCTAGTTTTTCGTAAATATTATTACGGTGCTAGTAAAAGCAAGGTATTGTTTCATGTTCTTTCATTTTGGAGATTCATTACAAATCCAATTTATGCACCTGAAGAGTGTTCTGTATCTTTTTTCTTTACGTTTCCTCCCCTGGTTCTTTTATTGCTAGGCATCTCCTTTTTGTTTTCTAACAAGATTAGGGGTCCTTTATTCAATACTTCTTGATGGTTAAACTCACACAAATTATTTTAGTCACAGCATGTAAACCTATATATGATGTTTTTCTTATCCTGATATTCAATTCTTATTTTCTCGTAGATTTAATATTTTATGCTAGGTTTTTGCTGCACTAGCTATCTTTAATTAAGGTGTTCTTTATTTCAGCCCTCTATATGATTGGAAGGCCATGGAGAAAGATGGATTTTTATGGTGGATACGTCGCATCAGACGTGCACAAAATCTATATGATGAATTCAGGATTGATCACTTTAGAGGATTTGCTGGCTTTTGGGCTGTCCCTTCTGGTGAGTTGTAAAGTATTTTGAACGAATGGTGCTTGCTAGAAATGTGATATACTGAAACCAAGTTACTGACACATTTAATCTATGCAGAAGCAAAAGTTGCTATGGTTGGACGATGGAAGGTCGGATTTTCTGATTCCGACCACGATAAAATTTTCTTTAACTGTCCCATTTCCCACTACTGATGTTATTTCCATGATAATAGGTTGGTCCTCAAAAATCTTTATTTGATGCAATCTTCAGAGCAGTTGGAAAGATCAATATCATAGCTGAAGATCTGGTACGTTCTGCTTGATAGAATATGAAGAACATATTTTTATCATTTTTCATTTTGTTTCTTGCTGTAGCTTCATTTGCTGATATCTTCTCCAAGGAAAATGGGAAATAGATGATTTTTCAATAACCTTGACCTGCCTATTATAGAAGTTTTGTCTTCTGGGGATATTTCAGCTACTTTGGCGTAGTTCAATATTCTTGCTTATCATAGCTGAAGATCCTGTGAGCTAATGCCTTAGTTCAGTGTACAATAAGTGTTGCTTTGATAATTTAGTTGACTGTGAATGGTGCACAAGTTGCGCATTTTTGTGCATGTAATTCTATTTTGGCATTGTTTGATGCACCGGTGCTTTTTCATGCACACTTGTTTTTCTGTCTGTATGCCTAGAAGTTATATAAAATTAAAAGATGAGTGATAAACAACAGTAATCTGGATAAAGCGTTGTCATAATAACTGAGCACCATTATAGATAAAGTAATTAATTATAAAACTGAACTGCTGTTTCTTCTAATTCCTGCATTGCACGCACCACTAAATACATCACTGGTGTCCTTGTGCTGCTTGTTTTCTGTCTGTTTCCCTTGTTTATTTTTCTAAACTCTTGTTTCATGTAACTCTGTAGTTCATTTCCTCCTTTGCAAACTCTCATCTTATTGGGTGTTAAATGGCAGGGAGTTATAACCGAGGATGTGGTTCAGCTTAGGAAATATATTGGCGCACCAGGAATGGCTGTTCTCCAGTTTGGTAATATGTTGCCACTAATCAATTGTGACCATCTTTTTGAATTCTCCTTTTTGGTTGATGGCATTCTAGTTTTGCATTCTGTGATATTATAGTTTGTCCCATTTTCTCTTGCTTTAGGTTTTGGTAGCGACTCTAGAAACCCTCATTTGCCTCACAATCACGAGCCAAATCAAGTTGTATACACGGGAACTCATGACAATGACACGGTAAAGCTCCTTCAAGGTTCTTCGTTGTTGTCTTACTTTATTTTTGGTATCATCATCAGGGACGAAGCTACCCCAAGGCTTGAGGGGCTGTGCCCCCAGGAAATTTTCTCAATCTTAGAATATAGAATAATATGGGGGAAGAAGAGTGGGGATAAAGAATGAAAGAAGAGAGATGAGGTGTGAAATTTGATACAACAAGTCATATATTCGAGCTAAATGCATACTGTTGTTTGGCTCAACTGAAAATTGTTTTACCATATCCTTAGATGTTGCATACTAATAGTTCTTTTGATTGTCTCATAGATTGAAGGTTGGTGGAGCAATTTGATGGAACAAGAGAGGTCTAATGTGAGTTTCCTTTGTTATTCTAAGGCTTCTGATCAGATTTATCATCTTGTATTTGTCTTACATCAGAAATTTCGCCTCAGGTATTGAAATATCTTCATATCACTGAAAATGATGAGATCTCATGGGCTCTGATCCAAGCTTCAGTTGCTTCAATAGCTCAAACTGCCGTCATAACCATGCAGGATGTTCTTGGGCTAGACGGTTCTGCCAGGATGAACATTCCTGCAACACAGGTAAATATAATTTCTTCAAACATGTGCATGTGATAATGTGCTGTAGCACGAGGTAATTCAGGTTCATGCATCTAGAACATTGTTAATTAAGTAATACAGCATTAATCGTGGTTTAAATTTTCAAGGCCCTACTGAGGATTAGGCGGACGATGTGCAAAATCCTTCCCCTTGTGGCTGGTTAATTTGAACTCTGATAATGCCTTTCAGAATCTTCATTGTTTTAACTTGATCCAAAGTTCATTTTTCTTCCCTTTTTGGGCATGATGCGTTGTTTTGCATGCAATTGTTTATTGACTGTGACGAAAAACATGATAATTTATAGAGCTACGGATCTTTTGTTGTGCAGCATGGAAACTGGAGTTGGAGGATACCAAATTCCGTGAGTTTTGATTCCTTGGAAACAGAAGCATTACGGTTAAGGGATATGCTTTCCATGTATGGGCGAATGTAGTTCCGGAAAGCTTCATATGTTTCTTTTCCTCGGACATCACACATGATTTTAGATTTGGTCACCCCTCATCATGTGTCTAAAAAATCTCTCTCTAGCTTTAAATAAGTTTTTTTCTGATGATCGAGTCTTAAGAGTAAAATATTATTTATAAACTAATAAAAGGCTTGATTGCCCCTTCATTTCTCTCTCTCGTTAAAATCTTACTTTCCTGATGCATGCTTGCTGCAATGATTGTTACTTATAATGGAGGAATCAGTCACTATAGCTTCATGTAGAGTACCTGAAACTCAAATCCCATCTGCTTTCAGCCTGAAGCCCTGAACTCATAACCTAGTTCAGGATATTACGAGCTTCATTCTTCCTGCAACTATCCGAGTTTCGGCAATCGTCCTACTTTTGCAAGATTTTCAGCATCTACCACTAGCAATCTGTGTTGAGTAGCATCATGTCGGTTGAAGTATAAATGTGTATGTACTAAAGAATTGTGTAATTTAGTTCTTGCATCTTTGATATTAATGCATAATAAACAGAATTGAACTCAATCTTGATTGTTACCCTTTTACAATCTTTTTGAGGAATATAAATTGATTATCAAGATTCAAAGTATTGACAATGGAATTAATTAAAAAAAAGAGAGAAGGAAAATCAGAAGAAAATTCTGTAGCAGCTTAAGTGCTGAAGTAAATTTGAAGCAGTGAAATCATTCCCAAATACTATAACCTATGCAGCATTCTCAATTGCTTGGATGCATTCCAATACAGTGGCCTTCTTTGACATTGCTGACATCAAGGCTTCGTGAATCTCCTTGTTGTTTTTCAACAGGGATCCAGCTAACAGAACCTGTGTCGTTTTCACCTTTAAACATTAGCTTTCATTTATCCTATAATGGCCGCCCAAATAAAAGCTGAAGGGATAACTTGAGTAACTTACCGCCCATCTAGTTAGATTTTGCTGCTGATCATTGCTGAGTTTTGGTTGGCTCCTGTTTATGAATCTCTGCAGAAAATACAAACCGTGGTTAGTTGCACTTGCATCATAGGTTAGCTACTAATGAGATCTTGTTCAACTTTGGAGAAAAGGGTTGTTGTAAAACCTGGAGGGTGAAAAGGTCAGCTGATTGACCCACCACTTTGTCATATTTCAGACCCTCTGCTGCAAGTCCAGCCATGGCAACCACTGCCAACCTGGTATTACACATTTCACGTAGGCTGAGACATAAAAAGCTTGCCGCGGGACGAACTTGAAAGGGGGTAACAGACGAGTAATATGCAGCAACAACAACAACAAAAACAGAATCTAGACCTTGATATCATGTTATTGCATATTTTAAGATTCTATGCTTAATATTAGCAATATATGGAAAAATAAATTGTTGAGGCTTCATGGCGTGTAATATCAGAAAAGCTTTCAGATTATTCAGATTGGTACCTGTCGAGCTCCTTAGCATCGAGCTGTCCGCTATATATAATCTTTTCCAGCTTTTTATCAATGAGATTGACGTGTTCCTTGCCAATATCCAGAGAATAGCCCAGGATAGGAAGACCCAACAAATAGCCAACTACATGCAAAGAGAAAGGCATATATGTGAGTATATATACCATCATTAGATATTATATGTGTGAGAGAGAGATTACTTAAAAAATGAGCTGCTTCATGTCTAGCAATCCTTTCCTGGTAATCAGGGAAGAATGTGGAGAAGCCTCCAATGGCAGCTTGAAGAAGTCTGAAGCAGCAATTAAAGACTGTCACTCGTAAATGAGAATTGTGAAACCATGCGATTCTTGCATTGGACTTACCCGGGCGAAATGCTCCCCACTGCCAAAACTATCAACGAAATGCTCCCGATTAAATATGGCACGAAGAATCCCCAATCCTGAAGCAAAGTGTGAACCAAAAACTTAGTAAAGTGAGAACTCTACTTTCTTTACAAGAAAACAATGGCAATACCAAAATAAATTATGTGATCAAGACATCAAAGATATTAAGTTCAATATATCAAAATGATTAACATCACTAAAGTTTCCAACAATATGATCAAATACTAAAGAAAAACAGAGAGAAAATATGATATAGAGAGTTTAATTACCCCAGGAAGCTGGCCTGCAAGAACTCCCAAAAACCCTGTTGTCCCTACTACTGTGAAAAGAAATGCTGCCTGTTACAACTGAAACATATCAAATACATGAACAGCAATTTGTAACTAATGTTTTAACAATGTGAAGAGTTAGATTATCATTGATCAATTTCAAATCCAAAGTTTCTTAAAAGAATTCCTATCCATTTGTTTCATCAGAGTTTTAGTTTTCGAGAGACTAAGGAATAAATGAGACTTGTATTTGCAAGTTATTTGGTTCCTGTTTGAAAAAAAATGTGCTCGAATTTGGATTGGTAATTGCCAAGTTGAGATCAAGCTCTGACAGCCCGGGGGAGCTGAACTCGAGTATGGATTAATTTACATAATTGAGCAAGCTCTAATAGTTTTTTTATATATCTCAAATCAAGTTGAAGCTTTAAAACTGAAATTCGTTTGAACTTAAAAAGCTTTGAATTCCAAATTTTTAGTGGAGCTTGGCTCAATTACTGCCATATTGACTCTAAAATATGAGTGATACTATGAGATAATCCCAACTAGAAGATGAGCATTGTGATACTTACATCATTTCGGACACTCGGAATTGCAAGATTTTCTGCATTTCTAAGACCAAGGCTGGTCAGCTCCCGAAGAGATGTCTGATGCAAACAATCTCAAAGTCAAGCCCCTTCATTTGCTTGGCTAAATATATATAGCAATGAACAGATACGATGCATTGTAAACATGTACATGTATGCATATGCGTATGCAGGCTAACATTTGAGTGAGCACTTTTCCCATAACTTCAGACTTGATATTGGAGACTGACCGTACGACGCGAGACATACGGCTGTGAACTCCATTTCTTGGCCCATCCGATTTGAGTAAGCTGATCAAGTGCCTCTTTCACGGCATCACTGTCTTTCTGAACCAAAATATATATATATACATAGATATCAACTACCTGATAAAGGGCTTACAAAATTCCATCATATTAATTAGTAAAGACATCATATATTACTAGCAGTAGCACCAAATGAAATGAAATTAACTAACTAAAGCAAAAGACTGCAATAATTTTGATGGGGAATATCATCTATTCAAGGAAACAACTTCATATACTGAAAAATCAAAATGTTTGGTTTCATTTTAAATCGCAGAAGAAAACATGGAAAGGAGGAAAAATGGTGCCCAAAATTGCTTAAATGTGTATGTCTTCAACTTCAACAGATATATTTACATTAATGTCAAAGTAGTTCATCACCATCATTCACATTTCAGCAATTAAATTTGAGAAGCAAATGATCATGACATGTTGAGAAAATTAAACACTCAGTTTCAACTAATTTCAAGCAGAAAGTGAGGAAAAAGAAACCTTGGAAATGGCTGATTCAAGGGTGTTGAGATCAACATCAGGGGCAGCAGCTGAAGAAGAAGAGGATGCTCTTATTTGCAGCTGCCGCTCTGATTTCCTGGGTGTTAATACCTTAAAACACTTGTAGGAATGGGTATTATAATAATGAAAATACTGAAATGGAAGCTTTGAGTTTGATACAGAAGCCATGGAATACACATACAACATTGTCTTTGTTGTTGTCTTTTCCAAATTAACCCTTTTTTTTTATTTTGTTATCCTTTGAGAACTGAGAAATGGAAAGAGGAAAAAATGGCTGCAACTGACGAAGAGTGGATAAGATTCGCGGGGCTTTAGCGCAACGAAACGTTATTTTCGCACCACGTTGGCTAAGCTTCATGGCAAATTTTGATGCCTTTGAAATTTGTTTCCTATGCTAGGAGAGTTCGATCCAGTCGTAGTTAAAAAAATTTGAGTTATTAAAATAGACGCGTCATATTTTACAACTCAAGCTTTATTTGAAATTTTTTCGATTTGAGTCGAATTGAGTTTTCGAGTTTCTATACAAATTTAATTATAATTATTTATCATGTTATAGTATGGTTGGTTCCAATTTAAATAATTTTCTTTAATCATATAAAATGTGTGTGTATATATACATATATTTCATATTTTTTCATATGTGGCATATATTTCTGCATATATTTTTCTTATATCAGTATATATATTAGGAAGAATTGAAAGACTCGAATCGAACTTAAAAATCAATCCACCAATCACTAAAATTTCAAGTTAGTCGAATTTATATTTTACACAGAAAACTTTATTTAAATTTTTTTCGAGTCGAGCCAAAAACGTGTTAAATTTTTCGCCTCGAGTCGAGTTGAAAATTTTGATTTTTTCGAGTCAAGTTTTACTCACTCATATCATGTACATTATTATTATTATTATTATTATTATTATTATTATTATTATTATTATTATTATTATTATTATTATTATTTGATGTAATAACCATATTTTGTGGTTGATGTAGCATATTGAGTCTTAATTTGATTTTCTCCTCGTGGAGGTTGTGAATTCAAATGCACTAATGCTGTAAAACGTAATTGTCTTCAATTTAGGAGTTTGGAAATTATTATTTAGGTATTTTATAAAAAAAAAATAAGTTAAAAATATACATGTACTTCTGATAAATTTGCACTATTATGCATGGACTTTATTTTTTACAATTTTTTTTGAATATAAATAATTATATTAATCTAATATAAAAATAAATGAATGTATTTTTTAAAAGGTGTAAAAGTGAATTAAAATAAAAGTTTCTCGAGTCTAATTAAACAAAATTTAAGTCAAAAGTCATGTATTGTCCTAAAAATATTAATGTATTTTTTAATGGTCTAAAGGTGATTATAAAGTAATATTTGTATTAAAACAAAACACCGGCGACTAGAAATAAAAACGACGGTGGTGAATCTGACAAACGAAGGAACAAGACGTGTAACCACCCGGACCCGCTTATGCGTTTCACCTAACTCCGAGCGGTCACAACCTATGATCAAACTTCATATCACAAATTTTATTTAAATATAAAAACTAGTATAGTTCCGCCTAATAGTGGCTATAATCCCATACTTCAAAACCTGTTAGCAAGACATATCCTTTATTGTTCCAAATCGTCTAAAAAACCATCAAAGATACTTTCTCATCCATCTCAAAATAGAAAGTAGAAGTTTAATATCGATGTATTACAAAATGAGTGATGTAAAGCATAAGTTGTCAAATAAGGTCATGGCCAACATCCGCCAAAATATATATATATATATATATCATATTGTATCAAAATATAGGCATAAGTCACCCCGAATACAGACAGTTAGGAAGATAAGAACATTACAACAACTAGATGCTAAATGTGCCGATCCTCCAAATGCCGGGTCCACAGGGTAGCCTGTCGCAAGTATCTGAGAGGGGAAGAGGGGAAAGCATGAGCTAGGGAGCTCAGTGTGTTCCGATATGTGCAGATCAAGCAATCACAAGTATACATCAAGTATAACATATTAACATGTTACATATTAGAACAATGGTTTAAGAGCATACAAAGGTTTACTAATAACTACCCTCCAACCTTACACCATTATGCAGTCCCCCAGAACTGCATCCATAAGGACTTACCCTAGGCCCGATAGGCGTAGGTGCCACCTAAGGGGCTGCCTTAGGTCCATAAGGGTTTACTCGTGCTAGAGCATCGGAACCTACCCAAGGGGAGACCTTGAGTCCATAAGGATTTACCAGCTGGATCAGGGTTGTACCGACAGAGACTTCGTATCATATCCCAATAGTATACCCCAGACAGAAATCAGAGTTCAGGTTCCATACATGAGTAGCAGAATACATATAGCAGACATGTTCTATTCAGGGTAACAAAACAGAAACTCATGCTTTCAACAGATAAACAGGCATACCATTGAGCAAACATATTCGTCATCATTATGCAAGCAAAACGTATCATCATATATCAAGTTTACTGATTTCAAAACCAATTACGTCAGACAAACATACTATGTTAATCTAGATCAAGTAGTCACACGCAAAGTTAGATCAAGCATACTTACAATAGACAAACAATGTATGAAATCATTAGTTCAATTCAGCCTTTTATCAACATAATATCATTCATATTTCATTGGTTATTTGGTCAATCATCAAGATATAGTAAGCATGCAACTCATACAGCAGAATGTAGCACACATAGAACACACCTCAAAATACGGTCGGTGGGTAAACTAACGGGCACCAGCCTCGGAGCGCTCAGATGTAGAGTCAGGTCTTATATTAACTGGAGCGTGAGGGTGAGCGGAACGAGAGGAGCTAGGCTGAACTGGATACTGATCACAAATATCTCGAGCACCTTACACAATTAATACACTTTATCAGACCCTTAATCGACCTTATTATCAATTTAATTTAAGCAATTTAGTACATATGCATAATTTAGGTTTAAAGTCATATTTGAGGGCTTTCGGGTTAGAATTTCATAAAATGGGCTTTAAAAACGGACTCAGGACGTCGAAAAACATAAAATAGGGCATTTTCGAAAAATTTGACTTTCTGGTCAAAGTCAACGCATGACGTCAGCATAAGTCAACGCTAACGTCAGCATGACGTCAACAGTCAAATGGGTCAAGATAACTAAGTCAACTTGGGCGAGTCAACTCACAGAGCTGACTCAGCGATTCAACCCAGCCGGGTCGGGTCGGAGAGCCCATGGGTCGAGTCAGACCCGTTTCTTACCCTTATCAGAAAGGTCGCCGGCGGCGACCGGAATCTCGCCGGAAAAGTCTCGAAATGTCGTTGTTTTGACCTGAAAAGAAAGCCTTTCGATTAAACAATGTTTAACCCGAAATTATTCAACCGAAACATCGTCGGATAGAGGCTGAAAGTTACCCAAAACGTAATAGGGGTCTTGGAACTACCGAAGCTCCGACGAAGGGCTTAACAGCGGCGAACGGAGGCAGCAGGCTCAGGTTTTGCAGATCCGGACGCAAGGATCTCGGCCTTGCCCACGGTGAGCCAAGAACGGCGGTGATTAGGCCGAAAACGCGGTAGACGTGGCCCACGAAATTGCCGAACTTCGATCGATATTCCACCGTACACCGCTGTTCGAGGGAGCGTGTGACCGGTAACGGCAACCTCACGACGAGACGGAGAACACACCTCTGGCGGCGGTGTCACGAACGGCACGGTGGTGACGCGGCTGCAAGCTCGCCGACAAAGAAGGAAAAAGAGAGGGTTTTGGGGAGAGGAAAAATAATATTGGGATCTGATTTTCATTAAAGCTGGTAGGTGAGGAGTCAGAGACTTATTAAATTCAGGTTCACAAAAGGGTTCAAATAAATTTTTGGGGAACTTTGAACTAAGAGCTTGCTAGCTCAAACGGCTGGGTAACGACCAAAACAAGGGGAGGTTGTGGGTTCGACTCCTCCCAACCTCCACCCTTTTCAATTTTTTTTAAACAATGGGGTGTTACAACTCTCCCCTCCTAAAAAGAATTTCGTCCTCGAAATTTACCTGAATTAAACAGATGTGGGAACTGTTCTCTCATGGGTCCTTCAACTTCCCAAGTAGCCTCGCTGGGGCTCCGATTTCTCCACTGAACTTTAACCATCGGAATGCGTCGGTTTCTCAGAACTCTCTTATGAAAATCCAATATCTGAATCGGTTCCTCCCCGTAGGACAAGTCCGATCTCAACTCTACATCCTGAACCTGGATAACATGACTCGGATCTGGATGGTACTGTCTCAACATAGACACATGAAAAACATTGTGAATATGTTTGAGCTGAGGAGGCAACTCAAGCTGATAGGCAACTAGCTCAACTCTCTTCACGATACGGTACGACCCAATGAATCTCGGACTCAGCTTACCCTTTTTTCCAAATCTTAAAACTTTCTTCCATGGAGATACTTTCAGAAAGACTTGATCACCGACCTCAAACTCAATATCCTTTCTTCTCCGATCAGCATAAGATTTATGTCTATCAAAGGCCTCTTTCAGGCGATCACAGATTAATCTGACAGTGTCTTCAGTCTCTTGGACCAATTCTGGACCCAAAGTCTTCTTATCATACAGCTCGGTCCAACATATAGGAGTTCGACATTTATGACCATACAGAGCTTCATAGGGGGCCATGCGAATACTAGCTTGATAGCTATTATTATAAGCAAACTCAGCCAAGGGCAAGAAATCTTCCCAACTACCGCGGAAGTCGATCACACAACCCCTCAACATATCTTCTAGAATCTGAATTACCCTTTCAGACTGACCATCGGTCTGTGGGTGGAAAGATGTACTAAAGTTCAATCGTGTACCCAGAGCATTATGCAAAGCAGACCAGAAATGAGAAGTGAACCTCGGATCTCGATCGGATATGATGGATAAGGGTACACCATGCAATCTGATGATCTCAGAGATGTATAACTTAGCTAGCTTCTCAAGAGAGTAGGTAGCTCGGACGGGAATAAAGTGAGCTGATTTGGTGAGTCGATCAACAACAAACCCAGACAGAATCCTTCTTGGAAGGAGTCAGAGGTAACCCGGTAACAAAATCCATAGTGACACGTTCCCATTTCCACTCCGGAATCTTAATGGGTTGTAGTAAACCATATGGGTGCTGATGTTCTGCCTTAACCTGCTGACAAGTCATGCACCGAGATACATAATCATAGATATCCTTTTTCATGCCAACCCAACGGTACCTCTGTCTCAAGTTCTGATACATCTTATCACCACTTGGATGCATGGAATAAGGACTGCTATGAGCCTCACTAAGGATGGCCTGCTTTAGGTCAGTATCATCAGGCACACAATAACGACCCTTGAAGCACAGAACACCATCTTGATCAAAAGCGTAGGCAGACGTGGAACCTTGTTCCACTTGTTGTATGACTGAGAGTAAGGAATTGTCTAAACGTTGTTTGGCCTTGATCTCCTCGGCCAAGGTCGGCTTAACTTGCAATTCAGCCGATAAGCTGCCATCATCAAAAATACTTATCCTGGCAAACAAGGACCTCAAGTCTGAGATAGCCTTGCGGCTTAAGGCATCGGCAACAACGTTGGCCTTCCCTGGATGGTACTCAATCTCACAATCATAATCTTTAAGGAGTTCAAGCCAACGACGTTGTCTCATGTTTAGCTCTCTTTGAGTAAGGAGGTATTTCAGGCTCTTGTGATCAGTATAGATGTAGCACTTCTCTCCGTAGAGATAGTGCCTCCAGATTTTCAAGGCAAAGACCACTGCAGCTAACTCAAGGTCGTGGGTGGGATAGTTGCACTCATGTGGTCGTAACTGACGTGAGGCATAAGCAATCACCTTCCCCTCCTGCATCAGTACACAACCAAGCCCAGAATGCGAGGCATCGCTATAGACCAAGAAGTCCTTTCCTGACTCGGGTTGTGTCAGGACTGGAGCTTGTGTCAGAGCTGTCTTTAATTTCTCAAAGCTGGCCTGTTGTACATCAGCCCAAACAAAAGGAATACTCTTCCTCAACAGCTTCGTTAGAGGGGCAGCAATGATGGAGAAACCCTCGACAAAGCGTCGGTAGTAACCAGCTAAACCCAGAAAGCTACGAATCTCTGAGACATTCTTAGGTTGATTCCGACTAGTGATAGCCTCGATCTTACTGGGATCAACCTAAATACCTCGAGCTGACACAACATGCCCCAGAAATGTCACTTCTTTGAGCCAAAATTCGCACTTGCTCAGCTTAGCATACAAATGATGCTCTCTCAAGGTTTGCAGAACAATCGTCAAGTACTCAACATGCTCGGATTCTGTCTGAGAATAAATCAGAATATCATCAATAAACACCACAACAAACTGGTCTATATAGGGTCGGAACACGCGGTTCATCGTGTCCATGAAGGCAGCTGGTGCATTGGTAAGACCAAAAGGCATCACAAGAAACTCATAGTGCCCATATCTAGTGCGGATAGCTGTCTTTGCAATATCAGATCCCTTTATCTTCAGTTGATAGTATCCAGACTGAAGATCAATCTTTGAGAAAATTGTAGCTCCCCGAAACTGATCAAACAAATCATCAATCCTGGGTAGAGGGTATTTGTTCTTAACCGTCAGCTTGTTCAACTTCCGATAATCAATGCATAATCGGAGAGAACCATCTTTCTTCTTAACAAAGAGGACTGGAGCTCCCCAAGGTGAAGAGCTAGGTCGAATAAATCCTCTATCTAGGAGCTCTTGCAACTGGATTTTCAACTCTTTAAGCTCCTTGGGAGCCATGCGATATGGGTTCATAGACACGGGTGCAGACCCCGGATAAGTCTCAATCTCGAACTCGACGTCTCTATCCGGTGGTAGACCGGGCAATTCTTCTGGAAAGACATCAGGAAATTCGCTAACAGTGCGAATCTCTTCGATCTTGGATAGAGAACCTTTCGTATTCCAGGAGCAAGCGATGAAGGTCTCATATCCTTTTCGGATCATTCTATTAGCGGTCAGAGCAGATACAACATTAGACAGATAACCTCGACGTTCTCCGATTAGAATCACTGATCGGTCGTCAGAAGTCTTTAAGGTAGCCCTTTTTAACTCGCAGTCCAAACTAACCCGATGCTCTGACAACCAATCCATACCCAGAATCAGATCGAACTCCTCCATTGGAAGCTCCATGAGATCGGCCAAAAAGATTTCCCCTTGAACCTCAAGAGGACAACGCCTAAGCACCTTATCCACAGACACAGATTGACCAACAGGGCTCATAACTGTAAGAACATTTTATGTGGCTTCGATAGGAATCAGAAGGTCTCAAGAAACAGATCTTGAAATATAGGAGTGGGTAGAACCATTATCGAGCAATGCAAAGTATGGAACAGAGAAAATGGTAAAAGTACCTACTATAACATCCGGCTCATCTCTATCATCTCGACGTCTGGTAGCATAAACGAGAGCTGGCTGCCTAGCCTCGGATAAAACGGGTCATGCACTCTGATGGGATCGGCCTCTAGAATCGGACCTAGCAGCAGATGCAGATGGTCTACTCTGACTACGACCTCTAGCAGGAGTCTGTACAGAAGTCTGTGAGCGAGTAGGAGTCTGAGAGGAAACCCGAGGTGCAGACGGTGAGACAGGACAATTCTTCAGGAAGTGATCTCCAGACCCACAACGGAAACATGTACCAGCCTTCTTTCTGCACTCGCCCCCATGGCGCTTATCACAGTGCACACAAAGGGGCATAGGGGTGAAACCAGATGAATCACCTCTACTAGCAACCGGGGTCGAAGAAGAATCGGGTCTGGATCCAAAATTGCCTCTCTGATGGCCAGAAGTATGGTTCCTCTTACCAGGGCGGGTGGAGGACTCAGGAAAAGGAGGCCTCTTAGATCGCTCACGATCAACTCTAGCTCCTCCAGCAGCTGCTAGCTCAACCTCCTCAAGATCTTTAGCTTTCTCTACTAAGGTGTCGAAGTCCTTATCCAGGTGTCTGACAACATGCACACACAGCTCGTACCTCAGCCCCATCACAAACTTGCAGCACTTCTCTTTCTCAGTGGGCACTAAGCTAGCCCCGAACCTGAGTAAGCCCAAGAACTCTGTCTCATACTCTGATACTGACATATCTCCCTGAGTCAAAGTCCTGAACCGATCTTGCATCTGTCTCATATAGCGCTCGCCAACAAAACGGTTCTTGAAGCGCTCCTTAAAGAAGTCCCATGTCAGACAAGCTACAGGAACGCTACTGACCACAGAATCCCACCAAGTGCGGGCATTCCCATAAAGCATAGAGACAGCCCCTATATATCTCTTGGGTGGCTCAAGACCCAAGGAATCCATACGTCTCTCTAAATCGTGAGCCACTCTTCAGCCTCGGTAGGGGCTCCACCTGTAGGGCCATCGAAAGTCCTCGCCCCATTTGTGATCAGAGTCTGAGAGATGGGAACCTCAGGAATAATACCGGCTGCCCTAACAGCACCATATATCAGCTGCAAAAATTGACTACTGAAGGTTTCGTCGGTGACCAATGTGGGAGGCTCAGAAGAAGATGGTACTCCTCTAACCGGAGTAGACACATCGATCCCAGGGGTTGGCTGAGGAGCAGACTCTACAACAGGACCAGAATGGGCGGAAGGCTCAGTAGGACCAGGGGTGGTGGGTGGAGTAGGTGGCTCAACCACCGGGTTATTCACAGCAACGGCAAACCGAACAGGTCTACCGCGCCTCCGATTAGGTCGACGCCTTCGAACGACACTCATAGCAGAGGATCTCTACAAGGAATAAACTTAGGATCAGTTCATGGCAATAGAGAATCGGACACAAATGAGCAGACAAAACTAGGGTGACTTAGCTCTTTTCAAAACATATTTTGTGAAACTTTTACAACATCGCGTAAAAAGGACTCATACACAGTCCGAGGTTTTTAAAACCAAAAGCTCTGATACCACTAAATGTAACCACTCGGACCCGCTTATGCCTTTCACCTAACTCCGAGCGGTCACAACCTATGATCAAACTTCATATCACAAATTTTATTTAAATATAAAAACTGGTATAGTTCAACCTAATAGTGGCTTTAATCCCATACTTCAAAACCTGTTAGCAAGACATATCCTTTATTGTTCCAAATCGTCTACAAAACCATCAAAGATACTTTCTCATCCATCTTAAAATAGAAAGTAGAAGTTTAATATTGATGTATTACAAAATAAGTGATGTAAAGCATAAGTTGTCAAATAAGGTCATGGCCAACATCCGCCAAAATATATATATATATCATATCGTATCAAAATATAGGCATAAGTCACCCCGAATACAAACAGTTAGGAAGATAAGAACATTACAACAACTAGCATGAGCTAGGGAGCTCAGTGTGTTCCGATATGTGCAGATCAAGCAATCACAAGTATACATCAAGTATAACATATTAACATGTTACAGATCAGAACAATGGTTTAAGAGCATACAAAGGTTTACTAATAACTACCCTCCAACCTTACACCATTATACAGTCCCCCAGAACTGCATCCATAAGGACTTACTCTAGGTCTGATGGGCGTAGGTGCCACCTAAGGGGCTGCCTTAGGTCCATAAGGGTTTACCCGTGCCAGAGCATCGGAACCTACCCAAGGGGAGACCTTGAGTCCATAAGGATTTACCAACTAGATCAGGGCTGTACCGACAGAGACTTCGTATCATATCCCAATAGTATACCCCAGACAGAAATCAGAGTTCAGGTTCCATACATGAGTAGCAGAATACATATAGCAGACATGTTCTATTCAGGGTAACAAAACAGAAACTCATGCTTTCAACAGATAAACGGGCATACCATTGAGCAAACATATTCGTCATCATTATGCAAGCAAAACGTATCATCATATATCAAGTTTACTGATTTCAAAACCAATTACGTCAGACAAACATACTATGTTAATCTAGATCAAGTAGTCACACGCAAAGTTAGATCAAGCATACTTACAATAGACAAACAATGTATGAAATCATTAGTTCAATTCAGCCTTTTATCAACATAATATCATTCATATTTCATTGGTTATTTGGTCAATCATCAAGATATAGTAAGCATGCAACTCATACAGCAGAATGTAGCACACATAGAACACACCTCAAAATACGGTCGGTGGGTAAACTAACGGGCACCAGCCTCGGAGCGCTCAGATGTAGAGTCAGGTCTTATATTAACTGGAGCGTGAGGGTGAGCGGAACGAGAGGAGCTAGGCTGAACTGGATACTGATCACAAATATCTCGAGCACCTTACACAATTAATACACTTTATCAGACCCTTAATTGACCTTATTATCAATTTAATTTAAGCAATTTAGTACATATGCATGATTTAGGTTTAAAGTCATATTTGAGGGCTTTCGGGTTAGAATTTCATAAAATGGGCTTTAAAAACGAACTCAGGACGTCGAAAAACATAAAATAGGGCCTTTTCGAAAAATTTGACTTTCTGGTCAAAGTCAACGCATGACGTCAGCATAAGTCAACGCTAACGTCAGCATGGCGTCAGCAGTCAAATGGGTCAAGATAACTGAGTCAACTCGGGCGAGTCAACTCACAGAGCTGACTCGACGATTCAACCCAGCCGAGTCGGGTCGGAGAGCCCATGGGTCGAGTCAGACCCGTTTCTTACCCTTATCAGAAAGGTCGCCGGCGGCGACCGGAATCTCGCCGGAAAAGTCTCGAAATGTCGTTGTTTTGACCTGAAAAGAAAGCCTTTCGATTACACAATGTTTAGCCCGAAATTATTCAACTGAAACATCGTCGGATAGAGGCTGAAAGTTACCCAAAACGTAATAGGGGTCTTGGAACTGCCGAAGCTCCGACGAAGGGCTTAACGGCGGCGAACGGAGGCAGCAGGCTCAGGTTTTGCAGATCCGGACGCAAGGATCTCGGCCTTGCCCACGGTGAGCCAAGAACGGCAGTGATTAGGCCGAAAACGCGGCAGACGTGGCCCACGAAATTGCCGAACTTCGATCGATATTCCATCGTACACCGCTGTTCGAGGGCGCGCGTGACCGGTAACGACGACCTCACGACGAGACGGAGAACACACCTCTGGCGGCGGTGTCACGAACGGCACGGTGGTGACGCGGCTGCAAGCTCGTCGGCAAAGAAGGAAAAAGAGAGGGTTTCGGGGAGAGGAAAAATATTATTGGGATCTGATTTTCATTAAAGCTGGTAGGTGAGGAGTCAGAGACTTATTAAATTCAGGTTCACAAAAGGGTTCAAATAAATTTTTGGGGAACTTTACACTAAGAGCTTGCTAGCTCAAACGGTTGGGTAACGGCCAAAACAAGGGGATGTTGCGGGTTCGACTCCCCCCAACCTCTACCCTTTTCAATTTTTTTTTAAACAATGGGGTGTTACAAGACGGGAAAGGAAATGAACCAGAAAAGGGGAATCAATCTACTTTTGTTATTAATTTCTCAAATAGATAAGAAGTATAGATTGTGTTGCCTTTTTGGGCTAAGACCCATGAGTTTTTATAGCCTAAACTGACCCGATAACAAACCTTAACAATTTCCTAACAACTTAACAAATTATCGGTATGGGCCAGCTGTCAAAAAACCTTCTGGTGAAATTTGGACAGTATTAGAATTGAGTCAATGGTCTACTTAGTAACAGTTCTAACAATCTGTTCATATATATTTTTAACTCTTTGACAATGCGCATACACTTTGTAGACAAAGTAATTTGAACTCGTGTCTTTTAGGATGAACATCATATGCTTTTTCACTGAGACACTTGTTGGGTTCATATTTATATATAAAGAAAATTTTGGAACAGACGACGCACGCCGTTATATATCACTAATGTTACACACTGTTATACATCAAAAAATGAATAACTATAATCTTAACCACTAAATTATTGTCTCAATTCTAGTTTAATCATCAATGTTTTAGTTTTATCAATTAAACTATTCAACTATTTAAATAATATTAACAAAACAACTAATCTAACAATTTCATAGAAAACGACGATGAAAATCAGTGACAAGACTTTAATCAAAGCAATTTCGGACTTTGAAATTAAAACCCGACAATTTTCCAGTGGAATTTCATCACCATTTTTTTACTATAAAAGTGCTTTGTTTTTTCTTCTTCAAACTTAACCAAAGGAAAACGTTTACCAAAACCTCTTGAGATTCAACGTAGGTATTGTTCCTGCTTCTTCACAATTGTTTACTTTTTATGTTTATATATTTTATAAAAAACAACTGAAAAAACATACATTCAAAAATAGAATTCGTGTTTGATAAAAATCAATATGCAAACTTTTTATTAATTCATATATAATCGTTCATTGAATAAATATTTATAAATACATTTTTACATGAAAATATTTTTCTTTTATTCACATTCTTTGTGTCGGTTTGGATTAACATTTTATGTTTAAGTTAGGCCCAACAGAGATGAATCAATATGGGGCCTTGGCCCTCTGTCTTTCAACTTCTTAGCCCGAATTTTACAGTTTTTAGGCCCAATTATTTGTGATGCTTTAAAATATCACGAGGTTTTTAATATTGATGAGTGATAAAATAATTTATTTAGAAACACAAATCTATAACTTGATCTTAAGTATGTGTGAGTGTGAGTCCTGCTTAGGATGTTTTGGTTTAGATTTGGTTGGGTGCGTGCTTAGTACTAATATCTATTTAAAGACGCTTTATCTCCTTTGAGATCCGGAGTTAATTATTTGATTTGCACTCTCAGCCTCTCACAGTAAGCACTCTGAAACTTAATCAATTCATGGTGTTGAATTTTATGAACAATAATAAAAATTCAAGAAAATAGTTTACATTTGCTTCTCATGTTTTAAAACTTTTTTTGGTTTTCAGATTGTAATATTTTATTAAAATATATATGGGCTTATATTACGATAAGTACTTAAAGTATACTAATTTTTTTTATTTAGGTACTTAAAATACTTTTTGCTCAAAATAAGTACTTAAAATATATTTTTTAGTTAAATTAGGTACTTAAAGTGTACTTTTAGTCAAAATAGGTACTTAAAATAATTTTTGTTAAAGTGGGTACCTAAAGTATATTTTTTGTTAAAATAGGTACCTAAAGTATTTTTTTTGTTAAAATAAGTATATAATGTATTTTTTAATCAATGTCGCATGACAATTTTTAAGCACCTGTTTTTACTAAAAAAAATACTATAGGTACCTATTATGACCAAAAAATATACTTTAGGTAGTACTTACTTTGACGGAAAAAAATACTTTAAGTACCTATTTTAACCAAAAATGACAAAAAAATACTTAAAGTACATAAATGAAAAATTTGGTATACTTTAAAAACTTATTTGTAATATATATATATATATATATATAGTTAGGATCCAATTATACAGTATAAAACTGTTTAAGTTTTACACGTTTTTTGAATCGTTGGATGAATTGAAACGGATGGCTGAGATTAACATTAGAATATGTGAAGATTATCTCTTGGATAAAAAATAATGAGTTAATCTCAGTCATCCATTTCTCACATCTAACTATCCAAAAACGTGTAAAAGGTCGTTCGAAAACAGACAGAAAGAAAGAAATATAGTCCGGTTCCCCGGTGCAATGTACTTGTTAATGTCTGTACACAATAATATAAATATATATACACAAATAATGAAATAATGGTCGAAGAAAAGAGAGGCAAGCACACATCTCGAAATAAAAATAAAAGCTAAATGCATGCATTCTGCAAGACAAAAGGGATAGAAAATATAATGTTTGTTTATCCGGTCTTACATTGAAGCTTTTAGATTTATTTTCTGGCAGGAGGTTGATGGTGATTGACTTTACTGAGACAAGGCAGAGGAGAGTCTCACATAAGGAGGGGTTGTTTCTCAATTCTCACTTGAGGAGAATAAGTGGTTTAAACATCGTTCTTTTGTTAATGGGTCACAAAATATTACTAGTTTTTTTATAAAAATAATAATAACTTATTAACGATGTGCTTTAAAATATTATTACAACTATCAGATTCTTGGATAAGGAATAGGATGGGGAGTCGGTTGTTAAACAAAATAGAGTAAAATGCATGGATGCATGCATTTCGTTGCTCTATTTCTGTCCTTTAAAAGGAAAAACGTGGGGCGTTTTGGATTTTCCCATCAATTAAGTAAGTAGCAAACCATACGAATCTAGGGGTTAGACCATAGATAAATATATATTTTATATTTTTCTCAAACCACCACTTGAAACATTAATTCTGCTATATATCTTTAATTTCCTCAAAATATAAACTGCAATCTTGTCGGGGCTTGCAATACGAAGACAAGAAACCTATTGTCCTTGAAATTAATGCATATTAGATGATACATTTTCTGGGATTACAATTTAAATCTTAAAGTCACGGCATCTTTGCATAGGTAAAATGATGGGACAAAAATGCTTAATCATAATTAATATGTACATGTGCTATATTATTATTCTCTACTTCAACCCAGCGTGTGGTCATACAAGTACATGTTGGACAATAATATAATTTACTTTAAAAAAGCTATTGTCTGAAGAATCCAGGTAATGGCATCCAGTAATTACAGTTGGCTCAAACAGGGATGGATTGAGATGGCAGGAGGAGACGGTCTGCCTTCTAAAAATTTAAAAATCCTCTATGATATAAAGAAATTATATATTTTTTATTAAAAATTTAATTTTATTCTTTAAAAATTTATAAATTCACTTTTAAAATTTTATAAATTCACTCCACTAATATAAAGTATTGAGCCCATTATCTCCCGTGTCAAACAACCAGCAACTCCTGCAAAACGCTACGTGAATGGCTTCTCTCAATTCAGCCTTCAAATTTCTCTCTCCACGTATGACGTAACTTATGGCAGTAAATAATTGTCTTTTTCACGTGCTTTTGTTGGCCTTGGCCTTACCAAACATTCAATATAATATAATAAGGGTAAATTTCACCACATGTCACTAAACTATGAATACGTTTACAATTTGCTCATGATATATTAAAAATTATAATTTAATCACTCAATTATTCATTTTGTAACAAAGAAGTCACTCTATTTGGTCATGATCATGTGCTCCTCGTATTTGTTTATGAAAATGCTTTAAAAATTTTGTATGAAAATAAAAAAGTTCTCTATTACTATTAGTTGGTCATTTGGGTGAGTTAATATGACATTATGATTCATATGAATTGGCTCGATCGGGATTGAGGGGTTACAAATACCCAAGTAGACATATTCTCCATCAGCAAAAACCAAGTCTAGCAGTATACATAGGCAGGCAGCCAAGCCGACATTTTATCAGCAATTTGATGGAAAATCTTAGCTAGTATTTTTTTTGGTAAAAATTGAAACACAACAAAAACTGCTAATCAGCTACATTTGACTCATGCAGCAGATGCACAACAACTTCCGCAGGAGGTTCTGAAAATGTCATCAAACCGATCGAAGCTCCTCGGCTCATACGAGCCAACTTATCCGCAATAACATTAGAATCTCGATGAGCATGTTGGAACACTGTTTCCCAATTACGCAGAATCAAGGATCGAATTCCATCCACAACGGCATGTTGTTTCAAAGCATTGGACTCTCCATTGATAATCCTCAAGGCTTATAAGCTATCAGATTACAATTCAATTCGTCGATAGCCAAGATCCCAAGCATGATTCAACAGTTCATATATCGCCAATAACTTCGATAGAAGGACAGAACATGTGCCAATACTTTTGGAAAACCCAAAAATCCACTTGCCGTCCGCATCGTGCAGTACACCCCCACTGCAGCTGCTCTAGTTACCGAGTACACATCGCCATCAGTATTGCCTTTGATCCAACTTGCTGCTGGTTTCCTCCACCTTCCACCTCTGGGCTGAGTCATCTGGTTCCCACGCAAAGGGCTCTCAACACATGATGTGAGCACATATTCACCAGAGCTTGATGTTGATCCGGAGGTCTTACCGTTAGGACCAATTACGCGCTCTCGGGCGCAATGTTTCAGGGAAGCTTTTTTCCTTACTTGTGCTAACATTTCAGAATCATTTGATAATGTTTGTGCCTTAGATAGTAAGCCTTTTAATGTGTTGCATATTGATATGTGACATGTTTAGGTTATATTACGTATTAGGTATATTTAAATATGTATATAATATGATATATATATGTTTGGAATAATGTTTGTTTTTATATATGTTTGGAATAATGTTTTTTTTATTGTGTAGCCCACTTATACGTATATTCATGCCTTTAATAATGTTTTTTTATGTGTGCAGCCCACTTATACGTATGTTCATGCTTAGGATCAGCCGAACCATGCACGTGGGTCTCACAAAGGGTAGCATATGCAACCGATTGATTCTTTCTCGCAATGAGTGGCATAAATGGATGTAGTTTACACTTTGAATTTTAAAAGGGCAGCACATTAAACATGTGCCAATTTCCCTTACCGCCCACATGCCAAACACGGCCAAAATTTGGATAAGCTTAGGCGGTTTGTGGCTTTGAAATTCAAAGGCCATGCACATTTACCATGTGCTCAATGATGTGGCGCACCAATGTTGAATGCACGACCATAACTGCATTGCTTAGCCATTTGAATTTTAATTTCAAAATCATTTGAAACAGATTGTTATCAGCCATATGTTGAAAACGGCAACCACCCTCATGTGTACTATTTATTTGACCGAACAATACTTGTAAAGGTTAGACTCTTTAATGAATAATTATTTTATGAGATTTTTCTCTCAAATTTGGTTCTTTTTAGAACTTTTTCTTTGATACTTCGGGTTCTCAATTGTTCGATAATTGAAGGGTCCAAGTCCATATTCAAGCAAATTCAAGATAAGGTTCGGGTTCGTTCAACAGATTGTTCGAGTTCTTCCTTGGAGTTTGTTCACCTTTTCCGACTACGAAGAACAGTTTCGATTCGGGTTTGCATAACAGATTATGCAGGTTCTTTCGAGTTCATCGTGTCAAATCCCAAGAACGTTGCTACCGTTGTTGAATGCTTGAAGAATTTCATCTTAGTCGTTCAATTTATCCTAAAAATTTCTGCAACTTTCTTCTCTCCCAATTCTGATTTTTTTTATATTTTTTTTACTATTTAAAATATCTAACTTCAACATTGTAGAACTAATGTTTTGATATAATAATTGAAAAATGTTTTGGACTGTTTAAAAAGTATTTAAAACATTTCCCAAGTCCAAATATATGTTTAGGGAATTTTTCAAAAGGGTGTTTCATGTTTTCAAAGGCCAATTTTCACAAAACTGACAAAGTGTTTCGAAACACCTTAGGGCGTTTCGAAACAGGTGCCTCTAGTGGCCAAAACGTTTCGATACTTGTATCGAAACGGGGCCAGCGTTTCGAAACAGGCTAGGCCGTTTCGATACGCCCACGTGGCACTGACCACAACGGTCATAAACCCCAACGGCTCTTTCCCAACTAACTTTTAAATGCAGGTCGTTTCGATACGGGCTTATAGCGTTCCGATACGCGTTTCGAAACGGCAAGGGGGTGTTCCGAAACGGGTGCCCTGACAGACTGCAACGGCTCTTTCTATATTGAGGGTGTTTCGAAACGGCTTCGAGCGTTTCGAAACGGGGAGCTGCAGAACTGCATTTATGGAGGGAATTAAAGGCTCCAACGACTCTATTTCAACCCCAACGGTCCTAAACGGCTATAAACTCAATTGGGAGTATAAAAGGGACCTCCAAGCATCAAGAGAAGACTAATGCTTCAATTGTCAATCAACAAATGATCAAGAAATTGTCTTAGTGCTTAAAGTGTCATTTCTTGTATAGACAAACACTAGTGAGCCAAAATTGTCAAATTTGCTCAAGTGTTTTAGGTTTTGGGTGAGTGCTTCATTGTGCAAACAAACACCTATTAGAGGGTTTAAGTTTGCTTTATTTATCTCTTTGTAAAAGAGGGTTTGATCAAGGCTTGGGTAGAAGCTTGATCGGTTGTAAGGGTTTCCTCCTAATCCTAGAAAAGGGGACGAATCAATTAGTGGATTGATTGTGAAATCCTTAGTGGGAAGCTAAGGTAGTGGATGTAGGTGCTTGTTAGAAGGCCGAACCACTATAAATCATTGTGTCTTTATTCTTTCTAGCTTCCACAACCCTTCCACCCAAAAATCCATCTCTCCACCACTTGGTGAGCAATATTGGTTGATCGAATCGAGCCCCACACAACTCAACAAACATCATGTTTGTTTCTATTGCAGAGAAATACTTGCTATTATCCTAGATCCGCGAATGAACGAGGAATGTTGTTTTCTTCAACAACACCCCTGTATCATAACATCTGTAAACTCATTTGCGAGCTTGAAGTAGTGATCAATAAAGTCCCATTTCTCTACATAATGTTCGTCAAAAATCATGCTACAACGTCTCTTCCATAGCTGCCACACGATCGCCGCAAACTTGCTAGGCCAATCTTCATCCTCGCAACCAAATGGCTTTGGTTTGGTCATGTTAGTAATAATCCAATCCTATAAATTCACAGACATGAAATTGTGAAGCTTATATAATGGAACTAAACGTAACCAAATAGTTTTAGCTTTAAGACACTTCCTTAGGATATGGTCGACATCTTCAACACCACTTCGACAAATTTGGCATATGTTCGTATCGGGCATATGTCGCCTCATGCGTTCCGCGTTGGTTAACAAAGCTTCGCGCATAGCTAGTCATAGAAAGACTTGGACTCGTTGCGGTACATGAGCTTTCCAAACTGTTTTCCACTGTGAAAAATTGTGTGTCGATGCAGTTTGAGTTAAAAACTTATAGGCAGATTTCATGGTGAACAATTATTTTTCCTCTTATCTCCATACTGATGTGTCTGCACCTAATCTCCCATCAGGTGGTTTTATAGCAGCGATGCGCCGAAGAACATGCTCCGAAACATACAGACCAAGGTGATACCAGTCCCAATCACCGGATGGAGTCACAAAGGCTGCCACCGGAATTGGCTCTGGAAATTGAGGCAGTAAGCATTCCATAACAAGTGGTTCCGGAAGATCAATCCTTGTATCAAACCAGAAATCCGTTTACTTTCCATCCCTTATGTTCCAACAAATACTATTACTAAGCTCCGTCCATACGTTACTAATTCCACGCCATAATCTAGAGCAATTGTTGCGGGAAATAGATGTAGGAACTCTTGACCTCCATGCATATTTCTCTTTACAAACCTGAATCCACAGTTTTTCCTCATTCGAAATCAATTGGAAACCTAACTTCATCATAAACGCCCTATTCTGTTGGTGGATATCCTTCAAACCAAGACCACCATCCTCGATAGGTTCTTGCACAAAACTCCACTTGACTAACGATATTCCACTCTTATGAGAAGACTTACCCCACACAAATTGGAAAATTATGCACTCCATCTCCTCACAAATATTCTTAGGTAACCAAGCAGATTGCATTGCATATACAGGAATCGCCCGAAGAACAACTTTTGCCATAATAATTTTTCCCGCTAAAGATAACGATCCCGCAGCCCAACCCGAGAGCTTGTTGCGCACATTCTCAAGGAGGTACGAGTACGTTTCCATGGTTACTCGTGAATGCAACAAAGGAACTCCAAGATACTTGCCCAGGTCTGAGACCTCTTCAAATCCTAAACTTTGAGTAATAGCATGTCGCATGTTAGCATTAACATTTTTAGAGAAAAAAAATTAGTTTTCGACATACTAACCCGTTGTCCAGAATTAATGCAAAAACTTTCCACAACTCCTTTGACAACATCAACTTAATGCATCGATGCTTCCATAAACAGGACAAGATCGTCCGCAAAAAAAAGATGAGACAAACCCGGGCCATATTTCGAAAGGTAGATTTGCCTCCATTCCTCTTCATCAACTTTGCGCATAATGGCCTTCGATAAGCGTTCCATGCAAAGTACAAATAAATATGGTGACAATGGGTCCCCTTGGCGTATCCCACGAGTTGGTTTAAACTTCTTCGTTAGCTCTCCATTCCATAGCACTTGGGTTGAAACAAAGCGAACTCATGTCATTATTAAATTAATAAAATGACTCGGTACACCTATAAGCTTAAGAGTTTCCTCGATATAGTCCCACTCAAGTCAATCATATGCTTTTTCAAGATCCACCTTGACGGCTAGCCACCCTCTCTTTCTGGATTTGTTATTCATAGAATGAATGATTTCTTGGGCGAGAATGATGTTGTCAGTAATCTGTCTGCCCGGAACAAAGCTTGCATGGGTTGGCGCTATCCAATTTGGAAGGAACGGTTTTAAACGTTCAACTAGCACCTTTGAAATAATTTTATAGGTCACATTACACAAACTGATCAGACGAAATTGTGTGATTGAAGAAGGACTCTCCACTTTCGGGATCAACACAAGAATAGTTTCGTTGATCCAACTCTCTAAGTTGCCCCTATTAAAAAAGTCACGAACAAGATTATAAATAGACACACCAACAATGGACCAATTTTTTTTGATAGAATAAAACAAGCAAACCATCAATCTTAGGGGCTTTTAACGGAGCCATTTTGAACACAGTATTTTGCATCTCCTCAATTGTTACTGTATTCAGAAAAGAGCGCGTATCCAAGATAGAATGATGAAAATAATCAGTCCCCGCAGAGCTATTCCCCGTATGCCTACTCTCACTTGTAAACAAATTCTTGAAAAACTCGCAGGCATGATCTTTAAGCACTTGCACATCGTCACACCACAAACCATCATCAAGTTGCAGCATTCGAACATTGTTTCGTTTCCGTCGAATCAATGTGCTTGCATGGAAGAGCGAGGTATTACGATCTCCCTTTGCAATCCACTCTTGTCTCGACTTTTGCTGCCAGAAACTTTCTTCCTGCTCTAGCACTATTTTCAGCTCCTCTTTAAGCCTCTATTCGAGGCTCATAAGAAATTTGGAATCAAACTTCTCAAGGTAACTTTTGATGCCCTTAATACGTGCTAACAATAATGATTTTTTTTCGACCAATATGCCCAAACACTAATTCATTCCAGATACAACTTTGTTGTTGCAAGCTTGTCACATTCTCAAGCAAAGATTTACTCGCACTCCAGCAATGCTCAAGCATAGGTTTAAAGTCCCCATGGTCATTCCACGTAGCAATGAACCTATAGGGCCTAGCTTTACCATGACCCGAACGATTACCCAACTCCAACATGATTGGACGATGATCCGATCCCAGACGCTGTAGGTGAAACACTGCAGACATTGGGAAAGAGCTATACCACTTATTATTACAAATAAAGCGGTCCAAACACTGTGAGAGGTCGCCTCTCTTCCAAGTGAAAGAAGGACCGTTGAATCCCATATCATTTAAGCCAGAGTGAAGTATAAATTCATTAAAGTGCGAGCAAATCCCAGTTCTTTTCCTAGAACCACCATCACTTTCTGAAATGCTACTAATAACGTTTAAATCACCGCCAAAAACCCAAGGCCAGCTATCTTTCGGGTCGAGCGCAGCAAGTTGCTTCCATAAATCACGCCTTTTCCCCGCATCCGGGCTAGCATATACAGCAGTGAAAAAGAAGCTTTTACGCTCATCCACTATGTTGATCACACCATTGATAAACTGACTAGAGATAGCTACCACATCAAAATTAACTTTGTTATTCCACACTACCCATATTCCTCCTGCAAATCCATTAGCCTCAACCCTATAAGAATAATCAAACCCTGCTCTACGAATGAAAGTGTCAGCCTTCCTCCCGCTAATGCATGGTTCCAAAACCATAAAAACATTTGGTCTCTGCAATCTAACAAACATCTTAAAGAAACGGTTAAAATTGGAGTCAAGAGCTCCTTGTGCATTCCACGATATGATTTTAATCATAATAAATAAAAGGAAAAACAGAAAAACATCACCTGAAACCTAAATATCAGGCTGGTCACTCGATTCAAAAGCAGTATTTGCCCGCCATTGAACACCATAGTTAGCTGGTGCATCGTTGGTATGTGAGTCAATGTGTGGATGTGCAGTCGCTACCTTCGCCTGATCCAGCTCCGACGTGAGCGCTTCCACAAGACCCGCTAGATTTGTTTGATTCTTAGGCTTACCATCCTTTTTCCTATATTTCATGTTTTTACGAGGAACCCCCTTGATCAACGTCAACGCCTTTCCTTCATTTTTCAAATTAACACCAGTTATGGAGAGTGGTAAAACCCTTCCGTTTCTCTCATGCAACACATGCTAACTATCATCATCAACCACATGCACATCAACATGCTTTTTCGGGTTCAATGTAGTGAGGACGAGTATCACGGCATCCTTAGATGCCACTTGGTTTGTTTGGTTAGGACTCTTCCCCTTCGAATAGCTTTGAGCTTGAGTATCTATGTTATCAAGGCTATGAACGCTCTCCTTAATTAACCCCATATTCGCATCTCGCCTCTCTCCTTGCTTACTACTTCCAGCCCTCATATCTCCAATATGGATCCCACCATGCTGTGATGTTTCTAAGTTAGAGCATTGTGCTTTTCCTTTTGATAATTCATTTTCTTTAGTGCAATGTTCATCAGTAGGCACATCGTGTGCAACTGCTAATAAGGAAAATCTGGAGCCATCCTTGCGGTTGTTTGTCTCTACACTGTGTGAAGGCAGACCATTGTCACGTTTTGCCATTAGTTTTTTCCTCCTATTGATAACATGCATCCACGGACCATAACTAACATCTTTTCTTTGTTCCGTAACTTCTTTGGCAGGGGGAGTTTCCACTGTACATTGCTCTTTGACATGTCCATATTTTCCACAACCATAGCAGATAAGGGGCAGGCCTTCATATTCTATCAGTCTTTTTTATCATCAATAATAATACCAGATAGTAGCGCTTTCTTAAGGTCGATCACCACTGCTAGTCTAGCGAATCTTCCCCTATTAGCCTCTTTCGTATTATAATCAATTCTTACAACTTCTCCAAGTAGGTTAGCAATATGGCAGAATAGGCTCTTCGTGTAATACTTGTATGGCAGTTTTGGTAATCGGAGCCAAACCATAATCTTCGAGGGATGATCAGCTGCAGTAGAAAAGTTCCGACTCCATGGCTGCACAGTCAAATAAGAGCCATAGATGACCCAAGGTCCTCCTGACAGGACTCTAGCGTAATCCTCCTCCGTTGAGAAACGAACCAAAAAATATTCATTATCGAGATCTATAAGCCTCATCTCCCCTTTCGACTGCCATAATCCTGTGATTCTGTTAAGAAGAGCTCTGCAGCCAATTGACTTTCCAAGCAGTCGGATAACAATCGAATTAGAGAGCTTTTTATCAATAGAATAGTGCACTTTCTCGGAAAACTGAATCTCTGGCAAGGGACCGTCCGAGATCACGCGCACATCACTGTCCAAAACTTCAACATCAAGATCATCTATCTCTAGCCGTGCTGTATTATTTCGATTATCTACTTTCAGTGCATCTCGGAATGATATCTTCGATTTTCCACCAAGAGATTCCTCCTCCAAATCCGGACGATGGGTCTCCACTGTTGAGAGAACTGCAGGACCCTTTCCTTCCAGAGACTTTAAATCCACGCCAGCGATCGTCTCATGAACCTCAGTCATAATCGCATCAACCACATCCCCCTCTGTGCCTGACTTATCCACGGCTTTCATGGCGTGATCAGGACAATTACGTCACTTCTTACACGAGCGTTGATCCTCAACCAAAATAGGGGATCCCGGTCTCTCAAGGGAATCCACTTTTTCTAGATCAATCACGTCTTCCGGTGGCCGGCCACCATGATTCTTAGACGGGAGCGGCGGGGCACAGCGTAGGTTTTCGCTAGGGTTTTCCATTAGTTTTGTTGAAGTAATTACATAAATCTTAGCTAGTATTTAATAACAAAACAAGATTCTATGTCATTGATAGATTTTTTATTACTATAATCCTGCACCTTGAAAGGGATCCACACTCACATGCCTGCAAACTTTACTAGCAGGGGCGTTTCAAAGATTTTGGGGCCATGTGCAATTTATTAAAATATGACTTTTAATTTTATAATCAGTAAGAGATATAAGTATTTTTTTAAAAAAAAACTTTAATACAAAAAATATTATTAAATTGTCCTCTAGAGAACCAAAAAATTGACTTATAAACATCTAAATACCAAATATTTTCACTTCAAAATTATCATTCTTTTTGCATGTTTTAAGTTCTAGATAAATTTTTATATAAACATAATTATATTTATAATTTTATAATTTTTTACAAATATTTAATTTAATTTAAGTTCCTTATTTTTGGGCCACTCTCTCTTAGGGCCCTGTGCGGTCGCTCATGTCGCGCCTGTCCAAAACCCCACTGTTTACTAGTAATCACGTTAGAAAACACCCAAATTTAATGAACTAAAATTACTTTTACACCCAATATCAGGAATGTTTTTTTAAATCATCCAATCTATGCAGAATCAACTCAAGAAGAGTACTTGGATGAAAAGGTGATATCCTCTTTATTCTTTCATTTATTTTCCTTTAACCAGATCATGGCATTGTCACCACTCGGTTAGAGAAAAAAATATTAAATTATTTTTAATTAAATATATGACTAAATTAAAAGATTGTGTAAATAAAAAGGCTAAACTTATTAGTTTTTTTTGCATTAAGACTAAATTGATTAAATGTATGGATGACTAAATGTGTTATTATATAAATTATTTTAACTGTCACACCCTTAACCACAGTTAACTGTTCAATGACCATTTTTTAACTAAAATCAAAATTTAATGACTATTTTGTAATATATGAAAGTTAGATGATTGTTTGATAAATTTTGAGATAATTTAATGATCATTTGTGAACTTTACCCTAAAAATATTTTCACTTATTTCCAACTTTCATTAAAAAAAAAGACTTAACTACAAAATAAGTGCCCAAACTATGTCTCTTTTTTACGATAGGTGCCTAAAGTATTTTTTTTGCTGAAATAAGTGCCTAAATTTTTATTTTTGGTTGAAATAGGTGCACAAGTTGGTGCCAAAATTGACTTTAAAATAAGCCAAAATGAAAGTTTAAGCACCTATTTCAGCCAAAAAATAGTTTAGACACCTATTTATACCGAAATAGAAAGTTTAGGCACTTATTTCAACCAAAAAATACTTTAGGTACCTATTACAAAAAAAGAGATATTTTTGGCACTTATTTTTATAGTTTAACCTTAAAAAAATTGGTGGAAAAGAAAATAGTAACAATAACTTTTAGGATAAACTACTTAATTAGTATCTCATCTATTTTTGTGTTTTTGTTTTGGTCATCTAACTATTATTTTTGACAAAATCATACCAAAAGTTAAACTTTTTCTTTTGATATCGGGCGTTAAAAAATTAACGACAATACTAACATGATGTTTTTTTTTGTTTTTTTATTTTCACATTACTTTCTCTATCATCATCAACAATTTATTAACATTTTTATAATTTTATTTCAACCAACAAAATGCTCACTGCCTTGTTGTTGAATAAAACCAAAGGAAAAAATGGCAACGCATGCTTCACGCTAGGATCAAATCCTAGTCCTCTTGGAAAGTAGCATTTAACCATTGAGCTAGGCACTTGTATTAATTTTTAGGCATAATATTAAAGATAATATCATTAATGTTTGGCTGAATAGTTATTTTGGTCTTTAGTTTTTTTTTGGAGCAATTTAACCCACCCAACGTTTCATTTTGATCAAAATGTTCTCTCCGTGAAAGAAAATTTTTAGTCAACTGACACTAAACAACTTGAAATGACTTGATCAAATGACGCGTTAGGAGAAAAAATATTTTAAATTTTATACAATTTTATAAAATTATTTTTTGACTGATGTGTCATTTTGTAAAGTCAGCATATTTGCTTATATGACATTGTCATCGTGGTGTGCACTGCCATGTAGGTTTTTATTTCATTTCAAGTCATTTAGTGTTAGTTTACTAACAGTTTTTATCCGCAGAGGGACCATTTTGACCCAAAATAAAACGTTGAGAGTTAAATTGCTTAAAAAATAGGAGCTAAAATAACTATTCAGTCAAACGTTAGGGACATTTTTTTTTACATTATACCTAATTTTTACCGAACGTTGTAAGATCTAGTCTATACTTCTGTACAAGTACAAGTACAACCACAAAAGAAACCCACGCGCCAATTCCCCCAAATTCTCTCCCGATTACCCCAAGGCCCCGTCGGGTTTGTTGACGTATCCTCACCGGCTGCTCGTGAGGAAGACCATCGTGAGGTAGACCACTGGTGCTGGTGGCTCTCCTTCACTGGTGCTCTCTTCCAACGGCGACGGGGCAGTGTGCGCGCTCCT
The DNA here is from genome assembly GCA_958450335.1 of Hibiscus tridactylites. Taxonomy (NCBI): domain Eukaryota; kingdom Viridiplantae; phylum Streptophyta; class Magnoliopsida; order Malvales; family Malvaceae; genus Hibiscus; species Hibiscus tridactylites. The sequence continues at coordinate 61,212,430 of OY288285.1, forward strand.
GAAGGGTGATTTCCCGGTGGCTCTGATTGTGGCTGGTTCGGAATAGGTGGACTACGGCCGTGCTGTTTCCGTTCTCCAAAGCCTGCGTTTTCCCCGCTGCTTGCCGGAGCTGGGAAGAAGTTTTGTTGCTGGTGATTCGCATCTCCTCAACCCCACCATCGTTCTTGGTTGCGCGCCGTTCGGAGCAGGCCCTTGTTTCCCAACGACGGCCTGGTTTCTCTCCGGCGTACCCCTCATCAGGTTCCCCCCCTTTTTTACGGCAATCTACTGTCCCCGCTTTCTGGTTGCTATCCCCTTTCTTCCCCGTGCTGGCTTACCGGTCCCCATTTCTGGTTACTTCAACCCTTTCTGTGGATTGATTATATTTTGCTATTACTCACATTGTTGATACTGGTGCCTTAATTTCCTCTCTGTTTATGGTTGGTTCTTGAATTGGTATATGAGCCTTTGGTTCAGAATTCTTTCTGGTCAAGTGGACATTTTTTGTAGGGTTCCTGCCTTTTGCTGATTCTCGCAAGCAGCGAAAAGGTGGTCTTTGTAAGTTTCCTATCGTTTGAGACTAACTTCTCGGTATTTCGGGAAAAGGATTGTTGTTGGGGTGTTCTGTTCTTCTCACCATCCCCTTCGAGGCTGTCTTTGTGAGGAAATACAGGTTTTTTGGGGTCCATTGGCCATCCTCTACAGTCTGATTTGGGGTTTTTTCTTCTCTGCCTGAAGAATGTCAATCCTTGCATGGAACGTGCAAGGCATGGGGAACCAGGGCACAGTTAGAGCTCTTCGAAACTCGGTTGCTAAGCACAAGCCGGATATCATGTTCCTCAGTGAAACAAAACAAAAATTACGATACCTGGAGAAGATTAGAATGAAGATGAAATTTAATTCGTCCTTCTATGTTGAACCAAGGGGCACAACGGGTGGACTAGCGCTATGGTGGAATGATGAAGTATCCATCTCTGTCCTCGAGCATACCTCGAATTTCATTGATACACAGGTGGTTTTCCAAAATGGAGACAACTGGTTTGGTACCTTCATTTATGGACCTCCTTATAGAGACGAAAAACAATCTTTCTGGGAGAAGCTTGCCAATCTCAGAGAATCCAGTAAAAGCAAATGGCTCATAATAGGGGACTCCAATGTGGTACTAAGACAAGAAGAGAAAGCCGGTGGGAAACCGGTTAATCTAGAGGAGGCGAGGTATGCTAACGAGCTAGTGAACTCCAAGGGTCTAATTGAGTTTCCCATTAAAGGCGGCAATTACACCTTGTTCAACCAGAGAGGCGGGGTAAATTCCATTCTTGAGAAACTTGATCGCATTATGTGCTCTGCTGAATGGAGCCTCAGCTTTCCTAAAGCTCTGGGATTAATGGAGATAGCGGTTGCCTCAGACCACGCCCCCCTCATCCTCCTCACCAAAGGACTCACCAGAAAGTATAAGAAAGACTTTAAGTTCGAGTCGAAATGGCTTCTTGAAGAGGAATGCTCCCAAACTGTGACAGAAGGATGGAATATCTCGCCGGGGGAGAAGGTCACCTCTAGGTTCGGTAGGAAGATCCGTAACACCAGATCAGTTCTTATCAAGTGGAGCAAGCATAATAAGAAAAAGAGGAATGAGAAGAAGCAGAGACTAGAAGCCGCTATCAAGGAATTGCAGGGGAGAAGACTTTCAGAAGCTGAACTGGAACAGTTCAAGGCCCTGAGGAAAGAGTTGGATGCTGAATGGGAAAGCGAGGAAAGATATTGGCACCAGCGTTCTAGAGTTAGCTGGTTGAAATGGGGAGATAAGAATACCAAGTTCTTTCACGCTACAACCATCCAGCGCCGCAGAACTAATGCAATAGTTAAGCTGAAATGCGAAGATGGTACATGGATTGAGGACCCGGATCACATAGCTCTTTACCTTCAGCATCATTTCCAGAAGGTTTTCACAAAAGACCATACTGTTGACTTTCATGGCCTTCAAGATTATATCCCGAAATTGATAACAGAGGAAATGAACAAAGAGCTCACAAAGGAGATCACTCCAGAGGAAGTAAAAAAGGCAGTTTTCGCTATGGGGGCAACAAAAGCCCCTGGACCTGATGGTTTCCCCGGTTGTTTTTACCAATCTTTTTGGGAAACGGTGAAGGATGATATGACAGAGATGGTGCTCGCTTTCTTCAGAGGAGGCGATATGGGAGTTGGACTTAACAAAACAAACATTGTTCTCATCCCTAAGATGTCTAACCCTACAGAAGTCTCACACTTTAGACCAATCAGTCTCTGCAACTTTTCCCTCAAAGTCATCACAAAGATCCTCTCAACAAGGCTGAAAACAATACTCCCAGACATTATCCCCCCATCTCAGTCAGCCTTTGTGCATGGCCGCTCAATCCATGATAATATAATCCTTGCCAATGAAGCCTTTCATGCCATAAAACGAGCAAGGAAAGGTGACATGAGTATTATGGCTCTGAAGATCGATCTTGAGAAAGCCTATGACGAGGTTGACTGGGATTTGCTTCGCTTTGTTATGAACAGGATGGGTTTTGATGAATGGTGGACCAATAGAGTCATGAAATGCATCACAACGGTATCCTTCTCCTTGGTTGCTAATGGGGAACGATTCGGGGACGTCCCTGCTGGTAGGGGACTTAGGCAGGGAGATCCACTATCACCCTTTCTCTTCATCTTCATCTCCAGCATCCTAACTTGGATCATTGAAAAAGAATCTGAGAGGAATAATTTTACTGGGCTAAAAATCAAGAGAAGATGTCCAGAATTGAGTCATTTGCTCTTCGCCGATGATTGTCTTTTGTTCTCATAGGCAAATAAAGAAAGCTGCGAGGCTGTTTTACGGATCCTTCATCTCTTTCAATCTTCCACAGGTCAATCCGTGAATATTCAGAAATCTTCTGTCTTTTTCTCCCCAAACATAAGCAGTAATCTGAAAGCTCAGTTGCATAACATACTGGGCTTCAAACCTATGGAGGAAGATGCTAGATACTTGGGATTACCGTCTATATGGGGAAGAAGTAAGAAAGAAGCTTTGGGGTTCATAAGAGAGCGTGTGCAAAACAAATTGAAAGGCTGGAAAGCAAAGCTCCTGAATCTAGCGGGTAAAGAAGTTCTCATCAAAGCAGTAACACAGGCTATTCCTTCCTACATTATTCAATGTTTCCTACTCCCTGCAACTTTCTGTGACGAGCTGAGTTCAATGGTTGCTAAATTTTGGTGGAATAACTGCTCAGAAAAAGAGAAAATCATTCATTGGATGTGCTGGAAAAACCTATGCAAACCGAAAGATCAGGGTGGAATGGGGTTCAGGAACTTAAGAATCTTCAACAGAGCCCTTATCACAAAAGTTGCCTGGAAAGTGATTAAGAATCCGGAGTCCCTTCTCGCCCAGACCCTTAGGGGAATCTACTTCCCAAATGGGAATATTTTTGATACACCAAGAGGTGTTAATCCATCGTGGGCCTGGGTTGGAATAAGGGAAGGAGTGAAGATTGTGAAGGAAGGAGCCTTGTGGAGAGTTGGAAATGGTAGATACATTGCCACGTGGGAGGATAACTGGATCCCAGATCTTCCTACTTTCAGAATCTCTACTTCTATCTCGCAAAACAACATCTCCCCAACTGTTAGCAGTCTTATGAACCCGGATGGTCGGTCATGGGACGAGTCTAAGATTCGGAGGCTTTTTAGTCCGAGTGAAGCAAAGGCAATTCTTACCATTCCGATTGGTGGACCACAGATCCATGATTCTTTCATATGGACTGGGACAAAAAATGGTGATTATACAACCCGTTCGGGATATAGATTTATTAAGGCTTCCTCCGAGATTCAAGATAAACCTTCCCCAAGTGAGGATCCAGGTAACAGCAAGAGATTTTGGAATTCCATCTGGAGACTGGGAGTCCCTGCAAAAATACGATCCTTTCTATGGAAATTATGCCATAATATTGTCCCAACAAAAGGTAATCTAGCAGCTCGATTCCATGGAAATTTCAAAGATTCGGATTGCTGTCCACGTTGCGGAGAACATGGAGAATCGGTCGAACACCTTCTGTTCTTCTGTCCCTTTGCTCAGGGAGTATGGAAGGCTTCAGCCTTCAGCTATTCTCCATCTATGATTGGCTTTCCTGGATTCACGAAATGGTGGTCCAAAATTAATGAGTTGCAGAAGATGGGAATGGTCAATGATGGATGCGCCTTGATAGCCTTCATTCTGTGGTCTCTTTGGAAATCTAGGAATGCGCTAGTCCATAAGAATCTTAGGGATCAACCTTGGGATGTATGGTTGAGAGCGGAAAGAGCCTTCACTGAATTCAATCACATGCCTCCACTGTTCCAAGTAAGGGCAGCTCATCTTGATCGGGAACCTGAAGTATGGACACCACCACCTATGGGATCAATCAAGATAAACTGCGATGCTGCTTTCGACCATCTCACTGGGGTTGTATCTGCGGCGGCTATAGCTCGCGACAGTTTCGGATCCTTTCTTCATGGGCTCTCCAACTCTTATGTTGCTTCCTACGCTGTCACAGCGGAAGCGTTGGCCATAAGGCTTGGCATGTCTATGGCTATCAGCTGCGGTTTCGATAACATCATTGTGGAAACTGATTGCAAAGCTATGATTGAGAGGATTAATAAGGAAACTCCGTCTGCCTGGACCACAGCTGCTGTGGAGGAGGACATAAGAATGACCTCTGCTTCCTTCAGTTCTTGTATTTTTACCTTTGTACCTAGGGCTTGTAATCAGGCAAGCGATCGGCTAGCCAAGCTTGCTAAGAACAATAGGGGATTTAAGGTGTGGGACCTTAGATCTACCTTGTCTGGTACTCTGTCTGATGTTTTCATCCATTGAGTATGAATGAAAGTTAACCCTTTGAACAAAAAAAAGTACAACCACAAAAGAATTTTTTGGACCAAGGACTCTAATTTAAGACCTTTAACCCAATTTACAAATGCTTAACCATAAAATTATTTGCTCGCTTCATTTGTAAATAAAAAATAGTTAAATAATTATTTTTATATATTTTTATAAATTTGAACTATTTAAAATTAAATTTATAATATTATTTTCAACATCCAGTCAAAAAATAAAATTTAAAATATAACATTAAGTACTATTTCATCAAAAATAATAATTAAATATAAAAATATAAAAATAAATGAGATATTAAATAAGTACGCAACATTTAAGTGGAAGATGGAAAGGGGTGACTACGGTAGAAGTGGGGATGAAAGACGACATAGTTAGTTTAATATTGTTTTTAAAAAATACGAAGAAAAATTACTTTTAAGAAGTGTTTTTTTAAATATTTTGGATTGAATTTTTTTTAGATGAATTGTGAGCTTTATTCATCTATAAAGCAAAATACTGCTAATAAAGCAAGTACAACCAACTAGGGAATTTTAGTCAATGCCACATGCAGAACAAATTTTAAAATTTACAAAACCACTTATATCTGTACTTTTACGCTTCACACTGATCCTCATCACATTCTTGTATACAGGGGTGGATTGTTATGAGGGCCAGAGGGAGCCTAGGCCCTCTCAACATTTGGGAATTTTATTATTTAGTCTTTTGAAAATTTAAAATTTTAATTTAGTTCTTATAAATTTTGGATATTTTTATTATGTTTCAAAAAATTTAAATATTTTTAATTAAGTCTCCTTCTAAATTTTTTAAAATTTCTCATTAAGCCTAATTTTTTTAGTTAAACTCCAATTTTTTTTAAAAAAATTAAAATTAAACCCTTCAAAATTTTTGAAAATTTTAATCATACCGTCAAAATTTTTAAAAATTTAAACAAGTCTCCTCAAATTTTATTGTCAAGATCCGCCCTTGCTTGTATAGGCTCAAGTATACCAGTATCTTCACCTAAATATTATAGGCAAAAGCACTATAATCTTGCTTCAAAATGATAAAAATAAGTGAATTACCTTTCAACCTTGTCACTGCCCAGTTCAACTCAATCTCCCAACACCCATATGCTTTATGCACTCTACACAAGCCCAAGAAATAGCACGTTGTTGTCAAAAAATGTTTTTTTTTGAAAAGATAAACAATTATTTTAAATATAATATTATAAGTTAAAAATATATATTATAATTGTACGTGTTCTATAAAAATATATAAAATTTATAATGATTTTTATCTAAAAACTTGACATGAAAAGATATACAAATTTTAAACTAATAAATAATTTATTAATCATATAATTATGTATTGATAATAAGTTATAAATTTATAAATTATAAAATAAACTATAACAAATAAATGATAAATTTGTAACTTGACTCCAAAATATATATAAAAAACAGTTTCTAAATTAGCACTTTTAGCCCAAAAACACTTTTTAGAATCAATGCTAAATGGGATCGTAGTGGCGAGAGTGAGCAAGCGAGGCGGCCAAGAATCAAAGATGAAATCGTAGGGTCAGGGTTATGGGCACATAAAACTGGTTTTGGTTAATTGTTACCAAATTATTTTGGTTAATTAATAAATTTATATTCTTTAATTCTCAATTTTAAATTGTACCAATTAAAATATTAACAGATTGATCGAATAATTAGAATATTCAGTTCGATAGGATTCAAGTAATAATTTTTTGCTTCGTTTATTGAAATATCAAATGTAATGATTGTTCGATGTAATAAAAATACAAACTAACTAGAAAGTCAAAGAATTCACATTCTTTAATAATCGAACTCGGTACAAATCAAAACAACATCAAAATCATTTAACTATAAACCATTTTAATGTATAGAATTTATGAATATTGTAAATAATTGATTAGATTGATTTTGTTCAAAACTATAAACAGTAGATAAATCGAAATATTTTTTTTTAAATGTGTACCAAAGTCGAATTTTTCAGTTTAAATAACCAGATTTTCAAAAAAAATTCTTCAGATTTCAGTGAACCTTGAAAGTCACAAGTAGGGTGCTCAAATGGTTAATTTGGTTGGTAGCCGAACCGAATTACCTAAAATCGAATTAATTGAAATTTTTAAATTTTTAATCGTTAATCAAACCGAACAATTTTTCGAAAAAAAATTTAACTGAATCAAACAAATTTTGGTTAATTCGACCGGCTTTCGAATTAACATCGAATTAACCGAAATTTATCATTAGTTTTCCTAATCAAATTTATTAACAATAAAAATCTTTGGAAATACTTTTTAGTTCACAATGATAATTTGTATTTAATTTAAATAATAACTAAATATAGATAAAACATTAGAATTTTAGATTAAATATTAGATTTTTTTTCATTTAGATTATAAGTGAGTTTTAAAATTTTAATGGGTATGTGCTTAATAAGTATATCTTGTTTGGTAAAGAGAGGTTTGAGCCAAAATTAAAGGTTTGAGCTAAAATTAGAAGTTTGGATGGTCAAATCTGTTAATTTCAATGTTTGGTAAAGAGTGGATTCAAATAGCGGATTGGGGTGAAACCTCTAATTTTGAAAAAGCTACCAATATGAGTTTTTGAAATTAGAGATTTTGACATAAGAGTTATAAAAACCCTTATACCCTTAAAAATTATCAAAAATCTCCAAATAATTTAAATATAATCATCTCTGTTTTAATTCTTCAATATTTATATTGTGACATTTGTAAACTAATATTTTTTCTTTTTTTATTCTCACACATTTATATTTGTCTTTAAATTTAATAATTAATTAAATTTTATTAAAAACAATTATATAAATAATAAATTAATATATAAATCCTTCAAATATGCTTAGTAATGTTATATTAAAAATTATTTTTCATAATCTAATTAATATTAATAGATACAAAATATTGATAACTAATAAACTATTCAAATAAGTATTGAATATAATCGTGTCTTTATATATCATTTTGCTTGTTTAAATAATCAAACAGCTATCAACTATCAGTTAATTTGTCAAACACTTTTATACAATCGGTTAATACCATCCGTTAGTCAAATCAGCTAATGCAATCAGCTATCAACTATAAGCTATCCGCTAATTGTCAAACATGACCAATATATTTATTTATTTGTTATATTTCAGATAATTCGAGTAATTCGATTAATTAATCGATTTCGAACCAAATTAATCGACAACCAAACTTTAAAAAATTCTTTAACTGTTCAATGACCGAAAAAAAATCAGTGGCCGGCCGTTTAACTGAATTAGTTCGAATGATCCGTTAAATCAATTTAACCGACTGTTTAAACAACTCGAGACGTCACAAGTCTGTACAGTGAATGGTTTAGGTGATGTTTAGCCCCATCCGTGCACCCCGACAGCCAGTAGTTTTCCTTTACTTTTTGCTGTTCACCTCAGTCGTCTCGTCTCGTTGAAGACTCTATCGACTGAAAGAGAGAGAGAAGAGATTGTTTTTTGTTGGAGTGCGAGCCCCAACTAACACACTCCTCACTCCTGAGTCCTGACACCTGCTGCTGCTGCTCACTATTCACCTGAATTCAAACCATAATACTATCACTCATCAATTTCGTATTTATTTGTTCATTTTCTTTTGGTTAGTTTTCTAGGATTTATGATTAATTGTGTCATAGTATTGGTTCGAATAGAATTATATAAATAAGTATTAATAAATAATTAGCTTAACGAGATAAATTATTAGGTCTTTTAAGTATGATAATACGTTTAAAATTTTAACATTATAAATAAATAAAATTAAATGGAAAATACGGTCTCATATTAAACTTCATCAAAATCTCAATTCTGATCAGTATAAAAATATAATTGGAAGAGGGAACTATGCACTTCAAATATTAACTATACACAGAAACATATTTTTTATACTAAAAGAGATAAACTATTTACATTACTTTTTCCCTCTAAAATGTTATCATTAATCATCCGCACAGACAAATTTAATCAGGGGCGGAACTAGAAATTTATAAAGGGGACCAAAATGAAATTTAAAAAAACTAAAAATTTATGAAGGAGACCAGAATGAAATTAAAAAATTTGAGGGGGGCAAACTAAAATTTTTCAAATTTTAAAGGATTATTAAGGTAATTTTACCTTTTTTCTAAAAAAATTCTATCTTATTCCTAATGAAAAAAATTAGGGGACCATACCCCCTTAAACCCCCAATGTTCCGCCCCTGAATTTAATATCAATAATAATAATGAGAGATGGAAATCCCCTATCCCTTTTCGGTGCCCCTATTTATGCTCTCATGCTCAAAATTAAGTTTAGTGTTTAGATAATTTAGAGTGGGGTGTATTTCTAGGGTATATAGTGTATAATTTAGGGTTAGAACTTGGAATTTAATTTTGTAGTATTTTTGTAGTGTTGGAGCATAAGTTGGGGCACCGAAAAAGGGCATATGCTTTTACCCACTAATGAGTGGTTCCAGTAAAAACTAAAAAGATATGATATTCATTTTAAGAAATTTAAATTCAATCAACTATTAACTTTATCCGTAAAATTTAAGTCTTATAAAAAAGTTTAAAAATATGAATAAATAAATACTATTTTATAATTACTTTAAATAGAAGTTAAAAATGTAGACACTTAGATTTGAAAAAAAAAGGGGCGATATATTAAAGCTGAACTAATTCAAATGGAAGTTAAACCGAATGAAAATCATAAAGTTCAATTAAAACCAAACCATTAGCCATTCATGAACAAAATCAACTTCCATAAAACCACGCATTCCTCACTGTGTATTCATCAAAATCTTATGACAAACGCAAGTGTGAGATAAAAATACAAGTTTAGACGTAAGTGGAAGAAACAAAGATCGCAATGCGTTTAAAATAAAACTAAAATAAAATATTACTATTTTTTTGGGTCTAAAACAACACCATTTGTATTTTAAAATTTAAACCAATTCATGAGAAGTGCATGACAGAATGGCAAAATTCATTTATAACCTAATCCACCCAACAATTTACTCGCTTCTTCTGAGTGAAATTATGAGTTATTACATTCACCAGAATTTATCAAATTAACATAATAAACATTCAAATGAATATTCATTTCATACTCCCAATACTGAAGCAACTTAGATATCAATACCTCCAGGCTCCAGGATATTCATTTTAACAACACTATATTGAATATACAGTTGCACATAAAATCAAGCCTTGGAAAAACTAAAATAATGTCAAGAACAATTAAACCCTAGGGCAAAGGAATCTCATCTCTTTCCACAGCAATAGCATGCAAAGGAAATTTCATTTCACATGAGAGCTTGAGAACTTCGCTTAAATCAACCGGGTGAGTGTCCGAATCCTGAACCCACTTGAAATGCTGCACCAGTTTAGCTACCCACAGGTTGACTGTGACCAGCCCAAGGTTCTTCCCGGGGCAAACCCTGCGCCCAGCACCAAAGGGTGCGAGCCTCAGGTCACCGCCTCTCACGTCCACGTCGGCTTCCAAGAACCTCTCGGGCTTGAACTCCAGCGGGTCATTCCACACACTCGGGTCATGCGTTATGGCCCACATGTTCACCATTGCGGTTGTGTTGGCGGGAACCAGCATCCCGTTGCTGAGCTGGACGTCCGACGTGGACAGCCTCGCCCACGAAAGCAGTGGCCCTGGGGGATGGATCCTCAGGGTTTCTTTGATCACCGCCTGAAGGTAAGGTAATTTTGCCACGTCGGCGTCGGTGAGGGTTTTGTTCGTCACGACACTGTCAATTTCAAGTTGCAGCTTGGCTTGTACTTCCGGGTGCAATACCAACTCAGCCATGACCCACTCCGTTAACAAAGCCGTCGTATCAGTTCCTCTAAATATCATTTCCTGCGCACCAAAATTCAGTAAGTTAACTCAGCATTCAACATGCAAATAAAATTATTATATACAATTTCCATCACTAACCCATAAAACGGCAACCATGTCATCTTCTTGGAGTCTTTCATCACCGTCAAGAGAGAGCAAAACATCTACAAAATCAGCATTGTCAAACAACATTTTGGACTCACTGAGTTGTTGGTGTTGTTCAATGATGCCTTTGACGAGTTTTCTAACTCGAGGAACGAGTTTCAAGCAACGGTGATTAATATGAAAGGGATCATAAAAGTAACTTAGCCATGGCAAATAATCAGAACAGTTAAAAGCCCCAAGGAGTTCGAACCCTTCCCTTACCATATCCCTAAGCTCTTCCAATTCTTTATTATCTTCTCCCTGCCCATATCTTTTGCCAAAAACACTCCCCATAATATTGTTCAAAGCAGCAAACTGAAGGTGTTTTCTTAAATAAACAGAGCCATGGAGTTTCTGTTCGTTTGCTATGTGGCGTAGCATGGTGGTACAGTCTAGTTGGCGACCAGGTTCGTGCGCCATAATGCGCTTTGGTGCAAAGAGGTGCGAGGAAGCTATCCTTCTCAAAAGCCTCCAATAAGTTCCATTGGGAGCGAACCCTATGGCTCGACTGAACATGAGGCTTTTAGCCGACTGCTTGATGGGTCGGTCAGCGAAGTGAGGGGAGGTTAAGATTTCTCGAGCAGTGTGGGGATGGGAAGCTACAACCACAGGGGTGGAACCGAGGCTAAAAGCCATGAGCTGGGTGTTGGCTGTGGACCAAGCCATGGCGGCAAGGGAACGGTGAGCCAGACCACGACTCAAAGTAAAGAGGCTACCGAATACAGGGAGACCCCTAGGACCAGGAATAGGAAGGGTACCTTTTCGGTTCCTTCCATGTTTCCATGCAATCCCACCAACAGAAAAAGCCCAGGAAAGAAGGGCAATGGAAAGAGATGCCATAAAGAGGGAAAACAAAACATAAGCATCGAGCAGGTTTTTGGATCCGAAGAAAGCTGGTAGAGTAAAAACCCACCAGGTTGTATCTTTTGAAACTAAACCCAACTCCATCGGAGAAGAAAGAGAAAAAGTCACGACAAAGAAGATGGCTTATGCAAGAGTAGAAGAAAAAGAAAGGGGTGTATACTGTATATATAAAAGAAGATGTTTGGTGATCTTCTTTAATTGGGTAAACTACAGTGACCGAAATTTTAGGGATATTCATTTTGATCACCATACTTTTAAAATATTCGATAAGATCACTCGACTTTTAGTTTAAATTTGATACGGTCCCTTCAGTTAAAAGTTGATGTTTGTTTTCATTTTTTCTTAATAAAAAATAGGTAAACTACACAAACCATCAATCAACTTTCTTCTCACACTTATTTTGGTCACTAGAGTTTAACAATTTTCAATTTAATAACTTAAATTTTGAATTGTTCATATTTTGGCCACTCTCAAATGACATGGTTATACAAATAGAAAATTTGATTAATCCTTAAAAAAATCGGGTAATGATTTTTTTCTTTGCTTATTAAGTTTACCATATTACTATATTTGATATTTTAATAAGCAAAGTAAAATAATTATTACTCGAACCAAATATTCCAATTAATCGGTCAATCGATTATTCGATTTAATTGTTACAATATAAGATTAAGAATTGAATACTATGAATTTAGCAATTATCTATAATTATTTTTTAAGGATTAATCTAACTTGATTTCGGTACAAATTTTTAAAATAAATTATTTCGAATAAATTACGATTCACAGTTTTAAGCAAAATTGATTAACCTAAATGCAAAACATCTAAACTCAAAGGAATTGAAAATGCAATTTAGCCTGAAACTGGGTTTAGGGTTTAATCAATCTAGCAAACCATCTCGAAGGGTTCGCGAGGTAAGTACAATTTCTTTAGAAAATAAGATTGATAAATTAGCTGAAATAGTGCAAACTCTTGTTGCAGATAAGAGGAAAACAGCTAGACTTTGTGGAATCTGTACCAGTCCAGAACATCCGACAGACTGTTGTCCGATGGTTCAAGAAGATGATGTCGCCCAAGCCAACACCATAGGAAATGCTTATAATTCCGGATGGAGAAACCATTCAAATTATGGGTACGCAAACAACCAAAGGCCAAATCAACCGTACCAACAAAGACAACCCTACCCACAACAAAAGACATCTCTAGAAACCTTGGTTGAACGTTTAGCGATATCCCAAGAGAAGTTCCAAAACCGTACCGAGGTCCACTTACAAGAGTTAGACAAACAAATGAGCCAGCTAGCCCAAACAGTAAGCCGTCTTGAATCCAAAGGTAAACTCCCTTCTCAAATAGAGACAAACTCAAAAGAAAATGTTAATGCCACCACTCTTCGGAGTGGCACCATTGTAGAACCCAAAACCTCGGAGGTAAACACCCAAAAAGATAAATCAACTTTACCAATCGAAAAAGATACACCAAATCCAACCTCTGAACCATCCCCTTATGTTGTCCGACCACCCTTCCCGTCGAGATTGATGAAAAGAGACAAACAAGCAGAAGAAAAGGAAATCCTAAATGTGTTCCAAAAAGTAGAGATCAATATTTCACTCCTCGACGTAATCCGAAAATTCCAAGGTATGCTAAGTTCCTTAAAGATTTATGTACTAATAAACGTCGTCTTATTGGAGTTGAAAAGGTTAATCTAGGAGAACATGTATCGGCTGTCTTCCAGCGAAAGTTGCCACCAAAATTGAAGGACCAGGGTATGTTCGCCATTCCTTGCAAAATCAGTAAAGTGGGTATTAAACGAGCAATGTGTGATTTAAGGGCCTCTATTAATGTTATGCCCCTTTCATTTTATAACTCACTTTCTGCTGAGCCTTTGAAGGATACGAAGGTAACAATACAACTGGCAGACATATCCATAATCTACCCAGAAGGATTACTGGAGAACGTCCTCGTAAAGGTAAATGATTTGATCTTTCCAGCGGATTTCTATGTTATTGACATGGAAAACGACCGGGCAAACAACTCTTCTGAGATCCTCCTTGGCCGCCCATTTTTGAGCACTGCAAATACAAAAATCGATGTAAGAAGTGGGATCCTTACAATGGAATTCGATGGCGAGGTAGAAAAATTTGACGTTTACAAAGCTATGAGACATCCTGAAAGTGTCGCTAGTTTAAACTTTGTTGATATCATTGAACCTGCCATAAATGATTTCTTTGAAACTAGTTTGACTGACTTTATGGATGATTTGTACAGAGAGATCGCAGATTCCGACGAAGAAGACAGAGAGTTTGAAAATATTTGTTCAGTGAATAAAGATTTAATACTTACTGCGTCTAAAACTAAACCTTTACCCTCTGTGTTGCAGGCACCCGAGATCGAACTTAAATAATTACCGGAGCATCTAAAGTATGCATTTTTAGGGGAAAGAGAGACCCTACCGGTTATCATCTCAACCAAGCTGTCAAAAGAAGAAGAGGAAGAATTGCTAACAGTGTTGCGAGCGCATAAAGAAGCTATTGAGTGGACCGTTGCAGACATCAAGGGCCTTAGTCCCTCCACTTGTATGCATAAGGTAAAAACTGAAGATGGAGCTAAGCCATCCCGACAAGGACAACGCCGTCTGAACCAACCTATGATGGACGTAGTTAAAGAAGAAATACAAAAGCTTCTCAATGCGGATATAATCTATCCAATTTTTGATAGTGACTGGGTAAGCCTGATCCACGTAGTCCCTAAGAAAACCGGAGTCACAGTAGTCAAGAACCCAGAAGGTGAGTTGGTCTCAACAAGAGTCTAAAATGGTTTGCGAGTCTGTAAAGACTACAGGAAGTTGAACTCTCTAACTTGAAAAGACCACTTTCCACTTCCTTTTATTGACCAAATGATTGAGAGATTAGCTGGTAAAACTCACTATTGTTGTCTTGATGGATTTTCAGGTTTTTTCCAAATTCTTGTGGCGCCAGAAGATCATGAGAAAACAACCTTTACATGTCCTTTTGGCACATTTGCTTATCGCCGAATGCCATTCGGGCTTTGTAATGCGCCAGCCACATTCCAAAGATGCACGGTGAGCATTTTTTCGGATTTCATCGAAAAAGGTATAGAAGTATTCATGTATGATTTTACGGTTTACGGTAATTCCTTTGGAGAATGTTTATTAAACTTAACAAATGTGCTAAAAAGATGCCTTGAATTCAACCTTGTTTTAAATTACGAAAAATATCATTTCATGGTAGATAAAGGGCTAATTCTAGGACATATAGTTTCCTCTAAAGGTATTACTGTTGATAAGGCTAAAACGGATGTTATACGCTCACTCCCATACCCCACAACTGTGAGGGATATTCGATCCTTTCTTGGCCATGTAGGGTTTTACTGCAGGTTTATTAAAGATTTTTCAAAGTTGGCGCAACCCCTCTGCAGTCTATTGCAAAAAGACCAACCCTTCAATTTTGACGAGAAATGCAGAGAGGCATTTGACATACTCAAAGAGAAGCTTGTAAATGCACCTATTGTCCAACCACCAAATTGGAACCACCCGTTCGAATTGATGTGCGATGCTTCCGATTTTAGCGTTGGAGCCGTGTTAGGTCAAAGAATCGACAAAGAACCACATGTTATAGCATATGCATCACGTACTTTGGATCTTGCGCAGAAAAACTATTCAAAAACGGAAAAAGAACTCTTTGCTATTGTTTTTGCCTTAGAAAAGTTTAGATCTTATTTACTCGGTACTAAAATCATTGTCTTTTCTGATCATGCAACTTTACGCTTTTTGATGAGCAAAAATGAGGCAAAACCGAGACTGATCCGGTGGATATTACTACTCCAGGAATTCAACCTTGAAATTAAAGATAAGAAGGGATGCGAAAACCTTGTTGCGGACCATTTGAGTCCCATCCCATTATCTATGTCCGACCCACTAGTTAGAGAGGAGTTCCCTGACGAAAGATTAATGGCAGCTCGAGTAAGTATACCTTGGTTCGTAGACATGGTAAATTACTTGGCCACAGGTAAGATGCCACAAGATTTACCGAGAGCGGAGGTTAAACGATTAAAACGGGAATCCCGATTCTTCATTTGGGATGATCCTTATCTTTGGAAACATTGTTCGGATGAGGTAATTAGACGATGTGTAGCAGAAAGCGAGGTAAAATCTATTCTAAACTTCTATCATTTTTATTCTTGTGGTGGACACTTCGGACCTAAACGTACTACACATAAGATTCTTGAGTGTGGTTTTTATTGGCCCAACATTTTTCGTGATGCCTACTTATTTTGTAAATCTTTTGAAAAATGTCAGAGGGTTGGTAATTTGAGTCGAAGAAACGAAATGCCACTTAATCCCATTACTGTATGCGAAATATTTGATGTTTGGGGATTAGATTATATGGGTCCATTTGTCTCTTCATTCGACAATTTTTATATAATTCTTGTGGTAGATTATGTTTCTAAATGGGTTGAAGCTAGAGCAACCCGAAATAATGATGCTAAAACCACAGTTAAGTTTCTAAAGGAATCTATCTTTTGCAGGTTTGGCACACCGCGAGCGATAATAATCGACCGAGGGAAGCATTTCATTAACCGAGTAATTGACGCTCTCATGAAAAAGTTTGGTGTCACCCACCGAATTTCGACATCTTACAATCCGCAAACAAATGGTCAAGCGGAGGTGTCAAATCGAGAGATAAAAACCATACTCGAAAAAATCGTGAAGCCAGATCGCAAAGATTGGAGCGTCAAGCTATCCGATGCATTATGGGCATACCGTACTGCGTACAAAGGCCGCATCGGGATGTCGCCTTACCATCTCGTCTACGGTAAACCCTGTCACCTACCGGTCAAGCTGGAACATCGCGCGTTTTGGGCAATTCAACAATGCAACATGGAAATGGATGCAATTGGAAGGGAACGCAAGTTGCACATTCAAGAGCTCGAGGAAATCCGGAAACATGCGTACGATAGTGCACAAATTTTTAAAGATAAAACAAAGGATTTCTACGATAAAAACATTGCATTTAAATCTTTTTTCGTTGGTCAAAAAGTTCTATTATTTAATTCTAAATTCAAACTTTTTGCAAGAAAGTTGCGTTCCAAATGGCTCGGACCATTCACCGTTGTTCAAACTGTTCCACATGGAGCGGTAGAAATTCAAGATACTGAAGGACATAGCTTTAAAGTCAATGGACAATAGTTAAAGCAAATTTACGAAAATGTTCCAATCGGTTTAGTTGAAGAAATTCATTTCGAGGAACCAAACGCATGAATAAGGTCGTCAAGCTAGCGACGATAAACAAGCGCTAAATGGGAGGCAACCCATTTCTTTTCTTCTTTTTACTTTAATTGTTTTTATTTTTACTTTCTTTTATTTATTTTATTTTATTTTATTTTATTATTTTATTCCATTTTAAATTGCTGTAAATTGATGTCATTTGAATTTTATCTTTAGCTAAAATAAAAATAAATAAATAAATAAAATAAAAATCGAATTTATTTTCTTATCTCTTTTTGAATTTATTTTTAATCTTATCTCATTTTAATTATTTTATTTTTCGAATTTATTTTGAATTTATATTATTTTAATTTATCTGATCTCTAATTTATTTTGTTTGTAGATAATTTAGATCGAATAAAAGGATGAGAAGCCATCTTTTTCAATAGGATTTTCTGGGCCAATTTTTTTTCAAATTAAAAATTTTTTCCGGATTTTTTATCCCTTTCCCACCCAATCACTTCACCTATATTTTAAATAGATTCAAACCCAACCTTATCTCCACAATTTAAACCCAATCAAAAATTCTGTGGTCCCCACCTACACAATTCCCTACCCGGTCAAACACCCAACCACCCATTAAACCCTTGTTTTATTATTTTCTTTTCCCTCATTCACCAGCCGCATAACTCTCCAAACACCCCTGCACCCACCCCGTCAACCTCCCTCTCCAAGATGCCACGCACCCGTGACCAAGCCCGCCTACTTCCACAACAGCCACCACTCGTCATTTGTGGCCGCTGGCGCTTTCAACTGCCACCGTTCGTCTCCCTCAGTAGTGACTCCGAGCCACAACAGCCGCCACACAACACCTACCACCTCCCGAGCCCCCCATCATCCCAAGCACCACCCCACACTTTGACAGCCATGCCTCTGCCCCATCACTGCACCACCGTTCGTTGCGACCACCATCACCCCGTCACTGTCGTTTCACTCCCTTGAGACGCAAAACACGTCCATGCACTCCGGTTCTGCCCACCCGCACCAGCCACCTTCATCACCTCAACCCCATCCGGCCATGAGGAGTGGCACTCCCTCGCACAGATCCGTACAGACCTTTACTGGCCGCACTGCTCGCGTCATTGGCAGTGGCGAAACAAGACCATCATCGCACCGCTGTTCTTCGTAGCCACCATCCTCGCCATCATCCTCCTACCACTCCTTGGCCTCCGATGCAGTGGGCGGTTCATCGCAGCAACACCATCAGCCCACGCCTTCACCAACTCGTGTCCTCTCATTTAACATGTACACAAACACGTCAATACATTCGGACCATTATTCTGCGGCCGATATGGCCGATGAGGTAAATTCTGAATTTTTTCAGCCATTATTAGTTTTTCACCCCATCTATGGATTTTCAGATCATGTGCATGATGAGTCCGCTGCCAATAATCGTTCGGAGACTGCTCGACCACATTCGCCACCTCACGAACACAATGACATTCCATCGGATCATGAAGAACATCAACGACGTGGCCAACAATTTACGGCACCAAATGATGAGAGCTTGAAAGGGTTCTTACATTTTACCAGAGAAGAACTCGATATATATAACCGTATCCGACATCGTTCACTTTCGGTTTATAAGTATATACCCACTCAAACTTTAGATTGTTTGCATTTACGTGAGTCGGTACTGTCACTTTTTGATAACATTGGTTGGCGTCGATTTCCTACAATTACCTGTGACACTTACTGCGAATTAGTACTTGAATTTTATTCTACTTTTTCATTTGATCGTAGTCGTGCAAGGTCTCTTGATACACCTAATGTAATATCTTTTCGCCTCTTGGGTCAGTACTTTCAGTTGTCTATTACTGAATTTAATGTTTATATGGGTTTTGTCACTAACGTTTCAAACCCTAACTATCAATCTGCCCTTTTAGACATATCGAAAGATTTCGATAACGACCATTCCTTGGAGACTTTGACAGGTTTTGTAGGTTCTCAATACAATTCGAAAACAACAAAGGACCACAACATTCATAGCCCTGCTTTACGATATATCCATCGGTTCCTCGTTTACAATCTTTCCGGCAGAAACGACACTCCATCAACCGTGAGTAAGACTGAGTTATTCTTTCTCTGGTGTATGCAGGTAAATATCAAGGTAAATCTTGGTTTTTGGATGGCCTACACGTTTCATCGTGTAGCGCGAACCACTAGGCCACGACCATTAATTCTGGATCCTTACGTTACTCATTTAGCTTTACGTATTTATCCTGCTACTTTTGATCCATCTCAATTTACTTATGCTTTTTCTATGAGTGCCTTAGATGAGAGATGCCTAGATGCCATGGGATTACTTGCAAGAACTCCTGATGCACCGTATATTGTTCCCCCGGGCACTCTCCCAACTCGTAGAGAACAAGTGTTTCAAAGACGAGCCCAAACATAACCAACACAAAAGACCAACCCCTAAGAGATATGGATGAGCGACTCCATTCCATCGAGACTGACTTGGCCAAGATCTTATCCTATCTTTGCCCCGGCTCTTCCCGCGGACGACGAGGCCGCGGTCGTGGCCACAATTGATTAGGGGAGTCTCTCCTTTCCTCTCTTTTACTTTAAATTTTCATTTTGGGACAAAATGCATCAAAGTGAGGGGGATGGAGATATGCTTATCAATTTTTATCTTGCTTATAAGTTTTGGTTGTTCTCTTGATTTCTTGATTTTATTAATTTAAGTTCTTTGTTTAATCCTTAGTTTTGCCTTGTCTCACTGTTTTCATATGGCTTTGTATCTATCTTGTTAGAAAATTCTAGGTTGCATGGTAGATTTGGCATGATTAATTTTTTTTGATTAAAATCCTTTATATAACATTTCTTTCTCTACTTCACATGATGCTTACATAAGTACACAAAACAAATTTGTGAGTTTTTGAGCCTAATGAGCATACATTATATTTGCTCTTTGTTTCTTTGAGTGTGCCTAGCTAAATTAGTTGCATTCTAGAACTTGTGTTTAAATTCTTTTTGAGATTACATTGATTGAATATGATGCTTAAATATGATAGAGGCACTAGGTTTTAACCATTTCTCTTCCTAACAAATTGCCTACCCTTTAATTAATTTCCCCTAGTGAAACAATTTTTGAGCCTTGGTCTTTTTCTTGAAAATCACCACATTTTAGCCTAATTCTTTTTTTAATTCCATTATTTTTGTCCCATTTTCAAGACAAAATCGTCTTAAAAAAGAACAAAACAGATTCGAATAAATGCAATCCAGCAGCATAAAAAATACTATGCAGAAAAAAACTATGCAGAACTGTTCGAATATGCAGTGCAGAAAAAAACAAAAGGTGCAGGAAATTGTTCGATTCTGCAGAAAAAAAATAAACAGAAAAAAACAGTGCAGTTCGGAAAAAAATACACTGCAAAACAATTTTAGTTCGAAAAAAAGAGAAGTTTCGAATATATTTTTGGGATGATTTTTGTCTTGAATTTTAACCCTTATTTCCAGCCTTTATCCTACCCTTACCTTAGCCCCATTACAACCCTTCTTTAAAACCTCTTGATTTTTGCATCACATTCATCTTAGTAGTGGAGATTAGATTTAACCACAAGCCTATGGTAATGCTCTAATTAGTTTTGGCTCGAGTGATTTTTCTCTACCCTTAAACACTTTGAGTGACATGAGCGTTTCCTTATGAGGGTACTTGGTTTGCATCATTGATGTTAGTAGGGTATTAGAATGTCATTTTTGCTTTAAATTCTTAATCTTGCCATTTATCTATTTTTCTCCTTATTTTTCTTTCATATTTAGATGCTTAATCATATCGAAACCTTTGAGACTTCGTGAAATTAATAATGAAAACTTGAACTTAGGTTTGTTTAATTTTGAGATACTTGAGGACAAGCATCGAATAAGTGAGGGGGAATTTGATAAGTATTTATTTTGGTTATGTTTTTAGTCCTTATTTTGATTGAATATAAGTTTGAAGGACTTAAATGGGCTGTTTTTATGTTGTTTTCATGCAGGTTACGTGATGCTGAAAATAAGTTGGAATGCTGCAGAAAATACTGGAGTCGTGGGCAGGTTCATGGGCATGAACCAGGGCATGAATGCTGACTGGGCACCACGTCAGCACCTTCTAGAAGCTGACGTCAGCAACACAGATAGCTTATCAAGCCGCTTATCATATAGCTTATCATCCGGATTTTAATTTTAAAATTCAAACTTGGGATAATTATCTTATGTAATTTAATTTAAATTTGGGATTTTTCATTTTAGTTTTTTAGGGTTTTAGCTACTATAAATACCCCACTTTGGGGGTGAATTAGATCATCAGTTATTCATTGTTCTCTTCTTCCTTGAGTTTAATAAAAGCTCTCTATTTTCTCTATTTCTTTCTTTATTTTATTAAATATGGTTCTTCACCAACCTTGCTTAACTAAATCCCCTTTAGCCAAAAGCAACGCCAAACCCGACTAAAATCGTGAGATTAGAAAAGTACTTCAATCCTTCAACAACTCTTTTTTAGATTCTCTGTAAAATTGATTAGGCAATCGGCCTAATCTTTAGGCATCTCAATTGTTTCATTCCGAGAGCGCACATCGGGTTGAAGTGGTTTAGATGCATCATTGGGGAAAAGGAAAATCTTGTAGCCAATTCAACTCCCTAAGAACAAACTTAGTGGCGGTCCACTAAGGGGAATCAAAATCGAAAACAATTCTCATCGAGACGATTATCCGAGCATGAGCTTCTCCAGCACTAACTCAGATTTGAGTTAGCATCGATTGCCGTAGCTAACTCACTAAAGCTTGACTTCAAGGATTGCCCTGGGAGTTGAATTTACCCAAGAGAAGTAAGTTGCAAGGGTTGGGCCTTGTAGACTGTAACCGGCAAGAAAGTTGAAGAAAAATCAATTTCAGTGATCGAAGATGTCGTGGCAAAGCGTGGCTTGAGGCTAATTCAATCCATAATCCATTTTCAATATTTATTTTACGTTCTTATTATTTTTCTTTATCACTAAAATCACTTCTCTAAAATCCCCTTTTTATTTTTTACAGGTTTCTTGGTCTAAGTCAGAACGAAAGGTGTTAGAATTCCTATTCCCTGCGGATCGACCCTTACTCTCGCTATATTTTTTTAATTCTTATTTATTTGGGTTTAAGGATTTATTTTGACACTATACGACGCGTGTCAGTTATACAAAGGGGTTTTAAACCCTTTATTTTCATTTTATTCTTGCTTAAAAAAACAATCAGAGTTCTCCCATCTCACTCTCTCTGTAAATTTCGGTCATCAATCACCTCCGTGGGCCGTCATCTCCGACTGTTTGAGACGAAACTTAATTAGTAGACTCGTCTCGGTCTCCTGAGCACGATTCCAGGGTCCGTTTTTTAGAAACTGTACCAAAGTTCATGAAAAAGGTCAAAATCTTTTGACTCTTCTTAGCTCTGATCTCGACCGTCTATTGTTGGATTAGCCCGATTTTGAGATATGTCATTCCTCATGACCTATGCTTCGTCTTCACCACTCAGTTTGCTGAAATGAGGCTACGATCACCAGCAACGAATTCCGACCGAATGAGTAAGATTTTCATTTTTCTCTTATTTTGATCTCTATCTCTTTTTATTCTAACTTTTGGCTTTCTCTCTTTGCAAATTGCTTAGTCAAGTTTGGCTTGGGTCACTTGTGGTTCGGTGGTGAGTGAATGACAATGGCGACGAACTGTGGGAGGACTATTGTGTGGACAAGGATGGTCCATAATGCTCAATGTTGAGCGGTGACCGTGAGGGATTAGGTGCTAAGCAAGGTGTTGGGTAAAGTTGATGATGGCTGAGAGGCCTAGAGTGATGAGAATCGACATGTGTGAGTGGTTTTATGGCCGAGTGGCAATATCGTCTTTTAATTAGTCTCCCTAATTTTTGGTTCCTCCCTTATTCATGTGTTTGCTTCTCATTTTAAAAGAGATGGAGATGGAGATATTCTAGGGATCATAGATAGTGGGCAGTTGAAAAAAATGGTTTAGAGATTTGAGGAACGTGGGATATGAAGGTTGGGTTGAACGACTATATTTAGTGTGACTAGATGAGAGTAAATTGGATTTGTGTTTAGAATTTGGACTTTGGATTCATATTTGTTTTGGGTGTGAATTTTATTATTTTAATATTCAATTGCCAAAAATTTGGTGTGTATAGCTGCCTCTCTTTGCTCGAGTAAGAGAAATAGAGCAAAGACTAAAAACAATGAATTTTTCCATTGAATATTGAACTTACAAAGATGACCCCCCGCTCGTCTTGATGTCGTTTAAGATCGAGAACTGTAACCCCTCGACCCGGCCTAGCCATCAGACCGCATCGAACGGGTTACATAGGGAAAACCGAAGAGAAACCCGTTAAGGCCTCACTCTGATTAGCAACCCTAGAAAATTTCTTTTTAAAATTATCTTGTCTAAATGCCATTACACACCTTATGTGAGGAGACACGCAGCAGAAAAGCAAACACGAACATTCAAGGTTGATTTTTAAAGATTTACTACATGCCGTATCGATACGCCTAAGACCCGTATTGATACGCCATCAACGGTCAACTCCACAGGGTCAACTTCAAGAGACCGTATCGATACCCTTCAAGGCTGGTATCGGTACGCCCTTAAAGGTCAAACTCCCAAAGTAAATACCAGGGACCGTATCGGTACACTTAAGGCCCGTACCGATACTCCAATTTCTTGTCAAAATCTCAGATTTCAAAATATCAAATTAGGTATCGGTATGCCCCCGCGTATCAGTATGCCTCTCCTAAAAACGGGGGATCGTATCGATACAACCCTTGAGCGTATCGATATGCCCTACCCAAAAAGACGAGTTTTTGCAGATAAAAGCATAAGGGAACCAGCACAAGACGCACTAAACAAGCATTCATTCAGCATACAACCACACATACAACACAAGACATCCATGGATGCACATATAAAGCAAGATACACATTCAACGAGGTAACAATCAACATGATAAGATTTATAAGGGAAACATCCATGCTTAACGTTCACCAACAAAGTCAAAAGCTAAACCAAAACATGTTTCAACAGAATATGATGCGTTACAAGCAAAACACAACCAAACAAACTTGTCTAAGCATAAGACATGCTAACAACTCCTCAAAACAAAAAGATCCTATCCCATTGCTTAATACTAATTATTGAAGTCTAAAAACCATACTTGAGAAAACCAAACTCTCTTAGATTCTCCCTTGTTCCTCGAGCTGCTCCGTAGGTCTAAGGGTCTGCATTGTTGGAAAAATGAGCGTAAGCATTTAAGCTTAGTGAGCGGTGCTCAAAACGGTAGCTATAACAATGCAATTTTAAAACATAGTTTGCTTGAAACTAAAACCATATCCAAATACGTTCCCATGCTTGTACACATAACAACATGCATTTATCATCACACACATTTACTGAATGCAACCTCAAGTCTTAAGCTTACCTCATGCTTGTTCTCATAACACAAGCAAAGTAACCAACTACATGTATAAACATAAATGGAAAGAACAATGCAACATACTTAACATGAGAATGTAGAGCACCATGGGTATATTAACATCCATCACTTTTACTCAGATATGCAGATAGTTCTCAAACACACTAGGCACTTTCGGTGGAATCTCACATCACCGTACTCACTCGTCTAGTAAAACATAGCTTCCGGTGGAATTTCACATCATCGTACTCCTCCGTAGTGGAATCTAGCATCACTAAGGCCACACGCGACTTTAACCTCGAGTGCACTTACATCCTATTGGTCGACCAACTATATCCGGTAACAAGATTTCTCATGTCAATACCCACCAAACCAACACTTACCTTGTTTTCTCAAGGTCACCACCATAACCAATATGGAAACCAAATAAGGCAACTACAAGCATAAGACGTGGATATACAAGGCAACATGAACTATGAAAATCATTCAAATGCATTGATGATAATATCGAAAATAAGGATTAAAACACTTAAAACTTACTCTTGAGCTTAGATTGGCTTATCAAGCTCAATCCAAAATCCCAAATCACATCCCTAACCAAGTTAAGGCTTAGAAAATAGTTCTACTCACCGGTACAACCCAAACGATAGTCGAAACACCGTTTTCAAGCCTCTGAACTACCCGGTCTCGCGTCCGAAGTGCTCAATCCAATTTCCTTTATTTTAGGCAACCTAAAACAGAACATTAGGATGCTATTAAACATGTAAACCGGCAACAACCCGTAATCCAACTTCTTACAACCAAAAACACATTGATCCAAACCCAAACTTCACCCAAATCTCACCAAATTCGTTCTAACAAAACCTCAAGCTGAACCAATTGAATTCAAACATCAAAACACATCAAATATCATCTAAAACACCCCCAACAACAAAGGAATCATCGGCCACGAATTCAACCCAAACCAAGCCAAAAACTGTACATTTTCAACCCAAGAATCCCATTTTTGACCCATTTCGAGTTTCCCCATATTTAGCCAATATTCTAACATGTTTTACTACTCAAAACTTAACTTAAAGCTCATGTATAATAACCATGGAAAACCAAACCCACGAAAATCAAATGAAAATACCCATTTCCAACCCAAAACGAATTTTTATGGGTTTAGAAGAAAGATTTCAATGAGAACGAGTCAAATAAGTGAAAATCAAAGTAAAGAAGTAGTTACCTTGAAAGTTTGCTTGAAGAAGAGTTGGAACCAATGGAATAGTGAAAATGAGTTTTTTTTGGAGAAGATAACGTGAAAATGGCTTTTGAAAGATGATGATATTTTCAAAATTATTTTTCTTTAATTTCAAAATCCCTTTTTACCTTTTATTCTTTAGAAGCCTTAAAATTTGTTTATTTAAGATATTTTTCCAAATATTAGCCTAACTGAACCGGTTTAATCAAACCCAGTTATCTCCCGGGCCCTAAACTCGGGCGTTTCAACTCTCCCCCACTTAAGGAATTTCATCCCCGAAATTTACCTGATGGAAAGAGATACGGAAACTGCATCTACATGTCATCCTTCCTCTCCCAAGTGGCTTCTTCCACCCCTCGGTGTCACTACTTTACCTTGACCAACTCAATGGTCCTTCCCTGTAACACTTTACTGTCCGAAGCCAAAATCTCAACTGGTTCTTCATAGTAGGTCAAACCCGAATTCAATTATATTTCTTCGACTGGCATAACATGTGACGGATCTTATCTATACCTCTGAAGTATCAAAACATGAAACACATCGTGAATATTTTCTAGTTTGGTCGTCAGTCTCAATCTATAGGCAACGAGACCAACTCGCTCAACTATCTCATACGGACCAATGAATCTCGGGCACAACTTACCTTTCCTACCAAACCTCATCACCTTCTTACAAGGTGAGACTTTCAAGAACACTTTGTCGCCCATGGCATACTCTATCTCTCTTCTTTTCAAATTGGCATAAGACTTCTGTCTATCTGAAGCTGCCTTCAAACGATCACAAATCAACTATACTTTCTCGATAGAACCTTTAAGCATATAAGACAAAGGTATCATTTTCTGTCCCACTTCGGCCCAACAAACAAGTGTTCTACATTTTATACCATACAGAGCTTCGTAAGGTGCTATCTGAATACTCGCTTGATAACTGTTATTGTACGCAAACTCTACCAACGGTAGATGCTTCTCCCACGAACCCTGAAATTCGATAATGCAACATCTCAACATGTCTTCCAACACTTGTATTACTCTCTTTGACTGACCATCGATCTGAGGATGATACGAAGTGCTGAAATTCAATCGAGTACCCAATGCACTATGCAAATTCTCCCAAAATCTAGCTGTGAACCTCAGATCTCTGTCTGACACTATAGATTTCGGTACACCATGCAACCTCACAATCTCACTGATATACAAATCGATCAACTTATCTAAGGTATCAGTAGTGTGAACAGCCAAGAAGTGTACACATTTCGTAAGACGATCAACGATCACCCAAACCGAATTCTTCTTAGAAGGTGTCAATGGCAAACCTCATACGAAATCCATGTCAATTCTCTCCCACTTCCACTCAAGAATCCTCAACGGTTGTAACAAACCTGGAGGGAAAGTGTTCGGCCTTAACTCATTGACAAACCACACACTTACTCACAAAATCGGCTACATCTTTCTTCAAACCAACCCAAAAGTACTCATATTTCAAATCACGATACATCTTCGTACTTCTCGGATGTCTAGCAAACAGACTACTATGAGTTTTAGTTAGAATGATGCGTCTCAAGTCAACATCTTCTGGAACAACTACTATACTTTTGAAACACAAGACTCCATCACTACTAAAACATGAATATGTCGATTTACCCTCCGCTATGTCTTGTACATGAGATGCTAATGATCTATCTTACAACTGTTTCTATCTAATCAACTAAATCAATGAAGTTTTAACTTGTAATTCGGCCACTAAACCCTCATCCTTAGACATACTCAATTTAGCAAAAATAACTCGCTATTCCACTGCCACCTTCCTACTCAAAGCATCGGCTACTACATTGGCTTTACCCGGATGGCACTCAATCGTGAGATCATAATCCTTAAGTAAATCTAGCCACCTACGCTGCCTAAGGTTCAACTCCCTTTGTGTCATAAGATACTTCAGACTCTTGTGATCTGTATACACCGTGCATTTCTCACCATACAAGTAATGTCTCCAAACTTTCAAAGCGAAAACCACTGCAGCCAATTCTATGTCGTGTGTAGGGTAATTATGCTCATGAGTCTTCAACTGTCTAGACGCATAGGCCACTACTCTTCCTTCTTGCATAAGCACACAACCTAAGCTAACATACGACACATCACTAAAGATTAAGAACTCTTTCCCTGACACGAGCTGAATCAAAACAAGAGCTTTTGTCAAGGCTTCTTTCAATTTCTCAAATGATTTTTGTCTTACATCAGTCCACTCAAACGAACATCCTTATGTACTAATTTAGTCAAAGAAGCTGAAACCTTTGAGAAACCCTCAACAAAATGTCTATAGTAACCGACCAAACCTAAGAAACTATGAATTTCGATCATTGACTTCGGTTGTTTCCAATTCACAACTACCTCAGCTTTCTTAGGATCTACTCAGATTCCCTTGGTTGATACAATATGACCTAGAAAGACTACTTCCCTAACCCAAAACTCACATTTGCTCAACTTGGCATACAACTGATTGTCTAACAACTTCTGCAACACTAAACACAAATGTTGATCGTGATCTTCCTTGGTACAAGAGTACACTAAGATATCATCAATGAATACTACCACAAACTGATCCAAGTACTCATGAAACACCCGATTCATCATATCCATAAAAGTTGCTGGTGCATTCGTCAAATCAAAAGGCATCACTAAGAATTCATAATGTCCATAACGAGTGCGGAAAGTTGTCTTCGGTACATCTTGATCTCTTACCTTCAACTGATAATAGCCGAATCTCAAATCTATCTTCGAAAAAACTGTGGCACCTCTCAATTGATCAAACAAGTCGTCAATCCTCGGCAAAATATATTTTTTTCACTGTCAACTTATTCAACTGTCGGTAATCGATACCCATTCTTAAACTGCCATCTTTCTTTTTCACAAACAACACTGGTGCACCCCAAGGTGAAGTACTCGGATGAATGAACCCTCGGTCTATCAGTTCCTGAAGCTGTGTCTTCAACTTTTTCATTTCTTTAGGAGGAATTCGATACGGAGCAATCGATACTAGAGCAGAATTAACACAAGTCTTTATAGCAAACTCCACCTCTCTATCAGGAGACAAACCAGACAATTCTTTTGGGAAAACACTCGGAAAGTCACAAACCGTTCTGATGTCTCGCGGTCGTGCCTCATCCATATTCAGATTCATAACATAGGCTAAGTATGCCTGACAACCAACATCCATTAACTTTAGAGCCTCTAAAGTCGAAATTACGTTGGACAAGAATTTAACGTCCTCACCTACTACTACTACCACCTCATAATCATCTTAAAGTCTCAAAGACACACGCTTTGTCTCGAAATCTACCATAGCCCTATGCTGCACAAGCCAATCCATGCCCAAAATTAAATAAAAAACCATAAAACGACAATTCCATCATATCCAGGGGAAAACGTGACCCTGAACAATCAAAAGACATCTTTTGTACATCCGTCTAACAACAACTCTTTCACCAAAGGAACTCGTGAAACTCATACCCACATCTAATATCTCAACCAAAATATCTAACAACCTCGCACGCTCACTCAATATATACGAATGTGTAGAACCGGAATCAATCAAAGAAAGCAAAGTCAAGAACTATAACGAGAAATTACCTGCAATCACATATGTGTCATTCTTGTCCTCACAGTGTGCATACACTCTAGCTGGCCCACCTCACTCAGGCTGAACTGCCACAACATGAGCCACATTCCTCTGACCGTCATTTCTAGGCTGAAAGTTACCTCGACCGCGCCCACAACCTCTCTAATGCTCGACAGCTCGTGCAGGAGCCTGTCCATCCCTAGTCAGATGTAGACAATTGTGCTTCAAATGCACTCTAGACCCGCAGTTCCAACATGAGCCATAAGTGCCCCAACACTCACCGTAATGGCGTCTACCACACTTGGTACACTCAAAAGTACGATTCTCAGTCCCTTGGCTGTGATGGCCTCGCCCCAGATTACCACCTTCGCGCCTATGATCATGATGAGGTCTCCTATCCTTGTGCCTCTTGGCACGATCTCTGTCCCACTCGGCGGTCCTTTTTCCTAAACTAGATCACCCTTGCGATCCACAAGTCCCAAAGACTGTTCAATGTCTTTGGCCCTAGCGACTAACACATCAAAATTTGTATAGTCAGAAGCTAACATGTAGGTCTTCACCTCCTGAATCAAACCATACTAGAAACACTTACATCGTTCCCTCTCAGTGGGAACCAACTCAGAAGTTTACTGACTCAAATGTACGAACTGCACCTCATACTCGGAAACGATCATACTACCCTGAAGTAGAGCCATGAACTCCCTCTTCTTCTTGTCTAGGTATCAAGGACCTAGATACTTCTTACGAAAGGCGGTCCTAAAGAATTCCAAAGTAACCTAGGCCTCTAGCATACCCTTTGTGATGGTAGTTCACGAAGTATAAGCATCTCCCTGAAGTAAAGAGACGATGCAACCTAACTTATGTGCATTAAAAGCCTTAAAATTTGTTTATTAAAGATGTTTTTTCCAAAGATTAGCCTAACCGAACCGGTTTAACCAAACCCGGTTATCTCCCAGGCCCTAAACTTGGGCGTTAAAAGAACTCATTTCCTCGATGTAAGATGTACCCCGCTCGTCTCAAGGGCATTGAAATTCAAGAACTCATTTCCTAATATAATATACACAGCGCTCGTCTCAAGGGCACTAGATCGAGAATTCATTTCTCGATGTAAGATGTACCTCACTCGTCTCAAAAGCACTAAAACTCATTTCATGATATAATATGCACCTCACTCGTCTCAAGAGTGTTGGATCAAGAACTCATTTCTTGATGCAAGATGCACCCCACTCGTCTCAAGGGCATTGGAACTCATTTCTTGATATAATATACACCTCGCTTGTCTCAAGGGCGCTAGATCGAGAACTCATTTCTCGATGTAAGATGTACCCCGCTCGTCT
Organism: Hibiscus tridactylites; assembly: GCA_958450335.1. Lineage (NCBI taxonomy): Eukaryota > Viridiplantae > Streptophyta > Magnoliopsida > Malvales > Malvaceae > Hibiscus > Hibiscus tridactylites. The sequence continues at coordinate 61,243,058 of OY288285.1, forward strand.
CAAGGGCACTCATTTCCTGATATAATATGCACCATGCTCGTATCAAGGGCACTAGATCGAGAACTCATTTCTCGATGTAAGATGTACCTTGCTCGTCTCAAGGGCACTAAAACTCATTTTTTGATATAATATTCACCACGCTCATCTCAAGGGTGTTGGATCGATAACTCATTTCTCGATGTAAGATTCCACTATTCAACTTGAGGACGTTGTGTCGGAAACTATGATCCTTTAAACCCAAGGATATTGAGTTGAAAATTTGATTTTCTCCTTAAAATATGAGGATGCCAAATCTAATTCCACTCCTTCAAACCTGATGATGCTGGGTTGAATTCTAATTTGGGTGTAAGACTCTGCTCCTCCATTTTTGGGGACGATGGTTCTGACAACTTCATTTACTTATCTTTGAGGTAATTATGCTTGATAACACTCAATCTCGAAGGTAAATGATGACACTCCATAGCAGAGGTCTTAAAACATCATGCTTGAGATTCTGACAAGTTTGAAGCAGTTGAATTGGAATGAAAACTTGTTTTTTCAAATTATGAAAATGCACTTGTCTTAAATGCATTTATATTTCTTCATGAAGTGGATACATTTGTCTTGAATGCATCATTTTATGTCAACATGAAATAGATGCACTTGTCTTGAATGCATCATTTTGTGCCCCAAATTTTTGGAAAACTTATGTCTGAATAGAGACTCAAATATGTTACTATGAAACGTTTTGTAAATGTTCTCATAAGAGAATTGAAATTTCTCAAGAGTGGCTGAAATTTTATCTCATCATATTAAAATTGTCTCAAGGGAGACTGGATTTATGTCTCGAGAGAGACGGGTTTTCAAGAAAACTAGTTTTATGTCTCAAGGGAGACAAATCATATTCCAAAAGGAACGGTCTCAAGGGAGACACAACGTGTTTCAAGGGAGATAAAATTGTGTTCCGTGGGGAACTGTCTCAAGGGAAACAAAATTGTGTTCCAAGGGTAACAATCTTAATGGAGACAACATGTGTTTCAAGAGAAACAGTCTCAGGGGAGACAAAATTGTATTTTAAGAGAAATATTCTCAAAGAAGGCAAAGTTGTGCTTCAAGAAAAACAGTCTCAGGGGAGACAAAATTGTGTTTCAAGAGAAACAATCTCAAGAGAGACAAAATTGTGTTTCAAGAGAAACAGTCTCAAGAGAGACAAAATTGTGTTTCAAGAGAAATGGTCTCAATGGAGACAAAACTATGTTCCAAGGGGAATGGTCTCAATGGAGACAATTTGTGTTCCAAGGGGAAAGGTCTCAAGGGAGACAAGTTTTGAAAATATTTAAAGTATCTCAAGAGAGATTTCAAAAAAGAAAGTCCTCAAGAGAGGAGAATCAATGTTTTTTTAGAATATCCTCAAGATAGGAGCAACAAAAAGGTCATCATGCGAGGAAAATTAAAAAATGTGAAAAATATGTCCTCAAGAGAAGAGAATCAAGATTTTTTTTTGAAAAAAAATCCTATAGAGAAGAAAATAAATCCTTTTTTCCCTAAAAAATATTCAAAAATTATCTCAAGTGAGATTTGCAAATTTCATGAAGAAAGTTTTAAAACCTATACATGAAAAAAAATCATGTGAACATTCACGTGTAAATCATTAACAAACTAAATGCAATGATGTGAATGACACGCATATAATTTATAATTGTTTGATGGAAAGATGCATAAGGAAACACGTATGTCAATGATGTAGATGTATGCTCTCATGGTTAATGGTGATACAAGGATGCGTGGGAAGTCTTCCTTCTTGGACTCAACCTAATTACCTCGAATTTATTTTTCCTCAAATTGGGGCGTATGTTTATCATTTCCAAATTATGATAATCCAAATTATGATAAGTCAGAGTGACCCTTGTAAAAAACATCTTTTTCGTTCTCAAGGGAGTTATTTATTTATTTTAATTTTTTTAAAACATGAAGACCTTACGAAAACATTTTTTTTCAAAATGAAAATGTGCCCCCATACTTCAGGTTCACAACTGAAATATTTCATAAATTTTAAGTCCATTAAAGATCAAACGAATCAATTACTCTTTCAAAATTTTCAAAATTATAGCTCTTTGACATGCGTCAAGACTATTGGTGATTTCAAGGTATAAGTCAGTTTGGAATACAATGTGGTTCAGGATTGGCTTTTTCGAATGAGACATTATTCTTCAAATGTTCATTGATTTCTTCAGAAATGATCAAGTGATCTTGGTAGCTTCGTGTGCAGCTTTTAGAACTGTTCACTAACTTCAAACCTTTTCTAATGATTTTAGGGTGTGTAGAACTTCATTGAACTTCTAAGGGATCACCTCTTGCGTGTCAGTCATGTATATTTGACTTTATATTCGAGTCGCCTTTTCAGATTTTTACTCAAATTCACCATTTGTTCAAGATGCTCTTTGCGGGTTTTCATCTCAAACCCTCATTTTTCTTTTTTCTCTTCTTTTTTTCTAATTATTCCATTATGAATTAGAAGATTTAGAAATCTCCCGCAAACAAAAGAGTTACCTCCAAGATGAGGTATTAATTCTAAAGATAAACCCTTTTAACTCAAATATTCATGTACGATCAAAATGGACTTTATAGGCATGTAAAGTAGGCTATGGTTTAGGGTTATGAAAGAAAGGATACATTGGCCCAAACATGTTTTTAAGGGTGAATAACCAAGGATTTATGGTGGAATCTCACTTTTCTCGACTTGAATATGCTTCTACATGTTTTCTTTTTTGGATCACTCTATACTGCCCATTTTTAGGTTTTCACCATAGAGTTCATTTTCTTTATTTCTCTTTCACCTTCAAGAATTCATGATCTTTCAACGAAAATTGGATCTGGGACTTCAAATGACAACAAGTCAATGTGCTTCATCTTGAATATAATCGAATTCAAAAGAGTCATACTTGACGAGGGACTTCACATGTGTGCTTTCCGTTCTGATTATTTCATGTTCTTTTCTTCTTTCTTTCTTTTTCTTTTTTTCGTAGATTCGGAACTTATTTTTATTTGAGCACAAGTCACCTCTTATAGCTGAAACATGTCTTCTTGTTCTTTGCCCCTAGATCATAAGGCTTCATTCTCGCAATACAATCAAAATTGACAATTTATTCATGTAAGCAGATATTTCTTCACCTTTGCCCCTAGTGTGGAGGGTGATCCTTGGTTAGGATTCAAATCAAAGAAAATTATAAGGCTCAACGGGGATAAAAAAATGATAATTTTCTCTTTTTGTGAAAGGGAAAAATGAAGGAATGTCAAATGTCATCTCATACATAGATATTTTCGCAGAGTAATTGCCCTCAAAAGGATAGATATTTAGAATTAACTCATTTATTCACAGAATCATCTAAAAATAAATAATGCATGATAATCTAATATAATATATTCCTTCCTTTTCTTTTTTCTTTTCTTTCTTCTTCTTCTTCATGCATGCCTCAAATGTTTGAGCTCATTCACAAAATCGATACGAGATGCCCCACCTTGTCTTCTTGCTGGAAGGGTTTTAATACCAACGAACATCTTGATTTTCATGTCTTTGAGGTGTAGGCGAAAAAAATTGACTTTAGGTTAAACTTTTAAAAACAAATGTGTGATTTGGATGTCATCTTCCATGGAAGGCTAATCTTGTAAAAAAAAGTTGACTCTAGGTCGAACTTTTAAAAAACCAAAGGTTGTACTCGAAGACCATCTTCCTTAAAAAGTTTAACCTTGCATCATGTTTGGCTTTTCAAGTACTGGTTATGAAGAATTTGAAATGATAAGATCAAGGGATCTTGTTTTTTGTTTCAAGTCAAAGGTTAATCTTGTCATATGTCAAAGGTCTATAACCTCGATTCTCCAAAGATCATTTCATTTGTTTGATTTTCATAGAACTTCAAAATTTACAAACTTACTTCATTTTTCATAACATTAGTTTGAAAAGCTCATTGTTGAATTAAAAAAAATGTTCTCTTTTTTTCATTGCTCAAAAGATTATATACAAAGATCATTTCACAAAACAAGTTTCAAAAAAGTTTCAAGAAATTTATGACAAGGGTTTTTTTTCCGTGTGGGCATCAAAAATCTTCCACTTGAATATTCTTATTCTTCATCACACATCATTGCTCGATCATTTACCCATATGAATTATGAACGCATGGAAATGCAATGCTAATGCTTAAATGCATGAATGCATAGAAAGTGCAGATTTAGAATTGTCCTTTCATAGAATAATTTCCGTAATTTCGATTACAAAAATCTTCTATTTTAAGAGGCCAATCGTATATCAACATCTTTTTATTACACATTATAAACATGATGCATGTGTGAAAAAGTAAACACAAAACATGGTTAGTACATTATAAACAAAAGAATATGCATAAACATAAAATTAATGCATGGTAAAAAGTGTGTGAGTATACATATGTAGGTGACCACTAACAATTCGGTTTCGTCATGGCTCTAATTGGGTGGGCTCCTACGGCTCACTACATGTGGTTAAAAGTTCTAAAAGAGGTACCCAAACTGTTTTTACTAACCTAAGAAGGTCAACAAAGACCCCGATCCTCACCCATTATAAGCTCTTACGAATCGAGTTCAGTTTAGGGGGGCTCACTCCTTTAAGCTTGTACGGAGGATTGACCTCTCGAAGACAAAAAGTATGTGAACCCCAGAAGTAACACGCATTCTTGTACAGAGGATTAACCTCTCGAAGGGTAGCGATTGCAACCACTTAAGCGGGACGAAGCTCGGGTTGAGAGCTTATGGTATGCTTGTGCGCAAAGGAACATTGAACACGAGGTGACCACATATTGAACAATCTCCGTAAAATACAAAAACCTTCAATTTTTATGATCACCAATAGTTCAACTTCCTTTTCCCTTTTTGAGACAACATGTACCTTTTAATATGGCCTGACTCTCAAAATGTCCCCAGCAGAGCCGCCAAGCTGTCGAGGCCGTTTTTTTGTTCGGGCTGAAATAAGTTGGGCCTACTAAAGCCCATCAAACGTTTGGAGTCGCTATCGGTCATTTTGGGTTGGATATGACCGAAAACCTGAAAGACTAGTATGCGTTAACACTGAGATCATCGTCGATTTCAAGAGTCGTTTATGAGTGAGGAAGGTTATAACATCCCTGCTATGCCCAAAATTGGTACCTAAAAGTTTTGGTTGTCTAAAAAAGCAATCTCAAAGAAGGGATTAATAGAACTACTAATAATGATTATGCTGCCAAATAATATGAAAAAAGATGTGGTATGCTCAAAAAATAAATGCATAAACTAAATCAAACAAGGAAAATAAATCAAACATAAAAAGGAAAAATTTGAACTGAATCAAATAAAATTAAATTATTAATCAAGTACGAATTATTCACATAATTTGACAAACAATTTTAATTAAGAACCAAAACACAAATTAATCAATTTATTAAAGACAATTAATTACCAAAACAGATTTAATTATTAAAGCAAATGAAACCTAAATCTATATGCCGGAAATCAATCAAATCACACTTTAAATAGAACTAAACTGAAATGAATCTAAACTTAATATGCAAAAAAAGGACCTAAATACAAAACATCTAAACTCAAGGGAATTGAAAAGGCAATTTAGCCTACAACTAAAATCAATCACGTGAACATGTCTGGGAATGGATTGATTAGTGTGAGTCATCCTTCACTTACTTAAATTACACCGTTTGGCCTTGCTATATAAAGGTATTTTAAACCCTTCATTTTCATTTAATTCTTACTTAAAAAAATCAAAGCTCTCCCATCTCGCTTTTTTTGCAAATTCTGGTCACCAATCACCACAGTGGGCTGCCATCTCTAGCCTTCGTCAATGACGGTCGTTCGAGACTAAACTTAACTAGCAAACTCATCTCAGTCTCATGAGCACGATTTCGGGTTCCGTTTCTCTAGAAACTACACTGAAGTCCATGAAAAAGGTCGAAACCTTTTGGCTCTTCTTGGCTTCGATCTCCACCGTCTACCTTTGGATCAACCCGATTTTGAGATGTATCATTCTTCGTGACCTATGCTTCGTCTTCACCGCTCGGTTTGCTAAAATGAGGCTCCGATCACCGACAACGAATTCCGACCGAATGAATAAGCTTTTCATTTTTCTCTATTTTGATCTCTGTCTCTTTTTATTCTGACTTTTGGCTTTCTCTCTCTGCAGATTGCTTAGTCAAGTTTGGCCTAGGTCACTCTTGGTTTGGTGGTGAGTGAATGGCAGCGGCGACGAATTATGGGAGGACTGATGTATGGGCGGAGATGGTCCATTAGAGATGGGCATGGGTCGGGTAGGGTCGGATTTTCAGCCCACCCGAACCCGACCCGAAATTTCACACCCTCCACCCGCCACCCGACCCGACTCGGGGTGAAAGAGTATATGACTTGACTCGAATTTGACCCGGTTTTAAGACTCATAACCCGACCCGAATTAATTTTATTATTAAAAAAAATAAAAATAAAATAAATAAAAACAATTATAACAATAATAAAAAAGTTCAAACATAAAATAATTATAATTAGAAGTCCATAATTCAAAGTTCTATCACAAACACAAATTCAAAGTTCAAACACAAATATAAATTTAAAGTTCAAACTTGAAGGCAAACAAAACACAAATATAAATTCAAAGTTCAAACTTGAAGGCAAACAAAACGAAACATAATTATGCAAACATAAACATCCGATGAAAAAAAACTTCCATTGTCACTTGTCATCGACCTCATATTCTTCAATCTCGTCTAACCATCCAAATACTATATCATAAATTTATAAACCAATACATATAAACAAGATTGTAATAAAATAAATAAATATAATTTGATATTACCATTATCTCTTCTTGCTCGATTTCACCATCTTCGTTAAAGTATGCTTCACTTGAATTTCATTCTAAAATGACATAAATAAAAATAAAATATAATAAGAAATCATATGTAAACATTAGGTAAAAAATAACAAAAACTACACATACACATATTTATACCTTCTTCGGCCCATAACCAATTTTGAGAACGTGCCAAAGCTTCTACCGTTGATGGAAATAGTCTATTACGATGTGCAGTCACTAATCTCCCTCCGATACTAAACGTAGACTCTGAAGCAACGGTAGAAACTAGTATAGCAAAAATATCTCTGGCAATATCTTTGAGTATAGGAAATTGTGGCCCATTTATCTTTCACCAATTCAATATATCGAACTCCGACGTGCTAGGAAGAAGCTCTAATTCAAAGTAGTACTCCAATAGAGGTGTTTTGTACCTTGGGTCTAAAAGTGCTGCAACACCCATGATACCATTCATATTACTCCAATACTTCTCAAATTTTTCCAACATGTAGTTTACCATGCTCGAAGTAGTGTCATTAGTATGCATTTTCCATTAATTCAATGATATTCTAATCTTGCAAATACTCGGAAAGTAAAGATTAGCTGTTCTATATTTTGTTCCTGAAAAGCCTTCAGTGATATCATAAAACAGCTTAAACTTTTCACAAATTTTCGTTGCAAAGAGCCAATCATCTTCGGTTGGTAAGCTCTTGTACAAAGGATCCTGATGTAATTGCACACAACGTGAAAAAACATCCTTATAAGGTAGAGCTGTCTGAAGCATAAAAAATGTCGAATTCCACCGTGTACGAACATCACCACATAATTTGTTTATGGTCGGAATCCGCAATTGACGTGCTGACTCTTCAAACCTTTCCCATCTTTTTAGAGTAGCACTCCAAAAAATGACACTCTAACGGATTCTTTCTACACCACTTCCAAGCACATTCATTCTATCTTTAACAATTAAATGCAATATATATGCACAACAACGCATGTGAAAGAATGACTCATTAAGCAACAGTGTTCCACCTCCCAATTTATCAACTAACAACCTAATTGCAAGATCATTCGTATTACAGTTATCAACTGTGATGCATGTAAGTTTCCTATCAATATTTCAATCAAGAAAACATTTCATCAAAGTAAAAGCAATGTCATCCGCAGTATATGGTGCTGACATATATTCAAACCTATTTAAACAATAATTAAAATATATAAATACCGACTCATATTAAAATCTAACTAATTGAAAAAAAACACATTTAAAAAGTACCTTATGATTCGCTTTTGTAAAGTCCAAGAGTAATCAATGTAATGGGCAGTAACAACCATATATCCTTTATTTTGGTGATCTGTAATCCACATATTAGTTGTGAATGCAATTCGTCCTTCACTAGCCTCTAACATGGACATTGTTTTCATCTTTCCCTCTTCGAATATATTGAAAATACCACGTCTTACTATTTTGCGAGAATGCATTTCAAACAAAGGGTGCAAATTAAAATAATACTTTCTGAATTGTACATAATCCACTATAGATAGAGGATATCCATGCATGATTATTGCTTTAGAAAGCTCCCTCCTTGCAACATGTTGATTAAATAAGGTCGCTTTCACTGTCACTTTTCCATCCGTTTCCTTTGATTAGTAACTAGGACTTGTTGTCGAATGTCTACTTGACTTCGCTTGTTGCACTTTTTCTTGCAATAATTGTAAACTGCCTTCCACTCATTATTGATCTTTTCCTTTTTAAAGTGGTCCCATACTATTGATTTTAACTTCGATGAGCTACTTTCCTTTGACATACTAACTTCAACCACCACATTAGGTTGACTTTATGTGGGATTTGTGTCTCCCGCTGAGGATGGTGATAGACTTCCTTTGGTTGATAATTTAGGTGAATTAAAAGTTGGAGATGACGTACTGGAGTTCTGCCCCACATTAAACATTTACTATATAAACAATGTCAAATTATTGTAAAGTGTAAGTACATTCATGCTATTTGGTTTATGTTACATAGCATGAAAATTAAGCTTCAATTGATGTTGCCCTGTTTCGGTATATGTTAACATGATTGTTTGAATAGAGTCATATGTATTTATGTTTTGAATTAAGAATGGCTTTCATGCTGCTCACGATCTTATTTTGGATTAAGTTCATTCCAATGTTCATAAACAAATAGAGCAATTTTGAAAGAGGAAACGATGTATATCTTATATGAGGTCTGCCTTGAAAAATAGTTTAACATGGATGCTATTTTGTTTTACATGAATGCAATTTGTTGTTTGCATTAAAAACAGTCTTATAAATGCATTTTTGAATAGGTTATAAATGCAGTCTTGAATAAGTTGGAATAGAGTTTTGTTTAGTTATTTTAATGCAGTATGTATGCAGTTTTGCATGCAGTAAATAAATGTAAAGCAGTCTTGAATGCAATGTTTACATATGCAGAAAAAAATATTGTATAATGCAGTATGGATTTATGAAATAGAATTTAAATAATAACAGTTTGAATGAATATGTTAAAATGTGTAACTGAAAATATATAATTGATAGTAAGGGAAATGCAATATTTATGCAGAATAGTGAGACATGTAAATTCAATGCAGAACTGCACTATTAAATAGTCTAATTGTTGTGTATAAATGGTCTAAATAAGATGCTGAAAATGTAGTAATGCAGTAAAATAGTTTGAGTAAATGCAGGAAAACAATTTTGTAAAACAATGTAGTATGTGCAGTATACAGTTTTGAACATGTATGCAATATACAATTTTATAGTTAAAATGTAGTGCGGAAATTGGAGTAAAACAATACAACTTTTATGTTCTAAAAGTTGTCCTAAGTATGTAGTTCTATTGAAGCAATTTTACACTGAAATTTATGTCCTGAGTATGCAGTTCGAAACTCGAAAAGTACAACGACTAGAATTTATCGAATTAGAGCATAAGAACTAAATAAACACCCTAAACAAACTTCTATCAACCCACTCGACTTTCACAAACTATGTTTTTTAGTTAAAAATTAACTAATGGTTTTGTTTAGATGAGCTCGATTGTAAAAGACATAGATAAGGAGATAAAAATAATTTTCTAGCAGGTAGCAAAATAGATCCGAAAAAAATAGCTGGTGTGATTAGTCTTAAAAAAATAAACAATAGAAACACGTAAGAGTCCGACATACCTGGAGAAAGTGTGAGAGTTGAAAAAAAGAAGATGTGCGATATGCAATCGGAGATGGGAGATTTGCGATGGGAGAATTGCAAAAATTGGGGAAAATTGAAAGCTAAGATTTGCTCAAGTTGAAAAGAGTGCTCTGCGATGGGAGATATAGGGAAAGAGAAATTTAGGGGCTTAAGGCTGTGAGTTCAGACACGATAAACCAAAGGAATTGGAGGGAAAATTAAAAAGAAAGGGTAAACTCGTAAAATAGTAAAAGATAAAATATAATATAAATAAAAAAAAAAAATATTATTTAAGTACTCGGGTCGGGTCTGGTAGGGTAGGGCATTTTCCCCCCCAAACCCGACCCCGACCTGAAACCGAACTTTTCACAAACTCCACCCTACCCGACCCGAACCTGATTTTTTTTAAAAAATCCGACCCTATCGAATCGGGTCAGATCAAAACTCATCAGATTCAGGTTTCGTGCCCATCCATATGGTCTGTGATTCTCAATGTTGAGCGGTGACCATGGTGGATTAGGTGCTAAGCAACGTTTAGGGTAAAGGTGATGATGGCCAAGAGGCCTAGAGTAATGAGAATTGGTAGGTGTGCGTGGTGCCATGGCCGAATGGCCATAGTGCCTTTTAATTAATCTCACTAATTCCTGGTTCCTCCCTCATTCATGTGTTTGCTTCTCATTTTAAAAGATATGGAGATGGAGATATTCTAGGGCTCATGGGTAGCAGGTTGTTGAAAAAAATGGTTGAGAGATTTGAGGGACGTGGGATATGATGTTTGACTATAAAGGTTGAGTTGAACGACTATATTTAGTGGACCGAAAGAGAGTAAATTAGATTCGAGTTTAGGATTTGGGTTTTGGATTCGTATGTTTTTGGGTGTGGATTTTATTATTTTAATATTCAATGGCCAAAATTTTGGTGTGTACAATAGTAAGAGAAGATGGCCAACAATGGTATGTTTCCATTTCAATCTCTTCGTCTTACAAAAGACGATTATGAAAATTGGTGTCTTTGTATGAAGGCTTTACTTGGGGTGCACAAAATGCTTGGGAGATCACTCACAAAGACTATAAGTGTCTTCAAGACGAGGCATCATTGTCAAAACAAGAAAATGAGGCTTTGACGGAAAACAAGAATGAAGGATCAACAAACTCTCACTTTCATCCAAGAATGTCTGGATGATTCGATGTTTCTAAAAGTGGAAAATGCCAACACCACAAAGGAAGAATGGGATAATTTTGCAAAATTTTCTCTAAAGAGTTGACAAAGTGAAGAAAGTTCGACTCTATGTATTGTGAAATGAGTTTGAAACCTTGCAGATGAAGAAATCCGAGTCAATTTTGGATCATTACTCAAGGGTGGTAGATGTTGTCAATCAAATGAAGAGATACGGAGAAACTTTAGAAGATTTTCGTGTGATTAAAAAGATCAGTTGTTCTTTGACTCTAAAGTTTAATTATGTGGTTTGTGTTATTGTGTCAAAAGATTTAAACTCAATGACTATTGAACAAGTTATGGTTGATTTGCAAGCTCAAGAAGACAAATTCAATAGGAGACAAGATGAGTCCATTGAACAAGCCTCCAAAGCCAAGATGTCTTTGAAAGATAATTGAGAAGAAAAGAACCAAAATGGACGTGAGCGAGGTCGAAGTTATGGTCAACGAGGACATGGAAAAGATTATTGTGAAGATCGAGGAATCGGAGAAGTTCAAGAGGAAGAATGAGTTATCAAAGAGTAAATGAAAAGAGGTATGAAAATTCCAATGTTAAATGTTATAATTGTCAAAATTTGGTCATTTTTTTGGGACTGCCAAACTAATTATAATAGAAATGAAGTGACAATGGATCTCAATAAAGATCAACAAGATATTGAAGAGTAAACATTGTTGCTAACACTCAAGACTGAAGAGAACAATGATGCAAGCACATGGTATCTTGACAATGGAGCAAGTAATCACATGTGTGAAGAACAAAAGACCTCAAAAATGCAATAAAAAGTGGAAGAACTTGAACATGAAATGAATGGATTGAGGAAAGAACTTGAGACTAAGAAGGTGGCTCGAGAAGAAGCATGAACTAAAGTTTTTGCCCTTAAGTTTGAAATAAATGCAATAATGCGAGATCTTGATTGTGAAAGAAGGAAGCTAAAAGATGTCATGGAAGGAATTATGCTTTGAGAAACACAACTAATAAAATTTATTCTACAACTAAAGGAATCTCCATTATGTTTGAAAAGCATCATAAAAAACTAAAGGAGAAAGATGATGAGATTTAAAGAATGGGGAAATTGAACTGGATTCTTCAGAAAAGGGTTAAAAACCTTTATTTAGAGAACCAAGTATGGTTGGACTTGGCACAGACAAACGAAGCCACGATAAGTTCTCTACAAACTAATTTAGAACAAGTATTGGTCAATGTATGTGAGGAACGCCACACAAATAATGAAGGCGTGATGGATTTGGTTAATGTCATAGAATTTGGCAGCAAAAGTGATGATGAAAGATGGCGTAAGATAGTAAATTCGCCACAAGAGCATGCAAATAATGAGAAGCATGAGGATGAAAGATACAAGGAAAGTATCAAGAAGACATGATCTGTAAAGATAAATGACAAGGTGATAAATTGAGATATGATCGATTAGTAAGTGAACATGCTAAGTGTAAGTCTAGTGAGAACAATTTAATGAATGGAAAAGATGATTTAAAAGTTTGATGAAAGAAGTCCATGACTCAAGACAGTGATAAAGACCACGAGCATGAACATTATAAGGAGCGCAAATGAGAGCATGAACTTTATTGTTATAAAAATGTGACTACAATCATAATCATAACCATGATTATGATTATGATTATGATTATGATTCTCAATGAAATCGATATCAAGAATGTGATCATCGATACAAGGATAGAGATTATGACTAAGATGTGTTACATGAGAAATGTAGAAGAAATAGATACAAAGATAGTAAAGAAAGGAAATGATCTCCTAATAATCATGACGTTGATATTGATGAGAAAATTTAGAAGTACCAAAGTACACCATTTTGATGTGGAAATCTTAGCGTGACGAAGAAATGTTCAAATTAAGGGTAAATGTTGAATATTATAACTCAAAACACAATATTTTAGGAATAAGTGTGACTTTTCATCAACTTTTATGATGAATGTATGCGAGTTCTCATCATGAATGGATATGCCTAACATGATGAATAGATATGACCATATATGATGAAAAGGTGTAATGAATAGTTTTGACTATTATAATAGTCACTTACAATCTCTATATAAAGGATTGTAAGTGATAAAGCAAAACAATTGTATTTCATGTATTTTGAAGTGCATTGTTATATTTTTTCCTCTCCAAAAGATTGTGTTATTTATTTTATATTTCCAACATAAAAAGGGAACAAATGTGAAAAGTCAAGAACAAATTGTGTGGAAGGACGTTATGACCTTATAGAATATGTGTTTACCGTAGAAGATTAAAAGAAAACAAAACGAGAGATTACAGAAGAAATAGAGATGAAGAGTGAAGATGACGTGATAATGAGAGTGTGGGTGAATGGGTTAGCCAAGAATCAAAGTTGAAATCATACGGTCATGGTTGACGTATCTTTGAATGAAAAATCTCTAGTCTTAACTCTGAATGCTTTAGCTTAGCTTTTGCCCCAACCACCCGAGAGCTACTTTTTTTTTCTTTTTTTGCAGCTCAGTTCAACCGTCTCGTCTCGTTTGAAGACTTTGTGAGTCAGTTTTAGGTTAGAGTGCGAGCCCTGACTGTCAAATTTTTAAAGGTTTCTACTCACTTCGTTGGGTGTCACATGAATGATTATAGGTGAATGGTAAAACACTCATTCCCTTTTCCCTTGTCACATGAATGATTATAGGTGAATGGTAAAATACTCATTCCTCTTTTCCTTGAATTGTTCATGATTTACTTTTTACTTTCACATGATTTTAGCGGGTTTTTTTTTTGTAACAAATATGTTTTAAAATGAAATAATAATTTCAAACTTGAAAAGTTTCAAAATATTTGTTGAAAAACTAAAAATGATGGAAAGGAAAATGTGCCTAGTAAAAGTTATTGAATTTCTTCGAAGTAACAATTTAATGGGACATATGAAGTATATATTTTTAAATCAACTATATTGTTCCTTGATATAAAAGAATGAGAAATAAATAGTCCATTTGTCCCATTAAATGTGTCTCTTATTGAATTTTTTTGTCAATTTTTTTAACTTTTACCCATTATTATTTAAAATTATTATTAATAAAAATATGAAAAAATATATTTTATAAACCTTCAATTGTTATGAATATTTATCTATATTGATGTTTATCATGATAAGAACTTTATCTAGGAGATTTAATTTACTTTATCATTAGAATATTATCTTCATTAATTAGAGTTCAATGTATTATGTACTTCTTATGCCTATAAATAGATGATTTGATGAAGACATTGTACCCAACTCCATATTGAGGCATTCCTTATAGTGAATCAAAGCATGATTAATTTAATGGTATGACTATTATAAAGTCTATATTTACTCGAAATCAATAATTCTTCTGCGTCAAAAAACTCGATTATAGACTTTTTCAAATTCATGTTACATCTTGATAAGAATTTTTATAGGATGCATACCCTGAGTTGAATGCAAGCATGATATTTATTTCATGAGATTATTGGATTTGTTTCATTCCCTGAAGTGTATGCAAACATGATAAATCACTATTCACTTAGTGAATATAACTCAAATATGATTCGAATTACTTCACAACTGAAGTTATGAGATCAAAGTATCACTGATGAGTATATGTTAAAAAAACATACTCCGCTTTTTACGCAAATAATATTGTCATGTAGACACAATATCGTGAAAAAAAGGTTTTAAATGCCTATTGGCCCCACTTCATTCCTTAAAGTGAATGTGAGATTATATAACATAAAGAAAAACTGCCACATTAATAGTTGTGGTCACGGTTGAGGCCATGAATATAGACATGAACAATACAGTCATTTTAAGAATACTTATATCCACCAAAAGTGTGATTATAAGGATGACTAACGAGATAACCCACTAAAAGTAGAATTATAAGGATACAAAGAGTGATAATATCATTTTAAGAAAGTCAAATCCTTTTATTACCAATGCGATGTTCCAAACTATTGGTCGCATACTTATCGTATGCTAAAGCATCAACAATCATTAAAAGATAAAGGATAGAAAATATAAGCAATTTTTTGCGAAACGACGAATATGATATTGGTCTAAGTCATAATTTGAACGTTGTTGATTTCCTTATAACCTAGAAGGGAATAAACTGTCTTCGAATTATTCTAATAACCTTGAAGAGAATTATTGATCTTTTAATTTATTTTACTTTATGTTTATTTACTTATGCAATAATATTTATATTTTATATTTATATATAATATAAAATTTATTTATTTTGTTTGACATGTTTACTTATCAAATAAAATATATGGTGATGATTTATGTTTAGAAGAAGCGTAAGAAATATTTTTCTATTTAAATATAAGGGGAAATGTAAGTATTATATATGAAAGTACTAAAAATATTGATGTTATGAAAGATCAATAAGTTCTTGAGAAAAAAACACATTATGAAAGGTGTTAATTGTGAATATTGTAATAATTAACATTAACGGTAATAATATCATCATCACCATAAGTGAAAATTTTAAGAGAGCAATAAGAGTTTTTAAAATAATCCTTCGAGAATTATAGATAACATATGTTATTAATTGTCATATGAAATAAACCGATGTGGATATAAGTTTTGGTAGCGAAAAAGTTAGTTGAAAGCTCTAAAAGAGCTATATATTACTATCAAAAGAATCTTTTCATTGAAAGCTTTGGAAGAGCTAAATATATTCTTATTCAAAGGAAAAATTTTCAGTGGACAATGTAATAAAAGTATTATCAAGTTTCAAAGAAACTTACATTTCAAATTTTGTAATGTACATGTATGAGTGAGATTGAATCACATGTTATGGTAAACCAAAAGTTTACAAATTCAAAAAAATATATACATACATATATATAGTTGGCATGATCAGTTAGACTATCCTGGTCAATAATGATGCAGAAATTATTGAGATTTGCATGCACATTTGTTAAAAGAACCTAAAGTTCTTGTGATGCTTGTTCGCAAATGAATTGATTAAGTGATTAAATTCCACTTACTAAAAGATCTTACTTATCAAAAGAACTTAAAGTTCTTGTACTAAAGTTGAGACTACATATATTGCCTATCTGAATAAAATATGATCTCATATATCCACAAATGTAAAAAGATTTTATATGATTTTAGTAGATGCATCTACATAGGTATTATCAACTTAAAATCATAAGTTTGTGAGATTGATTTGAAAAATATTCAAATTACACAATTAAGACTATTCGTCTTGCTAAAGCTGGTGGTTTATATTTTAGGCTATATCAATTGAAATAACTGTTATAAATCCTATTGATTATGAAAAAACTAGTTTATCAGAATTTAAATTGGAAGTCTCCTTTTAATAGCTAAAATATGAGAATAAAATATTTATTATATATATGGTATTTCACATATAGAAACACTTATACACGTCAAGCCAATGAATTATAATAAAACTCTCCGTTATGATCGATTTTTGGTTAGAAATCATATGTTTTTCATTTTAAAATTTTTAAATGTGCGATATATAGTTAAATTGGTCATGTAATAGAGGTGGGTACTCCTGAAGAGACCCAATACATAACTATTAATAAAACTCTAGAATAGTTTCAGGTACCTGAAATAAATATTGAAAAGAGATCTCGATAAGTTGTCATTGCAAGAAATGAATGTAACTGAAACAAAAAAAGTAGTCGACAACAATTATACATAGAACATTTCTATATAAGTAAAGAAAGAAAATGAGGATCTTATATAGAAATCTATCTAGAAGTATAGATGATGAAATGATTGGCCAATATAGAGAGATGCTTTGAACTTTCAAAAGTGAAGTTTTTGGACCAATAGTCCAAACACTTAAAGGTGTAATGCAAATGAGGTACAAATAATAAGTAGTCGTGAGATATAACATGACTTAATTATGAGGAATATTTAAATTACTTCGTGGTGGATGCAATTACTTTATTAGTTTGACAGTTGAGGAAAACATTATGCGTCTATTTATTTTGTGGATCCCTATATAAGGAAAGTTATCATTGAAGGATTTAAAATTCCAGAAGCATTTAGGAATTTTCGAGAAAATTTATTTAGATATGTTCCCTTGAATATTTATGTTTTGTCACGCTGAGTTTTAGTGAGTACTCATTGAGGAAATACTATAAGAATGATCATATTTTCTTATGCATTTTATAAAGGAATTTGGAGATAATGCAAAATTTATACCTTAGTCGAATTGTGGATACACAAAAAATGACAAAATGAAACGTAATACTCCAAAGTTTCATTCTCACGATCTTCATAAAAATAGTATTCAAGATTGAATTATGAAGATTCAAAGATTTTATGTGATATTTTCATGAGAGTGAGTATTCAAGATTGAATTATGAAGATTCAAAGACGCGTGTACTCTTTTTCCTTCACTAAAGAATTTTTCCGCACTGAATTTTTATCTTAGTAAGGTTTAACGAGGCACACTATCTTCATAGACATCCAATGAGGAATGTTATGAATATTTATCTATAGGATGTCTATCATGATAAGAATTTTACCTAGGAGATTTGATTTACTTTATCATTAGAATACTATTTTTATTAATTAGAGTTCAATGTATTATGTACTTCTAATGCCTATAAATAAATGATTTGATGAAAGCGTTGTACATAACTCCATATTGAGGATAAATACAAATCACCATCTTTTTCTCATCTATTTGTTCTTATTCTTGTTCTTTTTACTTTATTCACAACATCAATCAAGTATTTTTAAAATATATATTTTATAAAATTTAATTATTTAAGATAATCAAGGTCAAAGTTTAAAAATTTTAACTTTTAAAAAGTCAATAAGGGACAAAATTAATGGGACGGAGGGAGTAATTATCATAATATAAAAACAAATAATCTTATAATATCAATTTAATATAATTTTTCTGTCTCTTTTTTGTGTCCATTTATATGCCACAACAATGATTTTATGTCATCTGTATTACCAATAAAACAAAAACAATCAATAAAGCAATGAAACTAAATTATTAATACATGTGACATAAAATTATCGGTGAGACATATAGAGGGACACATGAAAGGGAAAGATGAATTTTTTTATATTGATTGAATATAATTCATATGCCTTTTTTCTATGTCCTTTTATACGCTCCACCAATAATTTTATGTCACGTATTTTATTAATAAAATGTAAACAAACCATAAAACAATAAAACTAAACCATTAATACACGTCGCATAAAAACGTTGAAATAATGAATATTGGCCAAAACCTGCATTTTGGATAGAACTGAACGAAATTTATAAATTTAGTACAGCTATTTTAATTTGCTTAAATTTTCGGTACCATTTGTTTTTTTTTAATCAGTTCTTTTTTAGAAAAAATGTGACACAATCGATTGATATAATTCAATTGACATTGTCATTGGTTTAATATATATGAGGACGTGAGTTCAAGCATATTTAAGCGTTTAATATTTTTTTATTTTAGTATTATTTGTGTCTTGGAGCTCCATATTTTGTATAACTATTCTATCTAAAATTTCAAATCGATTGACTCTACTTTATGTTCTAAATTGGTTTAAAAACAATTTTATTCAAAATTGCAAATTATACAAGTCACTTTCCGAACCCAAATATTTCAGGTCGGGTATAGGGTGTTATAATGAACCTTCATAGACCTAACACTAACTTCAATGGGCCTAAGGGTCTCATTTTGGCTAGGCAAAATGTAATATCCCAAAATTCAGAGTAAAGATTCATGTTCTTACCCGAAGCTTGGTGCCTTCAAGTGGTGGAATCACTTAGAAATGTTGGATCAAGATTGAATTAAATCGAATAAGAATTAGGGCCAAATCAGGCTAAAAAACGGGTTTCAAATTAACTTGAGGGACTCATAGTGTAATTTACCTACTTTTGAAAAATGGGTTGCAACTTATATGTTCTATGTGACTTGGCATGGGGACATTTGGGGGACAAGAATATGGAAGAGCATTCGATCGAGTCGAGTTAAAAAGTTTTGAGTTATAAGAGTTAAGAGTCCTATTTTATGACTAAAACTTTATTTATAAATTTTCGATTCGAGTCGAGTTGTCAAGTTTCTATACAAATTTAATTGTACTTATTTATAATGTTATAGTACAGATTGATTCCAATTTAAACAACTTTATCTAATTATATAAGATATGCATATATATATATATATATATTCGTATTCTTTTTTCACAAGTGTAAGTAAGATTTGTAATGTTATTTAATAAAATAAATATCATAAAAATTGTAAAAATATTTAAAGAAGGAATTTCGATGTAACACCCGGGTTTAGGGGTCGGGTGAAAATAATGTTTTAATAATTCGGGTTCAGTTTTATAATTTAAATAAATTAAATAATGGTTTGAGTTTTGTTTACAAATAAAACAAAGGTATTGGACCCAATTTTTAAACCAAGCCCAATAGCCATTCATTAATGGCATTTGTGTAAATATCAAATAAAACCCATTTTTAATTACCTTAAAATTCAAATAAACCCCAAAAATCCCATCATCTTCTTCCTCTTCAATCTTCCAACGACATGGAAGCCCTCCCCCTCCCCCTTTCACCATTTCATCTCTTCCAACTTCATCTTTGGAGCTTTTGAAAAGGTAATTGTGTTTTTGACTTGGCCTTGGTCTCCTCTTCATTTTGGTAACTTTAGATTTCACTAAAACTATGTATTTTGTAATTTGGGTTTTTGAAAGTTTATGTTGAAGGATGGAGCTTTATGGGTTTTTACTAAAGGTTTTGATTTTATATTGTTAGATATGGTGTTTATAAATCAAATAGTCTAACATATATGATTTTTATAGTGTTTTAAATGGATTCCCGAATTTGGGTTTTGGTGGGTTTTTAGGAGGGTTTTTAGTTGAGTTTTGGGTGTGGTTTGTGTTGGAAATTGAGGGTTGATGTTAGGGCATTGGTTGGGGGTCGTTTTGGAAGAATTTGGAAGTGTTAAATGTGTTGAAATCGCAAGTTTTGGACTGTGCAAAGGGGTTGCTCGGGAATGGCTTTTTGGGGGTTGTTCTTGGTTCGAAAAACAAGTGTTTAATGTTTGAATTGTATTCCGGGTTTGCTACATTGTGTTGTGGACTGATTTGAGGTTAATTTACTTGTGTTGAGGCGATTAGAAGCAAGGAATTGCGTTGGTAAAGCTTTGGGATCGAATCCGGAAGTGAGGAGGCTTGATTTGGCTTTGCTTGTTTTGCTTAAGGAAATGAGGTGAGTGGTTAAAATGTTTTAAATGGCTTTGATCAATTGGTTCGAGCATGTGAATGTGGAAATGTTTTCAAGTAACATTTGGTTCAAAGTTGGTTTTGAAGAAGTTTAGTTTTGAGCTTGAAAAGTCAATTTTAAACTCAAAGAGTAAGTGATGTGAAATGCCTCTTTAAATTTCCCCCTTTATCATTGTTTTTCATCTCTTGAAATGATATTTTGTTATACATGAAATTCCAATACTTTGGGAAGAAGCTTGTTGCTATTTATTATATCGTTGCTCATGTATGATGGTAATAATGTGGATGTTGATATGCCTTGTAAGGTGTGAGTAAGTTGGTGCAAGTTGTGCACGAAAATGGTGAGTAAGACCATTTGTGATCGGTAAGATTCCAAGTAGTAAGTGATGCCTAATTGTGGATTTTGTTACATCTTGATTTGATTGTGCATGATATAGTGAGTACATGTCGTCTGTTAGTGATTGTATATTGTGTTGCATGGTTGGTGTCGAACCTCACGTGATGGTTGTCGTTGCTCCGGTGATGTGTAGTCCCGCCGGTAGCGAATGGTATAAGACTCCGATGATGTGTAGTCCCACCGGTAGTGACTAGTAGAAGAGTACTTTGATGTGTAGTCCCATTGGAAAACTACTAGTCGAAACGGTGATGTGTAGTCCCACCGTGTGTGTTTGGTTATGCTTGTGCATACCATGTGTTGTTCATGTGTATCTCACTATATCATTCTCTTTTATGGTTTTGCTTTAATCTAAAATCATACCTTTATGCATACTATGAAGTGTAATGCTATGATAAATGCCTATATTGTTGAATTGTGGTTGAACTTGTATGATAGTAGAAGGATTAGGTCGTTGGATGATTTGTATGCGTTGACCTTCATTTTAAAGAAAGCTTTGGACCCTGCATTGTCGTAGTTATGTTTTAGAGCTCCGCTCACTAAGCCTTATGCTCACGCTCTCCTTTTTCCGACAATGCAGATCTTTAGCTTGGAGTTAGCAAGGAGCAAGATAAGGGCGTCCAAGCGTGTGGTGGTTTGCTCAAGTATGGTTTAATTAAATAACGTAATAGTCTAGCAATGGGAAGTGTTACGTGTTTTAGGAGCTTGTATCTAGACTCCTTTGTATTGGCCACATGTTGTTAATGCCTTATGTTGTTGTATTGGTTTGATTATGGTTTATAACGCATGATATGCTATGATGAATGTCGTGTGTGTTGGCATGTCTACGTGTTTTGGTTGCTAAGGCATGAAATCTTAAATGCTTGTATGTCCATATATGCATGAATTGCTCTTGTATGAATGATATGTATGGATGCCTTGTTAATATGCTTGGTTGCTATGTATGGCTCATGTATGATTGCTCGAATGATTGTATGTACGAGTCTTGTGAGTGTTAATTCATGCCTTTGGTCCCTTTCGAGCTTCTACATATGTCTATGCATGATCTTAGTGTTTTACATAGTTAGGGAGTCCTTAATTTGGGCAGTAAGTGATCCCCTGCACTAAGGTTTCGAAACCATAGGTAAGGTTTCGAAACCTTTGTAGAAAATTTGGTTCCAGGGGTCACTGCCAGCCAAAGTTTCGAAACCTTTGGGGTAGGTTTCGAAACTATGGTCAAAGGTTTCGAAACCTTCCCCAAGGTTTCGAAACCTTTGGTGAAAATTGGCTCCAGGGGTTTCTGCCAGCAAAAGTTTCGAAACCCTTGGTAAAGGTTTCGAAACTTCTGCTTAATACTGCACTGTTTGACCCTTTTTGGCCTGTTTGAAGAGAAAAACACATAGGTGCTAAGATGCCTTTAGTAAAGATTAAAATTGGGATGTTTGAATGTGGTTTGGGGGTTTGAATGTTGTCTCGTGTGATATGTTCCGCTGTTTGATCTCTTAGAATTTAATACTCGAATGTGACAAGATTAAAATGAAAAAAATAGGGTTGCTAACCGAGGGGGAACCTTAACGGGTTCCGCTTCGGTTTTCCCCGTGTAGCTCACTCGGACCGGTCATCCGGCCAGACCGGGACGAGGGGGTTTCATTTATTGGTATTAGAGCCTGAGGTTTCCGAGACCTCGGGTAGGTAAGTGAGGTAAGTTTGATGTGTTATGTTGTTGTTATGTCTCGGTGAATGTTTTACCATGTATGCTTAATGTTTGCTTGTTAGTACGGTGTTTGAGAGCATGTGTTAGAATGATGCTTGTGTTGAAGCGTAGTGTCGAGTTCTCATTGCTACTATTACTTATTTAAAAAGATTTTTGTAAAGGAATATACTTGAGCACCTTGGACCCTTGCTCTTGCTAACCCTAAATAATCTTGCTTGTGTGTTTTGTTTATTATTGTATTGTTGTCTTTGGTAAGTTTGAGGCCGAGGCGTGGGCCTAGTTGCTGAAATCGTGAACCTGAGGTTTTAGAGGATGTGAACGATGATAGAGCTCATCGCTTTAGTTCAGGGTAGTATGACCATACCAGAGTTGGGAGTGCAGTTTGTTTGTTTGGGGCAACGTGTATATGAGTTGGTTTCTGTTAAGGGAGAACAATGTGACCGATCTTGATATGAGTGATGATAGAAGTGAAAACTTAAGAGTTGGCTTCGGAAGGATGTCGATGCTATAGCAAGTAATTCCTCGATAAAGTCATTGGGCTTGTTTTCTGATTAATTCTGGATCTACGTGTCCGTGCATTTTGAGTGAGTTTGCAAAGCTGTGGAAATCCACCTTGTGAGGTACTAGAGGTAGGTGTTGGTGTTGCTAACTCCTTCGGGGATACAGTCGTGGTCAGAAAAATGTACAAGGGATGTCCGTTGATGGTTCAGTGGCACGTGTTTTCAGTGATGCGATGAAATTACTTCTTACGGTTTGATGTGAAACTATGCGTGGATTAGCTTGTAGAACATAGAGTTAGGGTAGACTTTGAGACAATGGGAGTTTTCTTAAAGCTTACGGATGACTATGAGATTGTAATGGTAGGTGGGAATGCGGATTTCGTATCGAATGTTGATCCAGCCTTAGAGGTCAAAGATTGGTTAAGTTGGTTGACAGGCTTGCCTAGCCAATGTGATGGATTTGATTTTTGAACGAAGATTAGACCGCAGAATGTTAAAATAGTTTGTGATTCTTCCTATAAGTGTTTAGAAGAAACGCCCAGTTTGTCTCCTAACAGCGAAGAAGAGTTTATTATTGATGTCGTCTCCGAGTTTGCTCGTGTTTTAGTTTGTTCTGTATCTTATGGTTTCTGACAGAATTGAGAATGTTGAAGAATTAGCTTCGAGACTTGTTAGACCTTAGATTCTTTAGGCCTAGTGCATCATCTCAGAGTTCTACAGTGTAAATTGTGAAGAAGAAAGAGTGACAGTACGAGAATGTGTTCAGTTTACATACAGTCGAAACAAGTTTCAGTGATTTGTTGATCAGTTAGTGTGTGCTTCAGTCTATTTGAAGATTAATTTGAGATCCGTTTCTACCAGATGAAGGTGAGAAATTTGAAGTACCAAAGACAGCTTTAGGGGCAAGATGAAATCGCCTTGAGCTCTGAGTTATGTCGTTTTGTTTGACTAGTGTACTAGTTACCTTCATAGAGATGTTGAGCAGAATAATTTTCTGAGTTTCATGATCAGTGGTAGTAGCTCTTCTAGATGTCACGTGAGCATATTCAAGTACCGAAGAAGACCATGACAGGCTTTAGAGCTAGTATTGTAGATTCTATTAGAGAATCAGCTGTATACCAAGTTGTGCAACGTGAACTTCGAGTTAATGAAGATGTTCTCTTAGAACGTGAAAATTTGCAGAGTGTGTTAGAACAAATCTTGAACAGACAAAGGAAGATGTGAGTTGGAAGAAATTGAAGACTATGACAGATACCTATAGTTTCTAGGTCTAGCATTGTTACTTTCAGAGAATTGTAAATAGTGTTTGAAGATAGTTGCTCCATCGATAGATTGCTACAGAAGAATGTTCAGTTGTGTGGTTAGATGCGAGACAATGAGCCCTTGAGAAACTGAAGGAGACTTTGAAGAGAGCTTCGACCTTGAATCAACTTATGTCAGAGAAAGAGTTGTGAACCACAGTGATGCATTACATGTAGAGTTAGGTTGTGTACTTATACAAGACAGAAGATTGTGGCTTGTTCATCAAGGTAGTTGGAAGACCGTGAGAAGAGTTATTCGAAATGAGACATAGAGTTAATTACAGTTGTGTTTGCTTCGAAGACTTAGAGACAAAGCTTGTATAGTAAGAAATGCACAGTGTGTATGTACATATCATCAGAATTTGAAATATTTAAAGACTTAGGAAGTGTTGAAACTTGAATAACATAAAGTGTAGAATTGCTTGAAGACTATAATATCAAGATTGAGTACCATCCGAAGATAACCAACGTAGCAACCGATGTTCAGAGTTGTAATTGTTGTTAGGTTAGTAGTCGAGTTGCGAGTTGTAATTGCCGCATTTCATGTTGAACCTACATTGAGTCAGAATGTTTGAAGAGAAACAGTTGCAAGATAGATTCTTGGCACCTCACGTGCAAGGCATATCAGAAAGAAAACCTTCAGAGTACAGTTTAGAGATGATAGAATTTGTATTGTTAGAGACAGAATTGTTGTACCGATTAACATAGTGTTTTGAGACGTATTGTGTTGGCCGAAGCGTACGGCAGTTTATTTGTATGGCATCAGAATAGTATGAAGAGGTATTGTGGGTCGAAGATGAGTACTTCTGGGTTGAGTTGATGAATGACGTGGTTCAGTATGCGAGTAAGTGTATAGTTTGCATGTGTGTCAAGATCGGGTATCAGTTTTCTTCTAGTTTGTTACATCTGTGGGAGATTCGTAATGAAAGTGGGAAATAGATTTGAGAGACTTGGTGTCCGGTTCGCCTTTGATTTCACACGAGAGAGTTTAGCCGAGTAAGCAATGATGGTTACATCGAGTGTGCTCATTTTATACATGTTCAAGCTACTTGTACCGTGAGTAAGATGGCAGAGTTGTGCCTTAGCAAGATTTTGAGTTGTAGAGTGTCTTGAGATCGATAATGGCCGATAGATATTCGAGTTTTGACTAGATTTTTGAAGACATCTGCATAGTGTTTGGTTAACTGATGAAGTCGGATGATCAATCAAAGGAAGTCATCGGTTAAGTTTTTAAACAGTGCTGTATGAGTTTGCGAATCGGGCTAGTTCAATTGTTTATTTGTTGCGGTTACCACCTGAGTTAGAAAGGGGTTTGTGATGTGTTTTGTGTATCTATGATTCGGAGGTGTGAGTCAGTATTGTTCCGTGTTATGTCGTTGAAGAGATTGAGTTGAGTTTAAAATAGTCATGCATTGAAGGATCCGTTGAGACCTTGACATCAGATAGCTAATGTTGTGTGGTGAGTCTACCGAGTTGGTGAGTATGTTGCGGTGAGAGAAAGTGTGAAGGAGCATGTGTCAGTGACTCTTTCTGTTTGATAAATTTCGGGGACGGAATTTCCTTAAGTAGGGGAGAGTTGTAACACCCGGGTTTAGGGGTCGGGTGAAAATAATGTTTTAATAATTCGGGTTCGGTTTTATAATTTAAATAAATTAAATAATGGTTTGGGTTTTGTTTACAAATAAAACAAAGGTATTGGACCCAATTTTTAAACCAAGCCCAATAGCCATTCATTAATGGCATTTGTGTAAATATCAAATAAAACCCATTTTTAATTACCTTATAATTCAAATAAACCCCAAAAATCCCATCATCTTCTTCCTCTTCAATCTTCCAACGACATGGAAGCACTCCCCCTCCCCCTTTCACCATTTCATCTCTTCCAACTTCATCTTTGGAGCTTTTGAAAAGGTAATTGTGTTTTTGACTTGGCCTTGGTCTCCTCTTCATTTTGGTAACTTTAGATTTCACTAAAACTATGTATTTTGTAATTTGGGTTTTTGAAAGTTTATGTTGAAGGATGGAGCTTTATGGGTTTTTACTAAAGTTTTTGATTTTATATTGTTAGATATGGTGTTTATGAATCAAATAGTCTAACATATATGATTTTTATAGTGTTTTAAATGGATTCCCGAATTTGGGTTTTGGTGGGTTTTTAGGAGGGTTTTTAGTTGAGTTTTGGGTGTGGTTTGTATTGGAAATTGAGGGTTGGTGTTAGGGCATTGGTTGGGGGTCGTTTTGGAAGCATTTGGAAGTGTTAAATGTGTTGAAATCGCAAGTTTTGGACTGTGCAAAGGGGCTGCTCGGGAATGGCTTTTTGGGGGTTGTTCTTGGTTCGAAAAACAAGTGTTTAATGTTTGAATTGTATTCCGGGTTTGCTACATTGTGTTGTGGACTGATTTGAGGTTAATTTACTTGTGTTGAGGCGATTAGAAGCAAGGAATTGCGTTGGTAAAGCTTTGGGATCGAATCCGGAAGTGAGGAGGCTTGATTTGGCTTTGCTTGTTTTGCTTAAGGAAATGAGGTGAGTGGTTAAAATGTTTTAAATGGCTTTGATCAATTGGTTCGAGCATGTGAATGTGGAAATGTTTTCAAGTAACATTTGGTTCAAAGTTGGTTTTGAAGAAGTTTAGTTTTGAGCTTGAAAAGTCAATTTTAAACTCAAAGAGTAAGTGATGTGAAATGCCTCTTTAAATTTCCCCCTTTATCATTGTTTTTCATCTCTTGAAATGATATTTTGTTATACATGAAATTCCAATACTTTGGGAAGAAGCTTGTTGCTATTTATTATATCGTTGCTCATGTATGATGGTAATAATGTGGATGTTGATATGCCTTGTAAGGTGTGAGTAAGTTGGTGCAAGTTGTGCACGAAAATGGTGAGTAAGACCATTTGTGATCGGTAAGATTCCAAGTAGTAAGTGATGCCTAATTGTGGATTTTGTTACATCTTGATTTGATTGTGCATGATATAGTGAGTACATGTCGTATGTTAGTGATTGTATATTGTGTTGCATGGTTGGTGTCGAACCTCACGTGATGGTTGTCGTTGCTCCGGTGATGTGTAGTCCCACCGGTAGTGACTAGTAGAAGAGTACTTTGATGTGTAGTCCCATTGGAAAACTACTAGTCGAAACGGTGATGTGTAGTCCCACCGTGTGTGTTTGGTTATGCTTGTGCATACCATGTGTTGTTCATGTGTATCTCACTATATCATTCTCTTTTATGGTTTTGCTTTAATCTAAAATCATACCTTTATGCATACTATGAAGTGTAATGCTATGATAAATGCCTATATTGTTGAATTGTGGTTGAACTTGTATGATAGTAGAAGGATTTGGTCGTTGGATGATTTGTATGCGTTGACCTTCATTTTAAAGAAAGCTTTGGACCCTGCATTGTCGTAGTTATGTTTTAGAGCTCCGCTCTCTAAGCTTTATGCTTACGCTCTTTTTTTTCCGACAATGCAGATCTTTAGCTTGGAGTTAGCAAGGAGCAAGATAAAGGCGTCCAAGCGTGTGGTGGTTTGCTCAAGTATGGTTTAATTAAATAACGTAATAGTCTAGCAATTTGAAGTGTTACGTGTTTTAGGAGCTTGTATCTAGACTCCTTTGTATTGGCCACATGTTGTTAATGCCTTATGTTGTTGTATTGGTTTGATTATGGTTTATAACGCATGATATGCTATGATGAATGTCGTGTGTGTTGGCATGTCTACGTGTTTTGGTTGCTAAGGCATGAAATCTTAAATGCTTGTATGTCCATATATGCATGAATTGCTCTTGTATGAATGATATGTATGGATGCCTTGTTAATATGCTTGTGTCACAGGGCTAGGCTTATATGGGTAGCTCGTGCGGCACTTGGTCGGGAAATGAACTTTGAAAGGGACCAAGTAAGCCTTGAAGCTAAGTCTTGGCTTGGCTTAGAGTTGCGGAAGCGTTGCGAAGAAAGAAAGAACAAGATGGCTCGAGTGATTTGCAAAACGAAGAGCCTCGTTAAAACCCCCCTCTAAGCCTAGTTAGGGGGAAAAGAGTACTCGACGTTGCTAAGCTTTTATTGATGAAAGAAAAGTAGAAAACAATGGGAATTCAGGATGATTACAAATGAGGGGGTGAGGCCCTTTTTATAGCCTAGCACCTCCCGATCTAACAGTCACTATTGATTACAATGGATGGCCAAGATTGGCCTAAGCTATCTAATAAAGGCAAGAGATTGCTATTAAGGATTCCTTCCATCTTGGTTGATCTTCTTTCCTTGTGAAAGGGATTTGATTCTCCTTGAATCGAGGGATGGATGGATGCTTGATACTTGCCTTGTATGCCATGGTCAAAGGGGTAGATATTCCCCAAGGAATAGGCTTGAATGGCCATGGATGGTGGAAATTCGGATGGGCCCATAGGGGTGGCTGGACGGGCTGCTTGGTGCTGCTCGGACAGGCCTATGGGTGCTGAAGGCCGGGCTGCTCGGTGCGCGCGGGCAGGGCTGCGCGGATAGGCCCAGGGTGCTTGGCAAGGCCCCTTGGGCAGACGGCTCGGCTGGATTGTGGCCCCATGGGTGCGGCAAAACGGGCTGAGCGGATTGAGGCCCCATGGGTGCTAGAAATGGGCCCTAGGTGTGCGGCAGATTGGGCCCTAGGGTGCACCTCGGTAACATTCTCCTCCACCGAATTGAGTGACGCCCTCGTCGCTTGTTGGGCTTTAAATTCGGCAATCTTGTCTTCAAACTGCCACAAGTCTTTGTCTAACTCCCAACTACCCTCGGCTTCATTTAGACCCTTCCAAAGCACAAAGTATTCGTGCCTCGGTTGGTAGCCTTTGCGTCGAATGACTCGATAGGATTGGATGGCTTCGACTTCTCTCTCGAACGAAGTCCTAACTCCAACGGGTGCTCGCTTGGAGATGTTTCTTTCCGGATCTTCCTCGTCCTCGTGATAAGGCTTAAGGACACTCACATGGAAGACGGGATGGACTGTGATGTCGGATGGCAATGCTAGTTTGTAGGCCACTTTGCCTACTCTCTTTATCACACGAAATGGGCCTTCATACTTCCTCACAAGAGCCCTGTGTACAGAAGCATTTCGAAGTGTTAGGTTAAGTTTAGCCAAACTAAATCATTTACCTGAAATTCGACGTCGCGTCGCTTATTGTCGGCCCACTTCTTCATTCGCTTGCTTGCTTTGTGGAGGCAAGCGTTGGCTAAGTCTCGTTGCTCTTGCAAGTCCTTCACTACATGGAAGGCGGCTGGATTCGGACCTTGGTACTTGGTCACGATGGCATCCGGTGTGAGCGGTTGTTGGCCCATCACTATCTCGAATGGACTTTGGTTCGTGGCTTCACTCTTATGCAAGTTGTAGGAGAATTGGGCTACGTCTAGCAAATCAGGCCAATTACTTTGAGATGCGCTAACGAAGTTTCGCAAGTAGATCTCCAATAGTGCGTTGGCCCTCTCGGTTTGCCCATCGGATTGCGGATGGAAGCTTGTTGAAAGGTTCAAGGAAGAACCCAACAACTTGAACAACTCGGTCCAAAACTTACCCGTGAACCGAGCGTCCCGATCACTTACTATAGATTTTGGGATTCCCCAAAACTTCACGACATGCTTCATGAAAAGACGAGCGGCTTCGTCGGCGGGGCATGTCTTGTTGGCGGGAATGAAGGTAGCATACTTCGAAAATCTGTCTACTACAACCATAATATTCGAAAAATTATTAACACAAGGGAAACCAATAATAAAGTCAAGAGAAATACTTTCCCATGGTCTTTCCGGTATTGGCAAAGGTTGGAGTAGTCCCATCGGCTTGTTTGCTTCGATCTTGTCTTGTTGGCAAACAAGACAAGTCTTCACGTATGCTTCTACATCTTCATTCATACGAGGCCAATAGTAACGCTCATTAAGTAAAGCTAAGGTACGATGCATACCTGGGTGTCCGGCCCACTTCGAATCGTGACATTCCTTCATCAATGTCCTTCGCAAATTGTTGAAGTAGGGGACGAATATGCGTTGGCCTCTTGTGAATAGAAGATCGTCTTCGACCCAAAATCGGCGTGACTTACCCTCTTTGGCAAAGATGATTAGGTTCTTTGCGGTGGGATCATGCGTCAAGCCTTCCTTGATGGAATCAAGTAACTCACCACTTGGTTGGCTAATGGAAGCAAAGATGGCTTTTCGGCTAAGCGCATCGGCCACAGTGTTGGTCTTTCCGGGCTTGTGCTCCAATGTAAAATCGAATTCCGCCAAGAAATCTTGCCACCTAGCTTGCTTAGGAGACAATTTCTTTTGGGTTAGAAAATAAGAAATTGCGGAATTATCGGTAAAGACGACAAACCTGGAACCTAAGATGTAGTGTCGCCATGTGCGAAGGCAATGGATGACGGCGGTCATCTCCTTCTCTTGAACGGTGTATCGCCTTTCGGTGTCGTTCAACTTTCGGCTTTCGAAGGCAATGGGATGGCCTTCTTGCATCAAAACTCCACCAATGGCATAATCGGATGCATCGGTGTGGATGATGAATTGCTTGGAATGGTCAGGCAAGGCAAGAACGGGCTCACTTACCATGGCTTGTTTAAGCCTTTCGAACGCTTGTTGACAACTTGGACTCCATTCCCAAGCTTTGTCCTTCTTCAAGAGTTCGGTCAAAGGCGTAGCTATGGCGGAGTAACCTTGCACAAACTTACGATAATAGTTAGCTAAACCAAGAAGAACGAAGTTCGGTTACCTTAGTCGGCGGTTCCCAATCGTCGATGGCTCGAACTTTGCTTGGATCCATTCGGATCTTACCACCTCCAATGATGTGGCCTAAGAACGGGACCTCTTGTTGAGCGAAACTACACTTTTCGCGTTTGATGTAGAGCTCGTTCTCACGAAGAACCTGCAAAACCTTCCTCAAGTGCATTAAATGTTCATGGAAAGTCTCACTATAGATGACAATGTCATCTAAGTAGACAACAACAAAGCGATCAAGAAAAGGTGAAAGTACCTTATTCATTAAAGTGCAAAATGTTGCGGGAGCGTTTGTAAGGCCAAAGGGCATTACAAGAAACTCAAAAGATCCATACCTTGTGATGCACGCGGTTTTGGGCTCGTCACCTTCGGCTATGCGAACTTGGTAATACCCCGAACGTAGATCTAACTTTGTGAAGAATCTAGCACTTCCAAGTTGATCAAATAAATCCGTAATTAAAGGAATAAGGTATTTATTCTTTACCGTGAGTTTGTTTAGAGCGCGGTAGTCGACACACATGCGCAAGCTACCGTCTTTCTTCCTTTGAAAGAGGATTGGTGCTCCAAACGGACCCTTGGATGGGCGAATGTACCCGGCATCCAAGAGCTCTCCAAGTTGCTTTCGGAGCTCTTCTAACTCCGGTGGCTCCATTCGGTAAGGTGCCTTGCTCGGCGGCTCGGCATTTGGCACCAATTCGATGCGATGATCCACCTCACGCTTGGGTGGTAAGGCCTTCGGCAATTCGGAAGGCATGGTGTCCTCGAACTCTACGAGCACACGTTCCACTTCTTCGGGAACTTCTTCGGCTTCTATCGCCTCGTCTTCCTTGAGCACGGCAAGGAAAGACTCTTCCTCCTTTCGCACACCGTTGCGGAATTGGATGGAAGACAACATCTTGGATTGGATACCTACATCTCGACTCACGGGGACCAAACATTGTTGGGCGCGGTCGAGCACAACCAATACATCGGCAAAAGGCAAGAGAAGTGCATTAATCTTGTCCAAAAAAGATAATCCAATCACAAGATCGTAATCGTCAAGAGGAATTACCTTAATATCCTCACGACCTTTCCAGCTTCCAAGTTGGATCTCGACCCTCTTTGCAACTCCGGCAATGGGCGCTTCTTTCGAGTTGACCGTCTTGATCCACCCACTCGTCTTCAACACGTTGAGTCTGAGTTTTTGGGCGGCTCCTTCGGACATGAACAGCTCGGATGCTCCGGTGTCCACAAGTGCACGCAATTGCTTTCCGACAATCGTGACTTCTACAAACATAAGACCACTTTTGGGCTTGTTAGATAAAGAATTTACTTGGAGATTACTTACAATTGCTCCAAGCTGGGCGGCGGGTTCGTCGTTGGCTTTGACGGTAGAAAGATTTGTCCTTTGTGGACAATCTCAAATATGATGAGGTCCTTTGCATTGCAAACATCCTCGTCTCTCCCATGACTTATTCGATCGGCCTTGTCGGTTATTGTTGTTGAAATTCTTTTTGTGGTTAAATCTATCACCTCCGGCTTTGGCATTCTTGTCTATCCAATTCTTGGATTTCGGTTTAGATTTGGGCGAGTCTCGCTTCTCGAACTTGGCTATTGCCTCGGCTTCATCAAGGGCATGTGAAAGATCTTTGACACCACGTCTTTCCAACTCCATATTAGCCCATCGGTTCAACCCATCCATGAAAATTGAGAAGCCTTCGTCTTCTCCTAAGTTGGTGATTTGGAGCTTTAATGCGATGAACTTCTTCACATAGTCATGGATGTTGTT
This sequence comes from Hibiscus tridactylites, assembly GCA_958450335.1. Lineage (NCBI taxonomy): Eukaryota > Viridiplantae > Streptophyta > Magnoliopsida > Malvales > Malvaceae > Hibiscus > Hibiscus tridactylites. Next base: position 61,275,914 of record OY288285.1, read on the forward strand.
TTCGTGCTTAAGTTGGCGTAGCTTTGAGCGCAACTCTCGTTGAGCATTCTTGGGATAGAACGCTTCACGAATCTCATCTTGAAGCTCTTCCCAAGTTTCTACGGGAACGTCTCCATCGTAGTCGGCACACCTACGTCTCCACCATAAAAGAGCATCGTCAATAAAATAACTTGAAGCAACATTTACCTTAGTGGATTCATCCACGGTGTTGGTGTTGCGGAAATATTGGTTCATGCTCCACAAGAAAGTGTCGGTTTCTTGAGCATCTCTTGATCCTTTGAATCCCTTTGGTTTCGGCACATCGCCTAGCACTCTACTCGGACTTGAAACCACTCTGTTGGCTACGGCGGACTTATAGATGTTGAGCTCGGCCCTTAGCACATCCATCGCCTTCTCTAGTTCGGTTAGCCCATCTTTGAGATATCTATTCTCAATCTCCACGTCCTCGACCTTAGCTGCGAGGTCTTGGGAATCATCCTTGCAACCATCACCCCGAGATTCCAACTTTGTTAGTCGGTCCTCAACATCATCGAGCCTCTCTCTGGACTCTTTCGTGTTATCCTCCAAACGGGTAACTTTGTCTTGCAAGGTTGAGATGGCATCTCTCGAACTAGCCCTCTTGGTTTTTCCACCACGAGTCTCCATTGGCTTTGAGATGTCGATAGGAGCGTCACTTGGATTTGTCATCTTGAACAATTCTTCGCTAAAACGTTGGCTCTGATGCCACTTGTCACGGGGCTAGGCTTATATGGCTAGCTCATGCGGCACTTGGTCGGGAAATGAACTTTGAAAGGGACCAAGTAAGCCTTGAAGCTAAGTCTTGGCTTGGCTTAGAGTTACGGAAGCGTTGCGAAGAAAGAAAGAACAAGATGGCTCGAGTGATTTGCAAAACGAAGAGCCTCGTTAAAAACCCCCTCTAAGCCTAGTTAGGGGGAAAAGAGTACTCGACGTTGCTAAGCTTTTATTGATGAAAGAAAAGTAGAAAACAATGGGAATTCAGGATGATTACAAATGAAGGGGTGAGGCCCTTTTTATAGCCTAGCACCTCCCGATCTAACGGTCACTATTGATTACAATGGATGGCCAAGATTGGCCTAAGCTATCTAATAAAGGCAAGAGATTGCTATTAAGGATTCCTTCCATCTTGGTTGATCTTTTTTCCTAGTGAAAGGGATTTGATTCTCCTTGAATCGAGGGATGGATGGATGCTTGATACTTGCCTTGTATGCCATGGTCAAAGGGGTAGATATTCCCCAAGGAATAGGCTTGAATGGCCATGGATGGTGGAAATTCGGACGGGCCAATAGGGGTGGCTGGACGGGCTGCTTGGTGCTGCTCGGACAGGCCTATGGGTGCTGAAGGCCGGGCTGCTCGGTGCGCGCGGGCAGGGCTGCGCGGATAGGCCCAGGGTGCTTGGCAAGGCCCCTTGGGCAGACGGCTCGGCTGGATTGTGGCCCCATGGGTGCGGCAGAACGTGCTGAGCGGATTGAGGCTTCATGGGTGCTAGAAATGGCCCCTAGGTGTGCGGCAGATTGGGCCCTAGGGTGCACCTCAGTAACACTTGGTTGGTATGTATAGCTCATGTATGATTGCTCGAATGATTGTATGTACGAGTCTTGTGAGTGTTAATTCATGCCTTTGGTCCCTTTCGAGCTTCTACATATGTCTATGCATGATCTTAGTGTTTTACATAGTTAGGGAATCCTTAAGTTGGGCAGTAAGTGATCCCCTGCACTAAGGTTTCGAAACCATGGGTAAGGTTTCGAAACCTTTGCAGAAAATTTGGTTCCAGGGGTCACTGCCAGCCAAAGTTTCGAAACCTTTGGGGTTGGTTTCGAAACTATGGTCAAAGGTTACGAAACCTTCCCCAAGGTTTCGAAACCTTTGGTGAAAATTGGCTCTAGGGGTTTCTGCCAGCAAAAGTTTCGAAACCCTTGGTAAAGGTTTCGAAACTTCTGCTTAATACTGCACTGTTTGACCCTTTTTGGCCTATTTGAAGAGAAAAACACATAGGTGCTAAGATGCCTTTAGTAAAGATTAAAATTGGGATGTTTGAATGTGGTTTGGGGGTTTGAATGTTGTCTCGTGTGATATGTTCCGCTGTTTGATCTCTTAGAATTTAATACTCGAATGTGACAAGATTAAAATGGAAAAAATAGGGTTGCTAACCGAGGGGGAACCTTAACGGGTTTCGCTTCGGTTTTCCCCGTGTAGCTCACTCGGACCGGTCATCCGACCAGACCGGGACGAGGGGGTTTCATTTATTGGTATCAGAGCCTGAGGTTTCCGAGACCTCGGGTAGGTAAGTGAGGTAAGTTTGATGTGTTATGTTGTTGTTATGTCTCGGTGAATGTTTTACCATGTATGCTTAATGTTTGCTTGTTAGTACGGTGTTTGAGAGCATGTGTTAGCATGATGCTTGTGTTGAAGCGTAGTGTCGAGTTCCCATTGCTACTATTACTTATTTAAAAAGATTTTTGTAAAGGAATATACTTGAGCACCTTGGACCCTTGCTCTTGCTAACCCTAAATAATCTTGCTTGTGTGTTTTGTTTATTATTGTATTGTTGTCTTTGGTAAGTTTGAGGCCGAGGCGTGGGCCTAGTGCTGGAAATCGTGAACCTGAGGTTTTAGAGGATGTGAACGATGATAGAGCTCATCGCTTTAGTTCAGGGTAGTATGACCATACCAGAGTTGGGAGTGCAGTTTGTTTGTTTGGGGCAACGTGTATATGAGTTGGTTTCTGTTAAGGGAGAACAATGTGACCGATCTTGATATGAGTGATGATAGAAGTGAAAACTTAAGAGTTGGCTTCGGAAGGATGTCGATGCTATAGCAAGTAATTCCTCGATAAAGTCATTGGGATTGTTTTCTGATTAATTCTGGATCTACGTGTCCGTGCATTTTGAGTGAGTTTGCAAAGCTGTGGAAATCCACCTTGTGAGGTACTAGAGGTAGGTGTTGGTGTTGCTAACTCCTTCGGGGATACAGTCGTGGTCAGAAAAATGTACAAGGGATGTCCGTTGATGGTTCAGTGGCACGTGTTTTCAGTGATGCGATGAAATTACTTCTTACGGTTTGATGTGAAACTATGCGTGGATTAGCTTGTAGAACATAGAGTTAGGGTAGACTTTGAGACAATGGGAGTTTTCTTAAAGCTTACGGATGACTATGAGATTGTAATGGTAGGTGGGAATGTGGATTTCGTATCGAATGTTGATCCAGCCTTAGAGGTCAAAGATTGGTTAAGTTGGTTGACAGGCTTGTCTAGCCAATGTGATGGATTTGATTTTTGAACGAAGATTAGACCGCAGAATGTTAAAATAGTTTGTGATTCTTCCTAGAAGTGTTTAGAAGAAACGCCCAGCTTGTCTCCTAACAGCGAAGAAGAGTTTATTATTGATGTCGTCTCCGAGTTTGCTCGTGTTTTAGTTTGCTCTGTATCTTATGGTTTCTGACAGAATTGAGAATGTTGAAGAATTAGCTTCGAGACTTGTTAGAACTTAGATTCTTTAGGCCTAGTGCATCATCTCAGAGTTCTACAGTGTAAATTGTGAAGAAGAAAGAGTGACAGTACGAGAATGTGTTCAGTTTACATACAGTCGAAACAAGTTTCAGTGATTTGTTGATCAGTTAGTGTGTGCTTCAGTCTATTTGAAGATTAATTTGAGATCCGTTTCTACCAGATGAAGGTGAGAAATTTGAAGTACCAAAGACAGCTTTAGGGGCAAGATGAAATCGCCTTGAGCTCTGAGTTATGTCGTTTTGTTTGACTAGTGTATTAGTTACCTTCATAGAGATGTTGAGCAGAATAATTTTCTGAGTTTCATGATCAGTGGTAGTAGCTCTTCTAGATGTCACGTGAGCATATTCAAGTACCGAAGAAGACCATGACATGCTTTAGAGCTAGTATTGTAGATTCTATTAGAGAATCAGCTGTATACCAAGTTGTGCAACGTGAACTTCGAGTTAATGAAGATGTTCTCTTAGAACGTGAAAATTTGCAGAGTGTATTAGAACAAATCTTGAACAGACAAAGGAAGATGTGAGTTGGAAGAAATTGAAGACTATGACAGATACCTATAGTTTATAGGTCTAGCATTGTTACTTTCAGAGAATTGTAAATAGTGTTTGAAGATAGTTGCTCCATCGATAGATTGCTACAAAAGAATGTTCAGTTGTGTGGTTAGATGCGAGACAATGAGCCCTTGAGAAACTGAAGGAGACTTTGAAGAGAGCTTCGACCTTGAATCAACTTATGTCAGAGAAAGAGTTGTGAACCACAGTGATGCATTACATGTAGAGTTAGGTTGTGTACTTATACAAGACAGAAGATTGTGGCTTGTTCATCAAGGTAGTTGGAAGACCGTGAGAAGAGTTATTCGAAATGAGACATAGAGTTAATTACAGTTGTGTTTGCTTCGAAGACTTAGAGACAAAGCTTGTATAGTAAGAAATGCACAGTGTGTATGTACATATCATCAGAATTTGAAATATTTGAAGACTTAGGAAGTGTTGAAACTTGAATAACATAAAGTGTAGAACTGCTTGAAGACTATAATATCAAGACTGAGTACCATCCGAAGATAACCAACGTAGCAACCGATGTTCATAGTTGTAATTGTTGTTAGGTTAGTAGTCGAGTTGCGAGTTGTAATTGCCGCATTTCATGTTGAACCTACATTGAGTCAGAATGTTTGAAGAGAAACAGTTGCAAGATAGATTCTTGGCACCTCACGTGCAAGGCATATCAGAAAGAAAACCTTCAGAGTACAGTTCAGAGATGATAGAATTTGTATTGTTAGAGACAGAATTGTTGTACCGATTAACATAGTGTTTTGAGACGTATTGTGTTGGCCGAAGCATACGGCAGTTTATTTGTATGGCATCAGAATCGTATGAAGAGGTATTGTGGGTCAAAGATGAGTACTTCTGGGTTGAGTTGATGAATGACGTGGTTCAGTATGCGAGTAAGTGTATAGTTTGCCTGTGTGTCAAGATCGGGTATCAGTTTTCTTCTAGTTTGTTACATCTGTGGGAGATTCGTAATGAAAGTGGGAAATAGATTTGAGAGACATGGTGTCCGGTTCGCCTTTGATTTCACACGAGAGAGTTTAGCCGAGTAAGCAATGATGGTTACATCGAGTGTGCTCATTTTATACATGTTCAAGCTACTTGTACCGTGAGTAAGATGGCAGAGTTGTGCCTTAGCAAGATTTCGAGTTGTAGAGTGTCTTGAGATCGATAATGGCCGATAGAGATTCGAGTTTTGACTAGATTTTTGAAGACATCTGCATAGTGTTTGGTTAACTGATGAAGTCGGATGATCAATCAAAGGAAGTCATCGGTTAAGTTTTTAAACAGTGCTGTATGAGTTTGCGAATCGGGCTAGTTTAGTTGTTTATTTGTTGCGGTTACCACCAGAGTTAGAAAGGGGTTTGTGATGTGTTTTGTGTATCTATGATTCGGAGGTGTGAGTCAGTATTGTTCCGTGTTATGTCGTTGAAGAGATTGAGTTGAGTTTAAAATAGTCATGCATTGAAGGATCCGTTGAGACCTTGACATCAGATAGCTAATGTTGTGTGGTGAGTCTACCGAGTTGGTGAGTATGTTGCGGTGAGAGAAAGTGTGAAGGAGCATGTGTCAGTGACTCTTTCTGTTTGATAAATTTCGGGGACGAAATATCCTTAAGTAGGGAAGAGTTGTAACACCCGGGTTTAGGGGTCGGGTGAAAATAATGTTTTAATAATTCGGGTTCGGTTTTATAATTTAAATAAATTAAATAATGGTTTGGGTTTTGTTTACAAATAAAACAAAGGTATTGGACCCAATTTTTAAACCAAGCCCAATAGCCATTCATTAATGGCATTTGTGTAAATATCAAATAAAACCCATTTTTAATTACCTTATAATTCAAATAAACCCCAAAAATCCCATCATCTTCTTCTTCTTCAATCTTCCAACGACATGGAAGCCCTCCCCCTCCCCCTTTCACCATTTCATCTCTTCCAACTTCATCTTTGGAGCTTTTGAAAAGGTAATTGTGTTTTTGACTTGGCCTTGGTCTCCTCTTCATTTTGGTAACTTTAGATTTCACTAAAACTATGTATTTTGTAATTTGGGTTTTTGAAAGTTTATGTTGAAGGATGGAGCTTTATGGGTTTTTACTAAAGTTTTTGATTTTATATTGTTAGATATGGTGTTTATGAATCAAATAGTCTAACATATATGATTTTTATAGTGTTTTAAATGGATTCCCGAATTTGGGTTTTGGTGGGTTTTTAGGAGGGTTTTTAGTTGAGTTTTGGGTGTGGTTTGTGTTGGAAATTGAGGGTTGATGTTAGGGCATTGGTTGGGGGTCGTTTTGGAAGCATTTGGAAGTGTTAAATGTGTTGAAATCGCAAGTTTTGGACTGTGCAAAGGGGCTGCTCGGGAATGGCTTTTTGGGGGTTGTTCTTGGTTCGAAAAACAAGTGTTTAATGTTTGAATTGTATTCTGGGTTTGCTACATTGTGTTGTGGACTGATTTGAGGTTAATTTACTTGTGTTGAGGCGATTAGAAGCAAGGAATTGCGTTGGTAAAGCTTTGGGATCGAATCCGGAAGTGAGGAGGCTTGATTTGGCTTTGCTTGTTTTGCTTAAGGAAATGAGGTGAGTGGTTAAAATGTTTCAAATGGCTTTGATCAATTGGTTCGAGCATGTGAATGTGGAAATGTTTTCAAGTAACATTTGGTTCAAAGTTGGTTTTGAAGAAGTTTAGTTTTGAGCTTGAAAAGTCAATTTTAAACTCAAAGAGTAAGTGATGTGAAATGCCTCTTTAAATTTCCCCCTTTATCATTGTTTTTCATCTCTTGAAATGATATTTTGTTATACATGAAATTCCAATACTTTGGGAAGAAGCTTGTTGCTATTTATTATATCGTTGCTCATGTATGATGGTAATAATGTGGATGTTGATATGCCTTGTAAGGTGTGAGTAAGTTGGTGCAAGTTGTGCACGAAAATGGTGAGTAAGACCATTTGTGATCGGTAAGATTCCAAGTAGTAAGTGATGCCTAATTGTGGATTTTGTTACATCTTGATTTGATTGTGCATGATATAGTGAGTACATGTCGTATGTTAGTGATTGTATATTGTGTTGCATGGTTGGTGTCGAACCTCACGTGATGGTTGTCGTTGCTCCGGTGATGTGTAGTCCCGCCGGTAGCGAATGGTATAAGACTCCGGTGATGTGTAGTCCCACCGGTAGTGACTAGTAGAAGAGTACTTTGATGTGTAGTCCCATTGGAAAACTACTAGTCGAAACGGTGATGTGTAGTCCCACCGTGTGTGTTTGGTTATGCTTGTGCATACCATGTGTTGTTCATGTGTATCTCATTATATCATTCTCTTTTATGGTTTTGCTTTAATCTAAAATCATACCTTTATGCATACTATGAAGTGTAATGCTATGATAAATGCCTATATTGTTGAATTGTGGTTGAACTTGTATGATAGTAGAAGGATTAGGTCGTTGGATGATTTGTATGCGTTGACCTTCATTTTAAAGAAAGCTTTGGACCCTGCATTGTCGTAGTTATGTTTTAGAGCTCCGCTCACTAAGCTTTATGCTTACGCTCTCCTTTTTCCGACAATGCAGATCTTTAGCTTGGAGTTAGCAAGGAGCAAGATAAGGGCGTCCAAGCGTGTGGTGGTTTGCTCAAGTATGGTTTAATTAAATAACGTAATAGTCTAGCAATGGGAAGTGTTACGTGTTTTAGGAGCTTGTATCTAGACTCCTTTGTATTGGCCACATGTTGTTAATGCCTTATGTTGTTGTATTGGTTTGATTATGGTTTATAACGCATGATATGCTATGATGAATGTCGTGTGTGTTGGCATGTCTACGTGTTTTGGTTGCTAAGGCATGAAATCTTAAATGCTTGTATGTCCATATATGCATGAATTGCTCTTGTATGAATGATATGTATGGATGCCTTGTTAATATGCTTGGTTGCTATGTATGGCTCATGTATGATTGCTCGAATGATTGTATGTACGAGTCTTGTGAGTGTTAATTCATGCCTTTGGTCCCTTTCGAGCTTCTACATATGTCTATGCATGATCTTAGTGTTTTACACAGTTAGGGAGTCCTTAAGTTGGGCAGTAAGTGATCCCCTGCACTAAGGTTTCGAAACCATGGGTAAGGTTTCGAAACCTTTGCAGAAAATTTGGTTCCAGGGGTCACTGCCAGCCAAAGTTTCGAAACTATGGTCAAAGGTTTCGAAACCTTCCCCAAGGTTTCGAAACCTTTGGTGAAAATTGGCTCCAGGGGTTTCTGCCAGCAAAAGTTTCGAAACCCTTGGTAAAGGTTTCGAAACTTATGCTTAATACTGGACTGTTTGACCCTTTTTGGCCTGTTTGAAGAGAAAAACACATAGGTGCTAAGATGCCTTTAGTAAAGATTAAAATTGGGATGTTTGAATGTGGTTTGGGGGTTTGAATGTTGTCTCGTGTGATATGTTCCGCTGTTTGATCTCTTAGAATTTAATACTCGAATGTGACAAGATTAAAATGAAAAAAAATAGGGTTGCTAACCGAGGGGGAACCTTAACGGGTTTCGCTTCGGTTTTCCCCGTGTAGCTCACTCGGACCGGTCATCCGGCCAGACCGGGACGAGGGGGTTTCATTTGAGGATAGAATATTGATGAGAGTATGAAGGAGGGAAGTGACTGATGAGAAGAAAGAACTTACAAAAAAAAATTACAATTGAAGGACCAAATTGAAAAACATGCAAAGTTAAGGGATTAAGTTAAAAAAATATGTTGTTAAAAATATGAATTTAGGTGATATAGATATTCTATAGTGGTAGTGGAGCATGTGGTTCAATTTTGGTTAAAATGACTTAAAACGAAGGAAGAATTAAAGAAATGAAGAAATCATACAAAGTTGAGGGGCTAAATTGCAAAATTAGGAAATTTGTTTTGAAAAGTAAGAATTGAATCTAAATAGGTATTCTACACAGGTTTAAAAGCATGTGGTTCAAATTTAATAAAAATTGACTTAAAATGAAGGGAAATTGAAGAAATAAGGAAATTATGAACTAAATCGCAAAACAATAAAATTCAATTTTTCGAGTTGACAAAATAAAACTCAAACCGAACTCAAATTCAACTCGAAGTTAAAAAAATCAATTTCTTTAAGTTGGGACAAGTTTTATTTACCCCAAGATAAGAGTTGAGTTTGAGCTCATTTGTCTCTCACTTAATATCCTTTTTATCTTCCTTTTTTTTAAGTTTGAACTTTAGAATCAAAATAAGTGATCTTTAGGTTTAAATCCATATTCTAAGACACTTTATATATAACGATTAACTTTAGTAATAATTATATAAATATATTAAGAGTTTGTCTAACCTAATGCGTATATAAGTATCATTAAAGAGCTTGCATTAAATATAAAATTTTATTTTAAAAAAAACACAATCATTTAATGTATTAGAAAACTCTAAAAAGATTATATTGAAAAAAAACATTCATTTAGTGTATTAGTAAACTCCCACCCTAAAACCATAAACCCCTAAATACTAAATCATAAACCCTAAACTCTAAACCCTAATACATTAAATGAGAATTTTTTCAACAAAATTTTTAAGGTTTTGTAATACATTAAATAATTGTAGTTTTTCAAATATAATCTTATATTTAATGCAAGCTCTTGAATGACCCTTAACATATGCATGTATGCATAGGTTAGAAAAAATCATATATTAATTATATTTGTAATATAATTATAATTATATGAATACATTACTTTGTAATTATAATCGTAAACGAGAAACATAAGCGTAATGGTATTTTCACGTATAGACCGCAATGCTTTTGAAATAAAAAGAAGGTTTAATAGTTAAAAATGTCTAAATTATATTTTTCTCTAGAAAATTGTTTAAATTATTTTTCGGTCCAAGTACGTAGTTAACGTTCTCGAGTTATTTTCACATACAAACCAAAATGCTTTTGAAATAAAAAGAAGCTTAATAGTCAAAAAGTGCAAAAATTATACATTTTTTTCAGATAAGTGCTTAAAGTATTTTTCGGCCCAAGTAGGTGTCTAGTGTTCTCACCGTTATCATTTTAGGTGTCTGGCCGTTAAATAAATTTAAAAACCCTAAATTTCCCAAAATTCACAAAATAACCCCAAAATCCCTAGATCCCCAAATCCAAACACCATCGTCGTTGTTCATCACGCTGTCGACGACGGAATGAAGCACATGCACGTCGTTTGTCGCCTGATCGATCGTAGTTTTCCGCCCGTGTTTCTTTTTCTTTCTTTCATCGTTTAACTTTGTTTTGACCTTAAACACGTTGGCCGTCGACTTTCGACAACAGAGGATATGGGAAATGATCATGGGGTCTAGCGACGGAAGTGGTGGGCACGACGTCAGCAATTGGCTGTGGCAACAGTTAGGATTCGAGATTTAGTGATTTATCGACTATTTTGGGAATTTTTTGAGAATTTTATGATATTTTTAAAAATTCTGAATTTTTTAAAATAATAAAAAAGGATGTCATGTTTGTATTGGTTAACGAAAATTTTTAAACAAAAATGCACATAAAATGATAATGATGAAAACGTTAGGCACTTATTTGATTCGAAAAATATTTCATGCACTTATCTGAAAAAATATATAGTTTGGACATTTTTTTACTATTAAACCTAAAAAGAATAATACTAATTTTTGTGGTCTAAAACAATCGCATTATATTTTAAAATTTGAAGCAGTCCATGAGAAGGGCATGACAGGTGGTTGAGTCCAGTAAGAATGGATGAGTCAGGAGGGTCTTTGCATTCATTTAGAACCCCGCAGTTTAGTCGTTTTTCACGGTCAAGTAATTATACATAAACTCATCTTTCTCATGTTCACTCTGCATTTCACCCTCCTTTTTCTTGTTTCTTATAATATAACAACACCCTTTGTGTTGTGTGTACATATAATGAACTGTTACTTCACTACTATACCATATAATTGAAACACAAATTTCAAATTAACTACATAAATTCATATTCATGACTTTATCTAATTATTTCTAATTTTGAAATGAATCCGTACTTAAATTAAAACAAATTTGAATGAGACTCGCATATTAAAAAACAAGAAGAAAGAAAGAAGAGAAACTTCGTTTTTTTCATACTAAAGTATTAACTTATGGGGAAAATCTGTAAAGTTTGGGTATCGATTTCCCTTTTTCTATTGTTAAAAAAATGGACATGGATTTCAAGTCTGTGCATGAATTTACTTTCTCAATAACATCACCTTTTTTTCGTGTCATTCTTTCCTACTAATGAATCTTTACTAATATTTTTATATGTTATTTAAATAACAATTTTTTGAAAGTTATTATATAATAAAAATAACATAAATAAAAAAAATAGTATAATAATTAGTTTTAATTGATTGGAACCATAACTGATGTGATAAGTCAGACCATGATATAATTTTTCAAAATACTAACGAGTTTTGCTTGTATGAGATAAGAAATTGAATGCAAGAATGAATTCGCACACCAAAAGGATTTGACTCATTGAATATGGAATCATTCCCATGTTTTACAGAGGCAGACGCTTTTGTGAAACCTCTTCAAGAGTCACTTATTTTTTTTTTTGATCAAAGAATACTTCCATATCATAGAAAATCAAGAGGGTAACAGATTTGATGGGAAGACTGCAGGACTCCATACTACTTGGGCATGTTCCGTCTTCGCGAATTTGGCTAGCCAGTCAGCTGCCAGATTACAAGATCGACTAACAAAAGAAAAACAACAGGAATCAAACAATTTGGTCAATTCCTTAATATTTTCTTCAATAGCTGAAGTGATCCAATCCGAAAGGTCTCCTGAAGATAATCTATAAATAACTGCTTTGTTGTCCGCCTCGACAATAACATTATCAAAGGCATTAAGGTTTGCAGTCCTTAGACCTAGTTGAATTGCAAAGGCTTCAGCCGCTGCCACAGATGGAGCCCATCACGGAGCAGAGACCCCGAGAAGGTAAGAACCTGAGCAATCCCGGAACACAGCTGCGATAGAAGCTTTCCCAGAGGCCAGGTCAAAGGCGGCATCGCAGTTAATTTTGATAACCCCCGGAGGAGGAGGAACCCATTCCGAATTCTTCGGAGCACCTTTCGGTTTTGGAGAGGAATCCTGCTTATTTGCTTGTTGGAATTCCACGAAGGCTCTATCTGCTCTTAGCCAAACATCCCAGGGAGAGTCTTTCCTTCCTTCGAACACCAAAGTATTCCTTGCTTTCCAGATGTTCCAGAGAATAAAGGCAAGGTGGGCATACCCTTCACCAGAGAGTCCCAGAAGCTTATCTTGACGTAGCCTACACCACCATTTGGGAAAACCAGGGAACCCGATTTCTGCAGGAGAATAATTAAACCCTGACGCTTTCCAAACAGCTTGAGCGAAAGGGCAGAAGAAAAACAAGTGCTCTGCTGATTCCTCTGAATAAAGGCAGTGAGGACAGACGTCATGGTCCCTGAAGTTCCCATGTAATCGGGCTCTCAACGATCTCTTTGTGGGAACGATGCAATGACTGAGTCTCCACAAGAAGGATCGAATGAATCTTTGAGGGGACCTTCAGCTCCCAAATTGACTTCTAAAGCGCTTTATGGGTCAAAGTGTCTTCACTAGAAGAAGGTTTGTTTTCCTCCCATGATTGTTCTTCCAAAAAACGATAACCCGACTTAGCCGAATATTCGCCATTTTTATTGCCGGCCCATATGAGCCGATCCGGAACATTTGGTCCTCCAATCGGGATTGTCATGATCGCCTTCGCTTCGGAAGCAGAGTAAAGATCACGAATTTTAGTTTCACCCCAAGACCATTCAGAATTGATGAGGGGTTTAACAGAAGGGGCAATGAAGCCCTGTGGCGGTTGATTTGTCAGCCGAAATCCCTTGATCTTCGGAATCCAGTTATCGAACCAGGTTGAGATGCTTGTGCCATTTCCAACTCTCTAGAGGGATCCGTTTTTAATGACTTTTATCCCTTCCCTTATTCCAGACCAAGCCCAAGAGGGGTTTGAGCACTTTGGAGCCTAAAAAATGTTCCCGTTTGGGAAATAGATTCCACGAAGGACCTTAGCTAGTAGGGAATCAGGATTCCTAATCACTTTCCTTGTAATCTTGGAAACCAGGGCTTTATTAAACAATCTGAGATTTCTGAACCCCATTCCCCCTTTATCTTTTGGCTTACAAAGATCCTTACAATTTATCCAGTGAATACTTCTTTCTTTCTTTGCACAATTGTTCCACCAGAATTTGGCCACCATTGAACTTATCTCATCATAGAAGGTGACTGGAAGAAGGAAACACTGCATTACATAAGTGGGAATAGCCTGAGCCACTGCTTTGATGAGAATTTCTTTCCCAGCACTAGTAAGAAATTTGGTTTTCCACCCTCTCAGTCTATTGATAACACGTTCTCGTATAAAGGCCAGCGCTTCTTTTTTGCTCCGTCCCCAAAAGGACGGAAGATCAAGGTACTTTGACTCTTTCTCCATGGCCTTGAAGCCTGGGAAGCGTTGTAGATGAGATTTGAGCCTGTTGCTTACATTTGGAGAGAAGAAAGCAGAGGATTTCATGTGGCTTACAGTCTGACCTGTGGACTTTTGGAAAAGCTGAAGGATTTGCAGAAGCCCCACACAGTTTTTCTCATTTGCTTCAGCGAATACAAGACAGTCGTCTGCAAACAATAGGTGACTGAGAATGGGACATCTTCTCTTGATTCTCAGACCTGTGAAAACTCCCCTTTCCATTTCTGATTCAATGATCCAAGAGAAAACACTTGAGATGAAGGTGAAGAGGAAAGGAGATAAAGGATCACCCTGTCTCAGACCTCTCTCAGCAATGAATTCACCCTTTCGTTCCCCATTGACCACCAAGGAGAAGGAAACTGTCGAGACACAGCTCATAACTCTGTCGATCCACCAGTTATCAAAGCCCATTTCCTTCATAATAAATTGAAGAAGATTCCAGTCCACTTTGTCATATGCTTTTTCAAGATCAATCTTTAGAGCCATGAATCCTTTATCTCCTTTTCGGGTCCGTTTTAAAGCATGGAAAGCCTCGTTTGCCATGATGATGTTGTCGTGGATTGACCTTCCTTTCACGAACGCAGATTGATACTGCGGTATAAGATCCGACATAAAGACCTTTAGTCTGGTTGCCAGAACTTTGGTGATCACTTTTAATAAGAAATTGCATAAGCTGATTGGTCTCAGGTGGCCAACTTCTGTGGGGTTTGCCTTCTTCAGAATGAGAATTATATTGGTTTTATTACTTGTGGGGTCCAGCTTACCTTCCCTAAAAAAGGCTGTTACCATTCCAAGAAGATCATCCTTCACAGTATCCCAGAAGGTCTGATAAAAACACCCAGGAAAGCCATCGAGCCCCGGAGCTTTCGTTGGCCCCATCTCAAACACAGCTCTTTGTATTTCTTCCTCCTCGATCGGCTTGCACAAGGCTGCATTCATCTCATCAGTAACAATCCTGGGAATGTAGTCTTTAAGCAGAGTGAACTCAACAGAGTGATCTTTCGTGAACACCTTTTGGAAGTGGTGAAGAAGAAAAGTGGCAATCTCCTCCGGGTCCTCCAGCCAAGACCCATTACCATGTTTGATTTTAACAATCGAATTTGCCCTTCTGTGCTGGATGGTGGTCGCGTGAAAGAATTTGGTGTTTTTATCCCCCCATTTTAACCAATTAACTCTCGATCTCTGGTGCCAGTATCTTTCCTCGCTTTCCCATTCTGCATCGATCTCTTTCTTCAGCTTTCCATATTCTTCAATTTCCTTGTCTGACAGTTTCCTGCCTTGTAGTTTTGTTAAGCCCTCCATTAGGGCCTGCTTTCTCTCATTTCTCTTCTTCATCTTTTCTTTGTTCCATTTCATAAGGGTAATTTTGGTGCTCTGGATTTTCCTCCGGAATCTAGACATCACCTTTTCTCCGGGAGAGATGTTCCATCCTTTAGCCACTGTCTGGGGGCAGTCATCCTCCAGAAGCCATTTAGTTTCGAATTTGAAATCTTTCTTGTATCTTCTGGATAGTCCTTTAGGCAGAAGGACTAATTGTGTGTGGTCAGAGGCTGTGGTAAGTTCCATTACCCCTGTGGCTTTTGGAAAAGCAAAGCTCCATTCCGGGGAACAGAGAATTCGGTCCAGCTTTTCGAGAATAGCACATTCCCCCTCTCTCTGATTGTACCAGGAGAATTTGCCTCCCTTGATCGGGATCTCTATCATTCCTGTTGAATCTACAAACTCTGTATACCCCTTAGCTTCCGAGGGATGGAACGGGTTTCCTCCTTCTTTTTCAGCCTGACTAGTCACCGTATTGGAGTCCCCAATGATCACCCATTTGTCTTGTGAAGGCTCTCTGTATCTCGGTAGATTCTGCCAAAAGGCCTGCCGATCTTCTTTATGAGGAGGACCATAAATGAAGGTATTATACCAATAGTCTCCCTCTTGGAATCTAATCTTCGTATCAATGGAGTTCTGGTCGAAACCCAGAATGGTAACGTCCGCTTCCGAATTCCACCAAAGGGCAAGTCCCCCCGCAAGCCCCTGTGGTTCAACATAGAAGGACGACTCCATTTTCATTTTCATCTTAATTTTTTCCAGATACCGTTTCTTCTGCTTTGTCTCACTGAGGAATATGATATTTGGTTTGATCTTGAAAATGGTATTGTGAAGGGCCCTCATCGATTTTCGATTTCCCACTCCTCGGATATTCCACGCAAGAATTGACATAGTACTTCTTCAGCACAGGAAAGCTACATTGACCTATGAAATCAAAACCGGCTCCCTCAGCTTCAAGAACAACCCCATACAATTGAAACTCCAATCGATAACACCGCCGCTTCTTCTTCGACAGAGAATGGCAGCAAACCAGACCCCACCGGCCGCTCAGCAAGCGGCGAAGGAGGTAACAGGGAACCAGCGTTGGTACCACTGTCGCAGAAGAACAGACCCACACCGAAAGCCTCTCGACTCCCCCGACACAAGGGAGAAAGCACAGAATTAGTCCCCCGAGTCACAACTCAGACCCATCGGACAACGTAAAGTCGAGCAATCATAGCAATCCAACAAAAAAGAAAGGATCCACTTCATCCAACCGCAATTCAAAGAAGGGGATAGACCACAAGAGGCGGGGCAAGGAGAGGGGAGAAGGGGGACAGTCACCAGAGAACGGGGCAGATAGAGGGGGAGAATGGGATTCAATTACCAGAAAGCGGGGCGACACGGGACAACCGGGCGGAATAAGATGAGTCCAGAACCTTACAGTGATCAGCGGGTTCACCACTAGGCGGGGCTCGGCTCCACGAATCGTCTCCAACCTCGTTTGTTCAAGCGCGTTAAGGCAACGCGCCCCCAAAATTTTCTCTCCTCCCAGAATCCCCGAGCCTCGTTCGGAGTATTGCTACCTAGCCCCGGTGGTATTGAACTGAGCTGTCTTGAGCGGCTTGTCCTCTCAGTCGGCTGTCGTGCTCCGGTGAGGAGGTATCGTCCCCGGAAGTGGTTTGCTCGCGGTGTCTTTCTGGCGGCGACGAAGATTCTGAGGGCGTGAGGGAGTACCCTGTCCAGTTGTGCCCACGGAGACGCTGCTATCCCAGGTCGTCTTCAAGAGTCACTTAGGAGCTAGAAGAATCAATTATTCTTGATGTACATTTCTCCGAAACTAGTCAATATTTAAAGCATTTAAGCATCAAAATCAACAACATTTCATGCAAAAATAATTAATAAAAAGGGAAATTGTAACTAATAATACATATGCACGTTGGAAACTCAATTATTTTAAAATTTATATCAAGCTTCAATGAGGATAAATCAGTGAATTCATTGACATGTTCTTTTTATAAACTGCAAAATTATGTACAGGAAAATAAAGTGTTGAAAAACTAAATATTTTTAAAATATGTTTGATATTTTGCTTAAAATTAAGTATTGAATATAGTTAGATTATTTGATAAATGTAAAATTTAAAAGATAATATACTTAAAAGAAATAAAATAAAAAAAGATGTAAAATGTATTATTCATTGAGTGAGAGGTAGTCCTTATCCATTTATATTTTCAACACATTTTTCATAAAAAAATTATTATGTCAGATATTTTCATTTTAAATTATCAAATACATTAAAAATTAAATCATTACAAATATTAATTTTTAATAGATTAAATTTTTTTAGAACCCAACAAATGATTTTAGTGTAAAAGAATATGATATTTATTTTAGGAGATCCGAGTTTAATCAACTGTCTACATAATGTATTGTCAAATTATTAAAAATAATATAAACAAATACTACCTTATAATCACCTTAAAATTATTAAAAGAAATTTGAACAATTTATTAAAAAGTGCCAAGTAAAATAATTGTCAAAACATTATGGATGAGAAACTTTTTCCTAGAGTAGAATTTTGCCAACATTTGAGGAAATTTGCATTAATGGTCGGTGATGCGTTTGATTCTAGAAAATAAAGTTTGTTTTTATTTTTATTTTATTAAAAAATAAATAACGATGAAGAAAATGTATTTAATTG
Organism: Hibiscus tridactylites; assembly: GCA_958450335.1. Classification (NCBI taxonomy): domain Eukaryota; kingdom Viridiplantae; phylum Streptophyta; class Magnoliopsida; order Malvales; family Malvaceae; genus Hibiscus; species Hibiscus tridactylites. The sequence continues at coordinate 61,293,488 of OY288285.1, forward strand.
TAAAATTAAAAAAATAAATTTTTAAAAATAAAAATATAAAAAAGATGTTTTCATTATTTTCATTAAAACTATTTTAGGAAAATATTATAGATGAGACTTTTCCCTATAGTAGAATTTTGTCAACACTCGAGTGAATTTGTATTAATGACGGGTGATATGTTTGGTTCTAGAAAATGCGATTCATTTTTATTTTATTAGAAAATGAATAACGATGAAGAAACCATGTTTAGTTGTAAAATTAAAAAATAATTTTTAAAAACAAAAGAAAAACATGTGAAATTTTAAAAATATAAAAAAAGATGTTTTCATTGTTTTCAATCAAAATATTTTAAGAAAGTGAAAAATATGAAGAACATGAAATTATGATTAGCTGATCACTGCAAAAATACTATTGTTGTAATCATTCCGTTGTTGTTTTATTTCACTTTATTGTTTTTATATTTGATTTTTGTTTCAATTTTTTTTGTATCTATCTGTATGTTTTGTTCGATCAATTAATAATATCAATAATTTATTTACTGTTTATTTTTAATTTTTGAATTTACTTTTTCTAACAATTTCGCCCTTGGATGATTTTTTGCTTAGGCTGAGTGGATTTTTTCAATTCTTGTTTACTATCACAACTTTCTAGATAATCCAACTATAATAACATTTTCAACCACAAGTTGGGTGTTTAAATTCGGGTACTCGAATTTTTGGGTATCCAGACCTTCGGGTATAAAATTTGCCGGCCCGTGTCTCGACCCTTGAATATTGGGTACCCGTAAAATCAGGTATCAGGTATCGATTTTTATTTTTTATTTTAAAATTAAAAAAACTTAAAAGTTCATAACACATGATCCAAACAAAAAAATTAATTATTTAAAGTTTATAACCATAAGAAATATATTAAAAATATTAATCTCAATCGTGATATTTTTTTCGAATCTCATATTTTTAAACAAACCTACTAATGAATAAATGCAATAGAGAAACTTTGTTGTTTATTTCATATCGAATCTTACATATTCACAAACTAATATGTTTTTTTGAAAATTTTAAAACATGAAAGCATATAATACAAATATAGAATGAATTTAAGGATTTAAATATAGTTCTAAAGTAAAAATATTAAGTAATCTAATAAAATAAAAAATAAAAAAATTAAGAACCGAGTACCTGAAAAAATCCTATTTTTTTGACCCGGGCCCGACCCGTGTAAAAAAATTCTGGGTAAATACCCGATTATTTATGTACGGATAGTGAGGTAGTGGGTCGGGTAATTTTTAACACCCATACACAATACTAACATTGATAAAAATATTGAAAATTATAATTAGTAAATTAAAATTGCCTGACTCGTATAGAATTTTTTTTTGAATATGCTGGTGCGATGCAAGTTAGCATCTGTTCAACTTTCTTAGTCTTTTCAAAGACGACACACTCAGCATGCATTACTGGTGCTCGAACCCAGGTCCCAAGGGATGATGAACATCTACCTTTGCCACCAGGACTCATATAGAATTTTTGACTACATTGTTTTCGCTAAAATAAAATTATCTTTAATTTCTAATGTCTGATTGAGACGTTTTAAGATACGTTTGAAAGATACATTCATTTAGTAAGAAGACATCTCGATCCGAAAATACATAAATCTCATCTGAAAAATCGTCGCAAATTAATTGATATTTCAGCCTTCAAAAATAGTTTTAATTTCTTGTCTAAAATAACTAGTTTTACCACTCTATTCTCGTATCACTTTGTAAGGGTGGGCAAGACCGGATACCCGATCATTTTGCCAAGAATTGGTCTCGGTCACGGTAGCCACCAGTTCTTGGAAACTAGAACCAATCTCGGTTAGATCGGGTCTCAGATTCTAAGAACTGAGCCCAATACTAGTGAGAATCGGTACCAGTATCAGGTACTCGGTCAATTGGTCTACTATTAAAAAAAATTAGCAGCAGAGGAAAGAATTTCAATCACTAATAATAATATTGAATAACATAGTCAAAATATTGTAGGTTTGAAGGTTGAAGTCTTAAAACGAGTCAAACTCATAATATTCATACATAATTAAAGAGAAAGAATAAGCTAAAGAACTCTAAGTTTACATCCACCAAAACATCAGTTAAAGTGGTCCCAACAGACCAGTACCGAGTACCCACCGAATATTGGGTTCAAGAAATTAAGATCCAGTCTCGGTTTCGGTCGCAACCAAGACCCAAATTTTAAATCTGGTCATGGTCTCACCGAGATCAATTCTGAATAAAAATTCACCGAATTCGAAATCAGATAACCGGGTTTTTTTGCACACCCTTATCACTTCATATTATTTTTCTTGAGTGGTGAGACATTGAATTAATGGAACTTGTGCAACAAATTGTTACTATTCTCGCGAAGGTTTAGCTATCTTCTTGGCATATGTATGAGTTAGAATTTATTTATATTATCTAAAACTTAATTAGTTTTATACTAATTTATAGCTATTAGATGGGTAAATTATATGGATGAGATTAACTCTTTGTTTTTTTTTTCTCTAAGTGATAATTTTCATATATTCTACTTTTAATCTCATTCATTTATTTCACTCATCCAATGGTCATGGATTAGTGCAAAACTAATTGAATTTTATATAGTGTGACTCTCTCTCTCCCTCCCCCTCTCTCTCTAAGATTATTTTTTTATTTTTTTATATATGAGTTAGGATCAACTTACATTGTGTAAAACTCAATTACTTTTACACTTTTTTTGGAACCGTTGGATGATGGTAATAAATTGTTAAGATTATTTTCTTATTTTTTTCAAGTGATAATCTTTACATTTTTTAATGTTAATCTCATTCATTCATTCATTCACTCATTTAACTTCATCCAACGATCCAAAAAAGATTTAAAACTTTCAAGTTTTACATAGCGTAAGTGGATCCTATCTCATATATATATTGATATACAAGTTGTGTAGAAAAAATTTACACAACCCTTCTATAAAATTTAAAACTTAAATCTCAAATCCTATCACTCTAAAACTTAAATCCTAAACTCTAAAAACTAACCATAAACCCTAAAAACTAATCATAAACTTTAAATTCTTAAACCAAAACATAAAACCCTAAAATCTAAACCATTTGAAAGACTTGTGTAAACTTTACAAGCTTGTGTATCAAAGTATACACTATAAAATTTAAAACCTAAATCCCTAGTCCTAACAGCATAAACTCTAAATTCTATCCCTAAACCATAACTTAAATCTATAAACCCTAAAATAGAAAACTTAAATCTATAAACCCTAAAATAGAAAGGCTTTGTGTAAACTTTGTATATAAAAGTATTTTTCATATGATCTACACCCAATTGCAGGTTGAAGATGTAGAACTTTTGAGTGTAAATTTCCTCACCTTTGGAGAGGCGAGTTATGGAATTTAGTTGTGGTTTGGGTCATACAAAATTATTAACCTATTTTGAATTGATTAAGCTGCCACTTGTCGTATCACCAATAAGATGGAACTGGTCCACTCCCCCCGGGATATCGGCCCAATCAGTAGTCTCTCCTTTATTTCTCCATTAGCATTCAATCAAATTATATTACATCACAGTACCCAAAAACATTAGATCATCACCAGATTCAATAAGCATATAATCATCTTCCCTATTCTTACAATACCAAGTAGTGATGAAGAAGATGAAGCAAATAAAGATGAGAAAACATAAACACAAGGTAAACAGATACATGACAAATCAGCTTTAAAATCATCCTTAGGCCTTCACACAACAGCTGAAGTAGTTGAGGATTCTCCTCCTCGTCTGCCCACAAAATCAAAAAACCAAATAAACATACAATCTTCCCCACATGCATGCCATTGCCAACAAACTTTATTATCTGTATACTCCAAAAATAAAGGGAATCTTACAGATGGAGAGTGATGGTTTTGAGGGGCGGGAGCAGTTGGGTTAATGAAGTCTTCTTCATTTCCAAGACTAGCTCTTGAAGCATCCCTCTTGTTTTGCTTCCTCATTTCCCTGATTTTTGAGAAGTCGAGAGAGTAATCCGGCACTTGTCCCTTCTGCTCCCACTCCCCAAATTGAGGCACTGATAGCCATGGGGCGTTTTTCTACACCACCAAACCCATATCAATGCTTTTTTTCATTAAAACAGAGGAAACTTATTCAATAATAGAATACAATGAATTCGGCCGCAACAATGCTCAAACACGAGAATATTTCTTGAATATGAAATCCTTTTATGATAGGGAATAAAAAAGATGCCACTTGAGTTTTAATTTAACAAAGTCCGTGCCCTTGTGAGCTGTAAAGCTGTAATCAAACCATAAATTTGATGGTTCAATTCAAAACAATGAAATCCCAAATTCGTAATCTGAAAAATTATGAACAATAACACCGGAACAAACTATGTTACTTTGTTCCATGCGTATTTGAACATACATAAAAAGATTCAAGTGTACCCGCATGCTAAATGTTCATAAGATTATAGGTTCTCCACCGGAGACCTCTTTTTAGTGCTCCACTGCTTTCTTTGTTCTTTTCCTAGTTTAAGATTATCGTTTTTTCTTCTGTAAAAGGGAGTTTCACCTTTTGAGATTGGACAAGTAAACACAAAAGGAAAGCCCCACAAATTTACACTTTGCAATTGTAAAATTAAACTACTTTTAATCAATCAATGGACTTCAAAAAGATAAGAAAATCCAAAACTACTAAGACTGCAGTCTGCAACTCCAGATGATTGTTGTAAGTTCAAAATTACTCAACTTCATCTCCAAGAGTTGCAACATAACAAAGAAAGAGTTAAAAATCCAACCCCCCAAAAAACAAAGAACTTACCTCCTTGCGATCTTCCATGCTTGATACCAACGGAAGGAAAATGATGTTCCCAAAGTTTTAAAGTGTAAATTTAGTAATCTAAATGAAAGACAAGGGGAAAGGGGGTTTATTAAAGAATGGAGGAAGAATTGTGTGGGGATTGACTGAGCTCTTACAAATATAAATACAGCACAAGGACAGCACCGATTTGGGGTCTGTGATTGCTGCACTAATCAGCACGTAATGAATCAATCAGTCTCCAGTCTTCCCATTTTATAAGCATTGTTTCTTTATGTTTCAAACGGTAAATTACACTAGAGATCATTTAGTTATAGATTTAGTAACAAACATCTTGATTTTCTTTTAAAAATAACAATTGACTCACTTAATTATAGATTTAGGAACAAACATGTCACTCTTCTTCTAAAAGTAATAATTATGTCACTCAATTATAGGTTTAACAATAACAAGTCACTCAATTAAAATTTTGTGACAAACAAGTCATATTGTCATTAAAATTTAAACAATAGCTTGGTATAATAACAATTTTAGTCCTTGAAACTTATGCAACTATAAATTTGGTAATAATTCAATAACTTAGTCCTTCATATTTGAAATTTCCATTAGTGGAGTGATTGTGTCTACTAGCATGCAACGTTATGGTCATAATGTGTCTATTCTAATCGCGTGTTAAATGTTCAGTAGTAAAGTGACTATGTCTTTCGAGCTATCACATATGTTATTATCAGACTGATTGACAATAACATGGAGTGTAGTAAGTGGTCGAAGGGTGTGTCAGGATGTCGTAGTGTCAAATATTTGAAATAAGAATGGTTAAGTTTATTGAATTATTTTGAATTAGGACCAAATTAATAGAATGTATAAGTTTTAGGGTCTGAAATCGTTATTACATCATGTCGTTGTTTCAATTTTTATGATTGAGTGACTTGTTTGTTACAAAATTTTAATTGAGTGAATTATTTATTCCTAAACATATAATTAAGTGACTAAATTATTTCTTTTAGAAGAAGAGTGTCCTATTTGTTTCTAAATCTATAATTGAGTGATTCAATTGTTATTTTTAGAATAATAGTGACTTGTTTGTATTCTACCCCCAAAACCATTGTTTCTTAACTTAAAATGTGTATACGCTTCGATTCTCGATACTGGTCCTGCCTTTTTGTTGGAATTACATGGAATGCCACTCTATCGAACACGCTTTACCTACGTGGTTTTTTCTAGCTTTCAGTACATCGGTCTTTTCCCTTCATCTGGTTAAGCTTGGTGACTTGGTGCGCTATGCTAGGCGCTAGCTGTCTCAACAAAGCCAGCGTCCAACGTTTATCCGCAAACGCGGTTTGTTGGGGTTTTAAATGGGTTTGACTCTTTTTACTTCAAGGTTAATAGTGATTCTAGGGGTGAAAACTTTAATTCAAGGTTAATTTAAAGTGACTGGTTCTTGGGTAGTTCTGCGGTACGGTAGCCTAATATGCGGCTAATATACGGCGTTACCGGAAACATCATTAAGAAATACCGGAAACATGGATTGATATACCGGAAACATGATAAGATATACCGGAAACATGGATTTCAAAAGTATGGATACTTTCGAAATCAACATATCCAAAAGTATGGATACTTTCGAAAGTATGGATACTTTCGAAATCAACATATCCAAAAGTATCGATACTTTCGAAATCCATGTTTCCGGTATATCTTATCATGTTTCCGGTATATCAATCCATGTTTCCGGTATTTCTTAATGATGTTTCCGGTAACGCCGTATATTAGCCGCATATTAAGCTGCCGCATGGTAGAAAAATCCCTGGTTCTTGAAGTTATAAGTTTGTACGTAATTTATTACGAGGTTTGTATATAATTATTTATAGAAAATGTAATAAAAACGGTACATACATAGTTTACTACATGAGATCACAAAACTAAAACAGCCTCTACTAAGGGTAAGAAATTATATGAAAATATATTTTGTTACAAAAATATGAGAAATTAATTATGCACTTAATTTATTACATGTTGTACGTAATATGTTACAAATTTTGTAATGAAAACAACATGTACTGAAATTATTACATGAGATCACCAAAACCAAAAGTACCGAAACCAAAGGTAACAAACTATGTACATACATAGTTTCTTACATGAAAACCTATTTTGTTACAAAAAGTATGAGAAATTAAGTATGTACTTAATTTATTACAAGATGTACGTAATTTGTTACAGATTATGTAATAAAAATGGTATGTACCGAAATCATTATAGGAGATCACAAAAACTAAAAGTACCTAAACCAAGGGTAAGAAACTATGTACATACATAGTTTGTTACATGAGAACCTAATTTGTTACAAAAAGTGTGAGAAATTAATTAGGCACTTAATTTATTACACATTGTACGTAATTTGTTACACAATTTCTAATGAAATCAGTATGTACCAAAATTATTACATGACATCACCAAAACCCAAAGTATCTAAACCAAGGGTTACAAACTATGTACATACATAGTTTCTTACATGAAAACCTATTTTGTTACAAAAAGTATGAAAATTAAGTACGTACTTAATTTATTAGATGTACGTAATTTGTTACAGATTTTTTAATAAAAACGGTATGTACCAAAATTATTACAGGACGTCACCAAAACCAAAAGTACCCCAACCACGGGTAAGAAACTATGTACATACATAGTTTGTTACATGAAAACCTAATTTGTCACAAAAATTATGAGAAATTAAGTATGTACTTAATTGATTATACGTTATACGTAATTTGTTACACAATTTGTGATGAAACGGTATGTACCGAAATTATTACAAGACGTCACCAAAACCAAAAGTACCTAAACCAAAGGTAACTAACTATGTACATACACAATTTGTTACATGAAAACCTATTTTGTTACATAAGGTATGAGAAATTAAGTATGTACTTAATTTATTACAAGATATACGTAATTTGTTACATATTTTGTAATAAAAACGGTTTGTACCGAAATCATTACACGAGATCTCCAAAACCAAAAGTACCTAAACCAAGGGTAAGAAACTATGTACATACATAGTTTGTTATATGAAAACCTATTTTGTTTCAAAAATATGAGAAATTAAGTATGTACTTAATTTATTACAAGTTGTACGTAATTTGTTACAGATTTTGTAATAAAAATAATACGTAGCAAAATTATTACACGAGATCACCAAAACTAAAATTACCTCAACCAAGGGGTAACAAACTATGTACATACATAGTTTGTTACATGTGCAAACCTATTTTGTTACAAAAAATTTGAAAAATTGAGTTTGTACTTAATTTATACACCTTGTACGTAATGCGTTAGACAATTTCTAATAAAATATGTTGGTACCGAAATCCTTACCAATAAAGTAATTCATCATTATAAATGCAACATATAAATTCAAATATAAAATCTATTATAAAGTTGCAACTAAAACCAAATTATTAATCGAAAGTGCATAAGAAGCCTAAACAAATAATCCAAACAAGTACATCAAAATACGTCCAAAGTAACAAAGCATACATGCTAAGCATCTGATTCATCATGAGCAGATGTAGTCGAGAAAAGATGACTACGAACATCATGCATGTCGTGCTCTAAAGATGTCACACGACCATCTAAGGTGCGAAGCATGGTTGTAGTCTCCTCATGAGAGCTACGAAAAAATGCATCAATGTTGTCAAACCGAGTGAGCATATTCGTGTACATGGAATCAACAATCATGGTTTGTGGAGCATCCGTATCAACCACATTTCTTGGATCAACGCGAGCTTCTTCTTCACCCTTTTTGTGAACACATTCTTCATTAATGAACCTCCTACCAGTCTTTTTAGTCATTGTCTTATAAATCCCGCTTTTCAGGCGAATGGCGCGATTAATAGAAGTGTCAATATTTAACTTCTCAAATATGTGACTTAGAACACATCCATAATTGAGAGAGACATTAGAAGGGTTGTTAATGATTTTGACAAGAGAAATGAATATAATTCGGGCAATATTGTGTCGGTTACCAGTACGAAGTTAGTGTTACCACCAATAATCAATATGATACATGCGAGTGTATCGTCCACCAGATGGGCGAAAGAACCATGTGGTGAAAAGATGTAAGAGCCTATCATATATATGAAAATGGGTAGGACTATGATCAGGGAACTGGATAGGAACACCCTCGGATTCTTTAAAGACACCACTATAAGGGACACTTAAATGGTTGGCTATACTCTCCGCAGTGATTCGAATCTCGACACCCATTAGATAGAAATCAATGGCAAAAACCTCAGATTTAGAATAAAAATTATGAACAAGAGTAGAATTGTCATAGAATGCTCTAGCAAGGTTATAAAAAAACGAGGTTTAATGTCAAGATAATCCATCCAACCCCATTTGACAAACAAATGAAAGAAGTCAAATTGATAGAGCTAAGAAGTTAAAAAGTTTAAATTTATAGTTCGTTCTGCTCTAATCTCTTCGGTTTCATAAATTTGATGAAAGCGTTAAAGACATTCAAGATCTTTAAAACAAAGATTCAAGAAGTATGGGTTTTTGGATTGAGGTTGAGGTTTATTACTATGGGAATTTTGACCTCTTTCAAGACGAGGACGTTTAGTTGTAGTAGGCATAGTTTTAAGAGTCATGATTTAAAAAAAAAGTTAAGAACAATTGGCTTAAAAAAGTTATTTCGGGACTTTTGACAAACAATTAGTGGTCATGAATTTTAAATAGTTTTAGGAGGGGTTTGGGAATGGTTAGATGAAACCTCCTGCAAGAAACACAACGTATTGTATATTAGAGCAATGGAAACTCATCAATTTTATCTACATATACTAAAAACATGACGATTTTTATAAACCGTAGGATAAACTAGATCGTCACAAAATTCATTTTATATATCTTGAATGAACTTATGGAAAAGGATACCAAATATGAAGAACTATCATGATTAAAGATGATTTCGAACATTAGATGAAACACAATGTAAATTATAAAGAAGTTTTCATACCAAAAAGAACATTGAATTTCTTTAAAGAAAGCATTGGAAAAGATAAGTTATACATGAAATTTACCTTAGAAGATTGGAGGAGGTGATTCTTTAAACCCGAAAGGTGGGCAAATGTTTGCAAGGAGGGAAGATCTTCAGAAGAATTTCAGTGGGTTTGAAGTTTCGGTCGTTTTGAAGACCACAATTTTAAGGTTTATGGTATTAAGGTAGAATATGGACTATAAATTGGTTGTGAGGTATCGAATTTTGAAAAACCATGTAAATTAGGTTTACAATTTCAAAATAATCTTCTAAAAGTTTCGATACTAGTTTGGCAGAATAAAAAAGAAACCTAATTGATTCAACAATTTTGAAACTACATTCAATAGTTTTGATACTAGTTTGACAGAATGACCTGCCATGAAAATTACTTTAGCAGTTTCGAAACCACAGTTTGGTATTTTCGAAACTACTTTGGCAGAATGACCTGCCATGAAAATTATTTTAGTGGTTTCGAAACCATAATTTGATAGTTTCGATACTACTTTGGCAGATTGACCTGCCATTTAAATTGCTTAAGAGGTTTTGAAACCACAGTTTGGTAGTTTCGATACTACTTTAGCATATTAACATGCCATTTAAATTGCTTAAATGGTTTTGAAATCACTGTTTGGTAGTTTCAATACTACTTTGGCAGAATGACCTGCCATTTAAATTGCTTAAATGGTTTCGGAACCCCTCATAGAGGGTATCGAAACCACCTACGCAGATTAGGTTTCAAACAAAATTAATGCTGAGAAAAACCATGTTAAATGCTGAGAACAATCATCTTAAATGGTAGAATTAATGTTGAGAAAAACCTTCATTTTTTATACAAGAACCAAAAATTTCTTATGCCTAATCCATTTCTTCTTCATCAACGAAAAAGAGGAGTAATTTCTTTTCACCTTATCCTCACACAACAACAAGTATCTCTTGCATAAATTGCCTAAGATTCAAAAGTTTCCATTCGTTCCTATAAGGTTTGTGGAAGCTTGACTTTTTTATTTATTTAATTGAAAATTTGCACATTGTTTTAAGTATCTTTTTTATAATAATAAAAAATGTTATGGTAGGAACTCTTCAAACCAAATTACTGGTACATATAGAATATATTGAAATCTTGCCGACTTCTTCGAATGCTCACTGTGAACCTGACTTAAAAGTTGTTACCGATAATATAATTGATATGATTTTTCAATCTCGTAATAATGCATGGAAGTTTTACAAGGAATATGCAAAAAAAAATATTGGCTTTAGTGCACGTCGGGCAAGAACTAAGAAATACGCCCCAGTAATGTCAGAACACGTGAATTTTGTTGTTCATGAGCAGGGTTTAGGAAATCAAATGTTGCTGATGTAGAACGGTAACCTACTCCACGAGCTATCACACGGACCGATTGCAAGGAAAAAATAGTTGTCATGTCTAGAGATTCATTTCAGTGGTGCATTTTATTTTTTCATGTTGAACATAATCATCCGCTCTTCCCACCTATTATGCAGTTGTTTCTTCGATCGAATAGAGAAGTTAATGATTCGAATATCGTTGAGGCGTGCGCTTTGAAAAATGTCGGTCTTAGAACATCACAAGTTATGAATTATTTCACCCAACAGTCAGGTGGATTCCATAATGTTGGCTTCATTAGAAAAGACCTGTACAACTCCCTGCAGAAAACCGTTCATGCTGAAATCAGTGACGGTGATGTAAATGACTTGCCCGCTTATTTTGACTGTAAGAAAGACCAAGATAGTGGCTTCTACATGTAGTACAACCTAAATGAGTCTATGAGATTGTAAAATATTTTCTGGTGTGATTCAACGTCAAGGTTCGACTACTCATGATTCAGCGACATCATTGCATTCGACACAATGTACAAGGGTAATGCCTATGGGCGGCCTCTAATGCCTATTTGTTGTGTGAATCACCACCACCAGACCATTGTCTTCAGTGTTGCAATTACGGCCGACGAGACTGTCGATACTTTTGAATGGGTGTTGCAGTGTTTTTTGGAAGCTATGTTCAACAAGGCTCCAGTTTCAATTGTGACAGACGGTGATAGATCCATGCAAAGAGCTATAAATACGGTGTTCCCGCTTGCTCGACATCGCATATGTTCGTGGCACCTATCCTGAAATGCTCAGGTAAACATTGGTGATAAAAAGTTTACTGCCGCATTTAGCAGATGCATGCCATCTTGGTGGACAATTGAGGAATTTGATCGAGAATGGAGTTCAGTTGTCCAACACTTTAACGTGCAGAACCATACTTGGGTGGTGGAGAAGTACTAGACTCAACATTTGTGGGTACAAACATATATTACCGGACATTTCTTCGTCGAAGTTCAGTTAACAGAAAGGTGCGAGGTTATGAATGATGCACAAGCTATTGTGCTTCAGGGTAAGAAGACATATATAGATCTTGTGTGTTGAGTGTGTAAAAGTTCTATATTTTCCCTCCTATTTAACCCATATTTCTACTGCATTCAAGCATAAGTCATTGCATTTAGGATAGATTTCATTTAAACATCAAAATTTTATCAACTGACACAGTTTCTACTGAAATTGGTTGTTTTTGCAGGTAGCTGTTGTAGCGGATAGATGGCAATGGAGAATCAGACGCTGGGCAGTAAAGAAGCAGAGTTGGAACTGGACTGCAAACGAGAAGGAGGATGCTGCCATGGTCGCTGTCGTGGCAGCCAAGGACGACATCAATGGTGATGAGAAGAAGTGAAGTGGGCCTCGACAGAAAGAGAACATTAAGTCGATCTGTCGTGGAGCACCCTTATATTTTTCCAAGCCCTAGATCAGAATGAAGGCCAAACCCAAATTTCAAGGAAGAAAACTCCAAGCAAGAAGGAAGGACGAATTAAAGATATATGCTCTGATGATTTAGTCTTTAATAGAGTTGTACTTTAGTTTAAACTTGTATTCTTGCCATATTAGAAAACTTGAACCCAAGGCCTATATAAAGGCATGTAATTCGACCTAGGGAAGGATATCTTACTATCTAGCCTTCTTCCCAAAACCCTAGTCGTCTTCCCTTTCTCATCATGTTCTAAACTTCCCCTAGGGCTAAGGGTTGATTTGTAAAGTAGTTGCAAGGATTGAATTTGTTTTAGGAATTTTTATGTTCAATAAAATAGACTTCAAGTTTGCTTATTCTGGTTTTCAACATCTTGCAAGAGTATCGGGAGAGCATTGTGAGATTACACATTTACTTAATATCTGGAGAGTTAAGTATACGAAAGGAATAAGTACGGGTTCTCCAGTTTATGGTTGAACTATCTCGGACCTAGGGATAGGACGAGGTTAAGTGGCCAAGGAAGAATTCAACAACATCGATGTTCATCCTTCGATTCACGCCGATAGGTATCATCAAAGACGTGTTCATCGACAGACTTGGACCTAGAGATAGGCCGAGGCATAGCAGAGATTCTTGCCAAGCTTGAAGTACAAATTTGTGTGATCGTTGCCGCGACAAACAACAGACCGCTGCTGCGACAGGCGCAACGACAGAGCAGATATTCCTAGACTTTGCAACACCTACACTACTGAGCAATTCAATACCAGCCCATTCTCTCTATCCTAATTTCATTACTCTTTTATTTAAGTATTCTTTATTATCTCGTGACAACAATTCAAATATTTCTTTTCTCTCTTGTGCAGCAATCTAAGGTGAAGCTATTAGCCCAGTCCCTGTGGAGACGATATCCGATACTTACGTATCATTTTACTACTTGCGTCGTGTAAACTTGCACTACATTACGATAGACACTTTTACACGCAACAAGTTTTTGGCACCGTTTCCGGGGACTGACAACATATCTTTACCCTATATTTTACTGCACTTTTTTATTTTTCTGTTTTATTTTTCTTGGATTGTTCAACATGTGCTTTTCACAAGGTTTTCTGTTTATGCGCAGATCGAGAAGAGGAAAGGACCCTGAGTACCAGATAGATCCTGAAATCGAATGCTCGTGCAATCTTAGGAACCGACTCCGACTCGTATTAGCCAGAAACGAATACCTCGAAGAACAATTAGAGGCCATGAACAACCAAGGGAATCCCCAGGGTGCTGAAGATCCTGCCGGAGATGGAAGGAACAGTCCACCTGCCGATCCTCCTGTCCCTGCCGCACGCCGGTCATGCCGAGACTACATGCTCAATGATCATGTAGAACTAGAAACAACCCTGCCAGACGTAGAAGTTGACAACTTTGAGCTGAAACATGTTATGTTCAACATGATTAATAACGCTGGCCAATTCAGTGGTGATGCTACAGAGGATGCTAGGGAGCATCTGAAAACGTTCCAGGAAATCTGTGGTTCGTTTAGACTACCAAGAGTTAATCCGATGATACTGAGGCTTCGGTTATTTCCTCATTCATTGAGGGACAGGGCGAAAACTTGGTGGAATAAACTAACGCCGAGTTCAATACGAACTTGGGCAGATTTAACTCGTGAATTCTTGTCTCGTTTTAATCCTTCACATTTATCTGAGAGATTACGTAACGAAATTGCTACTTTTCAACAGGAAGATAATGAGCCGATGTATGAGGCCTGGGACAGATTTACCACTCTTCTGAGAAACTGCCCTATGCATGGATTCCCCGTTTGGAACCAGGTAACTAAATTTTATAATGCTGCCAACTTACAGACTCGTATGAGAATTGATTCAGCAGCAAATGAATTGCTACTAGACAAAGATCCAGAAGACGCAATGGCGGTATTGAAAAATTTGGCAAAGAACGAGGAACAGTTTCCTACAGCAACAAGAGGGGGTAAAAAAGTACTAGCTGTGAAAGATTATGAGGCCGACAGTTCTCTAAAAACACATGTGGCATATCTCACTTAGGCAATGAAAAAGCTCTTGAAAGAAGATTCACAACCTGCCTACTCTGCTGAAGAGGTATGTGAAACTTGCGATGGGAATCACAGTTCGGAAGATTGTCCGATACAGTTAGAGGAAGGGATGTATGTTGGGAACTACAATAAACAGAACTCTAATTCCAACAACTACAATCCCAACTGGAGAAAGGACACCAAGTTCTCTTGGAGCAACACTAATAATGCCCTGAATCCTCAATCACAGAACACTCAAAATCAGGGGGACCTAGGTTACTGACTCGGCAGCAACCGCAGCAGCATCAACAATAACCACCAGCTGCCACGCCTAGTATACTAGAGCAGACCTTGGCTACGTTTATGTCTCAAACAGGAACCTACATAGAGAACATGAATCATTTTGTCAAGAAAACTGAGTCATTCATGGATAAAACGGAGATGCGGATGACTAATCATGAAGCTACTTTGAAATCAGTAGAGACACAGATGGGTCAGGTTTCCCAGCATATTAAACCGAGGCAGAATGGAGGATTTCCTAGCGATACTAAAAACGCTAGACAACCCACACATGAACAATGTAAAGCCATCACTACTAGGAGTGGGAAGAAATTACCAGGGCCAAAGAAGGAAGCTGAACCAGTTAAGGAACCAGCCTTGGAGTCAACAGCCGAGAACGTTGCCCCGGTCGACGACAAACAGCCTGCTACCGATAAGCCTGTCACGACAGCAGAAGGGACAGAGAAGAAAGATGAAGAACCTAAGCCTTCTCAGATCCGAATGTAGTGGGAAGGATGTATTGCTGATTATCGTCCTCCACCTCCTTTTCCTCAGCGGTTACAGAAATTGAAACAGGAATTCCAGCTTAAAAAGATCTATGATATTTTTAAACAGGTCCACATCAACATTCCATTGTTAGATGCTATAAAGGAGATGCCTGGTTATGCTAAATTTCTCAAGGATGCCATGTCAAAGAAATCCAGACTTGGGGAATTTAAAACGGTCAAAATGACAGAGGGATGCATGAGTATTCTGCACAAGCATCCACCCCAGAAGAAGAAGGATCCTGGGAGCTTCATTATACCGTGCATAATCGAAGATAAATTTGTGGGTAAGACACTTTGTGATCTTGGTGCTAGTATAAACTTACTGCCCAAATATGTTTTTCAGAAAATAGGTATTGGAAAAGCTCGGCCCAGAACATTAGTACTGCAGCTGGTAGACCGCTCTTACGTTCATCCAGAAGGGAAAATTGAAGATATTCTGGTAAGAGTGGATAAATTTATTTTTCCTGCTGACTTTCTTGTCTTAGATTGTGAAGCAGATGAGAATGCACCAATCATCATGAGGCGACCCTTCTTAGCCATATGAAGATCACTGATTGATGTGGAAAAAGGAGAACTCACTATGCGAGTGAACGATCAAAAGATCAAGCTAAATGTTCTCCATGCAATAAAACATGCTGATGCAGAAGAAGAATGCAAGGCTATCACTGAAGTTATCCTTGACCAACCCTACATTAGGTCAGGCTGTCACGACATCAAAATTGGCCACTACTCCAGCAGCCATTTAGAAGACTGTCACGGCAGCGATGACAACAACAGCTCCTCAGAATCTGACATATCTGATACTGAAGATCAAGAAGAGGTAAACTGGATAGGCAATCGTCCAGGTAAGTTATTCGAGCCCTTAAACTATACCTCGGATGAACATATAGGCCAAAATCCATCAACTGTAGAGCCACATGTTCTAGATCTTAAGCCCCTGCCAGGGCAGCTTAAATATGTTTTCCTTGGATTAAATGATATGTTGCCCGTAATCATCTCTTCCAAGTTAATGCAGGAACATGAACAACAACTGATAGGGATGTTGCAGCAGCACAAAAAGGCTATTGGATGGATGATAGCTAATATCCAAGGCATTAGTCCGACACTATGCATGCATAAAATCCTCTTAGTGGATGATCATAAGCTGACCATTGATGCACAGAGACATCTAAACGATGCTATGCAAGAGGTGGTGCGTAAAGAGATCATAAAATGGCTAGATGCTGGAATAATCTATGCCATCTCGGATAGCAAGTGGATGAGCCTGGTGCAGTGCGTTCTTAAGAAAGGAGGAATAACCGTGGTAACCAATGAAGAAAACGAGTTAATCCCAACCAGGACTGTGACCGGTTGGAGGGTTTGTATGGACTATCGGAAGCTTAACAAAGCTACTTGGAAGGACCACTTTCCCCTGCCCTTTATTGATCAAATGCTTGATAGATTAGCGGGAAAGCCTTACTATTGTTTTCTTGATGTATACTCAGGTTATAATCAAATAGTCATCGCACTGGAAGATCAAGAGAAGACGATGTTCACTTGCCCATACGATACTTACTCTTTTCGGAGGATGCCATTTGGACTTTGCAATGCACCAACAACCATTCAAAGATGTATGATGGCAATATTCTCCGATATGGTGGATGATTTCCTGGAGATATTCATGGATGATTTCTCTATCTTTGGAGACAATTTTGAAAGCTGCCTTGGCAACCTACAGAAAGTGCTCGAGAGATGTGAGAAAGCAAACTTGGTGTTGAACTAGGAGAAATGTCACTTCATGGTGGATGAAGGGATAGTCCTAGGTCATAAAGTAAGCTGTCGTGGCATAGAAGTCGACAGAGCTAAGATCGATGTAATTGAAAAGTTGTCGCCACCCACCACAGTCAAGGGAATCAGGAGTTTCTTAGGGCATGCTGGTTTTTATCGGATGTTTATTGCAAACTTTTCGAAGATCACCAAACACTTATGCCATATTCAGGAGCAGAACAGTCCCTTCGACTTCAACGTTGAATGTACTGAGGCATTCAAGGTTCTGAAAGAAAAGCTGGTAACAACCCCAATAGTACAGCCACCAGATTGGAAACTACCATTTGAGATCATGTGGGATGCTAGTGACTATGTTGTCGGGGCAGCACTTGGGCAGAGGAAAGACAAGCTCTTTCATGTTATATACTACACCAGCAAAACACTGAACGACGCCCAAGTAAACTACACCACAACAGAGAAGGATCTGTTAGCTGTGGTGTTTCGATTGACAAGTTTCGTTCATATATACTTGGAACGAAGGTCATTGTCCACACAGACCACTCTACATTAAAGTATTTGTTCGCCAAAAAGGATGCAAAGCCTAGACTGATACGTTGGATTCTGCTACTGCATGAGTTCGACCTTGAGATCAAGGAAAAAAAGGGGATAGAGAACCAAGTTGCAGATCACTTGTCAAGACTAGAGAAGGAAAAGAGTCTCCCCACAGACGAGACACAAATACTGGAGTCCTTCCCTGACGAGCAGTTGTTCGCTGCCACAAGCACTACCGCGACAACCATGGCGGCAGGTAAGTTTTATGAACTCCCCTGGTATGCTGATTTCGTTAATTATTTAGTTAGCGGAATAACTCCTCCCGACCTTAACTATCAAGCTAGGAAGAGGTTCCAAAATGATGTTAAGCATTATTATTGGGACGAACCTCTTCTTTTCAAATATTGTGCCGATTAGGTTATCAGGAGATGTGTACCACAGGATGAACAAGAAGCTGTGCTTCATCACTGCCATGCTTCACAATATAGAGAACACTTAGGTGGTAACAAAACTGCTACCAAAGTTTTGCAGTCTGGATTCTATTTGTCGTCACTATTCAAGGATGCTCAGACATTCTACAAAAACTGTGACAAATGTCAAAGGACTGGAAACATCTCAAGTAGACATTAGATGCCACTGCAAAACATTCTAGAAGTCAAGATCTTCGACGTTTGGGGGATTGATTTTATGGAACCATTCCCAACTTCATGTGGGAACTTATATATATATATATATATATATATATATATATATATATATATATATATATATATATCCTCTTGGCAGTGGACTATGTGTCCAAATGGGTTGAAATGATCGCTACTCAGAAAAACGATGCCAAGACGGTTCAAAGGTTTTTGCATAAAAACATATTTTCCAGATTTGGCATCCCTAAGGCGATCATTAGTGATGAAGGGAGGCATTTTGATAATAGGGTTATAGCTGCTGTCTTGAAAAAGTACGGTGTCAAACATCAGATCGCAACATCATACCACCCTCAGACCAATGAACAGGCTGAAATATCCAACATAGAGGTTAAAAACATTCTTGAAAAGATGGTTAAGCCAACTCGGAAGGACTGGTCTCTACACCTCAATGATGCATTATGGGCATACAAAACAACATTCAAAACTCTATTGGGAATGTCACCCTACATGTTAATTTATGGGAAAACATGCCATCTACCTGTTGAGATTGAGCACAAAGCATAATGGGCCATCAAGGTAGTGAATATGGACTTGGAAAAAGCAGGACAGAAAAGGCTACTTGATTTGAATGATATTGCAGTAATTCGAGCAATGGCCTATGACAACGTAAGAAACTATAAAGACAAGACAAAGAAGTGGCATGACAAGAAGTTGCTGCCACGACAGTTCTACCCAGGGCAGCTTGTGTTGTTGTTCAACTCTAGGTTGAAACTCTTCCCAGGGAAGTTGAAATCTAGATGGTCTGGCCCATTCCAAGTGGTGCAGGTTTTTCCCCATGGTGCCATCACAATCAGATCTTTGAAAGACGGACACCAATTTAAAGTCAATGGACAAAGATTGAAGCATTATCAGGGGACTGAAGCCCCAAAGATGTAGGAAGTGGTTACTTTGGGAGATGCCCTTCATGGCATCCCTAATTTAACTTATTTTTATTATTATTATTATTATTATTATTATTATAAATTAGGTAATTAGAATTATTTTATTTTTAGGAACTAAAAGTTTATTTTTATTATTTTCAAGAAATAAAGGAGACAAGGAGAAGTGAATTCAGCCCACCATCTTTCCATCAGCCCAAAAAGCCCAACTTTGGAGCCTACCGTTACAGCTACCGCGACAGAAACGGAAAATCCAGCATGTAAACACGCTGTCGCGACAGACACGCAAACGCGTAACAGACGCGCAATAGACACGGAAACGCGTGACAGACGCGTCAAAAACCGCGTAATAGCTGGGCCCATTATTCGCGCCTGCCGTTATAGCTCCAACGGGCAGCAAACTCCCCCTCTATATAAACCCCATCCTACTATTCACTTTCACTCACTTTTACTCTTTGTACTTGTTTCCTCTAGAATTTTACTTGCTTTCATTTTCTTTCCACAATCCTTGCAACATGAGTATTAGAAATACCAACCGAAGCACTGCCTCAGGATCTGCCCCACCAGCATCCACTCCAAGCTCTTTCCAGATCTGAGATATGTGGGAGGAGAGGGGTTTCATTTACACCACAAGAACGGAGAACCTTGGGTTGCAGCCATTCATAGCTCGAAAAATCAGAGCCCTACAGTGGCAGATATTTGCCGAGCAGCCATAGGAAATGAACGTAACTCTCGTCCGGGAATTTTATGCTGCCATCGGCAGCAGGAATGCAACAACATTTACAGTCTGAGGGAAAGAGGTACCTTTTGAGCTCGAATACATCAACACACTCTACGGGTTCTATGTGGGAAGAAAGGAAGATGGCCACCAAAGATTTCTCGAGAGTTTAGAGCCTGCCGACTACGATGTTGTGATGGCAGAACTCACAGACGAGGGTACCGAGTGGAATATCGATCCGAAACATCCGAGGACGGTAAAAAGAGTCCAACTCACCCCAGAGGCAAAACTTTTGAATGCATTTATCAAGAAACGGATTATGCCCTCCTCGCACAACACAACAGTCGACCAACCATGGTTAGCCCTCATCCATTCTATTTTACATGAGAGGCCAATTAACGTTGGCAGATACGTTCGAGAAGGCATATTGGATTGCGCATACCGGCCGTCCAGACCACTCTTCTACCCATACCTCATTACTGCCCTCTGTCGCAGCCACAATGTACCGGAAGCTGCCGAGGATTTACGAGTCCGAGGAAAAGGCTGGACAGACAGGAACATCCTCAGCCTGATGGAACTCAAAGCTGCCACACCCCTGTCATCCTTTAACCCCACTGCCACGGCAGGTGAGCCGACAGAGCCCACCGACACCGAACCTGCCGCTACAGCACCCAGACAGCCCACCGCAGCAGCTCCTCCAGCAGACACCTCCACACAAATACCCGCTACACTACAGAAAATGGAGGAACGACAGCTAGGACTCATGAGTTTCATCCGAGACTTCACCACCGCCACGATACATTTCATCCACACTTCTCTTAATTTCTCCGATGCACTGTTCCCTGTCTTTCCCAACCATTATTTTGCTGCCCCCACACCTGCCCATACCCCTACCCCTGCTGCCACACCAAAAACGCCATCTGCCGCGTCCACTCTGACCCTGCCACCACAGCTGCGGGCGGCAGCCGCACGGCTGAGACATCTGCCATGGGAGCCAAGAGAAACGAGCCCATGTCAGACCTAGACAGGTATATTGCCGGCTTCTCCTCATTTGAAATTTGGGCGGCTTCCGATGAAGAGCCCTCTGTCAAGAGAAACTTGTCCAAGGAGTTCACCCCGGCGAAACGGCAGAAAACATGCCCCTGAGTCGAGCCAGTAGATAAAGAAAAATATGACGACGGCAGTAGCGGCAGTAGCTCAGACGAGGTTCAGGTAGTGGAGAAACCACCACACATCTCCCCTACCCGTATCCAGCCTCCACGGGAAACCAAAACCAAGAACACTTCTGCCTCTCCCATCCGTCTGTCGGCACCAATAAGAAAAGTCACTGCCCGCTAGCAGATACAACTTAGCAGCAGCAGCGACGACGACATCGCCTAAAAATTTAAGTTTCTTATCTTATATTGTTGTCTGCCATTTTGTTATATTTTGTGATGTTGTTTTTATTTTTCTTTTTCATAACTGTCATTTTCATTGAGGGCAATGCAACCCTCGAGTTTGAGGGTGGCATCCCTCCATTAATGGAGTCTCTTTAAGTTTAATGGTGTCTTTTACTTAGTTTATATATTTGGCTTAAGTCTTTGAACTTCACTTGCTATGATTCTACCA
Source organism: Hibiscus tridactylites (assembly GCA_958450335.1). NCBI lineage: Eukaryota > Viridiplantae > Streptophyta > Magnoliopsida > Malvales > Malvaceae > Hibiscus > Hibiscus tridactylites. Next base: position 61,315,211 of record OY288285.1, read on the forward strand.
TGTAAAACACTCTTTGTGACTCTTATGCTTTTTAGATTTCTTAAGTACACTGGAATAGGAATGTTTACCCACTTGAAACTGTCCCTAGAGGTGCCTATCACTGGCTCTAGGAAGATGAGAAAGAAAGAAAAAATATTCAGACTCAATAGCTTGCAAAACTGCCTTGCACTTATTTTAGGAGATTTCTTTTTGAGCTAAGTTAGAAAAAACTAAAAGAGCCCAAGAATTGCCTCCAAAAAAGATGCAATTAAATAAAGAGTCAGAAAAAACTAAAGGAGCCTAAGAATTGCCTCAAGAAAAAATTGAATTGGCATAACCTCAAGTTTGTAGTGATAACTATTCTGGTATACTAAGGTAGTCTAGATGCATAAGTGTTCACAAAACCCGCACACACATCACAAGAATTATATCATGGTTCCGAATAAGTCTAGAAATGTCCAACAATGTACTATTCGTGATAGAATACAAGTGGTAGGCAAGGAAAAGTTCATTGTTTTAAGCCAAACAATTTTTTCTTCTTTTTAGGTCTAAATTGCTTGAGGGCAAGCAAAAACTTGAGTTTGGGGGTGTGTTGAGTGTGTAAAAGTTCTATATTTTACCCCTATTTAACCTATGTTTCTGCTGCATTCAAGCATAAGTCATTGCATTTAGGATATATTTCATTTAAACATCACAATTTTATCAACTGGCACAATTTCTACTAAAATTGGTTATTTTTTTGCAAGTAGCTGCTGTATCAGATAGAGGGCAGTGGAGAATCAGACGCTGGGTAGTAAAGAAGCAGAGCTGGAACTAGACTGCAGACGAGAAGGAGGATGCTGCCGTGGCAGCCAAGGACGACAGCAATGGTGATGAGAAGAAGTGAAGTGGGCCTCAACAGAAAGAGAAAATTAAGCCGGTCTGTCGTGGAGCACACTTATATTTTTCCAAGCCCTAGATCAGAATGAAGACCAAGCCCAAAGTTCAAGGAAGAAAACTCCAAGCAAGAAGGAAGGACGAATTAAAGATATATGCTCTGAAGATTTTGTCTTTAATAGAGTTGTACTTTAGTTTAAACTTGTATTCTTGCCATATTAGAAAACTTGAACCCAAGGCCTATATAAAGGCATGTAATTCGACCTAGGGAAAGATATCTTACTCTCTAGCATTCTTCCCAAAACCCTAGTCGTCTTCCCTTTCTCATCATGTTCTAAACTTCCCCTAAGGCTAAGGGTTGATTTGTAAAGTAGTTGCAAGGATTGCATTTGTTTTAGGAATTTTTCTGTTCAATAAAATAGACTTCAAGTTTGCTTATTATGGTTTTCAACATCTTGCAAGAGTATCGAGAGAGCATTATGAGATTACACATTTACTTAATATCGGGAGAGTTAAGTATACGAAAGGAATAAATACGGGTTCTCCAGTTTATGGTTGAACTATCTCGGACCTAGGGTTAGGACGAGGTTAAGTGGCTAAGGAAGAATTCAACAACACCGGTGTTCATCCTTCGATTCACGTCGGGAGGTATCATCAAAGACGTGTTCATCGACAGACTTGGACCTAGGGATAGGCCAAGGCATAGCATGGATTCTTGCCAAGCTTGAAGTACAGAGTTGTGTGATCGCTGCCGCGACAAACAACAGACCGTTGCCGCAACAGGTGCTGCCGCGACAGGCGCAACAACAGAGCAGAGATTCCTAGACTTTGCAACACCTACACTACTAAGCAATTCAATACCGGCCCATTCTCTCTATCCTGATTTCATTACTCTTTTATTTAAGTATTCTTTATTATCTCGTGACAACAATTCCAATATTTCTTTTCTCTCTTGTGCAACAATCTAAGGTGAAGCTAATAGCCCAGTCCCTATGAAGACGATATCTGATACTTACGTATCACTTTACTACTTGCTTCGTGTACACTTGCACTACATTGCGATAGACACTTTTACACGCAACATTGTGCATGCCATTGAAAATGGTATTAATGAGATGCGTATAAAAGGGTTGAAGGAAGATTTCTTCACTACACAAAGTAAGCCTTGCCCAATTACGGAATTGACTGACCTTGAAGGGAATGCAACTGAACTTTATACCCGGACATCGTTTGCAAAATTCCAAAACGAACGTAAACATGAGACGTTGTATTGTCTTATACATCTGATTTTCAACATTTGGGAATCACAGACTTATCGTTTAACAAAGTACAAGGATCCAACAAAAATGTATGAAGTTGTGCTTCATGTGGACTCCCTGAACCTCACGTGTTCTTGAAAGAGATTTAAGTTAATCGAGATTCCATGTCGGCATCAACTGCATGTTCTTAAGCTTGAAGATTTTTTTGAGCTATTAAAATCTTTGATTCTACCTCGGTGGACAAAAAATGTTAAGATTTCAGCTCCGTCTTTTATTGACTTCAATTTGTCGTCGAAGTTGAAGCAGATGTCTCGATTTGCGTCTTGACGATAACTTTCAACGCGTTTATGCTTCATTGCATCGTATGCGACATCCAAGGTAATATTCCAGCTCCGTCTTTTATCGACTTCATTGCGTCTATACGAAATATGAGCCATAAATTTCTAGTTTTTTTCGTATTTGTCATGGTATAGTATTACAATTTAACACATGTTTGCTTCTTTTTTTCACTTAGGACCAATCAAATATGTGGAATAAAGATGATCAAGCTTACAATATATCTCTGCATGCGACATCCAAGGTAATTTTCTTTCAACCCATCTACTTTGATCGACATAACGTTATCATGCAACTACGACTCACTTCTTCCTTTGATGCAGTAGTGCCTACCATTGCATAATATTTTAAACCAATCTATGCATATCTTTACTACCATATAACGTGCATGATACTTTACGTTAACATTTATTCAATTTTTTCTTTTCATGTTATCCACTTCATAATATGCCTCATAAGGAATTTACCCAATAATGAATAAATTGTTCAACATATGCAAACTTAACAATCACAAATACATCATTTCATTCATTAACTAAACCTGGTAGTTGTCACATTTTATGAACCTTTATAATACTGAAACTTTTCATTTTGCTTCAAATAACTACAAAAGGTGTTTGCCATTTTCCCATACTCCTACTTCTAAGTATTGCTCTTACTGTGCATAAATAATGAAATCAATGAAGACCAATTTTTAGTCCTTCTGATGCCCATTCAAAAAGGAGCAATAACATTACCAAATACAACAAAATATGACCAAATATGACCCATACAAAAAGAGGATGTAAAATACCTCATAACTGTTCCTCCAAAAAACTGTGCATTTCAACTTCTCCAACATCAACTTCAATCTATTATTATCAACAATCATTTCCCAAGCCTACGAATGTAAAGTGAACGAAAATAACGACATGATATTTATAATGCACAAAACAATACATAATTACTCACTTAACATTGTGGTCGTTGAATGTTTGCACGACTTTTGAATTGACGTGAGTTAACCTCTACCACGTGTGCCTTCACAACATTTGATATTTCGTGTCTTTTCGTATTTCTATCATGATTCACGAGATCATACAGAACAAACATGTGGTCCTAGTCTCCAACAGTCCACATAAAAAGATGTTAACAACTTAGCATATGTTCATGGTGTTGGTATTGCTTCAACTGTTACTAAGGCCATATCCCACATTGGTTGGGAAAATGGTTAGAGAAGGGTATTTATACCCATGCTCGGCCCGGGCCCGGGTAACACGTGTCTTCGACACGTACACGCGCGTATATGTTCTTTTTGGAGAAAATTCGTATGGAATTTTCTTAAGAACAAAAGATTATATGTGAAAAAAAATTCTTCTTATTTATAGGCTTTGGGAAAAACTGTTCGGATTTAGAATTTATTTTTTAAATTAAATTCGAATCTGAACGTTTAATTCAATACATTTTTATTTTGATCCAGTGCAGTTTAATTCGAATTTATTCGAATATAAACAGCTTGTTCCGGTGTTGAATTTAGACTGTTTTCTCAGTCAGATTCATGTGTTCATAGAGCTGTTACTGAGCTTAATTACAGAATTAAAATGTTGTTATTGAGAAGCTGTTACAACAAGTTTAATATTGCTGTTATACAGATTTAATTCTGTAATTATTTGGACAGTGAAATGTCTATTATGGACATAATGTTCAGCCTATAAATAGAGGCGCTACATGCACCATTTGGATTATCAAACACATTGCAAACACTTCAAATTTTCTCTGTTTCCTCCATTGTTCGAGTATCATTCGAGTAGTACCACCGTTGTTCACTCCGGAGTCGAGTGTACGGTTCTTGGAGCGTCTGTGTGCACCTCGGGGGACATTTTGCCTGTTAAGCGACTACACTGTTCGGGGCAGTTTTGTTTCTAATGCAGTGGCCAACATACCATGACACGATTCACAATTTCATTACTGTTTTTTGTTATTATTTCCAGTCAGTGCTAACAACCGATTTTGCAGTTCTATTTTACCAACACATGGATGAATAAGAAAAAATACGATACACAATTTAAGGCGTTATAAACTACATATGCACGTACCACGTCCTCTACAGACTTCCTATACCAAAGTTGCATCCAATTAATATTTTTTCCGTAATTTTGAAAAAACAAATACCTTTACCATAATTTCAATCAAATTTTTACTCTCACTCTAAATCTAAAAGTTACTATTATATTCTCAATTTTATTAATAATTTATTACTCTAGATATTTTAATGAATTTTACATGAAATTATTTGAACACTTGTAATATAAAATTAGCTAGAGGTTCATGATGCCGTTTCTATTTGTTTGCTTTTTGTTCAATTTGACCATGGCTTGAAGCCTCTTTTGTAGCATTGCAAATCTGGTGGTCTATGCAACTTTTGCAATTTTGACATGTTGGATTGTATGACTAGTGTACTGTGGAGTCGATTTTGATTCAAATAAAATCATATTTTAAATTTAAAGGACTAATCCAAGTGTTTAAGAAATTTTATGTAAATTCTCATCAAATCTTATTAAAAATTCATTTGCTCGAGTTAGAAGTGAGAGGACGTAAAGAGTACTGTTTAAATCAAAGTATTTGAGCCAACCGACAAAAACTTTAGCGTCTTGGAGTAAAGTGTCGATTTTTTTAGAACACTTAGACTAAAGTATTTCTTTTTACCCTAGAAGAACTAAAATGAATTTTTAGTTATAATTAATATCAAACTTGTAGTAAAAAATGGTTATAAATTTTAACTATTTAATAAATTAATACCTATGGAAAGAGATTGCGACTTTGTTGTTAAGTAGTTGTAAAAGAATATGCTTAGTTTAATTATAGGTTATGGTGACTATTTCATTTGTGAATTCCAACGTGTTAAATTAGATTATTCTCATAAAAGACGAGGTGGAAAAATAGGATTTATTTTTAGGGAAAAAGTCTATAGTAAAAATTATACGTATAAAATTTTAATTTGATAAAATAATGCAAATTATCCTCTAATCATAAATGAATATTAAAGTTATTAAAATTATTTATTTGGTGAAATTTTACTTTTGTTAACGGTAACATTTGATGCTAATTTGAATAATTTTAGATACAAACCCAAAGAAAATTTAAACTATTTTTGTAATTAGAAATGATTACATATTTATAAGAAAAATATGAGATACTTATCTATATAGGAATAAATTTTACCTAACATATTTTATATTAAATTATAAATGATTTTCTACCAACTTATTTTACGTCATTTTGTTGACACTTTTTTGCTGAGTTCTACATAAAAGTAATAGAAGTTGTCGAAAACTTTGGTCAATTTAGTGTTAATCCTCTTATTAAAAAATGTTTTAATCCATCATCAAACACAACATTTTTTTCTTCTTTTAAGAATTGATTATTTAATTTGGCCGCCCAAAAAATTAATTTAACCAAGAGCGACCGAAAGTACCTCGGTGTTCATCGATAAACAAAATATTTAGTGCATCGATTCGTTTAAACGAAACGAATGGTTAAATTAATATGGGTGAAATAAAGTAGATATTTTTTAAACAGTAGATATAAAATAGTTATAATAACTGTTTATTCTGTTTCATCCCTCTCACTAATCATCATTTATCCTTATGCATATATATTAAAATGATGGGTAAACTACACAGATGATCACTGAACTATTGTTTTGGTGTCAAAATAACCACTATATTATTTTTTGCCGCAAATGCACCATACAACTATTTAAATGGTTCTTATTTAGCCACACACCATTAAAAAAACGAAAAAGTTGACAGAACTGTTAAAAAATTGGTATAGTTACATATTTGGTCCTCTATATTTATACAATATATCAATTTAATACTAATTTTAATCTAATAAAATAAATCAATTATTTTTATTTAATTAATTTTCAAAATCACCCCTGCCAAGACTCGAACTCAGGACCTCTTATTGAATAATTAATTTATCTTATTAGATTAAAATTATGACTAAATTGATATATTGTATAAATATAGAGGACCAAATGTGTAATTATACCAATTTTTTTAACAGTTCCGTCAACTTTTTCGTTTTTTAACGGCGTGTGGCTAAAATAGAACCATTTAAATAGTTGTGTGGTGCATTTGCGGCAAAAAATAATATAGTGGTCATTTTGACACCAAACCCACAGTTTAATGGTCATCTGTGTAGTTTACCCTAAAATGATAAACATGTATACAAAACATTATAAAAAAATCTAATTTATTTTAGGATGAGTCTACCACGCTCGACGAACACCGTTGAACATCACTAATGTTGAACATCGTTGAACACCATTAAATTGATTAATAAAGATTAAAAATCTTAAGGACTTGACATATAATTTTAAATTATTTAAAATAAAATTTTAATTAAATTATTTTCCATATATATTATATTTTTTAAAATAATTGGATTAAATACCAACCTTAGTCAATTTAAAAAATAAAAACCCTAAACCGTAAACAATAAACCCTAAATATAACCCCCTCGACCCGACCTAGCCACTAGGCCGCACCGAACGAGTTACACGGGAAAAACCGAAGAGAAACATGTTAAGGCTTCACTCGGATTAGCAACCCTAGAAAAATTTCTTTTTAAAATTATCTTGTCTAAATACCATTACACACCTTATATGAGGAGACATGCAGCGGAAAAAGCAAACACGGCATAAACCAAACAAGGCAAACATTCAAAGGTTGAGTTTTAGTGATTTACTACAGGTCGTATCGATACGCCATCAACGGTCAACCCCCAGGGTCAATTTCAAGAGGTCGTATCGATACCCTTCAAGGCTGGTATCGATACGCCCTTAATGGTCAAACTCCCAAAATCAACACTAGGGACCATATCGGTACACTTAAGGCCCGTACTGCTACTCTAATTTCTCGTCAAAATATCATATTTTCAGTGAACAAATTGGGTATCGGTACACCCCCGCGTATCGGTACGCCTCTCCTAAAAACAGGAGACCGTATTGATACAGCCCTTGAGCGTATCGATACGCCCTACCCAGAAAGATTGGTTTTAGTAGATAAAAGCATAAGGGAACTAGCACAAGACACACTAGACAAACATTCATGCAACTTACAACCACTCATGCAACACAAGGCATCCATGGAAACAAATATAAAGCAAGATAGACATTCAACGAAACACGATTCAACATAACAAGGTCTAAAAGGGAAAACATTCATGCTTAACATTCACCAACAAAGTCAAAAGCTAAACCAAAGCATATTTCAACAGAATATGAGGCATTACAAACCAAACACAACCAAACGAACTTGTCTAAGCAAAAGACGTGCCAACAACTCCTCAAATAAAAAGATTCTATCTCATTGCTTAATACTAATTATTGTAGTCTAAAAACCATACTTGAGCAAATCAAATTCCCTTGGATCCTCCCTTGTTCCCCGAGCAGCTTAGTAGGTCTAAGGGCCTGCATTATTAGAAAAATGGAGCGCAAGTATTTAAGTTTAGTGAACAGTGTTCAAACGGTAGCTACAATAATGCAGTTTTAAAACTAAAATTTGCTTGAAATCAAATCCATTCTCAAATCATTTCTCATGCTTGAACACATAACAACATGCATTTATCACCCCGTTCATTTACCGAATACAACCACAAGCCATAAGCTTACCTCATGCTCATTCTCATAACACAAGCAAAGTAACCAACTACATGCATATGCATAATTGAAAAGAATAATGCAACATGCTTAACTTGAGAATTTAGAGCACCACAGGTATATTGACATTCATCACTTTTACTCGAATATGCGGATAGTTCTCAAAACTCACTAGACACTTTCAGTGGAATCTCACGTCACTGTACTCACTCGTCTAGTAAAATATAGCTTCCGGTGGAATCTTACATCGCCGTACTCCTCCTTAGTGGAATCTAGCATCACTAAGGCCACACACGACTTTAACCTTGAGTGCACTCACATCCTATTGGTCGAGCAACTATATCCGGTAACAAAATTTCTCATGTCAATACCCACCAAATTGACACTTACCTTGTGTTCTCAAGGTCACCACCATAACCAATATGGAAACCAAATAAGGTAACCACAATAATAACACATGGATATACAAGGCAACATGAACTATGAAAATCATTCAAATCCATTAATAATAATATTAAAAATAATTAAGATTTAAGCAAGTTGTTGTGAATATTCCAATATAAAACAATATATAATATTGTTGTAATATTTAACAGAAAAATAATTTGGTTATTAAACTCTATTTTTGCCTTGTAATGGATCCTAATATATAGTTCCTATGCTTTTGTCATTTATCTTGCAAAGCAATCCCATCTCACCTTGTTCCTTGAATAAAGTAATTCCTTTGCTTTCTTATCCTCCATGGAATCTAAGCTTAAGCCATTGGAGCTGGTGGCGATTCCATTGTTGCTAGCATTGTTGAACCTGCAAAACTAGGCAAATGCAGATCCCGTAGTTCCATGCTACTTTATTTTCGGGGATTTGATATCAAATAGTGGGAACAATAATAACCTTTCAACATCGGCCAAAGTAAACTATCTGCCTTATGGGATTTATTTTCCTCAGGGACCGACCAGAAGGTTTAGTGACGGTTGAACCATGCACGATGTCATTGGTACGACCGTCTCTCTATTCCATTTCCATATCCATGTACTTTCAAACTTCTGTTAATTATTCTTATTTGTGATGATTGCTAAGCTTATGGGGTTCGAAGATTATATGCCTCCTTTCGCCGAATCAGAAGGGAAGAACATTCTCAATGGTGTGAACTATGCGCCTGGTGCCGCTGGTGTTGTCACTAGATTTTCACCCATTATTTTTTAAAAATAATTATAAAAAAAAAATCTCATTTTAAACCCATTTCAAATAAAAGCCCATTCCAAAATAAAAAAACCCAAAAGCTTATTTCAATATAACTCATTTTAAGCTCATTTCAAATAAAGGCCCAATTTTGAAATAAAATAATAAATTCATAAAACTCATTTTTTTAAAAAGCCCATTAAAAACATTAGATCTTTTTCTAAAAATGGAAGTTAAAAAATAGCCAAGTAAAAAAACAAAAAAATAAAAAACAGCAAAAAGTAGTAAAAAATAAATCAAAAAAATATTGGCATCCGTCCGCCGTCATCAGACCACGGCTGTCGACGTCGTTGGTGTCGGTCGATGCGTCTTGCCGTCGTCGACCCAACGACACCGATGCAGCTCGCTGCCGTCCACTATAGCTTTCGTAATCTGCAAAAAACTGAGGAAAAGGGTTAAAGCTAGTGCTCGAATCAAGGGAGAAATTCGTCCTCAAATCCGAACCAAATCGGGTAATTTTTAGGGGTTTTACCGAGGATTAAGTTCTTGGTCGGGTCAAGGCATCAATTTTGGGATTGAATCTCGAATTTGCCTTGATAGGCAAGCCTAGGTTCTAGTATAAAAACCCCTTTGTACACCCTTGTTCTTCACCAATTCACCACTTGAAAAAGCTTCAAAAAAAATCCAAAAATTCTTGAAATTTTCTCTGCAATTGCTGGAAAATTCTTGGAGTGGAGTTCGAGTTTGGATATTTTTCGGAGACGTTTGGAAGCAATTTGAGAAGGAATCATACACGAGTTCTTCATTTTCGGTAAAAATCCTTTCTTTTCTTTTAAATTTATTTAATGAATTTCATACTTGTCCTTGGTTGAATCTTGTTTTTGCGTGTGTTGTGTTTGTTTATGTTGTTTTAGGTTGTGTTTGTTGGAATTGGAAGATTGATTCTTGAATTCGGTAATAATTTCATTTTTAAATTTTGCTTTAGTTTTTTATTTAATCTTTTAGATTCATATATAAGTAAAAAATTGTTGTTAAAATTTTGATCTTGAAAATGAAATAATTGACATTAAAAGAGGTTTTGGTCCTTTTGAATTTAGGAATAAAAATGAATTAACGTTTTAAAAAAAAAAAACTAAAATCAAGAGGTTTAATAAAGGATGATAAATCAAGGATGAAATAAAAATAAGTCTTAATTTGTTAGAAAATAAAATGGGTTTTGAAATAAAGTTTTAATAATATAAAGTTCTTAGGTGTAATACCCCCGCCAAAAAAAAAAGAATAATAATAAAAGTGCAATCAATGGGATTTCAACCCATGACCCCTTGAGTGGAGTTCACGTGATTTAGCCGTTTGAGCTAAGGTAATTTCTGATTATGGTCTACCTCAATTTTATTTTATGTTGATTGTTTAGATTATACTGAAAATAAATAAAGGTTTTAACCTTTCAGCTACCCCATCTATCTTTTCTACATCGAGAGAGAGAGAGAGAGGGAGATCTAGAATTTATATAGTGACTCCACCTAATGTGACTTCCTAGGATTTGTGGTAATGCATAGGCGGGTCTAGGAGGTTACATTTAGAGATATCAGAGCTTAGAGTTGCGTCTTTCTGGGTAGATCAGCTGATCGTCTGTCATAGGGTGTATGGTCTGTGCATGCCCCTAGCTCATAATCGTACTCCACCAAGCTGGAACTTCAACTTCTAATCCTTTTCTTGAAATAAGTGAATCTAAGTATTCCGCCTTACATAGCTCGATCTGTACTGGCAAGAAATGTGTATAACATTTGTCTATATTTTGGAGTTGCTTGATGGTTTTGAATCTGGATAAAGAACTTGAGATGGTTAATGCATGAGAAATTGAAGATCTGATTCATTTTGGGAATAAATGCTTGATTATATGAGGTAACCGATATAAGATTATATGTAAGGCTAGTCGGTGATAATGAACACGTTTGAGGATAACTTAATGCAAATTTCATAAAAGCTATATGAATTCAAAATAAAGATGTTTGTGAATGTGGAGAAAGTGTAAATTTGGTGTTAATTCTGTTATATACGAAGGAAATAGTTGCTTGGATATTACGATGAAGGTAAGTGATATTCGTTCAAGACCTTGGTTATGATTGGTCAACAAAAGAAAGACTTTTCCTTGAAATTTGAGGAATGGTAAACCGTTACATATCGTCTTTAGCTAAAGTTTGATGTTTACATCCTAATTCTAGATGGCCCTACAGGAGGTCCTGGTACTCATTTGAACTGCAATTATAGTTATTCATCTATAAGTTGATAGTCAACCTAGAAGAGTAATTTCGATTCTAGAAGATGTACCTTAGGGTTGTAAGATTGACTTCTTTGGTAGTTGGGAAGATTCTGACCCATGACTGAGACTATTTATAATAACGATTATGAGACAAGTGTTCATTTGACTTCGTATGAAGTTCTGTATAGATTTATATACCCGTAATCTGATTAGTTGGTCTGAGATGTATGATTGGATGACTTTGGGTCCAAAGACAGTTTGAATGGCTGAGGAAATTACCAGATTGATATGTGACCGTCTAATAGTCCCGAAAAACAAAGATGCTATGATGTATAAGTTTTAGTACAAAATGGATGAGAGAGCAACTTCTACTTTCCCCCACTTCTGGTAAAAAGTGCAATCAGCGGGATTTCAACCCATGACCCCTTGAATGGAGTTCATGTGACTTAGCCGTTTGAGCTAAGGTAATTTCTGATTATGGTCTACCACAGTTCTCTTTTATGTTGATTGTTTAGATTATAGTGAAAAATAAATAAAGGTTTTAACCTTTTAGCCACCCCTTCTATCTTTTCTACATCAAGAGAGAGAGAGATCCAAAATTTCTATAGTCACTCCACCATCCCCATCTATATGTTGTTCGTTTTAGGTAAGATTCTGTGAGATTTATGATTAGTTTTTAATGTTCGTGGTTGGGTTTTGAAATTGGTCTAAAGATCTACCCTTTTTCCAGCAGAATATGGCCATTTGGGGCCTCTGGCGACCATCTCCAGTGACCGACCGGCAAAGCTCCATCAATTGGACAATTAGACTGGTTCAGGTGAACTGAAAAGCTTGAACCGGCTAAAATGGTCCTAGCTCTTTAGCACCCAAGCCCAAACTCGTGATATCCGAGTTTGACCAGTCCCACCCAAAAACCCGAGTCCAACCCATTCGGCCCATACACGAGTCTAACCCGACCTGTCTAACTGAGTCAGCTCAGTGAGTCATCCCACCGAGTCAACCGTCGAGTCAACTCAGTTGAACTTTACCAATTGACCTACTGATGTCAGTGTTGACTTGCTGACGTCGGTGTTGACTTTGACTCGTTGACTTCTGACCTGTTGACATCATCATTGACCGTTGACCTGCCCGTTGCCCGTTGACTTTGACCAAAACACAACTTTTTTTTGAAAACCCTTGTTTTATGTTTTTTGACGTCATGAGTTCGTTTTTGAAGTTTGTTTCGTGAAATTCTGACTCGAAGGCCTACGAATCTGAACTTTAACCTCTAGCACCTTTAGGTGTTTCATGATTCAATTTTAAAGTAATGTGAATAAAGGATTGATTAAGGATTTTGTTTATTGGAAGGTATTCGTGAATTGTCGTATTCGAGAGGTAGAGGTTGTTGAGATCCGGTTTGATAGTGTTCAAATGTCATTTCCAAGGGCCGACTAATATAGCAAGGATTTAAGGTAATACTTTACTACCTCTTGAGTGCTTTACGGAACTTGTTGGTATTGGTTAATGCATGAATGAATGAACGAATTTGATTAATGCTTGAATATGTTAAAGTAGTACCGATTGCGATAGAGATATATATAATTGGGTAAGACCTGAATGATCCGAATAAGGAAATGATGATCGGTAAATAATCCAAGTTTAGTGAATAATCGATAAAAGGGTTTGTCTCGAGAATTTCAATTCAGATTATTTCTTGATAAAGGACCTAATGCTTAGAATGCTTGGATGAGAAATGACAATTATGCCTTTGAGGTATAATAAGGACCAAAATACCCTTAGTAATGAAATTGATCTAGAATCTGCACTAGATTCGACAAAACAATTGATTCACCGAGAAACCTCAACTTTCTTGGGAAGTTGGTAACATTATTCAAACCTTCGAGATTGTAAAGTAATTGAGTTTGCTAGAATTCTGAATAAATCTCTGAAAATAAATTACGGAAATATATTTGCATGTCTAAATTAATTAATGTGGCAAAAAAGATTGGATTGACTGAATGACGAAAAAGGGTTGAAAATACTAATAAGGCTGAAATGGGCCAGAACAACCAAAATGACTAAAAGACTGAAGTATCCTCAGGTACTATTGGCCAATTGACTGAAACGTCGGATATACCCTCGAGATATGGAGCGATTGAATAATTGGAATGACTGGAAGGCTCTGAATATTTGAAACACCTTCGAGCATCGAGTGTCTGAAATATCCTCGAATACTAAAATGATTGCGAATACCTCTAAGAAATAAAATAAGAAATACCAAATAAGCCAAACAAATGTAATGGCTCTGAAAGTTGTCATACACGACCCATGTTCGTTGTTCGTCTAATGTGATATTGAAAGAATCCCATATGAAAGCTTGGAACCTCAATTTTTTTTTATAGATTGTAAATAACTGTGATGCCCCTATGAGATTCTAAGTTTGGCCTATGAAAATCAAACATTCTTAATAATGTATCAATAATGAAAGAATACTACACAGTTACATGTTCAGCTACTCGAGGCTTGTTTCAGAATAATTTGGTGATGGTGACTCGTTCAGCTATATCACGCAGTTAAGGTTGAATTTTAAACACGTATGAGGTGTACCTTTTTGAACGCTCGAAAAGTAATGCATTGATGAGACATGGTTAATGAAATAGACTTGAAAGCTCAACAAGTCGTCAGTAATCTTCAGTTTGGCAAATTTCTTACTTCCTCTATCATGATTAAATTACGGGATTGCCCTTTAGCATTAAAATGATCAAAATGCCCTTACAAGTAAAATTGACTAGAATTCTCCTGATAAATATGGAATCTTGATTGATCTTGATTTATCCGGCTTCTCAAAATCTATCGTGATATATCTGAATTCATGCGTAGCCATGATATAATAGAAGTTCTAAATGATCATGATGTATAACTATCGAATACCTAGATGAAGTCCATATTTGTCAAATTCCTCTGAAAAGGGTCCTTGATTCGAAATAAGTCTAGAACAGACTTTAATTCTGTGTCTCCCTCCTATATTTATCAAGGGCCTTTGAGTGGCAAATTGGACCATTTAATGTGTTTCATGTGTTAATGAATATTATCTCTATTTTAAACCAAGACTTTATGCTCTGAATTAAAAGTATGACGACGTTATTCAAAAGGAAAGAAATCATCGGCTTTTGTCCTTCGATACAAAAAAATATATATCTAATATATGTATTCTGATACACATAAGTCTGGCATCTGCCTTCTGTTATCTATTTTTTCTTTTTTGCTATTACTGGACCTAAGCTCTTACGCTCAATGGGCCTAGGGTAAGCCTTTCTGTAAGCTCCTACGCCCGGCGGGCCTTGGGTAAGTCTTTTTGGACACTATTCTGGGATCCTGCATATTGGCGTACAGTTGGAGGGTAGTTTAAGTAAATTAATAAAAAATTCTGACCTTTTCTAAAACCTACCCTACTGAATTAAAGTACCTAAGTCTTAACCACTCAGTATTCTTTTTTCTGTACTTAATGAACCGCACTAAACTCCTTGACTTAACTTCTGTAATTTAGGTCCCTCTTGAATCTTCGGCCATAGTCTTATCTCCTAATGCTCGTGTGATCAAATAAAGAACAACTATGTTACCTTCTGATATAATGATTTTTCGACATATCGAATGGCAACTAAATCATGTTGATGTCTAGTACATCATGTTAATGTTAAGCTTGCTATGTCTGCTCGTTACCTATATCATTTGTTGGTAGTTTTGTATTACTGAGCTTTCTGAAGCTCACTTTGTTTTTACTATCACATGTTAAAAGATCAATCATGTTGTTGTTATCAACGTCGGTATCGGAGTTTCCTCGGCTTGGCTTGCAGAGTACGGTATTCGTGTAATTAAGGGGCATGGATGTCACGTCTTGTTTCATATTTGAGTCTGAAACTTGTATTTGTAACTTGTATCATAGTTCTATTTCAGTGTCTAAATGATTTCTGAGAATTTTATTTTAAATTCTAAATTTGATTTATGATTTTGAATGGTTTGAAAAATTGTTTTATTTGAAAATTTTATTGTGGGTTGCTCCAGTGACCCTAATGTGACTTCCTAGTATACATGATAACGCATAGGCGAGTCTAGGGGGTTACATTAGGTAATTTTAAAAAATTAAGAAAAAAAGAAATAAATAAGTTTGAAAAAATAAGTTTTTGAAAAAACCAAAAGATAAAATTTAAAAAAAGTAAAAATTACCATATGTTAGAAGTTTAGAGTTTTAGTGAATAAAAGTTTGAAAACATGAAAAGTCTTTTCCCTAAAAATAATTTAACTAAAAGCTTTTGAAATAAAAAACTCAAAATCATGATTTTTAAAAGAAGCTTTAAAAAATTAAAAAAATCTTCAAAGAGTAGTAATAACTTTAAGAGTTTTAAAAGAAAAAAAAAACATTTTTTGGAAAAGAAAAAATGTGTACAAAATCAATAAGACTTAAAAGGAAAAATGACAAAAAGAAGGGTTTAAGTTTTAAAGCAAAAAAAAGAAAAGAATCAAAGGTTTTTTTAAGAAACAATGAAAAATAAAATACAAAGAATAATTCAAGTTTCTTGTTTTTTTTAGAAATAGGTCAAAACTTAGGATTAGGTTCTAAAAGCTTAGATAGAGACGTGTTTGTCAAAAAAATTTCTTCACAACAAAGAAAACACTTAAACAAACTCAAACCCTCAATTAGGAATAAAAAACTTAGACCATTTTAGGATTTAAAATAATCAAACCTAGAATGAATAAAAATGCTCAACACATTGAATTTCCATGTTGTTTGAAAAGTGAAATTAATTTAATGCGGTGTCTTATCAAACGAGAATGACGGGTTAGTGCCAGAGATGTTGGTGGTGATTGAATTTCATCTCATGGGCAATAAGGCCGTTAAAATGGACTGATATTCATTAAACGAACAAATAAAGTTGAACCTTCGTGAACTTGAAAATTCCAGTTTTGAAAACGATTTTGAAATCAATTAGGTACAAATTTTGGGCGTTGTGGGGTTCTAACCCTTTCCTACGCGTAACCGACCCCCGAACTTATTTTTTAGTTTTCATAGACCAAAACTATTGTTTTATTAAAACAAAACGTCTTTTGAAAATGACCCCGTTTTAAAGTGATACAATCACACCTTTCAAAAAAGATTGGTGGCGACTCTATTGATTTTTAAAAGTTTTTTTTCCAAAAAGTCGAAGCTCCTAAAAAGGGGTTGCGACAGCTTGGCGACTCCACTGGGGATGTGTTTTTGTTTTTAAAATAAAAACAAAAGAGGGTCAGGCCACAAATTGGTTTTTAATGGTTTTCAAAAAAAGTTTTTTTAAAAAAATGGAATTTGCAAGTTCATAATAGGTTTAATTTAATTGTTCGTTTAAATGAATGTAATTCTATTTTACGCATTTAAGACTTAATTCCAAGCTCTATTCCCGAGCTTTGTCTCGTTCGTTTAAGTGGGAGAACACGCTTTGCTCATGTAAGAATATTGATTCTTCGTATGAGCCTAGCAAGTACCTTCAAGACTCATTCCCTTTGTCTTCATAAGGATATTGATTCTTCGAGAAGACATCAGTGGTGAGTCCTCCTGAGTTGAACTCGATTCGTTTGAAGCTTGTAATGGGTGAGAATCGAGGGCCTTGCTACCCTTAGTAGGGAACAACAAGGACATCTTGGGTACCCTTTTAGAACTGAACCAAGTTTGAGAATCTAGAGCCTACCCAAATAGAGCCATGCGAAAAGCCTAGGGTGTTGAGTCGCAAGAATAATCCGTGGAGACATGTCCAGAAATGTTGGAATGGCTGCCCAAAATTATTGTGCAAATAAATTATTTTGGATTGTTTCTTTTTCCTTTCTTGCTTTTAATCTGTGTTCCCTATCTTGTTTGTTTTGCATGTGCATCAATCTATATCTAGAAGGGGTTGATTCTAGAAAATTTCTCAAAACATGAAAACTCTTACCATGGACGGAAGTCTCTTAAGGGATGAATAGGGAAAGAAAGGGAAACAAGCAGTGGAGAATGAGAATGGAAAACGTCTCTACGAAAAAGAGAAGGAAAACACGGCTACATGGAAGAGGAAATCCCACGACAACAAGGTGCGTTTGCAGGAGTTGCAGAAAGCTTATAATGAAGTTTGTGAGAAATTGGAACAAAGTCATGTTTATCCTGCAAAGCTAGAGGCCATGATAGAGGATCAAAACCAGATGCTCGATAACTTGCAGAGTGGTCTGACCCATGAAGAACTCCAAGCCAGTTTGGATGAAAATGATCTTTTAAAAGATCATGTCGAAGAAATGGACAACATCATCCAAGAATACATAACGAAGATCTTGGTACTTGAAGATATTGATGAAGGAGGAAGTGATTATTGGCTCACTCGTCCCATAGATATTGCTCGAAGGTTCCGAGAGAGAGATGAGTTTGATAAGACCGTGGTGACTCAAATTCGGGATGTGGACAAGCATGTGTCAATGTTGGAAATTGAAGCTGCAGCTCTTCATCAGTACATCAAGCCAACTGGAGAAGTTGGACCGAGGCTTATGTGGCTTATAGAAGAAATTAAGGAGTTAGGAGTTCGTGCTAAAAAATATTTGTAATTTGAAAATGATGTAATAAAAAGCTTTCGTATTCAATAAAGAGTTTTCTTTTATGAGCAAATTCTCAATGGAATTAATGGCCCTTCGACTGCATTCATGCATTTGCACTGTCTTGTTAGCTTTGTTGTTTGCTTTTGTGAATTCATTTGTGTATACATTCATTCATGACAAAAACTAACTTAATAAAAAAATGGTAGAATATTCAAAATAGCTAAGACAACTTATAAGTATGGCACACATGCCCAAACCCGAGCCATGAACACTGAAGAAAGGTTGACAGCTTTGGAGGCAAACCAAAAGAGCACTCAAGACAAGTTGGAGAAAATGGAAACTGACCTGAAATAACAAATTGAACCAGTTCATGAGAAGACAGTCAGTTCAATAGATGCGATGCTAGGATTCAAGGATCCAGATGCAGTTGAAGAAGGAGGAAATGCCGGTGCAGTCCCACGATTTCCAGGAATGACCTTTAAGAAGGAAACTACAACCAAATCCAAAAACCCCAATCCATGTGGATAAATCCTCTGCTCATGTTCCAAACGGACAAGCTAATATTTACGAGGTACCTGACCTCGACAAAATCGCCGATAAGGTTAAGATTGAGAAGAAGTGGGAAGATAATTATGAGAAGTTAGAAGGCATGATCAAATCCTTCCGGGATGGAGCTGCTCATGGTGGAATGGATGCCAAGGACCTAAGCTTGGTAACTGACTTGGTTACTAATAAGTTCCCAAAAGTCTTATATTTTGACCCCTTTTTCATGGCAATTATATCTCAAGCTACAGCCAATTGAGCTGCATTATGGTCGTTTATGCATTAATTATATTGTTTCTATCCTTGATCCATACATATGATTTATTTAATGAAAATGGTATTTTTTGATGCATTTTGGTGCTTGTGCAAATTTACTCACTGGTAGGGCAAGTGATGCCCTTACAGGTGATGCCGTACAAGCAAGTGATGCCAGGGCATATGATGATGTGCCAGCAGGTGATGCCAAGGCATGTGATGTCGTGCCAGTAGGTGATGCCAGGGTATGTGATGCCGTGCCGGCAGGCGATGCCGCGACATTTCATTGCCAAGCCATTGCCGTGACAGTTTAATGTTGAGCCACTGCTAGGGTACGTGATGTCGTGAGGGAACTGAAGGAAAAAGATAGGATGGTGCAGAATGAGCTCTCTATAGGCCCTGATTAAGCCCAAGCAAGGTCAACAGTTTCTACTGAAGGAAGCTGAACCATAAAGATAAAGCCTTGCGAAGCAGATCTAGTCCCAGATCAGGGCCGAGGCAACAAGATGCCGCCAAGGCATTACAAGGCCGTCACTGCATTGTACAACCCAAATTGCCAGTGGGCAAAATATGCAAAGTGGTAGTCGATTTAAAGAGCATAAAATGCTGAATTTTTCTACACACTTTGCATGGCAATCGGAGCATGGGAAGATGACGAAAGCATGGAAGGAGGGTTAAAGATGGAATTCAGCCAAAGAGGATTAAATGAATTAAATTAAAGAGATTCACCTCTTTAATGAAGACAAGTCCAACTCAACCTTAACTTCCTATCCAAGGACTTTTCCTTACACCTTCTCCTATATAAAGGACCCTTCGGCTAAGAGGAGGGATGTCGAATATTGGGAGTTTGAGAGGCTTATCATGTTCTAGTTCTTAGGCTAGGGTTATTTTGTTTAGTAGTTGTAGGAAAACAATTGTATTTTGTTTAAGCTTTGAATGAAATAAAAGTTAAGGTTTGCTTATTCTTGGTTTTAGTCATTCTTGCATTCTATTCGGGAGAAGGTTTGTGAGGTTATCAATTTGTTCAATATCGGGAGAGTTGAACTCAAGAAACGAATAAGCACGGTTATCACCCCACGTGGCGTTAGCTAACTCAACCTAGGGATAGGTTAAGAGTTTCAGCGGTTAAGAGAAGCGTAAACATCGTTGGTGTTTATCTTTGGTTCACGTCGGGAGGTATCATGAAGGTTCATTCATCAACCAGTGTTCTGAGCTTAGGGATAAGAAGGAACCATCAAAGGACACTTTGCCGAACCTTAATAGCATCTGCCAAGAGCAAGGGATTGACGCGAAAGAAACTTCAACCATTGCGGTCGCAGAAAGGACGTCACTGCCGGGGCATTACTGTGTTCGTTGCATGCAAAGACAGAGACAAGTCAATTGGATTCCACACTACGACACAACTTAACCCGGTGTACTCTTCTCTCTTATTCGTCCTATCTATTTATCTTATATTTTTTTTATTTAGATAAAACTCTTTCGATCAACATATTTGTGTTTTTACTTTATTCGTTTTGCAGTGAGAGAAGATAGGACCAAAAGACGAGTATCAATCTCTGTGGAAACGATACTCGATATAATTATCACTTTATTACTTGTGACGTGTATACTTGCACAAATTGTGCATCACTTTACACGCAACAAGTTTTTGGCGCCGTTCTCGGGGATTGATGACTTTTGTTTTTATTTTCTTGCACTCTTTTATTTTTCTTTAGTTTATTAGTTTTACTAACTTTTCTTTTTGTTTGTTTTATTAAAAAAGAAAAAAAAATCCAGTGCGCTACAAGTTAAAGGATATCAACATGTCGAGAAATAAAAGCAAAACTATTCGAGAGTTGATGTAAGAAGAGATGAATCAACCGAGAAAATCATATATTGTGGAAAACTCCTGTGCTATGTGTGAAGAAAATCATGTGTTTGAAAATTGCCCTAATCTTTTCGGTGCATATGACTACAAGGAGGATCATAGATGGAACCAGCAGCAAAATCCTTCATGGTATGATCAGAAAGCTCAATTTTTTTACCATAACAATTTTGCTGTAGCAAGAGACATGCCTTGGCATTGCAGTTGGCAATGCATTGCCTCGGCAGCAGACATGCCTTGGCAAAGTAGTCTTTATCAACAGAAGAGTGTCACGACAGTATATATGTCATGGCAAGGTAGTCCTTGTCAAGAGCTATTAAATTCCATGGAAGCGTGCATTGCCATGATGGCTGAACTCGTGAGAAAAGCAGAAGATTGATTGAAGAGATCCACATATGCCATGGATAACATGCACCAACAACCCATTCCTAGGGATACTAAAGTCCCAAGGCAAGATGATGAGGAGCAATGCGAAGAGAGCTCCCCGATGTGTGGGGAACAACTAGAACCCACAAGAAGAGAGGATACCAATGAGAGAGATTGCCCATCACATGATGAGCCTATGCAACGAATTGACTTGGCAATGATCGAGGAGCCTAAACAGAACAATGCCGCAACAACACTTAGCATGGTTGAGAAAAGTATGGCGAATGCCACAGTAGCACTACATGCCTCGGCAGCAACACATGCCACGGAAGCACCACATGCCTCAGCAATTACACATGTCTTGGCAATGCCTAATGTCGCGGTAATTCCATCAATCAAGTTTCAAACAGATGAAAAGATTGAGGATATTCGACCTCCACCACATCAACATGATGACAATACTTTGCCAATGGAATATGAGCAGGTAATGGTTGAACCTTTTGAATTCTTTAAAAACTCACATCTTCCATTGCAGGTATTCTTTGAGGAAACAACGTTGGTAGAGTTGAAGCCATCAAAATCTCTACTGATGGAGATGTTTGAGGGGCCTAAAGAAAACGGAGTTTGGATCCACAAAGCTTTTTAGAAAATTGCGTTTTCCCTTGACTTGCACCGAATTATAGTTGAAGATTACCATGACAATTGGTTGACAAAGCAATTGCTACAACAACGAAGGCTAAATCCAGCCATAACAGATCTCGACGAGAATGAGGTAAGTAAATGGTTAGATATCGATATAATTTTACCTAATAATATATTCATGCCTTCAGAAAAAGTCGCAAGGTGGATCATATACATGGACTACAAGGGAACACGAATGAAATATGCATCCACCATGGTCACGCCAAAGGGAGTAGATGGGAGCACATTGGCTAAACTCTTTTTGGGCAATATTGTCACTCGATGAAGGGTGTAGATGGACTATAAGAAGTATCAGAAACGACCCTTCCTAAGCTTTCTCGGATATGTGGTAACCTTAGAAGATGCATGAAAATAATCTTTCTAAGAATTTTTAATTTTTGAACCTTTATTTTATTTTCGGTTATTTTAGGAGATAATTTATTTGTCTTTAGTTTTCAGTTTTTTTTGTTTTCCACATCAAGAAACAAACCCACCATGGCCAAGAACCTCAAAACCATGGCAAGCCCGAGTTTACCCAAAGGAGCAAACATTTGTCCCAAAACCACTGCCAAAACGGACCAAGCGGCACATGCCTCAGGAATACCTAATGCCTTGGCAACCTATGAAAGGCATGCTTCGGCAACCCCTAAAGCTCGTGCCTCATCAAGACCTGCTACCTCGGCAATGCCTACTATTAATACCCATACAACAATGCACACTAGCATATAGGATGCATATGTTACACTTGCCTTTAATTTTTGTGCATATATTTCCTATTTTATATATTGTGATTAACACATTAAGGGCAATGCTTATCTTGAGTTTAGGGGTGTAGGTTTCAGTTGCCAAGGCAAGGCCATGACGCGGCATTATAATATAATTTCCATTTAGTTCTGTTATTTTACTTGTTCAAATTTTTTTATTGCATTTCCTTTACTCGATATAGCATTCAACAACAATACTTTCTCTCAATTGCCTTAGTTTAGTTTTAATTAAATCTTCTTTCTTGGCAATAGAACTCTCTCTTCTTACCATTGTTTAGGATTGTTTAGAACATTTATTTTTAGGATGCTTAAAGGAAGATAAATTAGGATCACACTATTAGATTAGAACTTTAAAACACCTTTGTGACTTGTATGATTAAAGGTGCCCACCACTGGCTCTAGCTTAAGGAACCCCTAGAGATGCCCGAAACCGGCTCTAGACTAATCACTAGAGGTGCCCAAAATTGGCTCTAGTCGGTTAGGTTGCTTAAAAAAAATTACCCATGTAAGTAGGTTAATGCTTAAGTGTTTACTTAGAATCCTTATAATCATCTTGTTCCCAATGAATGCACACAGTCACAAATCTTATAGTTTGATTCTAGGAAATTCCTAGGGCATCCAAAGACTTAAGTGCCAAACGTTATTCGCCATGGTTTGGAGAGAGAAGGAAAGGTAAGACCAAGGAAATGGTTTATAAAAACTAAGGTTTGGCAATTGATGGTTTGCATTGCTTGAGGAAAAGCAAATGTTCGAGTTTAGGGGTGTGATAAGTGGCCAAAAGTCCTATATTTTGACCCATTTTTCAAGGAAATTATTGCTCAACCTACACCCAATTGAGTTGCATTATGGCCCTTTATGCATTAATTATATTGTTTCTATCTTTGATACTTACATTTGATTTATTTAATGAAAAAGGTACTGTTTTGATGCATTTTGGTGCTTGTGCAGATTTACTCACTGCCAGGGCAAGTGATGCCCTGGAAGGTGATTTCAGGGCATGTGATGTCGTGCCAGCAGGTGATGCCAGGGCATGTGATGCTGTGCTGGCAGGCGATGCCGCGACATTTCATTGCCAAGCCATTGCCACGACAATTTAATGTCGAGCCACTACTAGGGTACATGATGCCGTGAGGGCATTGAAAGAAAAAGGGAAGATGGTGCAAAACGAGCTCTCGATAGGCCTTGGTTAAGCCCGACCAAGGACAACAGTTTCTACTGAAGGAAGTTGAACCATAAAGATAAAGCCTTGCGAAGCAGTTCTAGTCCCAGATCAGGGCCGAGGCAACAAGATGTCGTCAAGGCATTACGAGGCCACCACGGCATTGTATAACCCAACTTTTCGGTGGGAAAAATATGCAAAGTGGTAGTCGATTTGAAGAGCATAAAATGCTGAATTTTTCTACACACATTGCATGGCGATCGGAGCATGGGAAGATGACGAAAGAATGGAAGGAAGGTTAAAGATAGAATTTGGCCAAAGAGGATTAAATGCATTAAATTAAAGAGATTCACCTATTTAATGAAGATAAGTCCAACTCCAACTTAATTTCCTGTCCAAGGACTTTTTCCTACACCCCCTCCTATAAAAAGGACCCTTCGGCTAAGAGAAGGGATGTCGAATATTTGGAGTTTGAGAGGCTTAGCATGTCTAGTTCTTAGGCTAGAGTTATTTTTTTAGTAGTTGTGGGAAAACAATTGTATTTTGTTTAAGTTTTTAATGCAATAAAAGTTAAGGTTTGCTTATTCTTGGTTTTAATCATTCTTTCATTCTATTCATGAGAAGGTTTGTGAGGTTATCTATTTGTTTAATATCATGAGAGTTGAACTCACAAAATGAATAAGTATGGTTATCACCTCATATGGTTTTAGCTAACTCAACCTAGGGATAGGTTAAGAGTTTCAGCGGTTAAGAGAAGCGTAAACATTGTTGGTGTTTATCTTTGGTTCACGTCGGGAGGTATTATGAAGGTTCATTCATCAACCAATGTTCTGAGCTTAGGGATAAGAAGGAACCATCAAAGGACGCTTTGCCGAACCTTAATAGCATCTGCCAAGAGTAAGGGATTGTCGCGGAAGAAACTTCAACCATTGCGGTCGCGGAAGGGACGTCACTGCTGGGGCATCATTGTGTTTGTTGCATGCAAAGACAGAGACAAGTCAATTGTATTCCACACTACGACACAACTTAACCCTGCCTACTCTTCTCTCTTATTCGTCATATCTATTTATCTTATATTTTTTTAGTTAGATAAAACTCTTTCAATCAACTTATCTGTGTTTTTACTTTTTTTTTGCAGTGCGATAATATAGGACCATAAGATGAGTACCAGTCCATGTGGAGATGATACTCGATATACTTATCTATTTATTACTTGCGACATGTATACTTGCACAAATTGTGCATCACTTTACACACAACAGTTGCGCCGCCAAAGTTCAAGGTCCCAGACTTTAAGAAATACAATGAAACCACATGCCCATCAGCACATTTAACCATGTATTGCAGAAAGATGTCAATGTACCTCGACAATGAGAAGCTACCAATTCATTGCTTCCAAGACAACTTAGTGGGATCAACTGCACTCTGGTATTCGCAACTAAGTCGGGTGAATATTAAATCATGGAAAGATCTGTCTAGAGCCTTCTGTGAACAATACAAACATATTTCAGACATGGTTCCAACCTGTTTGGTCTTGCAAGGGATGGAGCAAAAGCATCATGAGAGCTTCCAATAGTACGCACAAAGAGGGAGGGACATAGCAGCACAAGTATAGCTGCCCCTGTTAGAGAATGAAATCACCTCAATGTTCGTGGAAACTCTAAAGCGTCCTTTCTATGATTGCATGCTCAATCATGATACGAAGAACTTTGTGGACATGCTAATGAATGGCAAACTAATTCTGATAGCTATGAAGAGTGGAAAGTTGGATAGTGAAGAAACAAAGAAGACATATAAGAAGAGAGATAATGAAGTCCATGCTATAAATGTTTAAAACCCAAGCTATTCAACAGGTGTACTGTTCAACAAGACAAACACCTTCAACAAGCCCAACACCTCAGCTCTGACAGTCGCAAATGCCCCAAAAGTAGAGCGAAGATATCAATGGAATTTAAGAGCCTACTTTCCTCCCCTCCCAATGATGTATGTGGAGTTATTTGCTGAGTTGGTCAAATCACAGATGGTGCTGCCAAGACATGTTCCTTCGTTCTCACCTCCATACCCGCCATGGTACAATGATAAGGCCCAATGCGAATAACATGCAGGAGTAAGGGGACATACTATTGAGAACTGCGCTGCATTCAAAAGGGTGGTAGATGATTTAAAGAAATCAGGCATGCTGTCATTTGAAACGTCTGAAGAAAAAGGGAACCCTTTTCCAAACCACCAGAAGACAGAGGTGAATGTCATGATTGAGGAAAAAGAGGGTGATCAAGGAATAAGTTGAGGAAATTAAGGTGCCCATGAAGTGGGTATGGACCTCGTTGGTTGCGGTCGGGATGCTAAAGAAGGAGGTCTGGAAGATGAAGGTTGATGATAAATCTTACTGTGAGTACCACAAAGTTGAAGGACGTGAGATCCAGTGTTGCTTACAGTTTAAACAGATGGTCCAAGCCAAGATGGATAGTAAGAAACTTATGTTCTTCGAGAAGGGAGATGTTAAGCACGAAATGAATATATGTGCGACAGAGAAGACTTCCTTTGGAAGGCAAGGAAAAGAAGCTGAAGAAGGAAATGAATTTGGGAAAGATCATCAGGGAAAGCTTTATCCTATGGTGATCCCAGCAAAGAGGGACTGATTTGGCTTGGGCTTTAGGCTCAGTAAATGGCAAAAGAGAGCTGAGACTATGTGGCAACAGGAAAGAAGGAAAGCAAAGCTAAAGGAAGGGGAGATTGAGTGGGAGCCAATGATGTACCCACCCTTGAGTCACACTTTTAGGATTGGAGGACTCCTAAACCCTAATGCCCGCTTTGATGAGGAGGAGAAAGGGAAGAATGAACTATATGAGGCTTTTGAGAATTTGAGCATTAACGTTGTCACATACGAGGGGGAGGGGAAAACCAATACTTGTCTAAAATTTGCCCCAGAGTTGAGCTAAACAATTGGACCGCTGAAGTAGTCCCTAAAGTTTTTTAGACCGCCTTAGAGTAATTGTTGAAACCAACTTTTTTACCCTTAGGCTCGGGGGTAATTAGAGATCTTATGTAAATGGGTCTATGTCAAAACTATAGTCCTTATTTCAATAAAAGATGCATATTTTCCAATAATTTTCGTGTGGCAAACTTTCCTTCGCAAAACTACAAAAAAAGCAAAAGATCGTAAAATGGAAATAAAAAAGAAAACCTTAAAAAATCATACCATTTCATCCATTCTTTCTTTTTAGTATGTATTCTTTGTTTCTTATTTGCAGGTTTTTAGATATCAATGGTACAAATGACTCCGAGTCAGACTCCGAGGTTATTTTTGAGTTACCACTACGTTTGGAGGAAGTTAGGAATATTGATGATGAAGAAGAATATGACTTGCTCGATGATTTGCTCAGAATGGTAAAGGGAGAGGAAAATCAGATTCTACCCCACAAAGAAGATTTAGAGGTTTTGAATCTTGGAACCGAAAAAGAGAGGCGTGAAGTAAAGATCGGTACCACCATCTCAGTGAAGATGCGACAATGTTTGATTGAGCTTCTGCAGGAGTATAAAGACATTTTTGCTTGGTCGTGTCAGGATATGTCTAGTCTTGATACAGATAATATTATGCATCACCTTCCTATAAAGGAAGGATGTGAGCCTGTAAAGAAAAAGCTCAGAAGAATGAAGGTTGATACACTTCTGAAAATTAGAGATGAAGTAAAAATATAATACAATGCAGGATTGCTCGAGGTGGCCAAATATCCAGAATGGGTGGCAAACGTTGTTCCAGTACCAAAGAAAGATGGAAAATTAAGGATGTGTGTCGACTACATGGATCTTAATAGGGCAAGTCCCAAAGATAACTTTTTTCTCCCACATATTGAAACCTTGGTAGACAATACATCCACCGGTCATTCCCTTTTCTCTTTCATGGATGGATTTCTTAGATATAATCAAATAAAGATGTGTTGAGAAGACATGGAAAATACTACTTTTGTAACACTTTGGGGAAGTTTTTGCTATAAAGTAATGCCTTTTGGATTGAAGAACGCGAGGGCAACTTATCAGAGAGCTATGGTTACTCTTTTCCATGATATGATGCATAGGGAAATAGAAGTTTATGTTGATGATATGATATGATTGCCAAGTCCAGAACTGAGGAGGAGCATTTAGTGAACATGAGTAAGCTTTTTCAAAGGTTGAGAAAATTCCAGCTAAAGCTTAATACTACCAAGTGCACATTTGGGGTTACTTCTTGAAAGTTGTTAGGCTTTGTAGTAAGCATAAAAGGAATTGAAATTGACCCTAATAAGATAAAGGCCATACAAGAGCTTTCACCACCCCAAACAAAGAAGCAAGTTCGGGGATTCTTGGGAAGGTTGAATTACATAGCCCGTTTCATCTCCCAATTAACGAATAAATGTGATACAATATTCAGGTTGCTTAGAAAGAATAATCCAGGGACATGGAATGAGGAATGTTAGGTAGCCTTAGAAAAGATCAAGGAGCAGTTAACTAACCCTCTAGTGTTGATACCACTTGTCTCAGGAAAATCGTTATTACTCTATCTGACAGTGTATGAAAATTCAATGGGCTGCGTATTGGGGCAGCATGATGAAATTGGAAGGAAGGAAAGGGCAATATACTACGTGAGCAAAAATTTCACCGACTATGAAACAAGATATACCTCGATTGAAAATGTATGTTGCGCTCTGGTGTGGGCTACTAAAAGGCTTAGGCAGTATATGTGATATCATACCACATGGTTGATTTCAAGGCTAGATCCGTGAAAGTTTATGATGGAAACTCCAGCCCTATTAGGAAGAATATCACAATGGCATATGTTGCTCTAAAAATATGATATTCAGTATTTGAGTTAGAAAGTGGTAAAATGAAGTGCCATAGCTGATTTTCTGGCAAGTTGTGCTCAAGATGATTATGAGGCATTGGATTTCAGTTTCCCCGATGAGGATTTAATGTGTATTACAGAAAATGATGAGCCACCAGCAGAATCTCGGGTCATGCACTTTGACAGTGCTGTAAATGCTTTAGGACGAGGTATCGGGGCAGTTTTGGCCTCACCGAAAGGAGATCATTACCCTTTCACTTGCCGTTTGAAATTCGTTTGCACTAATAATATGGCAGAATATGATGCATGCATATTAGATCTAAGATAGGACATTGATAGAAAGATCCAAAATTTGAAGGTCTATGAGGATTCAGTGATGATCATCTATCAAATACGCGGCGAATGGGAAACAAGAGATGAAAAATTAATAGAATGTTACAAGTTGGTCATTGAATTAACTAAAGAATTCGATGTGATCACTTTTAAGCATCTCCCAAGAGAAGACAACCAGATGGATGATGCCTTAGCTACTTTAGATGCCATGTTTAAAGCAAGTGATGGTTCCGAGATGATGCCCATTAAGTTGCAAATGTTGGAGTCCCCAACTCATTGTTACAACGTAGAGGAAGAGGCAGATGACTTGCCATGGTACCGTGACATCTTGCAGTACATAAAGTTTCAACAATACCCGATACAAGCTTCAGAAAATGAAAAGAAGATGATTAGGAAAATGGCATCAGGATACATTCTTGTTGGAGAAATCCTTTATAAACGAAGTCGAGATCAAGTGCTTTTAAGATGTGTGGATGCAAAAGAAGCTCAGTTGATTCTGAAAGAGGTTCAAGAGGGAGTTTGCCGAACTCACCCTAGTGGTTTCCCTATGGCAAGAAGAAATATACGATTCGGATATTACTGGTCAAAGATGGAAGAGGATTGCATTAATTACTCATGAAAATGTCACAAGTGCCACGTTTACTTACAAGGTTCACGCGCCTCCTCAGTCTTTCCATGTCATGTCATCTCTTTGGCCATTCTTTATGTGGGGTATAGACGTCATTGGGCAGATTCATTCGAAGTCGTCAAATGGGCATCGGTTTATTTTGGTAGCTATTGATTACTTCACAAAATGGGTGGAAGTGGCCTCGTACACAAGTGTAACTAGGTCCACTGTTTGCAATTTCTTAAAGAATGAGACCATTTGTTGATATGGTTTACTGGAGAGCATAATTACCTATAATGCCTCCAACCTCAATAACAAAATGATTGTTGGGGTCTGTGAACAATTTAGCATTAAGCACCACAACTCGGTAGTATATCGCCCGAAGATGAATGGAAAAGTAGAGGCAACCAATAAAAAAATCAAGAAGATAGTTGCAAAAATGACTGACACTTATAAAGATTGCCATAAAAAGTTACCATTTGCCTTATATGCATATCGAACAGCGGTACGAACATCTATTGGGGCAACTCCGTTCTCATTAGTGTACAGAGTAGAAGTTGTGCTACCAATTGAGGTTGAGATACCATCGTTGCGTGTCTTGATGGAGGCCAAGTTAGACGAAGCTGAATGGGTTTAAGCAAGGTATGGCCAATTGAATTTAATCGAAGAAAAAAAGTTGAAAGCCTTATGCCATGGTCAAATGTACCAAAGGAGAATGATAAGGGCTTATGAAAAGAAGGTTCACCCTAGAGAATTCCAAGAAGGCGATTTGGTATTAAATAAGAAGGTTCCAATCCAAAGTAATCCCCGAGGAAAATGGGTGCCCAATTGGGAAGTACCTTACACTGTGACAAAGGTTTTTTCAGGCGGAGCATTGATCTTGGCTGAGATGGATGGAGACGGTGAACTTGGATTTCGTTAAGAGGTATTATTCTTAAAGAAAAAAGAAAAGGAAAAAAGAAAAAAGAAAAAAAGAAAGAAAAAAAAAGAAAGGAAAAATGATGGTTCAATATGAAAACCTGTAAAGGGCGTTTTGAAACCAAAGGAGGATCTAAGTTGAAAACCCGTAAAAGGCGACTCATGCAATTCGTAAGATAGTTTTCGGGGCTTCACAGCTTATGCATCGTACTTAAAGACTCCTCAATAATGGTGGTATTCAAGAATTCTTTCGGCGTTTGATGGGAGGAGTTTGGACTGTTGATATTTGAATACTTGTTTACCTTTCCTTTTTATAAACCTTTTTTTGTTTTCCACAATATTAATAAATTTCGTTTCTTTCTTCTTTGTTTTCTTCCCTATTATTATAGGCATCTTGCTTTGAAATGAGAATTAATGGATTTGGCAATCATTTAGATATACAAAATATTTTTTAGCGTTACTTTGAGAAAGTTTTGAAAAGTACAGGGACTATGAGGCGTTTCATGATTAAGATCATCTCTTAGGGCATGTGACGTTAATATGAAAACATTTGAAGTATAAATAAGCCTTGCTGCAAAAATTTTCAAATGAACCCAAACGGAAAGAAAAGTGAGGATTCTAGAAAAGCCTTACAAGTGTCTTCGTGCCTAAATAACATAATGGTGTTTCTTGATCACCAGTCTTTCTTACATGATAATAAGAACAATTTACAGACACTGGAAATGTCAAAACTTGACTTAAGGATATTCAATCACGCTCTAGAAGAAGCTTGTCTTTGAATACGGATATATTGACTAATGAAAGCGGACGTAGATCAAATGTTTTCAATGAAGTAAAGAATGAGATGTGAGGGTAAATTTTGTCCTTTCAGTTAAGGGTGCAAGATCAAGTATGTAGAAGATAAGAAACGTTTTCAAATGAAGCAAAAACCAGAAGTGTTTATGGTACTAGACTCGTGTTGTGGCCTCGTGGCGTTTTGGGTGAATTCCAAGTTCTACCTGATGAAAGTAGGCAATGGTGGAGGCTTTCTTCCAAGGAATGGTGGACGAAATTGGTAAAGCCGTTTAGAATTGAAAGACAAGGTGAAGCTAGCTTTCTTATTTGCACAAGGTCTGAAGGAACTCATGTTAGTCGAGCTGGAATCGATGGCCAGAATTTCACCAGAATTAAGAAAATAGTCCAAGCAAAAGAAGTTTTAAAAAGAGGGGAGAAAAAGCTTGACATGCATTCATGTTTCAAGCATCTCTAAGGGCATGCACATCATAATTGCATCGCATATTGGATTTTGTTTTTCAGGTACATGGAAGACCTTTTAGAATGGAATTTTGCTTACTCATCCAAGCATAAGAAGGATGAAAACTTTCAGAAAAACTCGCCTATTCGTTCGGGCATTTCGAGAATGGAATTATGCTCAACTATTCGGGCATTTGGAGAATAGAATTTTTTCTCCACTATTAGGCCATTTGGAGAATAGAATCTTGCTCATTTGTTCGGGCATTTGGAGAATAGAACCCGCCTATCCGTTCGGGCATTTGGAGAATGGAACCTAGCTCAGCTATTCGGGCAATTAGAGAATATAACCCAGCTCAGTTATTCGAGCGTAAGGAGAAAAGAACTCGTCCATCCGTTCGGGCGTATGGAGGATGGAATCTTGCTCATCTATTCAGGCATTTGGAGAATAGAACTCGCCTATCCATTCGGGCATTTGGAGAATGGAACCTAACTCGTCTATTCAGGCGTCTAGAGAATAGAACATGCTTATCCGTTCGGGCATTAGGAGAATGGAGTCAACCAGAAAATCGATGAAAATCAGTGTCTTTTGGTCTTTGCTTTATCCATGTTGCACAAAGATAAGCAAAGAGAGGCATCTGTTGTCACTATATTTTCACCCATTATTTAAAAAAACAATAATAAAATAAAAATAAAAACCATTTTAAACCCATTTCAAATAAAAGCCCATTCCAAAATAAAAAAACTCAAAAGCCTATTTCAATAAAAAACCATTTTAAGCTCATTTCAAATAAAGGCCTAATTTTGAAATAAAATAATAAATCCATAAAAACTCATTTATTTTTTAAAAAAAGCCCATTTAAAAAAATTAGTTCTTTTTCTAAAAAGGAAGTTAAAAAATAGCCATGTAAAAAACAAAAAAATTAAAAAACAGCAAAAAATAGTAAAAAGTCAATATATATATATAAACAAATAAAAGATGCGTACGGCCACACGCCTAGCGCGTGTGCCGCACGTGCTCGATCTGGGAGCCTCAAATCGACAGCCTGGCCGACTGTCGAGAGTCCGTTCGCCATCCTCAGGCCACGGCTATCGACGTCGTTGGTGTCGGTCAACGTGTCTTGCCGTCGTTGACCCAACGACACCGATACTGCTCACCGTCGTCCACTGTAGCCGCCGAAATTTGCATAAAACAGAGGAAAAGGGTTAAAGCTAGGGATCGAATCAAGGGAGAAATTCATCCTCAAATCTGAACCAAATCGGATAATTTTTAGGGGTTTTACCGAGGATTAATTTCTTGGTTGGGTAAAGGCATCCATTTTGGGATTGAATCCCGAATTTGCCTTGATTGGCAAGCCTAGGTTCTAGTATAAAAACCCATTTGTACACCCTTGTTCTTCACCAATTCACCATTTGAAAAAGCTTTAAAAAATCTGAAAATTCTTGAAATTTTCTATGTAATTGCTGGAAAATTCTTGGAGTGGAGTTCGAGCTTTTGGATATTTTTCAGAGACATTTGGAAGAAATTTGAGAAGGAATCATACACGAGTTCTTCATTTCCGATAAAAATCATTTCTTTTCTTTTAAATTTATTTAGTGAATTTCATACTTGTCCTTGGTTGAATCTTGCTTTTTTGTGTATTGTGTTTGTTTATGTTGTTTTAGGTTGCGTTTGTTGGAATTGGAAGATTTTTTTTGTTGGAATTGGAAGATTGATTTTTGAATTCGGTAATAATTTCATTTTTAATTTTTTCTTTAGTTTTTGATTTAATCTTTTAGATTCATATATAAGTAAAAAAATGTTGTTAAAATTTTGATCTTGAAAATGAAATATTTGACATTAAAAGAGGTTTTGATCCTTTTGAATTTAGGAATAAAATAAATTAATGTTTTTATAAAAAATTAAAATCAAGAGGTTTAATAAAGGATGATAAATAAAGGATGAAATAAAAATAAGTCTTAATTTGTTAGAAAATAAAATGTGTTTTGAAATAAAGCTTTAATAATATAAAGTTCTTAGGTAATTTTAAAAAGTTTTTTAGGGAAAAAATAAATAAAGGTGTTTGAAAAAATAAGTTTTGGAAAAAAAATCAAAAGATAAATTTTAAAAAAAGGGATAAAAATGACCATAAGTTAGAAGTTTAGAATTTTAGTGAATAAAAGTTTGAAAACATGAAAATTCTTTTCTCTAAAAAATAATTTAACTAAAAGGTTTCGAAATAAAAAACTCAAAATCAACTTTTTTTTTAAGAATCTTTAAAAAATGTTAAAAAAAATCTTCAAAGAGTAGTAATAGCTTTAAAGTTTTAAAAGTAAAAAAAAAAACATTTTTTGAAAAATAAAAAATATGTAGAAAATCAATAAGATTAAAAAATAAAAATGACAAAAAGAAGGGTTTAAGGTTTAAACCAAAATAAGAAAAGAATAAAAGGTTATTTTAAAGAAACAATAAAAAATAAAATACAAAGAATAATTTAAATTTCTTGTTTGTTCTTTACAAATAAGTCAAAACTTAGGACTAGGTTCTAAAAGCTTAGATAGAGAGGTGTTTTTAGAAAAATTTTCTTCACAAAAATTAAATTAAACACACTTAAACAAACTCAAACCCTCAATTAGGAATAAATGACTTAGACCATTTTAGGATTTAAAATAATCAAACCTAGAATGAATAAAAATGTTCAACACATTGAATTTCCATGTTGTTTGAAAAGTGAAATTAATTTAATGTGGCGTCTTATCAAACGGGAATGACGAGTTAGCGCCAAAGATGTTGGTGGTGATTAAAGTTCATCTCCGGGCGATAAGGCCGTTAAAATAGATTGATATTCATTAAATGGACAAATAAAGTCGAACCTTCGTGAACTTGCAAATTCCAGTTTTGAAAACGATTTTGAAATCAATTAGGTACCAATTTTGGGCGTTGTGCGGTGCTAACCCCTCCTCATTCGTAACTGACCCCCGAACCTGTTTTCTGGTTTTCGTAGACCAAAACTGTTGTTTTATTAAAACAAAATGTTTTATTAAAATGACCTCGTTTTAAAGTGATCCAATCACACTTTTCAAAAAGAAAGATTGGTTGCGACTCCGTTAATTTTTAAAACAAATTTCCAAAAAGTCGAAGCTCCTAAAAAAGAGATTGCGACAGCCGACATTCGTGATGAAACGGGACAACATAGGGTAAATTTATAAAGTCGTTCATCATCGTTTGTTTGCACAAATTTTTTCTTTAATATTCTTTTATTGATTTAATGTTCATACCATACATGGTGTTGTGCAGGGTGTTCTGATACCCTTAAACGAGCAGATAAAAAATCACAAAACTATAATTTCAAGAATTACATCATTAATGCGAAATGATTTAGCAACAAAGTCTCTTCTAAGCCGATGCAATTATTCAGTTCAAATCGGAAGCAATGACTACTTCAACAATTATTTCATGCCTGAGTTGTACGACACTCGCCGCTACGCTCAGCGGGAATATGCTATTTTGCTTGTGCAACAACTTTCGGACCAACTTAAGGTAATTGATATAGTTAGCCCAAGGCAGTTTTGGTTGTAGCAGAGTTTGTACCAGAGTTTAATTTTATGTGTGTTCGAATCTGATATATTGTACCAGAGTTTGTACGATACCGGTGCAAGAAAGTTCGTCGTGTACGGGTTGGGGCTGATCGGTTGCACTCCATACACAATTTCGGTGTACGGAACGCATGGATCAATCTGTGTAGAGAAATTAAACAGAGGTGCAACCTATTTCAACAATAGACTCAAGTCAATGCTCCACCAACTTAACAAGAATCTAACCGATGTTAAATTTACCTATCTTAATCCTTCTGGAAATCCAGCTGCTTTTGGTAAACAATACTACCTTTGTTGTTCGTGTGAATTCGGATATTTGCATATATCTAACTTGTTATATTTAGAGTAAACTAACTAGATACCACTAAATTTTTTAATATCGAATATACCAGTAAACTAAAAATCAATAATATTTTAGCACTGAACTTTAGTTTAGACTTCAAATAAGCGATTGCGCCATTAAAATCTAATTAAAGATGTTGTATTTTGGTTGCATGTTGTTGGGGGACATTCAGTGACAAATAGCTCAAGCTGCAAAATCGGGGCCGGCGACGGAGAGCTTTGTATTCTTGATTTGTCGCCGTGTAGTAGCCCAAGGCGGTATGTATTTTGGGACGGTGTCCATTCTACCTATGCTTGGAATGAAATTGTCACCAAAAGTGCTTACGACTCCGAGAACCCCTTCGAAGCTTTTCCATTTAACATTCATAAATTAGCAACGCAGTAGAGATGAATATCTCAATAAAATGTCATGTTTGGTGTATGAATTGTAATTACAGAATTATATAAATTTGAATTCTAAAATAATATCAATGTTTTCTTGGATCTAATTTTTTTGATACACATAAAACGAAAAGGATTATATAGTTTAAAGATTAATCCTTAAACACTAAATTTTAAGTATTAAACCTCTGAACTGAATCCCAAATGTAGTGTGGAATATATATAATATTTGTGCTGCAAACAAAGCAGAGATGTTAAGTTGGTGTAGTGATTAGGAGGTTTCCTTTGATTCTAAAGGTTTTAAGTTCAAATCTCATTTAGTATACAATTTTTCATATTTTCCTCTAGCAAAACGACGTCGATTTGGGTAATTTAGTATCAAAATAATGGCACCAAAACGACATCATTTTGGTTTAGCATCCAAGTCATCACGATGTTAGGGAGTTAACGGCGCAGTGGTATAAACGAGTCTAATAATAAAGTTTGATGACAAATTTGAACCAATTGAGAGGTTAATAGTAAAAATAGGTCACCCTAATAGTTTAGTGGTACCTAGCATAGTTTACCCTAATCTTAATTATGGCCTAGTTCTTCGAATGAAGTTAACCTTAGCCAGAAACAATATTTTTATTGGAAAGGAATTAAACTCTTTAAGTGTGATATAAATATATTTAATTATTATGAACTTAATTATGCTACCTCACTAAGTCTTATGGACTTACTTTGGTATTTGAATGGATTTCAGGTAAAGTAGAACAGTAATCGCGAGATCGTGTTCGTGGAAAGTTGCCCAAGTATTTTGTGTAATGAATTTTGTCTTAAACCCCTAGAAGAGGCATATGTCTATATTAGAACTCGGACTTTTTTTTCGGATCCAAATTCGAATTTTTTCGATCGGATTTAGATTAATTTTTTTTCTTCGGATTCGGATTATATTGTCATCCCTAATCGGGGAAGGGGTGTTGCACACGACATTTGTTTCTGATTTGAATTTGTCGGTGGTCATTGATAAGTTTGATCCCCTTTGTAGTTGTTTGCCGATGTAATCAGAACTCTGTAGCAGATCGATGCCTATGGAACCGACGTGAAAGGTATTTTTCACTTTTCTAGTTGGAATTCTATCTAGTTCATGTTTTGACAACTCTTAGGGACTCTTCGTATAACGAACTTTAGAGATTTGCTATAATACGAAAGGAAGTATCTGATTTGACCGGAGCAGCCCTTTAATTTACTTTTTTGGATTTGTTGTTTTTTGTTTTTATTGATTTTTAGATGTTTGAAACCTTTAAAAGTTTTGTTTTTGATTTACTTTTGTCTATTAATAAAGTTGGCTAGCTTAAAGGTTCAAAATTTAATTCACAACCCTACAACCATAAAATACTAAACTTCAAACCTTAAACTCTAACCATAAATTCTAAATTATAAACCTTACCATCTAAACTCATAAACCATAAATTCAATAACCTTGTATAAACTTTGTAAGAAAGTTTTTCTTGAATTATCTACCTAAAAGATTACGGATAATTTATGGGTTATATTTTAATACACATTCTGTATAAACATAGCCTTCCTTTAAAATTTAGAGTCTAAAATCAAACCCTAACCTAAACCTTAAATACTAAACTAAATCCCTATTCTTAAATTTAACAAACCATATAAACCAATTTGTGTTCATATTTCTCAGTCTTTTTATTGTCTTCAAATTTTGCCCTAATTTATTTTTTCTTCAAATCTTTTCCTTGTTACTTCAGATCCTAAAAGTAAACTAGACACCAGAAATACAAAAAGGTATTTAAAGAGAGGAATGAGACGGGTTAAGATTCATATTACTTTTTTACTTTAAATCTTAACTATTTAATTAATTGATTTTCTATCATAATTTTTGTAGAACTAATGTTTTGATTTAATAATTGAAAAATGTTTTGGACTGATTTAAAAAGTATTTAAAACAATTTACAAAGTCCAAATAACTTGAAACTATGTTTAGGGACATTTTTAAAGGGTTTTAAATGCTTTCAAAGGCCAAACTACACAAAACTGTCTAGGTGTTTCGAAATACCCTTAGGTGTTTCGATACGGGGGATTCCAATAGCAAAAACGTTTCGATACAAGTATCGAAATAGGCTTTCCCTGGATAAGGATTTTGCCCAGCGTTTCGAAACGGGCTATGCCGTTTCGATACGCCTACGTGGCATTGACCACAACGGTCATAAACCCCAACGGGCTTTGGAGAGAATGGGATCCTATGTTTCAAGGATAGGATAGTGGTTCCGGAGGATGCCGAGTTGAGGCGTATGATCTTGAGTGAGGCTCACAATAGTCTTTTTTCTATGTATCCGGGTAGCACGAAGATGTATCGAGGGTTAAAGGAAGAGTATTATTGGGTTGGTTTGAAAAGGGATGTAGCCGAGTTTGTAAGTAGATGTATGGTTTGTCAGAGAGTCAAGGTTGAGCACCAGTTTCCCTCAGGGTTGTTGCAACCGTTGAAAATTCCAGAGTGGAAGTGGGAGCGTATCACTATGGACTTTGTGTCAGGACTTCCGTTGACTCCTTCGAAGAAAAATTCAGTGTGGGTGATTGTAGATAGATTCACCAAGTGTGCTCACTTCATACCGGTTCATACTACCTATACATTAGACAAGTTGGCCGAATTATATATTCGTGAGATTGTGAGACTACATGGGGTACCGAAGTCGATTGTGTCAGACCGAGATCCGAGATTTACCTCTAGATTCTGGGAGTGTTTGCATCGAGCCTTGGGCACTTGGTTGAACTTCAGCACTTTGTATCATCCACAGTCAGATGGGCAGTCTGAGAGGGTAATTCAGATATTAGAGGATATGTTGAGGTGTTGTATCATTGACTTTCAGGGGTCATGGGAGAAACACCTACCGTTAGTGGAGTTCGCGTATAACAATAGCTTTCAGTCGAGCATTCAGATGGCTCCCTATGAGGCATTGTATGGTAGGAAGTGTAGGACCCCGATATATTGGGCCGAGGCCGGACAAAAACTTGTGCCGATGCCCGAATTGCTTAAGGGAACCACCGAGAAAGTGAAGTTTATATGTGACCGCTTGAAAGCAGCTTCAGATCGACAAAAGTCCTATGCCGACTTAAAGAGGAAGGAGGTAGAATACTCCGTGGGGGATAAAGTGTTTTTGAAGGTCTCACCTTGGAAAAAAGGTGATGAGGTTTGGAAGGAAAGGCAAGTTGAGCCCAAGATACATAGGGCTTTATGATATAGTTGAGAGAATTGGTCCAGTTGCATATAGATTGAGAGTCCCAGTTGAACTAGAGAAGATTCATGATGTATTTCATGTGTCGATGCTTATGAGGTATAGATCGGATCCGTCCCACGTTATGCCCGTGGAAGAAATAGAGTTAAATCCGGACTTGTCTTACAACGAGGAACCAGTTGAGATACTTGCTTATGATAGCAAGGTGTTGCGTGGCAAAACTATAGAATTGGTCAAAGTATTATGGAGACATAGAGGTGTGGAGGAGGCCACGTGGGAGAGGAAAGCTGACATGCTTGAGTAGTTTCCGTATTTGTTTCCGTTAGGTAATTTCGAGGACGAAATTCCTTAAGTAGGGGAGAGTTGTAACACTCGGGTTCGGGGGTTGGGTGAAAATAATAATTTAAAAAATAGTTCGGGTTTCGGTTCTTAATTTTTAAGTAATAAAATAATGGTTTGGGCCTCGGGTTTTAAGACAAATAAAATTTAGTTGGGCCATTATTAAGACAAGCCCAAATTTGCCATGGTGTCATCCATTGTAGTTCCCTTAATTCATTAAGGACATTTGGGTCTTTAGCCTTTTAATTTTAAACCAACCTAAATAATGTTTTTATTTTGAGTCATCTTTTTCCCCTCTACTATCCATTCCCACGTCAAAAAACCCTCTCCCCTTTGGTGCACTATTCCATTCCATAACTCACCCATTCTTGAAGGTTTTTCAAAGGTAATGTCGTTTTTGACTTGCTCTCATCCTCCTCTACTAGCACATACCTTTATTTTCTAGAAAACTCATGATTTTAACAATTTGGGTGTTTTGAAATTTTGATTAAAAATGTCATTTTTAACATCCTTAACTTAAGTTTTTGATTTATTTATGTTATATGAGTTGTTTTGAGTCTAAAAGGGTCCAATGGGTATGATTTTTACAAGGTTTGGGGTGATTCCCGAAATGGGGTTTTAGGGAGGTTTTAAGTTGAGTTTTGGGGGTGTTTTAGGTGGAATCTTGAGGGCTGATGGTTATGGTATATGTAAGTATTGTTTTGAAGGCTTTAGGGAGTAATTTGAGGGTTGAAATCAATGGTTTTGAGGTGTGCTTAAGGGCTGCTCGGGATTATGGATTTTGGGTTTGCTTTCAATGGAAATTTTGATATCTTGTGCTTGTTATGTATTCCGGGTTGACTATCGTGGAATATGGACTGATATGGGATTGTTTAAATTGTGTTGGAATGTTTAGAAGCAAGAATTTTGGTTGGTGAAGCTTCGTGGACAAATCCGGGGATTTCGGAGTCTTGAGCTTGGTCTTCGATCTTCTCTTGGGTAGCAACGGTGAGTAGAATTGTTGATTTTTGCATTGAGCTCGATATGGATTCTTTTGGGGTTTGGGTGAGACCTTGAGGGGTCAT
Source organism: Hibiscus tridactylites (assembly GCA_958450335.1). Lineage (NCBI taxonomy): Eukaryota > Viridiplantae > Streptophyta > Magnoliopsida > Malvales > Malvaceae > Hibiscus > Hibiscus tridactylites. The sequence continues at coordinate 61,355,791 of OY288285.1, forward strand.
CTAAACCCGTGTGTAAGTCTCTCTACTCCAATGTTGTTATGATATGTTGGATGCTTACATGTCATGATCATTAAGTGCATTTTGAGTTGTTAATTGTGTAGTCGAGTTGAGTTCGTTCCTCACGTGATGGTGGTCTAAACTACGGTGATGTGGAGTCCCACCGGTAGTGACTAGTAGGGTAGTACTTTGATGTGTAGTCCCATTGGAAATCCACTAGTCGAAACGGTGATGTGTAGTCCCACCGTATGTGTATGATGGTTGTGCTTGTGCAAACCATGTGTTGTTGTTGAGAATGACCCTTGTGCATCCATTGCTTTCTTACATATAAATTGTGTTTTGGAAAACTGTATGTTGTGAATTTTAAAGCCTCTCTCACTAAGCTAGTTGGCTTATGCTCTCTTTTTTTCCAACGTGCAGATCGTTAGAATTCGGGAGGCAAGCGGGCGAGGGGGGAGCTTATGGAGTTCTCAAGCTAGTGCAAGTATGGTTTGCATTTTGTAATAATGCCAAGACAATGGGGTATAGAGTTTGGGAGTTGGTGTCAAACTCCTTAGGAGATTGTGTTTGAGCATGTTATATTCGTGGTTGTGTTATGCTTTAGTTTCATGGATTGTGATTTATGCTTGCTATGTTGCTTATGTGAACTTGTCTAAACATGTATGTTGTTGGCCTCTGTATGCCTTATGCTTGACTATCTTGTGTGGGGGGGCCTTTTGTTTGCTAAGCATGCTCTTTTTAGTGGAATTGCATGAGGTCTTTGATTTGTATGACCCTTGATAGATTCAATGCTTTGTAAGCTAAATCTCAGTGTAGTTTTGATGTATGTATGTTTGTATGTACAAAGGAGAGTCTAAAAATGCATCTAGTGTCGGGTTTGTGGTCTTTAAGTTGGAAAAGGTTGCATTGTAGAGCAGGGCGTATCGATACGCCTAAGTGTCGTATCAATACGGTCTTGCCTGTAGAGCTCAGTTTTGGTTGGGCGTATCGATACACGGGGCGTATCGATACGGTTTTTGGTCACTGGAATTCAGTTTATGTTGGGTGTATCGATACACTGGGGTGTATTGATACCCTCCAAAGTTACTGGAATTTGGAGATTTGGGAATGAGTAGGGCGTACCGATACGGGGCACACGCGTATCGATACGAGACTACCCTGTTGACCAAGAAGAATTGACCGAGAAGGGCGTATCGATACGCTCATGGGCAGTATCGATACGGTTTTCTCGGTGTTGACTTTTTAGGTTGACATGGTCAGGGCGTATTGATACCCCTAGCTAGGGTATCGATACGGTCTGCCCTGTAAGCTTAAAAATGGACTAAGTGTGTATGGTCGGGGTTCGAATGTGATCTTTTGGATGTCTTCCGCTGTTGTGAATCACTTAGGACTTAATTTTCCTCTAGACAAGATTAAAATAAAAAATAGGGTTGCTAACCGAGGGGAAGCCTTAACGGGTTTCACTCGGTTTTCCCCGTGTGGCCCACTCGGACCGGCCATCCGGCCAGACCGGGACGAGGGGGTTAAAGTTATGTCGTAGGATTCTTTTCCGCTACGTTTTTCTACATGATTAGATCTGTTTGATTTCCTATGAAACCCTTCAAACACCCCTAGCCGTAGTGGTTGTTTGGTCTCCCCTTGTCAGGCCGGAGAAGCTTATTGATTTCTTGTCCATGAATTTGAAACATTGGTTTGTGTTGAATTTGTCTCAGCTGAGTAGTTGGGTTTGAAATGTCGAGGATTGGGATATCCTTTTTGGAGCAGTTATTTGGAATATTTGTTTGTGTCGATTGAGATCGCCTTTGGCAATGATGTGGGTGACCATCGATCGATGCTTGAGCGCAGTAAGTATCTTCAGGACATCACTTGCTGAGCCTTGGAGAGGCACTGCCTTGGCGCGGTTGTTGTCGGTTCTAGGACTAGTCAAGTTGAGCAGTGGAGTTCCCCACCCAAAAGTTGGTTGAATTTGAACATAGATGGATCTAGGAATAATGGAACGGGGCTTGTGGGGGTGTTATCCGTAATCATGTAGGGCTATGGCAAGTAGGGTTTGCCAAATCTATGGGTGCTTGTTCGGTGTTGGAGGTGGAGCTTTGGGGTGTGTATGTGGGATTAACTCTAGCGTGGGAGTTAGGGGATAGAAGGGTGATTGTGGAGATTGACTTCTACAAGGATTTGAAGCCTTTGACTCAAGATATAGACACAGTGGCAATGCCTACTACTTTATTCCATGTAAAGGAGTTAATTTGTTATCTTTGGGAGCTTCGGTTTCAACATGTTCGTCGTAGTGGTAATAAAGTTGCGGACGCTATGACGAAGGAAGATTCAAGTACCCGCTTTGAGTGTTCCCAGTTTTTGGTGCCCCCAGTGTCGATTACTCTCTCTCTCCCCTCCCTCTCTCTCCCTCTCTCCCCCTCCCTCTCTCTCCCTCTCTCCCCCTCTCCCTCTCTCCCCCTCTCCCTATCTCTCTCCCTCTCTCTCCCCCTCCCCCCTCTCTCTCCCTCCCTCCCTCCCTCCCCCTCTCTCTCCCTCCCTCCCTCCCTCCCCCTCTCTCTATCTCTATCTCTATCTCTATCTCTCTCTCTCTCTCTCTATATATATATATATATATATATAATTGTTCTAATAGATGTGTGTATAAGCATAAATCGAGTAAAAAAACATAACAGAAAGATCAAAATTCATAAATACCTCCGACCATTGTTAAAATCATATACCAAATTGAGATGCGATTGCAACACCATCGAGCACGTCGAACCACCGTCAGACACTTAAAACCACAGTAACATTACTTTGAACCACCGTCGAATATACCAAATTTGGCTACATACAATTTTAAAACTTCAAAGATCTTTTAAACACTCGAGAAACCTCACTAAATGAAATATAATTCCATTACAAAAATTACCAACTACCCGTGCCATCATCACACGAACCGTACACGTTATAATTGTGAACATGGGAAATGGCCAATTCAATCCTACCCACTATGCATAACTGAAGGCATTATTTACTTTTAATGCTTTGCATTTCTTGAGGTGGGTGGAGCCCTCTTTTCTTTCTAAACCTATCGCCGCTGCCCTTCCACCTTGTTGTCTCAAGGATGGTTTCCTCCCCTAGTGGCCCCATCATTTTCAGGTAGTTTTTCTTCACAAGTCACTCTCATTGCCTTGTTTTTTTTCTTTTGAGTTTTTTGTTTACTTTTTCCGACCATAGCCCTCGTTTGTTGGAGATCGAGTCTTCTGATGTCACTTTGGTCATCCACCGGAGTCTCGGCGGTTTTGAATGTGACAAAATTTCGTTGGACAAAGAAAGAATTGAGGATAAGGAATGTGTCTCTCTTCTCCAAAGTTCTCCGCCGAAGCTGTCTGTTAATGACCGACCACTCTTAAAGCCTCCCTTCTCACCTTGCTTCTCCTTTTTCAAAATCCTCATATGCCCTCTATGCTATTTCACAAATTTGGTTGTTGCTCACTGACAGTTCTTACTGTCCCTTGGAGCGTTGTTGGTATTTTGTCCGGTCATCGATGTTTCTGTTGGTGGTCAACCGGTGATGCAGACTGAGAACTTTAGGGTTCAACCAGTCATCTCTGAGCAAGGAGCTTTCTTGTATTTATCTTCCAGGTTACCAGAAATGTTGAAGGAGATCGGTCAGATTATAGAAGCCTTCCTTAATGGTGTAATGGCAGTTTCTCTGTTTGGCCATTTTGGTGTACGTTGTTGAGCTGGCCACGAAGCCTCTCGTTGGCCGTTGTGTCGACTTTGTTGTTAGGGTTTCTTTCCCTATTTTTGCTTTGCTTTGTTTCCTTTGTTTCGGTTTAAGCTATGTAGACCAGCTTGTAAGTGGGTATTTAGTTGCCCTCTGTCTTTGGGCTTTTAAGTCCTCGTCTGTGTTGACTTTGATTTATGGTAATGAAGCTTTGCATTTTGATAAAAATAAAAAAAAGTGGGAACGTGGGAACAGTTCACCACTCACCAATTATAACAACGTGAACAAAAGATTAAAGACAGTGAAAGATGAAGTTGACCGAGTAACAAAAGACACTTGGGCTACTCGGAATGTCGGAGGAATTAGAGGACTATAATGAGTAAAATATTATAATGAAGTGCCAAAGTAGAAAAATGATGTAGCTCAAGGGCTATAATGATTCACTTAAATTATATACGTTTTGTGTTAATTTTTTGTATGTTTAAATTATTAAATTATATAAACTATTACACATGAATGATGAATATTTTATTTTCTATATATTCTGTTTATTCCTATATTTATATTACTTTTCACTTTTTTATTTATTTAAAATTAATACTTACCTATATTAAAAAAATACTTATCTCCATTCAAAAAAATTAATACTTACCTTATCATCTATTAATAAAATTTTAAAACATGAATTTGACTTTTCGAAGCAAAGGAAATTGAAACATTCATTTCCCTCCATTGTTTTTAATTTCCCTCCATTCTAATGATATTATTTATCTCGAATTGGGTACTAAATGTGAAAATTGCGGGAAGATATAGAAACAATTAATTGTAAATGGCGGGAATGAAAAAAATGTAATATTTTGTTAAATAATTATTAAAAACCTTTTATTTATTTAAAATTAATACTTACCGTATCCAATTCACTTCCCTTTATTATAACGGTCATAAAATTTTTAATCTCTCTTATTTATCTCTAATTGAGTATTAAATGCGAAAGTCAAGGGAAAATATTCAAACAATTAATGAAAAGAATATCTAATTTTCCGTTAAATAATTAATAAAAACCTTTTAATTCCAAACGCTCCATTCTCATAATGACTCTATATATACACGCCTGGAAGCATCCAATTCCTTCAATTCGGTTTTCAACATTTGAAAGAATGAGAGGAAAGCGTTCAAATGAGCAACAAAAGAAACCTCTTGCTTCTCAAGATTCTTCAGAGGATACTTCCTCTGATTCTTCAAACATTCTGAATACCCCAAGTTTCAAAAGGCCCCGAACTTCTGCCGCTCCGCAGCTGCGTGTTTCTTCTTCTGCAAGCAATGTAAAGAAGAAGAAAGAGATGAAACGTGTTGCTGGTAATCCCCCCCAAAGAGTATCTGAGGAAGATACTTCCTCTGATTCATCATCATCGAATCCGCCTCCCAAGAACAAAGGAACAGAGGAAAACATGGTTGAAGAAGATGTAAAGAAACCCTTATTTCAACGTTTGTTCAGGTTCAGCGAAGAGGATGAGATTGTTTTATTAGAAGGCTTATTTCTATTTATAAAAGATGAGGCTTGTGACGTTAGTGGTCCTCTTAACATGGTTAGATTCCATCATTCCATGAAGGATTCCTTCCCTATTGAATTTTCCAAAAATTAATTGTCTGATAAGATTAAGCGCCTCAAAAAACGGTTCCAGAGAAATAAAGGTCGTGTCTTTAAACCTGACTCTAATGACAGTCGAATTTTTGAATTATCAAACAAGATATGGGGGAGAAGGAATTGAAAAAGGAGAAATATGTTTTGCCTCCTAATCACTATTGTTTTGGTAAATCTGGATTTGTTAATTCAAGTTTTGTAGGTTATGCACAAGAAATACTTAGGGTTATGTCTGAAGAAAGACCCGCCGTGAAGAAGAAATTAAAAAATTTGATGATTAAAGAGTGTGAGTTGGAAAAAGAAAAGATTGAGTTCTTTATGAATCTTCTCAATTCTCAAGCATAATAGGATAATTTATTATGTTTTATTGATGTTTCTTTAATTGTTTTTTTTATTACGGTTTTTAAATGTTTTTAGATTATTTTGTTATGATTATCAATGAAAATTTTCGATATTCTATGTTTTATCTCTAAATTTCTTTTTTTTTTCTATGCAGTTTTTAGTATTTTTTTTGTTTTTATTTTAATGATTCTAAATTTTAGTTATCATGATCCTATTCCTCAACTCCCTTGCTAATATGAATTTTCTACCTTTGAGTAAAAGAATTTGCCCCGTTTTTAATAGATGATCCGATTCCATATGTGATTTTTAGCATGTTAAAAAGGAAATTTTAATTTGAATTATTATTATTAGATTCCAGGAATTAAATGGTGAATTAGAGAGTAATTAAATGGGTTAATAAATTAAGGCGAAATTAAAAAGAGGAATATTTTCCACCATTTCAATAAATAATAGCCCGCTCCTTGGGATTCTTTAAACATTTAAAATTGTTCTCAATTTGGTTAAAATCAGTAGAGTCCGATGGCTTAATAAATTGATGATCCGATTCCATATGTGATTTGTAGCATGTTAAAAAGGATATTTTAATTTGAATTATTATTATTAGATTCCAGGAATTAAATGGTGAATTAGAGAGTAATTAAATGGGTTAATAAATTAAGGCGAAATTAAAAAGAGGAATATTTTCCACCATTTCGATAAATAATAACCCGCTCCTTGGGATTCTTTAAACATTTAAAATTGTTCTCAATTTGGTTAAAATCACTAGAGTCCGATGGCTTGATAAATTGATGATCCGATTCCATATGTGATTTGTAGCATGTTAAAAAGGATATTTTAATTTGAATTATTATTATTAGATTCCAGGAATTAAATGGTGAATTAGAGAGTAATTAAATGGGTTAATAAATTAAGGCGAAATTAAAAAGAGGAATATTCTCCACCATTTCGATAAATAATAACCCGCTCCTTGGGATTCTTTAAACATTTAAAATTGTTCTCAATTTGGTTAAAATCACTGGTTAAAATCACTAGAGTCTGATGGCTTGAGGCGGGTGACAGAAACTCAAGATACTTCCATATTATAGCTTTCACGAGAAGGAGAAATAATTCCATAGATAAACTACGTGTCGGTGACAAGTTTACACTAAAAGAAGGGGTTTTGGGGGTGTTGTATTCAAAGTGAACTTCCAAAAAGCGTACAATTCAGTAAACTGGAACTTTTTAATTTTCGTTATGAAGAAGATATGATTTGGATCACGATGGTGTGATTGGATCAAATTATGCATCTCAACAGCCACAATATTAGTGTTAGTAAATGGATCTCGAACAATTTTTTTCTATCAATCGTGGCATGCGTCAAGGATGCATGCTATCTCCGTTTTTATTTAACATTGTTGCTGAGTGCTTGAGTTTCCTCCTTCGGAAAGCTTCTACGAAAGGATTCTTCAATGGCATTCTGATAGGATGTAGCTCATTGGAGATCTCACACTTGCAGCTTGTCGGCGATCTGATAGTCTTTTGTAGGGCAAACAAGTTTCAAATAAGAAATGTAGTTAGAATTTTGAGAGGCTTCGAACTGGTTTCAGGCTTGAAATTAAATATGAAGAAGTCTAAGCTCTTAGGCATTAACGTGGAGGAAGTGGCTGTGGAATATTGGGCTTCTTTTTCCATTGCAAGAGTGAAAAGTTCTCATGTGTATACTTAGGACTATCGTTGGGCCAACCTAAAATTTCGGCTTCGATATGGAGACCTACTAAAAAAATTCTATCTTCATTCTAATGGAAAAATAAAAAGTTAGGGGGACCATACCCGCTTAAACCCCCAATGTTCCGCCCCTGATTATATGTCCATTTTTCCTATGCCAACATCAATCAGTTCCTATTTGTCCAAGCTTGTTGCTAAATTCATTTAAGGATCTTTTGATCGTAGTGCTATATACTTTAGGTGAGATGGGAGACTTTGTGCCTTCCCAAAGAGACTGGTGGCCTCGATTTATATGATTTTTTCTACAAAGAACAAGGCTCCGAGGTGTAAATGGTTGTGGAGATATGGTACCGAAGCTAATAGTTTGTGGCACAATGTGATTGCAGCTATTTATGAGCTTAAAGTTCGTTCAGTTCTGCCTACTAATCTCTTGTCGTCCAACAAATCTTGGGTGTGGAGAAATATATCATCACAATTGGCTCTTCCAGATAATCTCTTCCTCCAAAACATCTCTTTTTGTGCAGGTGATGGTAACCTTATCCAATTCTGGTCAAACCCGTGGGTTGGTAACGTGGCTCTAAACGCTTTATCTCCAAGAATATACACATTGGTAGTTAAAAAAGATGGTGTTATTACTGAATTTGAGGAGCTAGAAAACAGAGTTTGGCAATGAAAAATAGCTCTATGAAAAAGACTATTCAAATGGGAATGCGAAGTATGGGAGGATTTTTTGGTATGTATTTCTAGTTATCAAATCAAGACGGATATCCCTGGCTTCCTATTAGCAGTCTGATAATGGAATGTGATTATAAATTGGTGGTGGAGTGCTTAGCTCGCCTTGCCTCTTTGCCCGTTGTCTTTAAGCCCTTAATCAAATCTCGCGATCAAATAACTGCAAATTAACAGTAAAAAAATAATCACCAATAAATATAACTTTCTTGCAAGAAGAAGACATTACTCTTATCTAATAAAATCGAGAAACGACAGTGATCAACAAAGATTGTACCAAGAAGAAGACATTACTCTTATCTATTTTAAGCCTAACTCTGCAGTATGTAGCTTTCTTAACAGATATTTCTCGATCTTAAAAATCATTGGTTTAAGATTTAAGCTTTAGGGTTTAGAGTTTATGATTTAGGATTTTAGGTTTTGGGTTTTGGGTTTCAGGTTTAGAGTTTTATTTTTAAATTGACTAAAGTTTATATTTGATTCAATTATTTAAAAAATAATTAAAAAATGTTATATATATGAAAAATAATTTAATTAAAATAAAATTTATAATTATACGGCGAGTCCTTAAAATTTTTAATCTTTTTTAATTAATTTAATGGTGTTCAACGATGTTCATCGTTAGCGGTGTTCAACGGTGTTCGTCGACCGTTGTAGAATTTCTTTTTATTTTATAATTTGTTTAAAAAATTATAAAAAATATTTAACTTTACATTCAATTTTTTTTTTGAAAAAATTAATAATTTTAAAAAATAGTAAAAGTCAAATAGAGGCGAGACAATGATAAATATAACAAACATATATAGAAGTGTTGCTAGTTTTAAAAATAAACATGAAACTGGACTTTGGGCTGTTTTGATGGTCTCCGAGTCGCTTGGGACTTGGGTTTTGAACATTTAATTGTTCAAGTCGACAATGCCGATGTTTTTCAGTTCCTCTCCCACAAGTAGTCGTGCAATAATGACTAATGAGAGCTATATCCTCGCTTATTGTCAAGTTTTGGCCAGTTGATTCGACGTGAAGTGAATATGCTTGTGGATTTCATGCCTAAGCTTTCTGCTTAAGGAATATTTGATGTAATGATTTAGGCCTCCATTTCATTCCAAGAGAAAATAAATAAATAAAGGGTAAACTACTGCAGGGGTCACTTTCGTTTCCCGTTTGTACAGATTTAATTACCACTTTTGAAAAGTGTCAATAAGTGGTCATCTACGTTTTCGATGTGTAAAGACTTGGTCACTCTGACGTTATAGTCCGTCAATCCCCTAACAAATTGCTGATGTGGCGGAATTAATTAAATGGCAATATCCACGTGTATTCCCACGTGGATAATAACGTGGAGTGTGTTCTTCTTTGGGTTGGTTCTTGGAGTGCTAGCAATTGTGAGTCTTCAAGTGGTGGGATTCTTGTTTGTGTTAAATCGATTGAATCGAAGGATCAAACGAGAATCTTTTGCTGCCTCCAATCCCTAGTCCCAACCTTCCCTCGATTTCGCTTACAACAAACATGTATGGCTTCCCCCTTCTTTGCTTTGATCTTTCTTTTCTTTTCTTGTTTAGATTTGTACTTTCTTGAATCGTGTTGTGTTAGAGGACTATTTGGGTTCTTGAATCAGAAAAAACTCCAGCACCAGAGAGCAGAAGCGAAGAAAGGACTCGCCCTTGGAGGTTTTCCCTACTCGAAAGCAAGCTAAAATCCTGGAAAACAACTTAGTTTTCATGCATTCTGATTCTTCCAGCACTACCGTTCCCCTTAAAGGCTACGTCATTAAGGATTTTTCCGCTACCGATTTACCCTCAAGAAAATGGTATTTTGCCCCTTTCTTTCACTCTTCTTACTTACTTCAGTGTTCAATGTTCATGTATGTACTACAATGATTCTTACTTCAGTCTCAACTCTCAAGCTTATTTGTCTCATCTTTTTGATTCAAGTTGTGAGTTAAAGTTTTGGGTTTTCAATCAAGATTTTGTTGGCATAACAATGTTGCTATTGTTAAGGGTTAATGATATAGATGCATGACTTCATTTGACGCCTTTGAAAATATTTGACTTTGTTTCATTCGTTTGATAGGGCCAAGAGATTTTCGATAAAAATGGAAAGAAAAACGTCACCCATCTACAATGAAAGTAAAATCATTTACCTTTATCTGGAGACTTCTTGGGAGAAGGAGTCATGGTGCCAAGCTCTTCGTCTTGCCTCATGCGAGGATAAAGAAAAGCTGAGCTGGTTTGCTAAGTTGAATGAAGACTTCCATGCTTACTTGACATCTTTAAATGCTGGATATCCATCATTTATGAAACCTTCTTTAGGTTTTAGTGCTGAGCCAATGGGTAAGGGAGGTAAGTTTGATGGTTCTTCATCAAAAGTTAGATTATTTTGGAGAAAGCTTTCCAAATTAAAGCCTGGTATGAAAAATAAGGGAATTTGGACATCTCAAACTGCCTGTGAAGATAGAAAGACTTGTGAGAAACAACATCCATTCTAAGATCCAGTGGCAAGGAAAGCACCAAACAGTTCAACTGAAAAAAATATGGCATTTCCATCACAACAAGGTTTTCCTCGTTCAGTTAGTCAAAGTGCCTCTGTTGCTTCTGATTCCGATTCGGAACAAGACAAGTTTAGTTTTGATGAAGGGACACTATGCTGGAACTTGTTAATTTCTCGAATCTTTTTTGACATCAAAGGAAATGTAGGGTTGAAGAAGAACACACTCCAAGAATCCCACCACTTGCAGACTCACAATTGCTAGCACTCCAAGAACCAACCCAAAGAAGAACACACTCCATGTTATTATCCACGTGGGAATACACGTGGATATTGCTATTTAATTAGTTTCGCCACATCAGCAATCCGTTAGGAGATTAACGGACTATAACGTTAGAGTGACCAAGTCTTTACACATCAAAAACGTAGATGACCACTTATTGGCACTTTTCAAAAGTGATAACTAAATCTGTACAAACGAGAAACGAGAGTGACCCTTGCAGTAATTTACCCATAAATAAAATATCAATGATAGAATGCGATGAATTGTTAAATAAACATGCCAACTCTGAAGTGGTGATAAATTTGACATCTCCTACTTCTATTCTATTTCATCTTTATCTAGAGTGGTTTTAAACATATTATTTCTTGTGATAAAGTGAAATTCTAGCTGTAACTTTTTTTATTATAATTATTGTATATTGATTATTGAATATCAATTTTTTATTATTATTTTTCAATAATTTATCCATCTATTTTCATTTTGTCTATTATGTTAGCCCCCACAATTTTCCTAGGGTCGTCTCGTAGATTTTATGAGAAAAATGGACTCTTATATAATGAAAGTATATCTCGTTACGAATATAAATTTCATGTCCTTTTTGGTGCCTTTATTTATGACCCAACATTAAAAAAATAGGTTTAGAGTTTAGGGTTATTGTTTAAGATTAGAGTTTAAGGTATTGGTGTAAAGTGTATGATTTATAATTTAAGATTTAAAATTCAAGGTTAGTGCTTAAAATTTATTTTTTAGTGGTGACATATAAAGGGACACCGAAAAAGTGACAAATAATTTTCATTCATCTCATTACTTTAAACAATTAATTTAATATTATAAACACATTATTTCATCATTAGATTTATTTATTTAGGAAATAGAATTATTTTTTTACAATTAGATTTCTTTATTTATTTATTTATTTAATAAATTTAAAAATTAAAAATTAAAAAAATAAATAATTAAAATTTAAGGCCCTAAATAGGTTGAGAGTCTTGAGTAATGGTCCTTATAATCGGACCTTCATTTTCCTTTGAAAAATATTACATGACTTAATTGTAAGCCATCGCATTTAATACCTTAATAATAGAAATTTAAAAATTTATTGAATATTTTAAAATTTTTGAAAAATAAAAAATTATGATTGTTTTAAAAGATAAAACTAATAAAATTCCAAAATATATTAAAAATTCTTAAAAACAATATTGAATTTTTATTGTTAGTGAGTACTTTAATTTTTAACGGGTAATTTTTTGAAATGTTAAATGCGTAATTTTTTTAGTGAGTAGTTGTTTTTATAATATTTATTTATGACTTTTCAAAAGTATATTAAAGAAATATATTTTGTCAGTTGATCAAACTGTTTATTTTTATTTCCTCATATATTCTTAGGTTATGGGTTCTAGACCTACTAAAAACACCCCTTTATTTTCCTAGAGTCCCCCATTACCCTTTCTTCTTGGTAGAATTAAAAATTGGACTCATAATTTGTCAAAAAATATGTGTAAACTACGCTAGTGACCATCGAACTAATTGGATATATTTATTTTGACCACTAAATTATCGAACTTGTCAATCAGACCACAATTCTTTCTTTCCTCTTTAAATTTATTTTAGTTTTCACCAACAAAATAATTGTTTAATAAATAATGTTAGTATCCTATATCAAATTAGTGAACTTGGCTCAACAGTTGGACCAATAATTTTCCATGCGCTTTGCGCATGATCAAATCTCCTCCATGAGAGCATCTCTCATTCATTTTATTTCTTCTCATTCTTTACGGCTAATCAAATGATGTCACCATCTAGTTGGTTGATTAAATCTATTAAATTAAATAAATTAAAACTTAAAATAGATAGGACACATGTTGTCATTTGGTTGGTTGGTGATCTGATTGACGAGTTCGATAGTTTGGTAGTCAAAATAAGTAATCTTAATTAGTTTGGTGGTCAAAATAAGTAACTCTAATTAGTTAGATGGTCACTGGTGTAATTTACCCTAAAAAATATTTATTAGAAAAAAAGGGTTCCGTTTATTATCCTTCAGGATACGTGGATTACACAGAATCAGGCAATGGATTTGACGTGGCAAAAACCGGGAGGCGGAGTGAGTTTCCTATCCCCTGTTTGGCCAACCAACACCACAAAATCTTTTCTCACAAATCAACCGCCATCTCTCTCTCTTCTCTTGGGCCACAATTTCATATTTTTATCAATTTCCTTTAACCAAAAAAACATCTTAATCGTCAAAGCTCAAAATTATTCGATTAATATGATTGATGCTATATATTTGTTTTTATGGAAAATGTTTTTAGAAATTTCAATTCTTTTTAATGTTTTTTTATTTCCATGGACTATAAGCGCCTCTAGAAAAATTCCCCTCCTCTTTCACCCGTATGTCTCTCCAGCTTGTGGGCTGAGAGTTCCTCAGTTTAGTTCACATTGCAACTCCACCACCATTGCCGTTCTTCTGATATTATCATTCATTTCCCCATACTTTCCTTCAATTTCGCACTAACCAAACATGGAGCTTTCCACAAAACTCCACCGCTTAGACCTCCACTCATCATTCTTCCCTTCTCTACGACCCTCTTTTACAAGGACTTCCTCCTCATTTGTCTCTCCCAAAAACCTCAAGTTTAGAGCCACTAGAATAACTGCCCAAGTTTCCACACTCAGTGTTGAAACCTCCGTCGAAGACCCTCTAAACGATATCGAATCGTTGTTTTCATCCGACACGGCCCAAGAGGTTGATCGAAGGCGTGGCAACAAGCAATCCAGCACTGGTGCTTCGGGTATTTCCTCCGGTGTAAAGCTCGAGAACATTAGCAAGAGCTATAAAGGAGTGACGGTTTTGAAAGATGTGAGCTGGGAAGTGAAAAAAGGCGAGAAAGTTGGATTGGTTGGAGTAAACGGAGCAGGGAAAACAACCCAAATGAGAATTATAACGGGGCTAGAAGAACCCGATTCGGGAAACGTCATAAAGGCTAAGCCCCACATGAAAGTTGCGTTCTTGAACCAAGAATTCGAGGTTTCAATGAGTAGGACGGTGAGGGAGGAGTTCATGAGTGCCTTTAAAGAGGAAATGGAGATCTCTGAGAGGTTAGAGAGGGTCCAAAAGGCGATAGAAGGGGCGACCGAGGATTTGGAGTTGATGGGAAGGCTTTTGGATGAGTTTGATTTGTTGCAAAGAAGAGCTCAGGCTGTGAATTTGGATGAGGTTGATGCCAAGGTTAGCAAGTTGATGCCAGAGCTCGGCTTTTCGCCTGAGGATTCGGATAGGTTGGTTGCCAGTTTTAGTAGCGGCTGGCAGATGAGGATGTCACTTGGAAAGATTTTGCTGCAGGTAAAGTTGTTAACTTGATATCATCATAGTTGCCTAATTTATCGAAAGCCTTCTATTTTACTTTGTTAAATAAAGTAGGGACAATTGATTTCTTGTGCCTTATTTATGTAGAGCTAAAGAGGTATTGGAATTCACTTCCATAATTGCGTAGGAGGTTGGCAGCTAACCAATATGTATTATCAATGTGTATATACATATTAACAGTAATGTTTTTTTTTTTGCATATGTGATAGTTGTGATTTGATGTAGGCTGCAAATTTCAACTATTAGCAGGCTAGCTTGTTAGATATCTTCTGATGATGTGGAGGTTGTTAATTCGTGGTTCATGTGTATGATATGTAGTAGAGTATATTGGTTTTACTATTTTAGTTGTTTTGTTAATATATGTGTAAGTTTGCAGGAGCCTGATTTATTGCTTTTGGATGAGCCTACAAATCACCTTGACCTTGATACAATTGAGTGGCTTGAAGGATATCTGAACAAGCAAGATGTTCCAATGGTCATTATATCTCACGATAGAGCTTTTCTAGACCAGCTATGTACAAAGATTGTGGAGACTGATATGGGTGTTTCCAGAACATTTGAGGGTAATTATTCTCAGTATGTTGAGGCGAAGGCAGCATGGGTCGAAACTCAGTATGCTGCGTGGGAGAAGCAACAGAAGGAAATTGAGCAGACAAAAGACTTGATAAGCCGATTAGGTGCTGGGGCAAATTCTGGCCGTGCTTCTTCTGCTGAAAAGGTATGATTGAGGGGGATTCATTGTCGAGGACACAACCTGTCTGCTTTGGTCATTGTTGTGTATAGATGTTTAGTTTTCTGCCATCATAACATTATCTGGTAAATATGAATCTATCAATGATGAAATGAAATTATTCCCAGATTGCCAACTTTCTTGACTGACCTTTCAAATGAGTGCCCGAGTTTTAATCAGATCTTACTGTATACAATTGATTATTTTACCATGTACAATTAATTCCATACAGAAGTGAGTTACCTTGAACTCTGGAACACTGAATGTAAAAAGCCATGTATATTGAAAGGTGGTCATTGGGGATACTTTCTGTATTCATCCAGAATTCTGGGTTAATTACGATTGGCTAGGGAATTCTGTTGAATTCAGTGGGTAGTCGTATATCATTCACCTAAGGTTGTTCATTATCTTTTGTGCAAGAGTTTCTTCTTTCCTCATCAAGTTTTACATTCACTGCTATCGGATCAAGTAGTTTTCTATTCTGGACCGCAAATGATGCACAGGATGGCATGAGGATGAAACCTGTGTATTTTTCTTGACATGATGATAACAGAGTTATTTGAATAAACAGTATCACCTATGAATAGTGGCATGCTACTTAGTTCTCTTTTCTTGTCTTTCTTCTAATTTTTCTATTTTATTTTTATTTCACACAAGACATTTTGTCCCAAGTTAGCCTCATGATTGTTTTGCATTCCTAAAACTAGTTCTCGGTAATGCCGTTGAAACTTTGTTTGGAGACTAAGGCTGCTGCTGCTTGAAATTTTTGTCTTGTGTTTTCTTTCTTTTGATTTTGATGTTGATGCCACTTGATAGTTACTGGTTCATCATACTTTGTGCTTGCGTTTTATGAGATTAATTGTTTCTCTAAATGTTTTTCTGGCTACTTAATGTCTGCTTATCCTTCTGTGTGGTAACAGAAGCTGGAGAAACTTCAAGAAGAAGATCAAATAGAGAAGCCATTTCAACGGAAACAAATGAAGATCAGGTTCCCTGAGCGTGGAAGAAGTGGCAGATCTGTTGTTACTATTAAGAATCTGGAATTTGGCTATGAGGATGAGGTGAGTTGAAATGTTTGATGGTGTGTGGAGGATGGTTTAGATTTTTTTTCACTATTTTCTTTACAAACATTTGGTTTCTGTGTCAGATGCTATTTAACAAGGCAAAGCTTTCGATTGAAAGAGGAGAGAAAATTGCCATTATTGGTCCAAATGGTTGTGGAAAGAGTACTTTACTGAAACTGATAATGGGTTTACAGAAACCTAGTGGTGGTGAAGTGCTCCTTGGGGAGCATAATGTTCTTCCAAATTATTTTGAACAGAATCAGGTATCTGGCCTCTGAGAATTCGTTATATGTAGTTGAGATGATTACAATCTTCCTGTTAGTTCCCGAGCTCCTCTTTTGAGCTAAGAAAGTACAAAAGCGCTAAATTCAGTCAGCTTTCTTTCAGGCTGAGGCTCTTGATTTGGATAAAACGGTGCTTCAGACAGTGGAAGAAGTTGCAGAGGACTGGAGAATTGATGATGTTAAGGGGCTCCTTGGTCGTTGCAACTTCAAAGCTGATATGCTTGACAGGAAGGTTTCCCTTTTGAGTGGTGGTGAGAAGGTAATTACACTGCATAGAATTCTTTTGTCAAATGCATTATATATATATATATATATTATGAATTAATTAAAGTTAAAAAAGCCTTTGTTTTATGGTTTGAATCTATTTCATTTATGGCTCCTATACAATTCGGCTAATTATAGGTTCTTAATCAGAGGTTGTTGGTTGCTTGAGGGTGTATTGAATTCAAATGTTTACCATCATACATGCTGAAGAAGTTTGATACAAGACTAACCTAATATGGTTCTCTTTAATGTTTTGTGAATTTAATGCCTCATTTCTTTCATATTGTTTGACATGTCTTAGATAATTGTGTGTTAAAGGCATGGATTTGAGTGTTGTGTTTTCCTGTTCCATTCAGGCACGTCTTGCTTTTTGCAAATTCATGGTAAAACCATCCACCCTACTAGTTTTGGATGAACCAACTAATCATCTGGATATACCCTCAAAAGAGATGCTGGAGGTTTGGCTTTCTCTTTGCTTCTTTTTTCTCTCTATTGAGTATCGATAGTGTAGCATTTAGATTTATCACTCATTTATTCTGCAATCTTTCAATTGTATCAGGAGGCAATAAGAGAGTACAGTGGCACTGTCATTACAGTTTCTCATGACCGATACTTCATTCGGCAAATAGTGAACAGAGTAGTGGAAGTAAAAGACGGGCATTTGCAGGACTATGCAGGCGACTATAATGTATGGTTTTCTTGTTTAAAAGACTGAAATATGTTGTTTATTCCCCGATTAACGATGGGTACAAATTCAAAATGGACAGTATTACCTGGAGAAGAACCTAGAGGCAAGGGAGAAGGAACTTGAGCGCGAGGCGGAGCTGGAAGAGAAAGCTCCCAAAGTGAAAGCCAAATCAAAGATGTCAAAGGTAAGCAAATAGCAAAAACCCTTTGATTCCAAGCTTTTGTAGGTGAACATGATAACATCAACCCTGCCCTGGTTTGAACAGGCGGAGAAGGAAGCTCAAAAGAAACAAAAGAGGCAGGCATTTCAAGCAGCTAAACAAAAGTCGAAAGGGCTGAAGAATTCCAAGAGATGGAACTGAATCTAAACCACATTGATTAAAGATGACCCATACAGTGTAAAGTGCCTAGGAATTGAATCACCACCACCACCACCACCACCTGTATATAATCTGGATAGAAATATAGTGTTCTGAGAGTTGGAGCCTCATTATTCGCAGTCCTTTTATTATTAGTTGAAGGTGGTTTGCAATTATTAAATGCAATTGCATGTTGAACTACATTGGTGGCAAGTAAAGGATGTTCCAGATTCATGCCCAAATCTTGAAATGGTCCTTTCTGTCTGCCTTTCTTCAAAACAAATTCCTTACGATAATGAAACAACTAAATCTTCTACTCTTGTTTTTTCCACATAAAATTATGGCAAATGTGAATGGCTTAGGCATTCCTACTTTCCTCTGCTATAATATTAAAATGTCAATTTATGATTTCTCATGTCATACAAATTATTATGGATCCACTACCAAAAAATTGAACGTCTGAGATGATAGCTACCAGTTTTAAATTAAATTCAACGGAGGACAATATAAAATTTAGTTTAGAGAAAATACAATAAAATAAACTTTAAAAAGTTGTAAGAAAATGTTACAATCCGTTTAAACAAATATAATACAATGTTATATACTCTTAGGATCTGAAAACTAAGATCATGGTCAAAATTAAAACTCGATTCATCAAACATTTCTATCCATATATTAAACACATGGTATATAATCATACACAAATCCAAATTAGATTGCTAATGTAGCAAAGAGGCATCCTGTGTGTATAAATACTTATTGACATCATTCTTATAATTAGGTTTGAGCTATATAAACACAAGTCATACAACTATCAAACGTATCACATACATGGATAAAATGTCGTACAATCCAAATATATCATAACAAACATAGACTTCACCGAATACAATTAAACATATGTGAATATCATATGCCACCATTTTAGGAATTTCTTAAGGAAAGCATAAACGATACACGTAAGTTTGAAAAAGCGACTTGCAAGCTTTAACCACGATCATACAACGAGAACTCTTTAAGTCTTGAAAGATGCATGAAAATAAATGCATTAGGCTTATATAACCTAAGTACGTAGTGACATTAAAATAACAAAGCATAGCGTCAATGATATTAAATGGAAATTCAAAGAATACAAGTATAAGTTAGTATCTGTTTCTTATGTCTTAATCTTAACTTAAACATAGTTTTATTTATCGAAAGCTTTATTGGGGTTCATATTCTTTCAAATCTTAACTGAATATCTTTAGAGTTTTTAACGGAGTTTCATTGAATTTCTTATCGAACTTATCAAAGTTCTTATCTTATCTTATTGAAGACTTATCAAAGCTTATCAAGTACTTATTAGAGTTTTCGGAGTTCTTATCAACTTATCGGAGATTTTATCTGAGCTTATTAGAGTGCATAATATTTCTCATCAAAGTTTCTTTTCAAAGCTTAGTATTTGAGTTCATATCTTTTAGAACGTTTGCCTTGGATCATATATGGTCACAGGTAGCATTGGTCCGTATTACACATAGCTCAGAGCACATAGCAATGACTAGTGTTAGAATCATAACAAACATAACTTCTCATCTATCCAACCAACTGTTGACAATCTCCTTACACCTCCCCCGTTACCTCCTACTGTCGCTAATATAACACATAAATAGGGTTGTCACCATGAGCCGTAGCTCTTGGACCGTAGTCCTGAAATATACCTTTGCACCATGCCAAAGTATCCAAGGGCTTCCATTATTTAGGCAACTTAAATATCTTATATTTTGAAGTTAAGAGATGTTTCTTATGATACAAGTAAACTTCTTATTCTCTTACTTAGTATTTTATGGCAAAGTTGAGCTGGTAGTTATGGTAGGCTTAAGGATTCTTAACTTAGATCATTTTAAGGTTTGATTTACTTGTTAAAGTCTTATGGTCAAGAAGTTTATGGTTTGATTTCTAAGCTTCAACACAAGTATATTACTACTTATAAAAGGAATCATATCAATATAACAAGGCACATGATGCACCCGAAATGCTACATCAACAAAGAATCCATCAAAGATGTCATGCTTGTATGCCCTTCCCCAATTTCTCTACTCGAGCCTCATGCAAAATGATCATAAGCATTTATACTTACGTATTTCATAAATTGAAATATAAATTCAGGAATCAGAATGATACCGTGTCATCCGAGACAATATAACTACACTCACCTCTTATCTCGAAGTTACAAGATACCTAAACTACAATCATCTCTAGCTTCCAAACAACTTATTCCTTCTACACATCCTTAGTATAAAATGCACCTCAAACAAAATAGTAAATAATTAAAAACAACTCGATTCATTTACCAACATTCTAATTACACACATGTACCTACTTTTATTCACCAAAACAGTCCCAAATCTTTATGTGTTCACATATTTATATTCAAAGCAATCCTTCTGACTTTTATATCCATTCACAACAGCTCACTTTTCAAGTGTATGAATTTATGTGTGTACAAATCAGTCCCTAAAATTTTTATATATGCTAAACAGTCCACTAATGCTTTTAATTATGTCTAACAGTCTATTTCACATTTATACACTTACATACATGCTCAAAACAGTCTAGTTTTGAGTTGTAAAACAATCTTTCTATTAAGCTTACAAAGAAGCTCCTTTTTAACTATAAAAGCATTTCATCTTAGTGTTAAAAACAGTCATTAAACTTTGTAGAATAACCCTTCATTTCAGATTTACAAAACTGCATTTTAAGTTACCAAAAACAGTCCATTTAATATTGCAAAGCAGTCCCTAGAAACAAGTTTACAAACCAGTCCATTTTAATTGTAAAAATAGTTCTTAAGCTTTGCAAAATAACTTTTCATTTGTTTACAAAACACTTTCTGTTTTGATTCATCAACCCCTTGTTTAATTGCAAAACAACCCTTATACCCCTTTTAAAACAATCCTCTGTTTTTAACATACCAATTATGCCCATTTTCTTTTGACAAAGCAATCCCAAACATTTCTTTATTCTCACCAAATGACCCTAAAAATCTGTTTTTACCCAGCATTGCAATTCATAGGAAAAACAACTCCTAAATTTGTTGTTTTAAGGCAGTCCATTTAAAGTTCAATTTACATCCAGATTCATCAAGCAATCATTCCTTTTGACAAATTCTAAAGTTCAATGTCAAGAAAGTCAATACTTTAACTAGTTTGTAAGTTCACAATTGTTCACTAGGTGCCAATGGCAACATTCGAATGGTTCGACATCTTATACAGATTTTTATGATCATTGTGTAACACCTTGAAAAGCACCCTAGTTTGAACTATAGAAAACGACAACGACAACGTAAATATTTTACGATTTAATTAAAGATTGAATTGAAATCATATGAACTAAGCCCTATTAAGTTACAAATGAATAAGAATAATAGATATGTTTGTATGAAAATTTATAAGATTTGAACTTGATAAATGATATATACATATATGTTACATAGATTAATTTAATGTTATGTTGGATTAAAAGTAATATAATGTTATATATATATGTGTGTATATCAATATAATGTTAATATATATTATATATTATATTATATATATATATATAGATAATGGGGTGATAACTATAATAAAAATTAATTATATGATTAAGTAAATTGGTAGTGAAATTTACTTGGTTAATTAAAGGACAAGTGTCCTTTGCTAGACCGCATTTGATCACTAAAATTAAAAGAGGTAAAAAAGTGTTAAACCAAGTTATCTTCATCATTTCTTTCTTCATCTCCTTCACCGAATTTAAGAGAAAACAAAGAGGAAAGTTGCTGGAAATTAAACCATTCATACATGCATGTTCATTGGATTTAAAGTAAGTACACATCTATGCCATTCGATTTTGTATTTTGAATTAGGATGATGTTTTGTTAGGTTTTGGTTATGAATGGTTGCTGGAAAATATTTAGAAATGTGTTACAGTGATGTTAGATAGCTGGGTTCTTGAATTTATTGATGAATTTCTGAAAATAAAGCATGCACATTAGCTTAGGTTGAATATGCCCAAATTAGGTCTTTAACACTGCCCTGAATTAAACTGAAAATTTGAATAGGTTAAGATTCGAATTAGAAAAAGTGTTGTAGAGCATGAAAAATACTATAAGATAGAGGCCTTGGAAGCATGAAAATGATACTAGAAGTGTCTGGAAATTAAGTTACAAATTGACTGCCCAGAAATGAATGAAATTGAAACTAAGTAAACTGTTTTGAGTAAAAATAAAATTTAGAGGTTTAAATGATCATCTAAAAATTTTGGAAATTTGTTCTTGAAACAGGGATACCTTAAATGAATGAAAACATATAGGTTCATAAGGAAAATTTGTCTATATGAATGGTTAAAATGAACTAGAACACTTAGAAGTTAAATTAGACTAGTATGAAAAATGTAATAATTAAGGGACTTAAATGCCCTGTTTTTGAGGTTGCTGGAACTTCAAAATAATGTTATGATATATATATGTAAATGTGGTTACAGACTCATAATGAAATGTGTAATGAATTATAGGTTAATTGTACACTAAAGTTACAAATTGAAAACAGTGGACATAATAGGTTATTGAAAATGCTCTGTTTTCAAACAATAAACTGTATTAATAGAGAAATGATAAAAATATGTGCTATACATGGTTTTAAAGGTGTGTGAATAAGCTTTCTATAATGGTAAAGAACTTTTAATTTGGAGTTGTAAGTAAAACGTTATGGACAGTTTAGTAAGTGTTACTCAAACTGCCATTTTAGGGGGCCGATTCATATGTTTAGGTGATTTTGATTAAGTAAATGAGTATATATGTTTGAATTAAATCCTAATATGTGTTATATATGTTTTGTGATTATTCAAGAGCAAATTAGTGAAGATACACTAGAAGAATCAAGGGTTGAGCAAGCCAAAAGAAGGGGCAAAGACATCACCATCAAGGACACAAACTAGCTTGGGAGTATTTGTGAGTGTAGCTAATTTAGGGTTGTGATTAATATCTTAACCAATGTGTTTTTGATTCTTTAATAATTTAAAATGAAGCACGTAATGAATCTAATAATAGTTTGGTAACTTAAAATATAAGGAAAAAGGATTAAAGGAAACAAATGATAGAATTGTCATGTTAGTACTTATTGCCTATGTTATTGATCTATATGACTTGATGTGTTTGAATGGCCATTGGTGCTATTTGATAGGAACTTGTAAGTGATGTTTAGCCACTGTTTTAGGTGAATTAATTGATTGAAATGATTAAGTGTGTTTGCTGGAAAATTTGTGAATATGTTCTTGAATGATTTTAATTACAAAGTTGATATGAATTGTTACATGATCTTGAGATATGTTTGTTAAACAAGTGATTAAACTTGTTAAAGTTAAAAGATATAAGTTAAGTCCTTGGTTGATTAGTGTCTATAGATAGAAGGGCATGCCTTAGAGTCATTAAGATCCTCTGTTTTATGATTCAAGATGGTGGTTAGTCACCTATGAACCTGTAAAGGTGGTTAGTCACCTTGTTAATAGAATGGTGGTAAGTCAACATTGATGCTTATGCATCCTCTGTTATAAGTTGAATTGAGAAAATTGATACTTTGAGTATCTAAAGTTACATGTTACATGAAAGACTTGATTACCTAATTCATTAACCATCCAAGGCAAATACATGATTGATTCTAAGATATATAACTATGTAAACTAATTGGGTAATAGCCCTAATTGAATATTATGAAAATGTGAACATTGATGTGATTAAATGATCAATGAAATGATGTGTTTTTATGTATATTGCTTGCTGCCCATGTGTTGTGAATGATGGAATTCTTATATGATACAAGTATATGGCCTAGATTTGTATGTGAAACTAGTTAAGTTACTTGTACATGATGGACTAGCTAGGTGAACTTATATATCCTAAGCCTAGCTAAGTAACCTTGAAGATATGAATAAGACTTTAAAAGATTGAAATTAGTAATGTTTAGGGCTTCCTCACTAAGTACATTATGTATACTTATCACTCTCTTGTTTCCTTCTTCCAAAATAACATGTCCGTTGATATCCGAAAGCTAGTCGTTTAATCCGAGAGCCTTGCAAGCAAAGCACAAGTATGCTATAGTTTTGTTTGGTCTTCTATATGGTGGAATAGTCTATGTTAATGTGTCACATGCATGGAAGAATATATATATATATATATATATATGGTTTGATAGTATGAACATGTTTATGATTGGGTTGGTTAAGCTTTGATATGGGTTATGGAAATGTCGTAAGTTGCTTAGTTTGGTGGCTGTCCAAATGATCATATATGTTGAGAATGATATATATATATATATGCTTGATCTAGGTGAAATACATCTAGTGTTTGTTTGTTTAATTGACATGTTTGAATGGCCTACAATGTGGAAGGAAGTTATATATATATATATATATATATATGTTGTAATGATATGAATATAGGATATGAATGCATATAGTTGATTAAATTGAATGAAAATCATATGAATAATAAGAAATATTCGAATGCTATGATAATCTTGTAGGATTGGTGTTGTTCGAATAGACCCCTATGTTGTTAGGTTAATTGATCATGTTGTATGTATGTTTAGGTTACTATGCTAATACATGTATAAAATTTAAACAAGTCTGTTTGTCTTGTTAGAGTGTTAGTCGAATGTACGTAGGTTCTAAGATGTGTTAGTCGAATGTGTTACAAGCATGAATAGGTTTGGTTGATTGTTTCTTGAATGTTAAAGTGTATGCATGTTGATATTGGTTAGATTGAAAGTTTAAGGTTGATAGGTATATGTTATAGTATGTTATATGTATTAGGGTTTTTTTGGCTCACCTATGTATATTTATATCTTTTGATTACATGTTTGTATGATCAATTCTTATTATGCTATAAGTTGTGTATTTAATTGACTATTATGGATTGCCAAGCATGTTTGTATGTATGAGATATGATTCTTGTTGTTCGAATTTGACATCTCTCGTTCTTAACCGGGCGAGGGGTGTTACACATTGTATAGCAGTATACAACTTATTTCATGCACATTCTTTTGCTTATTCAAAATCTTTACACACTTAAATCATTTAACTGGTTCCACCTAGGCCAAACCAACCAAACATCGAACAATCGAGCAATCCAACCACATCACAATTCGAATGAATCATAAATTGTGTTTTTTTGCTGAGCAAATTAATTTTTATTAATAAGGATGAAAAGGAGCATCCTCAAGCCTGAGTCGCGAGCCTCATTAAAAACCTCCTTAGCCTAAATTGGAGGAAAATAGTACTACACAACCAGGTTACAAGACAAAACAAAGCAACAAAACATCAACCACCATACAAAGCAAACCATTCCACGCCTAGACAATAGAAAGACATCAGCAAAACAGGCCCTAAAACACCAGCTAGAACAACACACGCAATGAACATTTGTTGACAACTACAAGATGCTAAACTTCAACACTTGCAGGCCCTGTCTAACCAAACTTACAGTAGTACTAAATTGATTCCCTTCATGCACCTCACCACCTACCAGTTTCGTGATATAAGGAGAATAGGAAGAACTGATCACAACCTTGCATAGAAAAGTCAATGTCCCAACTTTATCAAGCCATAAAAACCAGTGCTGCACCAGTCGAGGAACAGATTCCACCACCTGAGTGCTTTTTCCAACCCACCATACCTCAATAAAAAACTCCTAAGTCAATTTTGGTTCCAACCATTAACGCAAACACAACACCATCTCCCTTTAAAGTTCCTCAGGTCGTTGTTCTTATTACACCAGCAACAAAATTGAGCACTCCCCCTACGCTTAGGTCCTTTACCATAACTCTTACTTTTCACCACCAGACTTTAAACAAGGTTTGTCGGTTCATACCATCCTTCGCCAAATAGTCAGCAAGTTCATTACACGATCGAGGTGCAAAGCAAAACTGCACCTTTCCTATCCTCCTTGCATCACTGTAAATCTTTAAAAAAAGCTCCCACCACCTCCAAGGTCTTGATAAGGGGTTATTAATCCAGTTTAGAACGAGTTTGACATCTGATTCCACAACTAGCACTCCACTTCCAGCCCAGCCAGCCGCTATAAAAACCTCCAATGTAACACCCAGGTTTGGGGCCGGGAGAAAATAATACTTAAATAATATTTTGGGTCTCGGGTTATGATTAAAATGATATTATATATATTTTGGGCTTTGTGATTTCAAAACAAATATTATATGTTGGACTCAAATTAAATTCGAAATCAATTTCATGAATTTTAAATGTGGATGAGATATGCCATCTCATTAATGGCAAAGTTGTCATTTCTTGGTCTTGTAAAATAAAACCCATTTTCATTTTATTTCAAATACCCAAAAATCACACCCATCTTCTTCCTCTCCATTTTGAATGAGAGTTTCTCCTCCCCATCTCCCATCACTTTTCCATCACCAATCTTGCTTGTTTTTTTAGGGCTTTTCAAAGGTAAATACATTTTCTTATTACCCTCATCTTCCTCTTTCTCCCCATATAATTTGTTTTCATTAAAGCTCACTAGTTTGCATTTTAGGGTTATGAGATTTTGAGTTGAAAATGCTATCTTTGTTAGCTTTAACTAAAGCTTTTGATTTATTAATGCTATGTGAGTTGTTTACTACCTATAAGGTCTAACATATCCGATTTTTGCAAGGTTTTATGGTGAAACCCGAAATGGGTTTTTAAGGGTATATTTAAAGTGTCAAAATTTGTGTTTTTGGGATGGTTTTGTGAAAAATTGATGGGCTGCTGTTATAGTAGCATTGGGTATGTGTCTTTGGATGTTATTTGATGATTTTTGAGTAGTTATAGTGTTGGTTTGAATGGATTCCCGTAGCTACTGTTGTAAGTGATTTTTGGGAGTGGAAAATGGGAGTTTTTAAGGTGTCTATGTGGGGAAATGAAGGGTTGATGGTTATACTATGTTTGGGTAGTGTTTTGAACATGTCTAAGGGTGCTTTGGATGACTACATTGCTGATTTTGGATGGGTCTTTGTGGAAGTACGAAAATGAGAAATTGAAGAATGAACTTGGCTTTGAATTGTGAGAATTGTAGTGGATTTGTGTGTTGGTGTTAAACTTTGGGTTTGTGGCTGATTTTGAGGTTAATATATTGTTTTTGAATGGTTAGAAGCAAGGGAAATCAATGGGGAAGCTTCGGGCTTGGATCCGGAAACTTGGATGCTTGGTAAGCTTGTCGGCTTGTGCTAATGGAGTAGTCGGTGAGTGGTTACTATTTTTAAATGGCTTTCAAATATTGGTTCAAGCATGTGAACCTAGGATGGGCTTGGTAAACCCACCTAGAGTTGAGATTAGAGTGGTAGTCTAATCTCAAGCTTAGCTTAGGAGACCTTTGGTTGAACTCCTAATTTCTTATTATGCCTCATGTCTACTTGTGTTTGTGTTGGCTATGTATAATGTGTTATGCATGTTGTTGAGGCTTGATATGATGCGTTGATATATGCATGTGGTTTGGTTTATGAATCGTGCATGATAGTGATCATGGTGAGTACGTGCTAAGCACAACAGTTATGTTGAGTTGATGATGTGAAAGGTTATGGAATTTGATTAATATTGACACTAGTATGCTTGAGTACAATGATCGATCATTAGGATGAGTGTGCACACGAGAGTCAAAGTCGCGCGTGACCTTGGTGGCGTTAAGGCACCAAGGAGGAGTACGGGTACGCCCGGAAATCTTTATATTAGTCGGTGATGAGTGGAATCCCATCGACGGGGCCTGAGGATGAGTGGAATCCCCTCCGCAAGAATCGGTGATGAGTGTAATCCCACCGCAGGTAATGGTTATGTTGGAAATACATTCCAACATGTTATCCGCGTATTCGAGTCATAGCTAGGTGCCAATATGAGTTTATATGTGCCTTTATGATATGAAATGTGATTCCAATGTGCATTGAGGTATGTTGCTAATAATACATTGAGTTATGTATCATTGTAAGTTGAACTTATGAGTTGTTGAGCATGGCATAATGTTGATTATATGTTCATGCATCATGTTTAATTTGGCTCTTGTGGATCGGAGGTAAGATCATGCATTTCATCATGGTAGTTGCTCGTGCTTGGACCCTGCATTGTCGAAGGTTTGTTTTATGAGCTTACCCTCACTAAGCTTTTATGCTTACGCTCCCTTTTGTTCGACAATGCAGATCAATAGCTTGTGGGTGGCAAGGCAAGGAAAGGTCTCCAAGTGTTGCTTTTGGTTAGTTCAAGTATGATCTTTAAGTTGTAGATTGTAATAGTCAAGCAATGGGATAGGTGTTGTTGATGTTGGTTTGTTTAAGAGCATGTTAGACTCTTCTCTATCATGTTGTTGGTTCGGCTTTTGGATGTCATGTTTGGATTGTAAATCATGTTAAGCTTGCCTATCTTAAATGCTTAAGTGTATGTTTTTGGTGAAGCATAAACCTTAAGTTTTATGTATGAAGCATGTGTTGGATGTTGTTGATTCTTTAATGGATGGTTCTTATATGCTTGTAAGTGTTGAGTGCCTCATGGGGTCGTTTAGGGCCTTTTGAGTCGTTGAGAAATGCTTTAAGTTGGTTTTCGAAGGTTGCAGACAGCCGTTGTTTCGAAACGGGCTGAGCCGTTTCGGAACGGGTAAGGCTTCAGGGACCCCGTATCGGAACTCGTTCCGATACGTTTTGGCCACTGTGAACCCTTGTTTCGATACGAGTTTCGGAAAGCTTTGGCTACTGGAAATCTGAGAAATTGTCGAGATGAAGGCGTTTCGAAGCGGGCCAAAAGGTTTCGGAACGGTCAATATCTCTTTGACCACGAGAAGTTGACCGTTGGGGGCGTTTCGGAACGGTTGACCTCCGTTTCGATACGACCTTCTCGTGAGGACTTGGGGCAGTTGACCAAGTCAAGGTGTTTCGATACTCCTCAAGGGCGTTTTGATATGGCCTACTTAAAAGGGATAAATTGGGCTGTTTATTAGCATGTTTTGTGGGTTTTGTATCCGCGCTTGTTAGCTACGTGTCCTATTCACATAGGAGTTAATAAAGGCATCTAGAAAAGATAAAGAAAAAAATAGGGTTGCTAACCGAAGGGGAGACTTAACGGGATTCACTTCGGTTTTCCATGTGTAACCTACTCGAACCGGTCAGTCGACCAGACCGGGGCGAGGGGGTTACATTTGTTGGTATCAGAGCCTAAGGTTTCCGAGACCTTGGGCAGGTAAGTCAAGTCCATATATTGAATTACACGGTGTTTGCTTGCCATGTAAGCATGTTTGCTTGTTTATCAAGTATGCTTGATGTATGCTGTTTGCTCGTGCGTGTGCGTTGCTTGAAGCATGTTTAGTAGAGTCCTATTGCTTCTATTACATCGGAAAAGAGATTTTTAAGTGAGGGAATCATACTCGAGCCACTTGGACCCTTTCCTTTGCTAACCTAGTTTGTATGTTAATTTACTATTGTTGTTGTTGTCGATTTATTGCTTTTCGGTAAGTAGAAGTTGTGGTTTCCGAAATGTGGATAGTGTTGAGGGAGTTCATCGCTATGGTTAGGGGAGTATGGTTGTACCGGAGTTGAGGTACAATTGGTTTGTTTAAGTCAGTGTGTGTGTGGTTTGATTCTTGTTGGTGAGGGATGATGAGGCCGATTCCGGTATTAGTTGGTGAAAAGAAGTGAAGACCTATGAGTGGGAGTCAGAGTGGTATCAATGTTATAGTAGATAAGCTTTGGTACAGTTTTGGGTTTGTTTCCTCCGGTTGATTCCGAATCTATACTTCCGTATGTGTTAGCAAGCATGCAAAGTTTGATTGTGTCCGGTGAGGTGTTAGAGGTAGGTACGAGTACCTTGGTTCTTTTAGCGAGATCAAGGTAGGGGTCTCGTGTGAGTAATCTGAAACTCAGAGATGCTAGTTGGCGATCGTAGAGATTCAGCCTATGGTTTTCGTAGAAGACAGTCGGTCCGTACCCGTGAGTGGAAATTAATTTGTGTAATTGGGCCAGTGTGTGTCTGAGTTGTTCTCCAGCATGGTTGTCTGTGTGAGATCAGAACTGTGTTTTTGAAGTTTCGAAATGCTCTAAGGACAGTCTAGAAGAGTCAGATTTTGTTGAAGAACCAGTCTGAAAACAAGAGGACCGAAGACTACCAACTGTGCACATGTGTAGTTGCAATTTCTGCGGATTCTTCCTTTTGTGTGAGCATGCGAAGAAATTTGATGTACGTGTTGAGATTTTAGACGTAGGAACGCATGTGACTAGTCCTTTTGTGAGATAGTGGTGGTCAGAAAGATGTACGGAAGATGTTTGTTGATTGTTCAGAGTTACGTATTTTTGGTAAATGTGAAGTGCTTGTCTTTTTACGGTTTTGATGTAACTTTTGGCATGATTTAGCTTGTAGAACACCAAGCTAGGGTATACGTTGAGACAAAGAGAGAGTTGCCTTGAAGTTACAGATTTTTGTGAGACTGTAGTGGTAGGTGAGGATGTGAACTTCTTATTGAATGTTGATTCAGCTTTAGAGGTCAAAGATTGATTGAGTTTAGTTGACAGGCTTGCCTAGCAAATGCGATTGAATTGATTTTTGAACGAAGATTTGACCGAAGAATGTTAGAATAGTTTGTGGTTTTCCTAGAAGTGTTTAAAAGAATTTCCCGGTTTGTCTCTTGTTGGGGAAGAAGAGCTTATTATTGATACCATCTTCGAGTTTACTCATGTTTGATTGCTCTGTATCTTACGTATCCCGAAAGAATTGAGAATGTTGAAAAACCAACTTCGAGACTTGTTAGACCTTAGATTCTTTAGGCCTAGTACATCATTTTAGAGTATGACCGTGCAATTTGTGAAAGAGAGAAGACAATACGAGAATGTGTTTAGATTTCAGACAGTTGAAACAAGTGACAGTGATTAGTTAGTATCCATTTCCGAACGCCAGTGGTTTGTTGATCGGTTAGGGTTTGCTCTAGTCTTTTCGAAGATTAAATTGAGATTTGAATCATTACCAGTTGAAAGCGAGAGAATTTGATGTACCGAAGACAGCTTTCGAGGCAAGATGTGATCGCTTTGAGTTCTGAGTTATGTCGTTTCGTTTGACTAGTGTGTTAGCTACTTTTATAGAGTTGTCGAGCAGAATATTTCCTGAGTTCCTTAATCAGTTGTAGTAGTCTTTATAGATGATACATGGGTGTATTCACGTACCAAGGAAGACCATGACAAGCTTTAAAGTTAGTGTGGAAAACCCTATTAGAGAATCAGTTGTATGCCAAGTTGAACAAACGTGAACTCTGAGTTAAAGAAGATGTCCTCCTAGGACATGTAGATCAGTCGAGTGTATTAGAGTAAATCCTATATAGGCAGAAGAAGACGTGAGTTGGAAGAAACCAAAGACAGTGACAGATATCTATAGTTCCTAGGTCTAGCATTGCTACTATCGGAAGTTTGTGAATAGTCTTTCAAAGATAGCTGCTCCATTGACAGATTGCTACCGAGGAATGTTCAGTTGTGTGGTCAGATGCGAGACAACGAGCCCTTGAGAAACTGAGAGAAACTTTGAAGAGAGCTTTGACCCTGATCCAGCCTAAATCAGAGAAAGAGTTTGTGAACCATAGTGATGCGTTACATGTAGAGTTAGGTTGTGTGCTTATGTAAGACAGAAGATTGTGGCTTATTCATTGAGATAGTTGAAAGACCGAGAGAAGAGTTATCCGACACTAGACTTAGAATTAATTACAGTTGTATTTGCTTCGAAGATTTAGAGACAAAGTTTGTATAGTAAGGAATGCACAATATGTACACTTATCATCAGAACTTGAAATATTAGACGACTTAGGAAGGGTTGAAACTTGAACAACATAGGTTGTTAGATTTGCTTGAAGACCGTAATCTCACAATTAAATACCATCCGAAGAGAGTCTACGTAGTAACCGATGTTCCGAGTTGTATTTGTTGATAGATTAGTAGTTGGGTTGCGAGATGTATTTGCCGAATTCAGTTTACCGAATGATAGTAGTTTTGTGGCCGAGTTTCATGTTAAACCTACATTGAGTCAGAATGCTTGAAGAGAAACAATTGCAAGACAGGTTCTTGGCACCTCACGTGCAAGACATAGTGGGAGGAAGACCTTCAAAATACAGTTTCAGAGATGAGAGAGAGTTTTGCATTTCAGAGACAGAATAGTTGTGCCGATTGACATAATGTCTTGAGACGTATTGTGTTGGCTGAAGCATACGACAATTCATTTGTATTGCATCTTAGTAGTATGAAGACGTATTGTGGGTTGAAGATGAGTACTTCTGAATTGAGTTAATGAATAATGTGGTTCAGTACGAGAGTAAGTGTGTAAATTGCCAGAGTGTCAAGACCGAGAATCAGTTTTCTTCTAGTTTGTTACATCCGTGGAAGGTTCTTAATGGAAGTGAGTAATAGAGATCTGAAATTTCAACTAGATTATTTTTGAAGACGTCTGCATAGTGTTTGGTTACATGTTGAAGTCAGATGGTCAGTTAGAGAAGGTTATGGGTCAAGTATTCAAGCAGTACTGTTTGAGATTGTGAATCGGGCTAGTTCTATTGTTTGCCTGTTGCGGTTACCACCAGAGTTAGAAATGGGTTTGTGATGTGTTCCGTGTATCTATGATTCAGAAATGTGAGTCAGATCTGTTCCGTGCCATGTTTGTAGAAGAGAATGTGTTCAGTTTAAAATCGACAAGCAATGGAGAACCCGTGGAGACCTTAGCATCAGATAGCTAATGTTGTGTGGTAAGTTTACCGAGTTGGTGACTATGTTGTGGTGAGAATAAAAGTGTGGAGGAGCATGTTTCAGTGACTCTTCTTGTCTGATAAATTTCAGGGACGAAATTTCCTTAAGTGGGGGAGAGTTGTAACACCCGGGTTTGGGGGCCGGGAGAAAATAATACTTAAATAATATTTTGGGTCTCGGGTTATGGTTAAAATGATATTATATATATTTTGGGCTTTGTGATTTCAAAACAAATATTATATGTTGGACTCAAATTAAATTAGAAATCAATTTTATGGATTTTAAATGTGGGTGAGATATGCCATCTCATTAATGGCAAAGTTGTCATTTCTTGGTCTTGTAAAATAAAACCCATTTTCATTTTATTTCAAATACCCAAAAATCACACCCATCTTCTTCCTCCCCATTTTGAATGAGAGTTTCTCCTCCCCATCTCCCATCACTTTTCCATCACCAATCTTGCTTGTTTTTTAGGGCTTTTCAAAGGTAAATACATTTTCTTATTACCCTCATCTTCCTCTTTCTCCCCATATAATTTGTTTTCATTAAAGCTAACTAGTTTGCATTTTAGGGTTTTGAGATTTTGAGTTAAAAATGCTATCTTTGTTAGCTTTAACTAAAGCTTTTGATTTATTAATGTTATGTGAGTTGTTTACTACCTATAAGGTCTAACATATCCGATTTTTGCAAGGTTTTATGGTGAAACCCGAAATGGGTTTTTAGGGGTATATTTAAAGTGTCAAAATTTGTGTTTTTGGGATGGTTTTGTGAAAAATTGATGGGCTGTTGTTATAGTAACATTGGGTAGGTGTCTTTGGATGTTATTTGATGATTTTTGAGTAGTTATAGTGTTGGTTTGAATGGATTCCCGTAGCTACTGCTGTAAGTGATTTTTGGGAGTGGAAAATGGGAGTTTTTAAGGTGTCTATGTAGGGAAATGAAGGGTTGATGGTTATACTATGTTTGGGTAGTGTTTTGAACATGTCTAAGGGTGCTTTGGATGACTACATTGTTGATTTTGGATGGGTCTTTGTGGAAGTACGAAAATGAGAAATTGAAGAATGAACTTGGCTTTGAATTGTGAGAATTGTAGTGGATTTGTGTGTTGGTGTTAAACTTTGGGTTTGTGGCTGATTTTGAGGTTACTATATTGTTTTTGAATGGTTAGAAGCAAGGGAAATCAATGGGGAAGCTTCGGGCTCGGATCCGGAAACTTGGATGCTTGGTAAGCTTGTCGGCTTGTGCTAATGGAGTAGTCGGTGAGTGGTTACTATTTTTAAATGGCTTTCAAATATTGGTTTAAGCATGTGAACCTAGGATGGGCTTGGTAAACCCACTTAGAGTTGAGATTAGAGTGGTAGTCTAATCTCAAGCTTAGCTTAGGAGACCTTTGGTTGAACTCCTAATTTCTTATTATGCCTCATGTCTATTTGTGTTTGTGTTGGCTATGTATAATGTGTTATGCATGTTGTTGAGGCTTGATATGATGCGTTGATATATGCATGTGGGTTGGTTTATGAATCTTGCATGATAGTGATCATGGTGAGTACGTGCTAAGCACGTAAGTTATGTTGAGTTGATGATGTGAAAGGTTATGGAATTTGATTAATATTGACACTAGTATGCTTGGGTACAATGATCGATCATTAGGATGAGTGTGCACACGAGAGTCAAAGTCGCGCGTGGCCTTGGTGGCGTTAAGGCACCAAGGAGGAGTACGGGTACGCCCGAAAATCTTTATATTAGTCGGTGAATAGTGGAATCCCATCGACGGGGCATGAGGATGAGTGGAATCCCCTCCGTAAGAACCGGTGATGAGTGTAATCCCACCGTAGGTAATGGTTATGTTGGAAATACATTCCAACATGTTATCCGCGTATTCGAGTCATAGCTAGGTGCCAATATGAGTTTATATGTGCCTTTATGATATGAAATGTGATTCCAATGTGCATTGAGGTATGTTTCTAATAATACATTGAGTTATGTATCATTGTAAGTTGAACTTATGAGTTGTTGAGCATGGCATAATGTTGATTATATGTTCATGCATCATGTTTAATTTGGCTCTTGTGGATCGGAGGTAAGATCATGCATTTCATCATGGTAGTTGCTCGTGCTTGGACCCTGCATTGTCGAAGGTTTGTTTTATGAGCTTACCCTCACTAAGCTTTTATGCTTACGCTCCCTTTTGTTCGACAATGCAGATCAATAGCTTGTGGGTGGCAAGGGCAAGGAAAGGTCTCCAAGTGTTGCTTTTGGTTAGTTCAAGTATGATCTTTAAGTTGTAGATTGTAATATTCAAGCAATGGGATAGGTGTTGTTGATGTTGGTTTGTTTAAGAGCATGTTAGACTCTTCTCTATCATGTTGTTGGTTTGGCTTTTTGATGTCATGTTTGGATTGTAAATCATGTTAAGCTTGCCTATCTTAAATGCGTAAGTGTATGTTTTTGGTGAAGCATAAACCTTAAGTTTTATGTATGAAGCATGTGTTGGATGTTGTTGATTCTTTAATGGATGGTTCTTATATGCTTGTAAGTGTTGAGTGCCTCATGGGGTCGTTTAGGGCCTTTTGAGTCGTTGAGAAATGCTTTAAGTTGGTTTTCGAAGGTTGCAGACAGCTAGTGTTTCGAAACGGGCTGAGCCGTTTCGGAACGGGTAAGGCTTCAAGGACTCCGTATCGGAACTCGTTTTGATACGGTTTGACCACTATGAACCCCTGTTCCGATACGAGTTTTGAAACGCTTTGGCTACTGAAAATCTGAGAAATTGCCGAGATGAAGGCGTTTCGAAACGGGCCAAAAGTTTTTGGAACGATCAATATCTCGTTGACCACGAGAAGTTGACCGTTGGGGGCGTTTCGGAACGGTTGACCTCCGTTTCGATACGTTCTTCTCGTGAGGTCTTGGGGCAGTTGACCAAGTCAAGGCATTTCGATTCGCCTCAAGAGCGTTTCGATATGGCCTGCTTAAAAGAGATAAATTGGGTTGTTTATTAGCATGTTTTGTGGGTTTTGTATCCGTGCTTGTTCGCTGCGTGTCATATTCACATAGGAGTTAATAAAGGCATCTAGAAAATATAAAGAATAAAATAGGGTTGCTAACCGAAGGGGAGCCTTAACGGGTTTCGCTTCGGTTTTCCCCGTGTAACCTACTCGAACCGGTCAGTCGACCAGACCGAGGCGAGGGGGTTACATCCAGCGCCATTTGATTTCCATTAGCTCCGCCAAATCTTCTCCAGAGCAGGTTACTGGTCTAGAGAACAAAGCCCTGATTATTCCTCCCTTTGTGCGTAATATCCTTCCCCACCCTGCATCCCCTTCCATAAAAGCCGGGGGTGACCACACTTGTTGCGTAACAGCTCCAAAGCACTTTGCAGGATTCTCCCACCAAACATTAATATTGGGAACTGGATCATCTTTTGTTGCTTTCACCCATACCATTGCTCGTATCTTAGTATGGAAAAGTATCTCCTTCGCACTTTTAGTTTTATCCTAAAAAACCATGGCATTTCTCGATATCCATATGCTCCACAGGGCTGCTGCCACTGCAATCAGCCATAATCTTCGAATGGATCTTTTAAACTGGACTGAGAAGCAAAAATCATACAAATTTGATATGTTGAGAGCCCCTGCCCAACTTACTTTCCACCAAACACAAAATATTCTCCAAAAATTTTGGATGATACGACAGTTGACGATTAAGTGGTCCGACTCCTCAATTTCAGTTTCACACCATTCACAGTTGCACTTGTTCGGATCCCTGATCACACCTTTTCTCTTTAAGAAATCCTTCGTAGGTAGACGATTCAATTGAAGCAACCAAAGGAACGACTTAACTTTTGGTGGAACCTTGATCTTCCACAACCTATCAAAATCAAAATTTGGCTCCTCCACATCAGCATTAACCATCAATTCTGTTAATTTCTTAACTGAGAAGTAACCAGCTTTATCATGCACCCAAATCAATTTATTGGCTACCCCTGTCATGAGTTTGAACCTTCCAATAACCTTTTTAATTTCCTTGACCATTAATCTCTCCCTATCCAACAAGGCCCTAGTAAACATTCTATCCCAGTTAATCTTTATGAGATCATCATCTCCAGCTACAACTGCAACTACAGACCCCTTCAATCTTGCCAATCTATATAATCGAGAGAAGTCCACTCGCAACGACCTCTCCTCACACCACACATCTTCCCAAAATAAGACTGACTTCCTATCACCTAGCTGCCACCTAAAGGACTCAATGTTCATCCATCTATTTACCTCTATTTTTCTCCAATTGTTGACTATACCTCTCCATACAAGCGACATCTTTTTCGGATTTCTCAAACTGAAAGTCCAGTCCTTTAACGAGCAGCCATCTTTAGATGTAATAACCCTCCTCCATAATGCTGAATTTTAAATCGCGAACCTCCAGCCCCATTTTGCTAACAGAGCATTATTTTTAGCTTTAAGGTTTATGACTCCAGCGCCCCTTTTTTTCTTGAAAAGGCACACCCTTGACCAACAAACCCTTGCCATTTTCTTCTTGTCACTTGTACTCCCCCACAAGAAATTCCTCCTTATCTTTTCAATCTTCATAATGACGGTCCTTGGCACTTCAAATAGAGACATATAATAAAGATGGAGAGATGAAAGTACTGAATTAATTAAGACCACTCTCCTTGCAAACGACAAGTTCTTGCACTTCCAACCTGCCAATTTAACTTGGAATCTTTCAACGTCCGGTTCCCATGTCGAAACTCTTCTCAAATTAGCTCCCAAGGGAATCCCTAGATAAGAAAAAGGCAGCGAACCAACCTGGCAGCCACAAATTTGTGCTAAGTCTACAACTACCTGTCCATCCACCCCAATGCCAAAAAGACAAGATTTTTGGAAGTTAATGCTCAACCCTGAGCATACTTCAAAGACCCTGAGCATACTTCAAAGCACCTTAAATTTCGTTTATCATTTACCAACACCTTATCATTCATCTTGAGAAATAAGATTGTATCATCGGTGAATTGAAGGTGCGAGAAGGACTGACCTGGTAAAGCCTCCATAATTCCTTCAATTACTTCGTAAGCTTCAACTTCTTCCAACAATAGATGCAACACCTCCATGACCATGAGAAACAAGAAGGACGAGAGGGGATCCCCTTACCGCAACCCCCTTTTCATTCTAAATTCTCATGTAGGAGATCCATTTAATAGTATCGAGACTTTTTCTGAGGAAATACATTCCATGATCCATGCTCTCCACTTCAAGCCAAACCCCAATATTTTCAAAACCACGTCAAGGAACTCTCATCGCACACAATCGTATGCCTTAGAGAAGTCTAATTTTAAGACAGCTCCACCCGAGCCCTTTCCTCCATGTTCCATCGTGTGTAATATCTCATTTGCCACAAGAATTCCATCGAAGATATGTCTTCCTCTTAAGAATGCACATTGTGTGTCGCTAATAATTGAATCCATAACCCCTCTCAATCTTCTCGATAGAATTTTCGCTATTATTTTATACACCGATTCTACCAGAATAATCGGCCTAAAATCTGCAATTGACACTGGATTACTTAATTTGAGGATGAGAGCAATGAAAGAGGAATTAACACACTAACCTAATTTCCCAATTCTGAAGAAATCATCCATGAGGAAAGACAGTTCATCCTTTTCATCCTCCCAACAACTTTTGTAAAAATTCATATTTAATCCATCAGGCCCGGGAGCTTTCGATTCTTCATAGCTCCAAATCGTCTCCTTAATCTCTGCGATTGAGAATGGTTCCTCTAGTTTACTAGCCTCCAAATCTGAAACTTGCTTGAACTTCAACTTTGGTATTACCCTCCAAGAATGATTCTTGCAGCTAAAATGCTTTAAAAAGTAATCGAAAACTCGTGTTCTCAACCTCTTTGAATCATCACACCATCTACCTTCGATCTTCAGCCTCTGTATCATTTTCGTTTTTGCCCGAATTTTAACAGCTCTATGGAAAAAATTTGTATTTGAATCTCCCAATGAAAGCCAGTTCATTCTAGACTTCTGTCTCCACAGCTCCTCTTGAATTCTTAGGTTCTCCCACAGCTCAAGTCTACAAGCTTTTAATTCTTCTATTTCAACCTCACTCAAGCTATTCTTATTGCCCACTTCTTCTAAGATCGAAATCCTCTCCTCTAATTCTTTCACTTTGGAGTCATAGTTGTCACAAGACTCTTTGTTCCATTTCTTCAATACCTCTTTTAATTTTCTTAACTTCAATGCCAGGCCAGATTTATTTCCTTCACATTTTCGGAATACCCCAATGATCATATCTCTGCATTCCTTCATTTCTAACCATCCATTGAAGAGTTTGAAGGGCCTAGGCTCCCAGTCCACTGATCCTGAAGAGAGAAGCACTAGTGCGTGATCCGACACTGCCCGTTTTAGACCTATTTGCGCAAAATCATATTTTTCCAATAACCACGTCTCATCCAACATGACTCTATCAAGCTTGCTTCTTCGATTCTGAGGACCAAACCATGTAAATTTTTTCCCACTCATTGGAAGATCAATCAAATTGCAGTTACTAATGAAATCGTTAAATTCATTGCTCCCGTATTGCAAGCTCACACAACCACTACGTTCTCTTCTACACCTTGTTGAGTTGAAGTCTCCACCCATAATCCAATTTGACGATTCAACAGTAATCCAAGCAGATATCTCATTCCACAGATCAACTTGTTCTGAAACTACACATGGAGCATAAACATTGAAGATTGTAGCTGTCATATATGTTTGTAGCCATATTCCTTTTACTAAAGTATATCTAGGTTTGGGCAAAATAAACTCAGCTTTGAACTTGATCTTATCGCAAACTGTTAGCAAACCCCCTGAACGACCATCTGCTGCCACTAAAACAAATCCAATGCCATCATCATACCACAACCTTCTAATTTCATCTTCGCCCAACTTTGATTTTTTAGTCTCCTGTAAAAATAACATCTCCACTTTATGAGCCCTTACAATCTTGCGAACTGCAAACATTTTCACCTCTCCCTCTAACCCACACACATTCCAGGTTAGCAACAACATACTTCTCATCCAGCGTAACGTAACTAGATAAGGAAGGTATTCCTCTTCCACCCGTCACCCTAATTATCTTTTAGTTGAGTCAATTCCTTCACCTCCTCTTCTTTATTTCCTTCAAACTGCAACCTAAGTTTTTCCCCCCAACTTTAGGGTCTTTCTTGCCTCTTTTGTAAGCAAATTCCATCTAGTCACCAAATCAGAGTCAGATAAGGATCTTCCAAATAGTTCTGAACATGAATTTTAAATTCTCTCATCTTTCTATCATCAACATGGTTCATGATAACTACAATCAATTACTCAATTTAAAGGTTAAATTAAAGAGAAAAGGGAGAATGTGATCACCTCTTTTCCAAGCTTACTCGAACAAACTCAAGAATTTGAGTTAAAATGAAGCAATCCTTGCTCTTTCTCTCTAATTCTCTCTCTCTTTTTTAATCTCCAGAGTTCTCGGTTCTTCTGGGTGAAGAAGATGATGGAAGGATTTTTGTTGTCATCTTTGTTCCCAAGACCAAGACCCCTTAACACATGCCTTGCCCAAATTGTAACACATGTATAAGCCATTGAAGTTTCCTAAAGTTTACATGCAACTATCATATAATAAAGTATTCGGTTTAGGCCATCACAATTTTGCTATCCATTTTTTCCTTGTTTTAATTTAGTCCCAATCACTTAATAGATCAATCAAAGATTAATTAGAACGATTAAATTAACAACATTTTCCTAAGCAAAATTTTCTCTTAACCAAAATAGTCTAATAGGAAGTCAAATTCTATTTTCTTAAAATAAATTATAACTAGATTACATCGATTAATCACATATCATTTTGCTCTAACCTTTTACTTGGTTTTAGGGGTGTTACATAGAGACTTGTATACTTATTTATATATTTGTGTATAACTCAGGACTTATATAGTATGCACAAACTATGCATGTATATGTTTTTCATATTTCAGTGAATTACTTCTTAATATAAAAATTCATTCAGAATGACTGCATGGCTACAACGGGAGAGGTATTACGTGACTCTCATGGGTCCTGGGTCTTGGATTTTTGGGTTCGCTCGTAGTTTTGACCAATGCCCGGTTCTTATTGTAGAACTTTGGGTTGCACATAATGTCCTTCATATTTAGAGGTTAGACTTTCGTTATATAGAACTGAAAATAGATAATCTTGAAGTTGCTAGAATCCTCATTCATCTGATGCTCTAGCCGGTACTGCACTTGTCGACTCTATACACGAGCATGTTATTGCGTGATTGAACAACGACAGTTCATCACATTCATCGGAAACTTAATGTTGTTGCAGATCAACTAGCTTTCTTAGGCCGTGATGCTCTAACCGGAGAAGTTTTGCTCTTTGATCCTCATGCTGACTTGTGTGCCTTGGCACATAAAGAGCAAATTTTTCCTAGTTAGAAGGTTTATTAGATCTTTGTATTAGCAAAAAAAGGTTAAACTACAACGAAGGTCACTCAATTATGGGTAAGGTTACATTTGGGTCACTCAATTATTAAAAGTTACATTTAGGTCACTCAATTATGGGTAAGGTTACATTTGGGTCACCCAATTATTAAAGGTTACATTTGGATCACTCAATTATGGGCAATGTTACATTTGGGTCACCCTTCATATAAAAAAGTATATCAATTTGTGTATTAGATTAATTAATGATTTTAAATGAAGTATTCTATGTTAACAAGGGTATACAAGTGATTTGGAAGAAAAATGATTAAATTAATGTACTTTTTTTAATATGAAGGGTGACCCAAACGTAACCTACACATAATTGAGTGACCTAAATGTAACCTTTAATAATTGAGTGATCCAAATGTAACCTTATCCATAATTGAGTGACCCAAATGTAACTTTTAATAATTAGATGACCCAAATGTAACCTTACCCATAATTGAGTGACATCCGTTGTAGTTTACCCAAAAAATATAAAAATTCATGCAGACGTTGAATGTTAAAAATATATATTTATATAATATTTTTTAAACAATATTTATATGATATTTGAAATTGCATAATTTGAGTCGATCATATAAAATAAAGAAAAAAGTATTCCTTTGTAGATTATGCAAGCTATTGTTAACCTTAGTTCCCAAATCATATAAAATAAATCAGTGGTCTCAGAAGGGAAGCAATATGAGCACCCGCTCATGGACTCAATTTTTTACTTCACAATTTTAATATTTTTCAAGTGATAATATTGTAAGTTTGTGGTTGTATATACTATTTTAATTGTATCTAAGATACTTTCTTAACAAAACAATAAAAAGAATATGTTTGACAAAATCTGATCAAGTTTTTATAGTTTATTAATAAAATATTAAATTAATTGTTCAAAGTAATTACATATACTTCTCTTATAAATTTAAGTTTTGCTAAAAACCCAAAAAATACCAAAATGGCTATGATATAAACCACAAGAATGAAGCATACTAAAATCTCCTGAAACACCAAAATTATTGAATCTCATATTCCAATCATATGTTATTATGCTAAGAGTTCTAAAAGGTTGGCTGTAAAATCTATTATACATGGATAAAAATACTAAAAAATGATTTCCCATGTTTTTTCACTACCATTTTTTTTTTCAAAAAAAATTTCTTTGCCCCTTTCCAATATCCATATTCAGGCCCAAACAATAACAATCTAGACTTTAACTCATAACCTTAAAATTTAAGTCTTAAAATGTTACCCCCCTCGTCCCGGTCTGGCCGGATGACCGGTCCGAGTGAGCTACACGGGGAAAACCAAGTGAAAACCCCCTTTAAGGATTCCCCTTCGGTTAGCAACCCTATTTTTTTCTCATTTCAAATCTTGTCTAGATGAGTATTTAATCTTATGTGGTCATACAGCGGAACAACGTTCACGAGGCAAACAAACGAACTCAACCCAACATCTTACAGTCCAATTTTTAAGGTTAAACTACAAGCGGTATCGATACACTTAAGGGGTGTATCGATACCCCTTCACTAGATTTAGGCTTTAACTGCAGGCGGTATCGATACACTTAAAGGGTGTATCGATACCCCTTGACTAGGTCAACTGGTCAAAGTCAACTCATAGAGGCCGTATCGATACACCCAAGGAGTGTATCGATACCCTCCCCAACGGTTGACTTCCCACGGTCAACGCTAAGATGACGGTATCGATACACCTGAGGCTGGTATCGATACCGAACTGGACAGTAGCTCCAGTGACCAAAATGGTATCGATACACCTCTCAAGTGTATCGATACACTAAGCCTGAAACAAGAAGGTGGTATCGATACCGTACCAACCGTATCGATACCCCTGCACTGCAAAACCTCCCAAACTCAGCAAAAACGATCAAGACTCGAATCTAAATGCAATTTAAGACTTCCCTAGCCCCAACCAAACATTCATACAACATTTACATACCACTATATAGCCATACAAGCACCCAACATGAGCATAAATCGAGGGCACATATAACTGAACCAAGATGACACTTAAACATCCAAAAACTCATACTTCAACATTCAACATAAGGCAAACTCAAGGACACTTGACCAACATTCAAGATAAGCAATTTAGGCATGGATTACAACTCAAACATGGCATCACAAGACATACAAAAGCAACATAATTAAGGAGACTAAACATGCTCCTAAACATCCAACAATAGCACAAAACAACAACACCTAGCCCATTGCTTTACTATTACAAGCTTTAAATTTAACTATCATACTTGAGCTAACCGTAAGCAACACTTGGAGACCTTTCCTTGCCCTTGCCACCCACAAGCTATTTATCTGCATTGTCGAACAAAAGAGAGCGTAAGCATAAAAGCTTAGTGAGGGTAGCTCATAAAAACAAACCTTCGACAATGCAGGGTCCAAGCACGAGCTATTTCCATAATGAAATGCATGATCTTACCTCCGGTCCGCAAAGCCAAAATGAACATGATGCATGAACATATAGTCAACATTATGACATGCTCAACAACCATAAGCTCAACTTACCATGATACATAATTCAAGCATTAACCACATCATATATCAATTCATAAAGGCATCACATTCGTATCATATAAGCATGTATACATAATCTCATATTGGTATATTCATACAAACTCATATTGGCACGTAGCTATGACACGAATACGCGGATAACCCGTTGGAACGCATTTCCAACAACAACATTACATCGGTGGGATTCCACTCATCACCGGTCTTTGCATGGGCGAGATTCCACTCATCGCCACATGCCCTACGGATGGGATTCCACTCATCATCACGTAGAAATATATAAAAGCTTCCGGTGGAATATTACATCACCGTACTCCTCCTTGGTGCCTTAACGCCACCAAGGCCACGTACGTTTTGACTCAATTTGTGTGCACACTCATCCTAATGATCGATCATTGTACCCAAGCATACTAGTGCCAATATTAACGCAATCCATTTTTCGTAGCTACATGCATATAACCATGTATCAAATATCATGTCTCACATACATGTATTTCACAACCCATTTCCATGCCTAGCATGTACTCACCATGATCATCATCATCATGCACAATTCCCGATTCAAACCACATGCATAGCAATGCATCAAATCATA
Source organism: Hibiscus tridactylites (assembly GCA_958450335.1). Lineage (NCBI taxonomy): Eukaryota > Viridiplantae > Streptophyta > Magnoliopsida > Malvales > Malvaceae > Hibiscus > Hibiscus tridactylites. Next base: position 61,399,826 of record OY288285.1, read on the forward strand.
CCTCAACAATATGTATAACACAATATACATAACTACCATAAACACATATAAACAAGAGGCATAACAAGCAATTAGGAGTTCAACCAAAGTTTCCTAAACTTAAGCTTGAGATTAGGCTACCACCCTAACCTCAACTCTAGGTGGGTTTACCAAGCCCAACCTAGGTCCACATGCTTGAACCAATGTTTAAAACCATTTAAAAACAATAACCACTCACCTCCACCTCCAAGCTCAAACACCAAGCAACCATGGTCTTCAATTTTCCGGATTTGTTCCCAAGGCTTCACCAGCCCAAAACCAAGCTTCTAAACACCTCAACACAAGCAAAACAACCTCAAATCAACTCAAACACCAAGGTAGCTAACCCGGAATACAAATTCAAATATCAAGCTCAACATTTCAAGTCATGACCAAACCCCAACTTTATCTAATTCAAGCAGCCCATAATCCTTGATGAAAACTCAAGTTTCCAACACATTTTATACTCACAAATGATCACTAAATTTAGCCACAACATCAACCCATAGGTGCAAGCCAAGCTCCAACAATTTCCAACCCAAACAATCACCAAAATTCCCATTTTCGTACTTCCATTTTACCCAGCAGAAAATTCCATTTTCAATCACCCAAATGACATCTAAAAGGTCCCAAAACATCCCTCTAGCATACATATACCATCAACCCTCTAATTACACCCTAAAACCCACAAAAATGGTGTTTTTGACAACTCAAAAATGGGTTTAAGAATCCACTTCGGAAATTCATTAAAAATTAACCAAATTAACATATAATGTGCACTTCAACTTGATTAAACAAAACTCCAACTCAATTTAACAAAACAAGATGAAAAACCCATAAAAACCCAAACTTTTAAATCAAACCCTAATTTCCAAAAGTTCATATTTTTAAAATCTAAGACCATGTATGAATAGGAAATGAAGAGGAGAGTTCAAATATGTGCTTACCTTTAAAAACGCCCTTGAATTGATGGAGCAATTTGATGGAAATACAAATTTGGGATTTGGGAGGGTTTGTTAGAGTTTCCATAGTGAAGAAAGGAGAATGGGAAAGATGACTACACATTTTCTTTTCTTCTTTTTTTTGTTTTATTTAACTTTCAAAAAGTGGTCTAGCTTTTTAAAACATTTGGGTTAAATCGCCGCATTGGTCCCTCCTTTTTATTTTAAAACTCAATTAGGTCACACTTTGGGTTGAATTTATTTTTATTTAATTTTATTGACTCGGACTACAAACCCGACTAACTCCTAGCCCCAAAATACGGGTGTTACAACTCTTCCCCACTTAAGGAAATTTCGTCCCCGAAATTCCTCGAACACGGAGGGCCACTAAAACATGCTCCTCCACACATTCCTCGCTTACCACAACATACTAACCAACCCAGTAGACTCAGCACACAACATTTGCTATCTGACACTAAGATCTCAACTGATTCTTCAAGGCGTGACAACTTCAAACTCAACTCAATCTCTTCAACAAACACAGCACGGAATAGATCTGACTCACTCTCCCGAATCATAGATACACAAATCACATCACCAACCCCTTTCTAACTCTGGTGGCAACCGCAACAAATAAACAACGGATCTAGCCCGACTCACAAATCATACAACACTGTTTAAAAACTTGACCGATGACTTTCTCTGACTGGTCATCTGACTTCAACAGGTAACCAAACACTATACAAATGTCTTCAAAAATAATCTAGTTGAAATCTCGAATCTCTATTACTCGCTTCCATTATGAACCTTCCACGGATGTAACAAACTAGAAGAAACTGAAGCTCGGTCTTGACACGCTGGCAATTTACATACTTATTCTCATACTGAACCACATTATTCATCCACTCAATTCAAAAGCATTCATCTTCAACCCACAATACGTCTTCATACTACTCAGATGCAATACAAATGAACCACCATGCGCTTCGGCCAAAACAATCTATCTCAAAACACTAGGTCAGTCGGTACAACTATTCTGTCTCTGAAATGCAAAACTCTATCATCTCTGAAACTGTATTATGAAGATCTTCCTTCTACTAAGGCTCGCACGTGAGGTGCCAAGAATCTGTCTTGCAACTGTTTCTCATCAAACATTCTGACTCAAAGTAGTCTCAACCCGAAACTCGGCCACCAAACTACTATCATTTGATATACAGAATTCGGCAATTGCAACTCGTAACCCAACTACTAATCTAACAGCAATTACAACTCGGAACATCGGTTGCTACGTAGAATCTCTTCAGATAGTACTCAATCTTGAGATCACAGTCTTCAAGCAATTCTAACTACTCATGTTGTTCAAGTTCCAACCATTCTCAAGTCTTCAAATATTTCAAGCTCTAATGATACGTACATATACTCTGCGCATTTCTTACTATACAAGCTTTGTCTCTAAGTCTTCGAAGCAAATACAACTGTAATTAACTCTTTGTCTCATATCGGATAACTCTTCTCACGGTCTTTCAAACATCTCGATGAACAAGTCACAAATCTTTCGTCTTGCATAAGCACACAACCTAACCCTACGTATAACGCATCACTATGGTTCACAACTCTTTCTCTGATATAAACTGATTCAAGGTCGAAACTCTCTTCAAAGTTTCTTTCAGTTTCTCAAAGGCTCATTGTCTCGCATCTAACCACACAACTGAACATTCTTCTGTAGCAATCTATCAATGGAGCAACTATCTTCAAAAGACTATTTACAATTCTCTGAAAGTAACAATGCTAGACCTATGAACTATAGATATCTGTCACAGTCTTCAATTTCTTCCAACTCATATCTTCTTTTGCCTGCTTGGGATTTACTCTGATACACTCGGCTGATCTGCGTGTCCTAGGAGAACATCTTCATTAATTCGAAGTTCGCGTTGCACAACTTGGTATACAACTGATTCTCTAATAGAATCTACAATACTAACTCTAAAGCTTGTCATGATCTTCCTCGGCACTTGAATATACTCACGTGTCATCTATGAAAACTACTACAACTGATCAAGAAGCTCAGGAAAATATTCTGCTCAATATCTCCGTGAAGGTAACCAAAACACTAGTCAAACAAAACGACATAACTCAGAGCTCAAGGTGATCACATCTTGCCCCTAAAGCTGTCTTCGGTACTTCAACTTTTCTCACTTTCAACTAGCAGTAAACGGATCTCAAACTAATCTTCAAATAGACTGAAGCACACACTAACTGACCAACAAATCACTGACACTCGAAAACTGATGTTAATCATTCACTGTCACTTGTTTCAACTGTCTGTAATCTAAACATATTCTTGTATTGTCACTCTTTCTTCTTCACGTATTACACTGTAGAACTATGAGATGTTGCACTAGGCCTAATGAATCTAAGGTCTAACAAGTTTCAAAGTTAATTCTCCAACATTCTCAATTCTTCCAGAATTCATAAGTTACAGAGCAACAAAACTGAAGCAACCTCGGTGACGGTCTCAATAACGAACTCTTCTTCTCTATCAAGAGACAAACTGGGTGAATCTTCCAAACACTTCTAGGTAAACACAAACTAATTTAGTATTCTGTGGTCTAATCTTCATTCAAAATCAAATCCATCACACTTGTTAAGCAAACATGCCAACTAAACTCAATCAATCTTCGACCTCCAAAGCTGGGTCAACATTCGACAAGAAGTTCGTCTCCTCACCTACTACTACAGTCACACAGAAATCTGCAACTTCAAGTCAACTCTCTCTTCGTCTCAATGTATATCCTAACCTTGTGCTCTACAAGACAAACCATGTCAAAAAGGTACATCGAAACCGTAGGAAGACAGTCACTTCACATCTACTAGAAACTAGTAACTCTGAACCACCAACAGACATCTTCTGTACATATTTCTGATCACTAATATCCCCCAAAAAGGCTAGTCACATGTGTCCCTACACCTAAGGTCTCAACAAGGATATCTAATTTCTTTGCATACTCACACAAACGGACGAATCTGCAGAGATGGCAACTTCACAAGTACACAACTGATAGCCTTCGGTCCTCTTGTTTTCAGACTGATTCTTCAACAAAATCTGACTCTTCTAGACTATTCGTAGGGCATTTCAAAACTTCAAAAATGCAGTTCTGAGCACACACAAACAACCATGCTGGAAAACCACCCCGACGTACACTGGCCCCAAACACACAAATCGTTTTACATTTACGGACACTGATCGGCTGTCTTGCATCGAAATCATAGGCTGAACCCCAACAGTCACCAACCAACACTTCTGAATTTCAGATTACTCATACGAGACCCCTACCTTGATCTTGCTAAAAGAACCAAGGTACTCATACCTACCTCTGACACCTCATCGGCCACATTCAAACTTGCATGCTTGTTAACAACATACGAAAGTACAGACTCAGAACCAATCGGAAGAGGCAAACCCAAAACTGTACCAAGGGCTTATCTACTATAACATAGATACCACTCTGACTCCCACTCATAGGTCTTCGTTTCTTTTCACCAACTAATGCCAGAGTTGATCACATCGTCCCTTATCCACAAGAGTCAACCCACATACACACCGTCTCAAACGGACAAATTGTATCTCAATCCCGGTACAACCATACCTCTCTAACTATGGTGGTGGACTCCCCTAACGTCGTCCACCTTTTCCGAAACTACAACTTCTACTTACCAAAGAGCAATTAAATAAACAACAACATCAACAGTAAATCATACGAGATTGGGTTAGCAATGCAAGGCTTCCAAGTGGCTCAAGTATGTTTCCCTCACTTAAAATCTCTTTTTCGTTGTAATAGTAGCAATGGGACTCTACTAAACATGCTTCAAACAAATCAGCACACATACATGCTCAACCAAGCATATAACAGGGCTTACTTGCTAAACAGGCAAACATATGCATACGATCAAACATCATATATTCTCAATCAAACAATCACCATTCACAGCATACACGGATAACAAGCAACATGCTTTTAAACAAACAATCAACATACTTGTCATACAAGCAGTCATACTTACAAAACAAGCAAACACCGTGCATATCAATTCAAAACTTAAACTTACCTCACTTACCTGCCCAAGGTCTCGGAAACCTTAGGCTCTGATACCAACAAATTTAACCCCCTCGTCCCGGTCTGGCCGGATGACCGGTCCGAGTGAGCTACACGGGGAAAACCAAGTGAAAACCCCCTTTAAGGATTCCCCTTCGGTTAGCAACCCTATTTTTTTCTCATTTCAAATCTTGTCTAGATGAGTATTTAATCTTATGTGGTCATACAACGGAACAACGTTCACGAGGCAAACAAACGAACTCAACCCAACATCTTACAGTCCAATTTTTAAGGTTAAACTACAGGCGGTATCGTTACACTTAAGGGGTGTATCGATACCCCTTCACTAGATTTAGGCTTTAACTGCAGGCGGTATCGATACACTTAAAGGGTGTATCGATACCCCTTGACTAGGTCAACTGGTCAAAGTCAACTCATAGAGGCCGTATCGATACACCCAAGGAGTGTATCGATACCCTCCCCAACGGTTGACTTCCCACGGTCAACGCTAAGATGACGGTATCGATACACCTGAGGCTGGTATCGATACCGAACTGGACAGTAGCTCCAGTGACCAAAATGGTATCGATACACCTCTCAAGTGTATCGATACACTAAGCCTGAAACAAGAAGGTGGTATCGATACCGTACCAACCGTATCGATACCCCTGCACTGCAAAACCTCCCAAACTCAGCAAAAACGATCAAGACTCGAATCTAAATGCAATTTAAGACTTCCCTAGCCCCAACCAAACATTCATACAACATTTACATACCACTATATAGCCATACAAGCACCCAACATGAGCATACATCGAGGGCACATATAACTGAACCAAGATGACACTTAAACATCCAAAAACTCATACTTCAACATTCAACATAAGGCAAACTCAAGGACACTTGACCAACATTCAAGATAAGCAATTTAGGCATGGATTACAACTCAAACATGGCATCACAAGACATACAAAAGCAACATAATTAAGGAGTCTAAACATGCTCCTAAACATCCAACAATAGCACAAAACAACAACACCTATCCCATTGCTTTACTATTACAAGCTTTAAATTTAACTATCATACTTGAGCTAACCGTAAGCAACACTTGGAGACCTTTCCTTGCCCTTGCCACCCACAAGCTATTTATCTGCATTGTCGAACAAAAGAGAGCGTAAGCATAAAAGCTTAGTGAGGGTAGCTCATAAAAACAAACCTTCGACAATGCAGGGTCCAAGCACGAGCTATTTCCATAATGAAATGCATGATCTTACCTCCGGTCCGCAAAGCCAAAATGAACATGATGCATGAACATATAGTCAACATTATGACATGCTCAACAACCATAAGCTCAACTTACCATGATACATAATTCAAGCATTAACCACATCATATATCAATTCATGAAGGCATCACATTCGTATCATATAAGCATGTATACATAATCTCATATTGGTATATTCATACAAACTCATATTGGCACCTAGCTATGACCCGAATACGCGGATAACCCGTTGGAACGCATTTCCAACAACAACATTACCTCGGTGGGATTCCACTCATCACCGGTCCTTGCATGGGCGGGATTCCACTCATCACCACATGCCCTACGGATGGGATTCCACTCATCATCACGTAGAAATATATAAAAGCTTCCGGTGGAATATTACATCACCGTACTCCTCCTTGGTGCCTTAACACCACCATGGCCACGTACGTTTTGACTCAATTTGTGTGCACACTCATCCTAATGATCAATCATTGTACCCAAGCATACTAGTGCCAATATTAACGCAATCCATTTTTCGTAGCTACATGCATATAACCATGTATCAAATATCATGTCTCACATACATGTATTTCACAACCCATTTCCATGCCTAGCATGTACTCACCATGATCATCATCATCATGCACAATTCCCGATTCAAACCACATGCATAGCAATGCATCAAACCATACCTCAACAATATGTATAACACAATATACATAACTACCGTAAACACATATAAACAAGAGGCATAACAAGCAATTAGGAGTTCAACCAAAGTTTCCTAAACTTAAGCTTGAGATTAGGCTACCACCCTAACCTCAACTCTAGGTGGGTTTACCAAGCCCAACCTAGGTCCACATGCTTGAACCAATGTTTAAAACCATTTAAAAACAATAACCACTCACCTCCACCTCCAAGCTCAAACACCAAGCAACCATGGTCTTCAATTTTCCGGATTTGTTCCCAAGGCTTCACCAGCCCAAAACCAAGCTTCTAAACACCTCAACACAAGCAAAACAACCTCAAATCAACTCAAACACTAAGGTAGCTAACCCGGAATACAAATTCAAATATCAAGCTCAACATTTCAAGTCATGACCAAACCCCAACTTTATCTAATTCAAGCAGCCCATAATCCTTGATGAAAACTCAAGTTTCCAACACATTTTATACTCACAAATGATCACTAAATTCAGCCACAACATCAACCCATAGGTGCAAGCCAAGCTCCAACAATTTCCAACCCAAACAATCACCAAAATTCCCATTTTCGTACTTCCATTTTACCCAGCAGAAAATTCCATTTTCAATCACCCAAATGACATCTAAAAGGTCCCAAAACATCCCTCTAGCATACATATACCATCAGCCCTCTAATTACACCCTAAAACCCACAAAAATGGTGTTTTTGACAACTCAAAAATGGGTTTAAGAATCCACTTCGGAAATTCATTAAAAATTAACCAAATTAACATATAATGTGCACTTCAACTTGATTAAACAAAACCTCAACTAAATTTAACAAAACAAGATGAAAAACCCATAAAAACCCAAACTTTTAAATCAAACCCTAATTTCCAAAAGTTCATATTTTTAAAATCTAAGACCATGTATGAATAGAAAATGAAGAGGAGAGTTCAAATATGTGCTTACCTTTAAAAACGCCCTTGAATTGATGGAGCAATTTGATGGAAATACAAATTTGGAATTTGGGAGGGTTTGTTAGAGTTTCCATGGTGAAGAAAGGAGAATGGGAAAGATGACTACACATTTTCTTTTCTTCTTTTTTTTTTGTTTTATTTAACTTTCAAAAAGTGGTCTAGCTTTTTAAAACATTTGGGTTAAATCGCCGCATTGGTCCCTCCTTTTTATTTTAAAACTCAATTAGGTCACACTTTGGGTTGAATTTATTTTTATTTAATTTTATTGACTCGGGCTACAAACCCGACTAACTCCTAGCCCCAAAATACGGGTGTTACATAAAATTTAATCTCTAAAAATTAAACTTACACCATAATCTTAAACTTGAACCATAAACACTAATCCTAAAATCTAAACATATTTTTAGTGTAGGAGCATAAATAGGGGATTAAAAATCTTCTGCCCTTTCCGATGCCCCTATTTATGCCCCCACACTAGGGTTTAAGGTTTAGGGTTTAAGGTTAGGGTTTATGGTTAGTGTTTAGGAAATTTGGGGTATGGTATATTTTTAGGGTATATGGTGTAGGATTTAAGATTTACAATTTAGGGTTAGAGTTTGAAATTTAATTTTGTAGTGTTGAGGCATAGAAAGGGGCACTGAAAATGGACATATAATTTTTATCCATTAATAGGGACACCAAGAAGAGTAAATATAAATTTGGGGAGAAATTATATCATGTATCCCCCTTACTACATTAGTCATGGTCTCAACCAATATAAACCAACACTTCAACATTTTTTCCCATGTCATCAACACACTCAAATGGTAATTTCCAATCTATCTTTTAAAATTTGATGTGGAAAAGTATGAGTGAAGAATCATTTGATAAAAATAACATAAAAAAGATAAAATAATTAATTTTTATTAATTGAGACCATAAGTAATGTGACGAAGAAATTTCATAAATATTTTTTTTCGTTTTCATTGGTTAATTAATGATTAAATGATGTTATTTTATTCTTTCAAAAAGTGTCATTGTTTCAAAATTTTCTTTAAGCTCATCCCCTTGTGTTCTGATGGTAAAGGTAGATGTTCATCATTCTTTGGGATCTGGGTCCGAGCACTAGTAATTCCTGTTGTGTGTGCCGTCTTAAAGAAAAACTAAAAAAATTAAACATATGTTACCCTTGTATCACACCAGCATATTTAAAATGAAATTTCTTTAAGACATATTTTTCTTTTAAGACACATACACATATATTCTCATAATTTGTATCACTTTTATTTTATTAGTCCATGATTTTTTTTAAATTATATCAATTTTTAAACTACCACCTCATTTTAAATGGGTTTATAAACTTTAAAACATTTTATATCAACTCACATGATCAGTGTCATTCTATTTTCATCCTTCGGTTAACATGTTATTAATTCTGTTGATTAAAGTTGTCAAAAAAATTCTATTGATTAAAAAATTAATTTGTTTTCCAAGGAATCCATGATTAGGGGTGTTCATAGTCGATTAATTGTATTATTTATCTTAAACGGCCGGTTAACCGTTCTAACGGTTACTGAATTTTTCTAACAATAACCTAACCATTAAGAAACAGTTAACCACTGACAGTTAATTGTTAAGACACGGTTAAGCGACGGTTTGATTACAGGTTAACCTATAACTTATTACAATTTTTTTTCATAATGTTTAATACTTCTTTAGAAAATAATGGAATTACCTCTTCAATAATTATTATATTAAAATGTTTAAAAAATATTTAAATAGAGTGATTCTAAACACTAACTCCATAATTTAAAAATATACTTACATACTATAAATTTCCAACATAACACAAAACACATTTGCTTCATAATAGTTTCAAATTTCAAGTTTCGACCATGTCCAACATATAGTAATACATTATCAAAGTCAAGACATAAAAAGACAACATCAAAATTTTAAACGCAATTTTTAACTAACATAAAACAAAGGCTTAAACGTCATATAGGTGCCCAAATTATATCCTTTTTTCCAGTTAGGTGCCTAACGTTTGTTTCGGGCCACTTAGGTGCCTAACGTTTCATTCCGTAACTCATTTTAGGTTTTAACCGTGACGGACGTTAAAATTTTCCGTTAAAGGACACGTGGCATGTTTTTAGATTTTCTGATATTAAAAATAATAAAAAAAATAAATTAAGTTAATTAAATCTCTTAAACCCATCTTCTTCCCCGTCAAACCATTCCTCCCCTTCTCCTGTTCTTCTTCCTTCTTCTCTTCACCGTTGAACCACATCTCTACTGGTAGAAAACTGCTCATTAGCATTTTTCTCAACGTTCAGATTCCGTCAAACTCCCACCATGGGCTCAAAGTCCAGTTGATTTCATTCATAAACATCGAATGGCTCTTGAGAGTGAGCATGTATCTGCACGTTTGAATGAATGGATCGATCTCATATTTGGGTACATTTTCTTTTACTTTCTGCTCTTTCCTAAACAAAAGTTATTAATTCTCTTTTCCTTATCCACTATGATATTCTTTTTCACAATAATAATTGTTCACGGAGATTTTTTTTAAGAAAATCATCAGTTTACAAGAAATTACATGAGTGAATTCGTATGTTTAGGTATAAGCAACGAGGCAGAGAAGCTATATTGGCAAATAACATGTTCTTTCACATTACATATGAAGGGGCAGTTGATATCGATAAGATCACCGATCCAGTAAGTTCGATTTGCTATCTCTTTTTCTCCAAGGTCTGCTCTATTTGGGAAGTATTCTTCAATTGTCTTTACAGATGTATTGCATATAAATAGGTAAAACAGCGTGCTATACAAGACAAGATCGCTTATTTCGGACAAACTCCATCCCAACTTCTTACTGTTCCTCATATGAAGAAGATGCCACTTTCAGAGGTTCTTCATATGCAGGTAGAAATTAGGAGAGGGAAGAAGATGGATGTTGCAACGGAGATAAAGAAGTCGAAGAAAAGTGACGTCGGAGACAAAGATGTAGATATCGGGATGAAATGCCAATGAGCAGTTTTTCAACGGTGAAGAGGAGAGAGAAGAAGAACAGAGTAAGGGGGAGGGATGGTTTGACGGGGAAGAAATGGGTTTAAGGGATTTAATTAATTTTTTTTATTTTTAATATCAGAAAATCTAAAAACATGTCACGTGTCCTTTAACGGAAAATTTTAACTTCGTCACGGATAAAACCTAAAATGGGTTACGGAATGAAACGTTAGACACCTAAGTGGCCCGAAACAAACGTTAGGCACCTAACTTGAAAAAATGTATAGTTTGGGCACCTATCTGACGTTTAAGCCTAAAACAAACATAAAGGTAAAAGAAACTTCATGAGTTAATACGGCACAATTCACAAAATAATTTCATAAATATATATAAATAATTTAATAATGGTTAACCTATAGGTTAAACGTCTATTAAAATTCGTAATCGTAACTGTAACCATTAATCGAACCGTTAAGACTAAACAATTTCAGTTAATTAACCTATAAAATGTAACGATTATATCGATTAACGGTTACGATTAATTATGCACACCCCTACATGTGACCTTCTAAAAACATTTTAGGACCTTCACAAACAAATAGTTTTTTTAGTAGGCCCCGAGTTCCATTAGTAAGACCTTAGAACCCTAGCGCAAATTCATGTTTGGTTCCTGAAAAAAATTCAAAATTTCTAAGAAACCAAGAAAGAAAACTAATTAAAATGGAACCCATTAAAATAGATGAAAGCGCAGATGACAAAAACCCAGTGAAACTCAAATTTCATTTAAACTGGGGTTAATTGCAGTTTGGGTCCCTAATATTTTAAAATTTCATTTTAAAAATTAAAAAAATAGTGACATATAACGATATATAACATTAGTGTTGTATATCGGTGTATGTCATTTGTTGTAGACTCGTCCACTTTTAACACTCTTGTATTTATCTTGATTGGGATTATTGTATAAATTTTGAGTGAGTAATAGTACTGCTAGGGGTGGGCATTCGATTAAGTCGAGTTGAAAGGTCATATTTTATAATTTACTTTATTTGAATTTTTTTCGAGTCTAGTCAAATTGTTTGAGTTTCTGACACGCGCACGCGCGTACACACACCCACACCCAAGGCAGAATTAGAGACTCAACTCAAACTTGAAAATTGATCCACTAATTACTAAGATTTTCAAGTTATCCGAATTTCCGTTTTATAATTCAAACATTATTTGAACTTTTTTGGGTTGAATCGAATTTATGAAATTACAAGTCGAATTAAGACAAGTTGAGTATTTTCATATTGAGTCACATAATTTTTTTTTCGAGTCGAGTTGGATTTTGCACACCCTTAAATACTACTATTCATGTCCAAAATTCGGACAATATCCATCCCACTTGACCAGTCCAAACAAAACCGATCTAGTTGGGTACGTATTCGACGTTTAACAACCAAAACTGCAAACTTATTCATCTAACGCCCAATATTTTTCTTTTGCTCGGTAAAATTTATTTTATTTATTAATAAGAGCTTAAACCTGTAATGTAAGACTCGTTAAAAACCTCCATAAACTTAATTGGAGGAAAATAGTGCAATACATACTAGACAAGAGAGAGCACACACACAAAGAAAGCACAAAACATTATGAACCTTCATTCATAACAAATTCACGGATGATTTTCTTAAAAAGAAAATTATATACTTTTTGTAGTATAATAACATATACTAAAACAAAGGAAAAGGTAGTTGTGATAATTAACATATATTACAATTATAACAAGCACAATTGATAGTTAATCCCAGTCCCAATTCTAAAGTGGGATATGTTAGGGGTGTTTATGGTTAATCAAAATGCTACAACGGTTAATTTGTAGGTTCTGTTTTTAATGTAATTGTAAGACATTACCATTTAATTGCACTAAAAACATAACTAACAAGTTAACCGTTGTAATATTTTAGTTAACCATGAATACCCCTAGGATATAGATGCATGTGTGCGTTTGAGAGTAAGTTTTTCATGTAGGAGGAGAAGCTTGCAAGGTCCAAGCATTGGGGGCCATGAGGGGCATTTGATTAAAGTAAAGCATGGAAGGGGTGTCATGGTTGTGAACACCTTCATATGTAGTTATCACATAACTTTTGTCATTTATGTCCTTTTCTATCCTCTTCTTCACATTGCATCCCCCACTTGAGCATTTATAATAATTCCTGCATTACCCAACAATGTATTCCACATCATCAACCAACAAAACAATACATACACATACCACCAAATATGTAGTTGACAACATCATCAACCAATAAAACAATCAGGGACATACACATATATACATATAAATATACCTACTTTCGAGGACGAAACTAGAATCAAACATTGCGGAGAAGCAAGAATCTATTAAGGCTTTAAATCAAAAAATTGGGAGAGACAAATGTCTTACTTGAATAAGATTTAAACTCAAAAGAACCTAAAACAGTATTATACCAAAATTTTTTGGAGGAACAATATCCCTCTCAACCAATACATAACTTCGTCCATATTTACTTTCTTAAATCATAAATACATAGCTTGTATCCTCTAATTGAAAAGAATAAGAAGAATGTGATCACTAATTGTCCGGTGACCAAAAATATTTATTATGTTTCATTTTGTATGTGTTTTAATTTTGGTACTTACCTCTCTACTTAATAAAAAATAAGAAAATAATAATATTTAAAGCTGAAGTGCCAAATAAAAGCACATGCCTCCAAGCTGGGATCATTGCCAAATAAAAGCACATGCCTCCAAGCTGGGCTAATTAATGATCGTGAACATCTATTTAAACTAGTGTTAATATGCTAAATCTACAACCCTATATATACTTTTTATATTTGAAGACAATATGTATAATAATTGTTTAAAAAATATCCGAAATATGTTAGCCTTAATAAAAGTAATAAAGACCACCCATATTTGATAAGTGAGTGAGTGATGGGCATATTTAAACATATGTAATAGCCTATTTTTTTAATGCGAAATTTAATTAATGGACTAATTGATAGGTGTTGCAACTTTTAAATAGGAAACCATTCAACCCCATTGTCTAAAACAAATTCAAAACTAAAAATCTAGATATGCATTTTTTAAAAAGTTTTTAATTTTGTATATTTGAAATTTTCTAATTATTATATCAAGTCAAATATGACGAGATTTGAGAAGTAGTAATTGTTTGTATGTTATTTGATTATATAAAAATACACGTGAATCATAGAATGAATAATTTAATAAATAATTGCATTTATAAATAATAGAAGAGTTGACATGTTGATCACTCAGTTTTTAAACTTAGCCAATAACTTAAAATTTCAAGTTTAACAATGTGCAAGAACACAATGAAAAAACAACTAAATTAAATATTGTTCACCCGCTTCGATTTTATTTAATTCGAATCTTAATATTTCTATTGAGAATTTAAATATTGCTTTATCATAAAAAACAGTTAAATTAACAATTCAATTATTATTATTTAATTCAATGATAATTTTAAAATTTTATAATGATGCTTTTAATATTTAATTGGTTGAAAATGACAACACAATTGATTAATTGATGATTTGATAAAATAATTTAGAGAGATATGTATGGAGGTATATAAATCACCTTAAGCTATTTAGATTTTTGTTTTTTCCTGAAAAGGTTAGTATCCGGATTTATATTTAAACATTAATAACTATATTTAAAAAATAAATTAAGGGGAAAACACAAATTTGTAATGGCAAAAAAGCATTATTTTGCTTCTATGTGGTCCAGCACTCGGAATTATGCATTTAAATTTTGAGAAAAGCTATCGAATGGTCTTTTCACAGCCACCCAATATCCCCAATTTCATTCATACTTGATTACAAACTCCCCCCCAAAAACAAAATAACTCAAGGAGCCGACGAAACCTAGGATGTAATGATAAAAAAAATTGTAATAAATTGA